>ML677340.1:25033987-25633987 GCA_007922305.1 Dermatemys mawii
TGGCCCTCAAGCCAAAAAGTTTGCCCAGCCCTGCTCTACCCCCAGTTGAACAGCAGACCCGCCACGTGGCCACGCAGATACTGCAAGGAAAAAAAGTGCTCTATAAAAAACAGTACTTGAAGAACTACAGACTGCAAACTTCCATGACCTTTTTTGGGGAAAGATCTGAAATGACAGCCATCAAAAACTAAGGCCATTAGATAAGGACTAGCAGCTTCTCAAATAACGCCTGGATGGCCTTGAGAAGAAAAATTAGTGTTTTGGTTTTTGTTTTAGTTAAAGGAAGTTGAGAAGGCTCTCAGTGCTAGTGTGCTTGTAAAATGTATTGTGATTTTGGAGTGATGTATTAAGCTTTTAAAAGAGCAATTTAGAAATAGCTGTATACTCATGGTAGCAAGAAAGTGAAGTTGCATAACAGATTTTGCTGAAAGTATTATTGTGGATTTGTTTAAATAGCAAAGGTGACTCAATCAATTGACGTAGTGAAATGACATTGGGCACCTTATAATGTCTGCAGCATTATTACTTGAGCTTTGTAAGACCATTCAAGCAGAGCTGGACAAGTGCTTTCTAAACAGTGCCTTAATCTGCACTAGCAGGGATTGTAAATTGTAATGAACACCAGCATGTCATGTGTTAACTAGCCTGCAAGGACCTTGGTGGTGCACACCAGAAGTTCCCTAGTGTGCATTCATGTACTCCTATTTCAGACGGTACTACATTAATGCTTTCACTGTGTGCAGGCAGAGTACACGTGGGCCAGTTACTGCACAACAATGCTGGTGTGAATTAGAATTTATGCCCCTGCTAGCAGGGACTGAGGCACTGTGTAGACAAACTCTGATTGTATTGGAGACCACTGGGGAAAACCAAGGTATTGTAAGAAATACTGTTGATTCAGGAGGAAATCCTCTTCCATATCAGTCAGTATGAAACTAAGATTCAGAATGGTGTTAGGGGCACTTGGTTACTGGCCCTACTGTCTTTCAGATGAGCCATAAGTGTGAGGTCATCCTGTACACTTTGGTCATTAGAGAGCTCATGGCAAGAATAGGTAGTTTCCTGGCCAAACTGCAATGTGGGTAATTAGGACGTTGTGTCTCCATAAGATCTTTCTGCAGTTTCAGAATCCAATTTTGAAGCTCGCATGTAAAAGTGTATGAAAGGGCAAATCCTTAGCTGTTCATTCATTTCTGTACAGTGCTCTTATTTGACATTCTCTAGGTGCATTTCTAACAAAACACAAATATTAAATATGTGTTAGTCTGGTAGAATCCCTGGTCTCACTCCGACAATCCCCTAATGAAAAGCCTAAGAAAGAAGGTGAGAGGAAAGATTGTATCCTGACACCATCCTATAGGAAGCGGATCTTAGATATTCCTGATTTGATTTGCATAAATATTATTCAAGGTAAAGGTGTAGCTATACAGCTATTGAAAAAAACAAAACATGCACTTCCCTCCTGCCCCCTCCCAGGAGGCTTGAACTGTTATACTGAGAAAGGAAATCAGAAAAGGAACTCTGAATTTTCATAACAGTCACTTAAATTGCTTAATTGTGATTGCAGAGAGATAACACGGATATTTACAAGACTTGTAAGGTACACCAATTACTACATAAAATCCTGGGATCAAAGTGATTTTAAATGCAATAATCATTCTGTAAGTGATTTTAAATGCAATAGTCAAAGTTAAAACATACATAATCAGAAATATTGACCCATGACTTGCAAATCTGGTGTCTCATTAAAAAGTTTTGCTGCAGTCTAAACACTAATATTGGGATCCTATCACTTTGAATGTTATATGGTTCACAATTTCTGTTCTACAAAAGGGGATTTTGTTAAGTCATTCAGTCACAAAAAGAGATATAAACTTCAGCTACATCATCCTAATTAAATCAGTTGCTTTGCCAAGGGAATATTGTATACAATTTGAGAAAACTAATTACAGCCCTGCTCAAATCAATAATGGGTGGCTGGAAAGACTTTTCACTCCCCATTAGGAATGCTCGACACAACTCAGTTAGATTCAAATCCTCTCCCCAACATGTAGGTTGAGTAAACTGGCTTTGTGCAAGGGAATTCTATGTGAGTTGAGTGGGGATAGAATCCATCCTCCTTCCATCAGCTGCAGTAGCCTCCATGGCCTTTATAGCATCGCTAAGTAAGAGATAGGGAAGAAGGGGGTAAGAGGGAGAGAGTGGATTAGTCACAAATTATAGTCATAGATTCACTGGTTGCCAGCCCAGTTTACCTAAAACTTCTCCTTTATGCTAACATGGATGTAGCCTCTGCAGCATGAGGGAAGTAACACTGGTCTACAATTTTTTAGAAGTCGTCTGCTTCAGAGATAAAATGTGATATTTATTATGTATTTTGATGTGCTGAATTCAAATATGACAATTAAAACAACTGATTGGCTACTGTTTCTAAGATATTTAAGTTTTTACATTTTATGTCTATGTATATTGTGTAGATAGAGTTTTAATCATAAATTGTAAACCTAGGTTTTTTCATGTGTTTATGGTTGCTTTACATGATAATATTTCACCTCTCCTGTTTATGTAACACTTCAAAAATCAGCAAAAGGGTTATATAAATAAAATGTATTATGAAACAAAAGGCAAAAATCTATTATGTACATAGTTTAGTCCTATTCAGTGTCTACTCGGCGCTTCTTGGCTTGTCTCTTGTATTCATTAAATGGAGCATCTCTTGTCACTGTCCAGCAATAGTCTGCAAGCATTGATGGGCTCCATTTGCCCTGATAGCGTTTCTCCATTCTTGCAATGTCCTGGTGAAATCGCTCGCCGTGCTCGTCGCTCACTGCTCCGCAGTTCGGTGGAAAAAAATCTAGATGAGAGTGCAAAAAATGTATCTTTAGTGACATGTTGCAACCAAGACTTTTGTATGCCTTGAGGAGGTTTTCCACCAACAACCTATACTTGTCTGCCTTGTTGTTTCCAAGAAAATGTATTGCCACTGACTGGAAGGCTTTCCATGCCGTCTTTTCCTTGCCACGCAGTGCATGGTCAAATGCATCATCTCGAAGAAGTTCAGAAATCTGAGGACCAACAAAGACACCTTCCTTTATCTTAGCTTCACTTAACTTTGGAAATTTTCCACGGAGGTGCTTGAAAGCTGCTTGTGTTTTGTCAATGGCCTTGACAAAGTTCTTCATCAGACCCAGCTTGATGTGTAAGAATGGTAACAAAATCTTCCTTGATGCAACAAGTGGTGGATGCTGAACACTTTTCCTCCCAGGCTCCAATGACTGTCGGAGTGGCCAATCTTTCTTGATGTAGCGGGAATCTCTGGCATGACTATCCCATTCGCAGAGAAAACAGCAGTAGTTTGTGTATCCAATCTGCAGACCAAGCAAGAGAGCAACAACCTTCAAATCACCACAAAGCAGCCACTGATGTTGGTCATAGTTTATGCACCTCAAAAGTTGTTTCATGTTGTCATAGGTTTCCTTCATATGGACTGCATGACCAACTGGAATTGATGGCAAAACATTGCCATTATGCAGCAAAACAGCTTTAAAACTCGTCTTTGATGAATCAGTGAAGAGTCTCCACTCATCTGGATCGTGAACGATGTTGAGGGCTGCCATCACACCATCAATGTTGTTGCAGGCTACAAGATCACCTTCCATGAAGAAGAATGGGACAAGATCCTTTTGACGGTCACGGAACATGGAAACCCTAACACCATCTGCCAGGAGATTCCACTGCTGTAGTCTGGAGCCCAACAGCTCTGCCTTACTCTTGGGTAGTTCCAAATCCCTGACAAGGTCATTCAGTTCAGCTTGTGTTATGAGGTGTGGCTTAGAGGAGGAGGATGGGAGAAAATGTGGGTCCTGTGACATTGATGGTTCAGGACCAGAAGTTTCATCCTCTTCCTCTTCCTCGTCTGACTCAAGTGAGAATGATTCTGGTACATCAGGAACCGGCAGTCCTTCTCCATGGGGTATTGGGCGTATAGCTGATGGAATGTTTGGATAATGCACAGTCCACTTTTTCTTCTTTGACACACCTTTCCCAACTGGAGGCACCGTGCAGAAGTAACAATTGCTGGTATGATCTGTTGGCTCTCTCCAAATCATTGGCACTGCAAAAGGCATAGATTTCCTTTTCCTGTTCAACCACTGGCGAAGATTTGTTGCACAAGTGTTGCAGCATATGTGTGGGGCCCACCTTTTGTCCTGATCTCCAATTTTGCAGCCAAAATAAGGTGATAGGCTTTCTTAACCATAGTGGTTATACTGCACTTTTGTGATGCAAAAGTCACTTCACCACAAACATAGCAGAAGTTATCTGCACTGCTCGCACAAGGACAAGGCATCTCTGCTCACTTTGGCTAAACAGAAATGTGTCCCTTTGCAAAATCAAACACTGACAAATAAGAGAGCACAACACTGTATGATTTCTAGAGCTGATATAGGGCAATTTGTTCAGCAGAGTGATGTAAGGTTCGTTATGATTGCATCATCCATGACTTCTAGGAACAACATGATGCAATTCATATCATATATGACTCAATGCCAGCTTCAGATTGCATCATTCATTGTTTTGCCTAAAAAGCAAGTACTGTCCAAACCCAGTCATAGATTTATTCATAGATCCAGTCCAAGATGTATTTTAGTCATTTCTGGTTTAAATTGAGGTCCCTTCCCTTTATAACTCACTTATCCTCCACCATTCCCATTTCAAGGGTCATATATACTGACCCAATAGCATAACTTGAAAACTAGAGCCAATCAACAATTTTAAGCATCATTTTCATTCTCAGTGACCCAGAATTAGTAAAGTTTGACTACATTTATTTCAGAAGTATTTTGGCTGTAGATCCTTCTGAGGAGATCTTCCATCACTGTGCAACAAAACTGCCTCAGTTCCACAGCCTTTCAGGCCTGTCAAAGGGTGGGGGCAGGTTGGAGGCCTTAAGGTGGATTCTAGATCTGAGAATGTTATCCCAGGAGTGGGGGGATATATTAATGTACATTTTAAACAAAAGGCTGTGTTCTCACCATCTGACATATTTGAGAGGGATAAATAAACTGTGGTGGAGCCACTGTCCTTGGTGAGGTGGGATAAAGTTTTAGGTGGTAGCTCTGAGTGCTCAGGCTCTGTTAAACTCTAATCCTGTTTATTTTAATGACAAATGCACACAAAAGGTGAAAGGAAAAAGATAGATTAACCTTTTAGGATACAGTATGGAAACTGTGATGTTGTTGGGTTCCATCTCCTCATCTTGTCTGGGCAGATTGTTTTTCAGTATCATGAGAAAGAAGGTCCAACTGTAGACTGATAAATCCCTGTATCCTAGTATCTGAGATTTTTTTTAAAAAAATACTTCAGTATAATTTCCTGGATTTTGGAGACTCTGACTGCTGTAAAGGACTAAAGGATGAGCTTGCAGAAAAATCAAGTTTATTTACACCACACAACTACATCAGCTGTTTATCAACTATTAGAACATCTTCAAAGTCCTACGCTAGACCTTCCAAGATCTCAATAGGCTGAGACTGAACTGTCTCAGAACTGACTCTTCCTCTGTGACCAGTCTCCAAAGGCAGTCTCTATCCTCCAGGAAGATGAAATTCTCAACTGACAGCAAGACCAATGGATGGCTGCAACTGTGGGATCCCTTTCTGATGGATCTACTGAGGACAATTAAGACAAATGCAAGACATACTCTTCCTATAACACATCCATGTGCCCAGGCTGGTATTTGACTAGCCTGCTGGTAGTTGTTTTTTTAACTAGATTTGCCAGTTGAAAAAAATAATTTAATCTGATGGTGTGTTTTATGTGGAGCTAAAGATTTGCATTATTATCATAGTGCACTATGATATCTAATGTTAAAAGTTTCTGTGTCCCGTTAAAGATGCTGTAATGTTTCTACTTCCACAGTTTAAGCGATAACAGATCAAAACTGTTGAAAACACAGTTGTCTGCTCACCAACACATAAATGCACTGTGTGTGTGTATGAGAGAGAGAGATTTTTAGTCATGTAAAATATGCAAAGTTATTAATTGTTAATTAATAAAAGTTATTAAAAGTTATTAATTAATAATTAATATGTGATCTCTCTAGATACTAAAAGTGGCTGTTGACGGGGTGGGTTATGAAGTTGCCTTGTATTGTGGTTGTGGTGAGCTTGTCTTGGACACAAGGGAGAGGGTAATGCTGGTTTTTTTGCATTTCAAAAGGTGGTAACCCTAAGGCACACATATACCTATCTGGAGAGTCTCCTAAAAAACAACAACTGAACACTACTTTTCCTGTTGGGAAGAGAGCAAGGAAGATTAACAGAAGGATAACAACAGAAAAATTAAGTTCTAATGAAACCTACCAGTCTCTGGACAGAGGGTGAGAAGCAGAAAATCAGGCCTCTGTGTACACCACTCACATAGTTTTGTAAGGTGCTTAGATACCCCAGTTATGAATACAGCATAACAGAAACAGAAATAATATTAAAAAAATTAGCCCATTTTGAAGTTTATAGATTAACTGTACTGGGAAATTGTAAGAGACGTGGAGCCATTGTCCTCTGAGATCTGTCTGCACGCAGATTGAAGGTTCCCTCCATTTGATAGACGTTTTGTAGCCTCTGTGAAATATGTTGACTCGATCTAGTATCCAGCAGACAGCACAAATCACCACAATTGGCATGAAATGACTTTTTTGGCAGTCTCAGCAGAGGCCAAGGACTAACAAGGCATGGAGATTGTAGTGCCCTCTCATCTTAGATGTAGTGTCTGCTGATCAACGTTGAGGCATTTTGACTGGACAAGGAGGAAACCCTCACTGCCTGAACTATCTTTGTCTGCAGTTAACTGAGTGGCTTCAGGCCAGTCAATCTAGTATCTCTTGTGATACGAGATTAAAATATGCCAAAGCCCCAGAAAGCATAAACAGATCTTTTTCCATTATGCAATTGTTCATTTGAAAGTAAAAGATCTTTCAGTTTGTCCTTACAAAACACATGAATTTGTAATTTGTCAAGAGAGGGGAAATGTCACCCGAAACTTGCTGAGAGAAATGTCAGCAGTGCTAATACAAATCAATACGAGTTACTTCCTTGATTTATAGCGTGCGTGTCAGATTGCGGGTCCAAGAGCTGAAGGCAGCTGGCTTGATGTATTCATCTGGCCTCCCATGTCAGTTTCCAACTCTGCAAAATCTGAGCTTTACTGCACAGATTGGTTCTCTTTCTTCTCCCCAACCCTGCAAATGTAGCCTGTTCTGGTACACAGGGATAAAATAGTCATGTGCCTATCATCATGCCCACTTGGCTTGCACTGTTGTATCCCACTCCCCTTTCCCTATGTTTCCTCAAGCCCCCCACTAAACTTTGATTCAATTCCCTCCTCCACACTCCCTTGTTTTTTGACCAGCCCTAATCATATTCCCTCAAAGGAGTGGGGAATACTATGAGAAGTAATTTGCTAGTGTTTTTAAAGTGCTTTGAAGATGACTAGTACAATAAGCATGCAAATACTAATTTTAAAAGTTAATAATTCTGTTGATAGCAGTGGGAGGTATGTTGTGAGTCTAGGGTAGTTTATGGCTTTTAGTTTGTAGATCAGGCTCACAGACCCTAATTAAAAATATAATTCAGTTCTTTCTACAGAAAGTTTGTTTGTCATTTGATTTATAGCATCTAAAGGGCAGCATTTGAATATAAAAGGTGGCTTACTTTTTTCTAATTGTTCTATGTACACCACTTTTTAATTATTCAATACTTTATATCATCCATACAATGAACTGTCAGTGCATCAAAAACATAAACACACTTACCATGAACAGAGGCCTTTTCTATTAAGTTCAGTTTATTTTCAGTTGTGTTTATTACAGCAGAAGACATATGTCTTTTAAATATTATGAGTCTTAAATATTTTACTATGTTCCAAGCAGCAATGAAACTGTCATTCATAATTCCAGAATTCTATCGGGCAAGGCAGGAAGAGAACTCTATACACTGAAGTTTGGTAAAAGTCTTAGGAATACAGATGTTAAAATAAATATCTCCCCCATTAAGAAATAACTAGGAACCCATTCCTTGCCTTTGAAAAGCAGAGCAGAAAAATTTGGCCTCCCTTCCACCCCCAGTATTAGGGCCACCTAGCTGCCACCTCTCAGAGAGGTGGACTAACCACACTGAGAAGAACCCATTCCATTTATGTATGAAGTATCTATACTATGGTACTACAGCAGCACAGCTGCACTGCCATAGCTGTGCCACTGTACTGAGACACTCGTAAACCGATTCCCCCAACTGGTATACGCTATCCTTGTACAACTGCATCTACACCAGGGCTTTTACTGGCATAGCTATGGTACAGTTGGTACAGTTGTGTTTCTTTAAAAAACAAAAGTTTTACTGACAGAGCTGTAAGTGTAGACAAGACCCAATTTGTTTCACTTTCTGGTACTCCTGAATTAAAAAAGTGCCAATTGATATGTTTAGGTTTCCATCACTGTGGAGATGAGTTGATTTTATAAAAATCAATTAAAATGTAAACACAAAACAAAACAACCACTTCTGAAAATAATTCTGTTTATTAAGGTCGGAGCCTTCTTTCCAATCTTAAAAAAATACAAAACCTACATTTTGACTCTAAATCACTTGACATTATCTCGTTAATGAAGAATAAAATTGAATTTTAGAATCAATATTTGGAGGCTTTGAATAATGCCTTTATAAAGAGATTTGAGGAATCAGTGGACAGCCTAGCTCAGGGGTCGGCAACCTTTCAGAAGTGGTGTGCCAACTCTTAATTTATTCATGCTAATTTAAGGATTCGCGTGCCAGTAACACATTTTAATGTTTTTAGAAAGTCTGTTTCTATATGTCTATAATCTATAACTAAACTATTGTTGTATGTGAAGTAAATAAGGTTTTTAAAATGTTTAAGATTCATTTAAAATTAAATTAAATGCAGAGCCCCCCAGACTGGTAGCCAGGGCCCAGGTAGTGCGAGTGCCATTGAAAATCAGCTCGCATGTCACTTTTGGCATGCGTGCCATAGGTTGCCTACCCCTGGCCTAGCTATTCACTTGTGCTATTCCTCATTTATAGCAAAGACAAACATACTTTATAGTGTTCATTTGAGATTCTTAAGGTATTTTTCTTAAATCTGAGCACCACATTTTAACATCTATGTTACTAACTTCCCAGAGTGGGAACCTTACTCCTTATTCATTTCCTATAGAGACATTTTGGTTTCAGACATTGCCTGGTGCCAAGGCACCCACTGAATCTGTTGGTGAGCTATAAGTGATAAGTGGCAGAGGGTAGCAACTTCTTACCTTCTCTCTCTGGGTAGACTGTCTTGTCTTAGAGCTTTACTGGTCTTACAGGGAATTATTATATCTATAGCAATGACAAAATCTGTCCTGACTCCCAAACTCCATTTACAGTATTATTGTCTCAGTAGACCTTAGATTTAGGTAAAGAAATAGTTAATGGAATTTAACACTATACAAATCAGAAATATAATTTAGAATAAAACTATTTAATAGCATTTATAGCTCATGGTTAAAAAGAAAAAGAAATCTAATCACACTGAAAGTTGATTTTTCATTTTAAGTAACTGTTTTGTAAACATTGGTAACTACACCTGAAACAAGTGATGATCATATTTCTTAGAGCAAGGGTTCTCAAACTGGGAGTTGGGACCTCTTAAGGGGGTTGCGAGGTTATTACATGGGTGGTCGCAAGCTATCAGCTTCCACCCCAAACACAGCTTTGCCTCCAGTATTTATAAAGGTGTTAAATTTTTTAAAAAGTGTTTTTAATTTATAAGCGGGGGTCCCACTCAGAGGCTTTCTATGTAAAAAGGGGTCACCAGTACAAAAGTTTGAGAACCACTGTATTAAAATATATGAATTAAATGAATTAATTTATTAATGAATTAATGAATGAATTAAAGGAATTTAAAAAAAATCTTTCACATTATTTTCTTTAACCTCAACATTCCCAGGATAACATAAATAAAATACTACTAAGTGTCACCCATTCATTTACCATTTGATACCTGTCTCCTTTGGAGAAACTGCAAAGGAGCCATTTTATGACATGCAGATGACGAATACACTATTCACACATGTATGAAGCTCACTACTCATTACACAAATAGATATGCTGTATGGTCCTTCATTTGGTGGTGATTGTTGGTGTCTTCCCATTTGTTTCTGTAAGGGGGTGACATTAATGCTTATTTAATAATAAAAATAACTATGTTTAAAGGAAAACTCAGTCCAAATAGTTTAAAGTACCTGAAAAACAATACCAAAGCTCTTTGGGACCTAATGGGGACTTCCACTCACAAGTGTCTAATCTTTCTATCACAGGTATATTGTTTGGCCCCCATTACTGTAATATTTAAGCACCTCACAGTCATTAATGTATTTATCCGCATAGTTCCACTGTGCGATATCCTGAGGAACTGAGAGACAGAGGGTGGGATTCACAAGGGGATTTTAGGAAAGCAATGCTCAGCATTGCAGTGCCTAGCTTTTACATGTCCTAGTGGAATTCTCAACTCTGAATTAGGTGCCCAGTCTCCCTATACAAGGCATAGGGAGAGTAATGTACCAAAAACAGAGATTCACAAAAGCCAGTACCCTGAATGGGAAGCCATCTAAACTAGCCAATGGGAAATGCTGATGAGATGGGTGTGGCTTAAAACCACCCCTCAAAGGGATTTGTGTGTCTAACTCTGGGCACAAGGGAAGTGTCCATCTGTGCTTGAAATTCACAGCCATGAATCTTCTGCTAGGATTAGGTGCCTATGACCTGTGGTGAGAAAGATTAAACATCCTGCAGGATGAATGCCTCATTCAACCCTTAAAGATATATGGTGAGACAATGTTTGTGTTTTTATGTATATATGGGTAGTGATCACCAATGTAATCAGTCATTGTCGATGCTGTATTCTGTTAATTCAGAGGTCAAAAGAACATCCTAGCATTTAAATGAGTTGTAAACACAGGATATCCCTGTATATCATCTCTCTTTAAAATGTATATCAAGTCAACTGTGAATAGCAGAAAAACAGGCAATTGCCTTAGGTTAATCTAGGTGAATAATTAATGAATATGCTTAGGAATTGAGGGCCTATTGTTCTCCGAGGGACTCCAACTCATCAAAGGCAGCTTGAAATTGTATAAAGATCCTTGGGTCCTCATCCTGTTATCTCAGATCTGCTTAAGCTTCATCAGGGGAAATTTGAGTCACAAGATTGAGGTACCAGTTCAGCTGGAAACACCCTGAATATGATATTGGACATTGGACTATAACCTATGGTCTAAATTCTAAAAGAACTCTTTGCAACTACAAAGCTCACCATCTCTGCTATATACTATATCTAAACCTCAAGAACTGAACTCATGTCTATATGTATATTCGATCTCTGTTTTCTTTTTAAATACATTTTAGTTTAGTTAATAATAATTGGTGTAAGCGTGTATTTGGGTAATAGCTGGAATATTCAGTGACCTGGGAGGTAATGTGTCTGATCCTTTGGTACTGGTACAAACTTTCTTTTTTATGTCAGGGGTCTTCAAACTTTTTCCTCAGAAGCCCTTCTCGTGGAGAAAAAAGTCACGCAGCCCCCAGGGGTATGTCCGCTGAAATGCCGCTGCAGAAAGCAAAACCTTCCACTTTTTGCGGCAGCATTTCGGTGGTACTAAAATAGCACGCCTGGGATATCAGCGGTGTCCCGGACGGGATCGGCGGTGGTGCTGGGGTCTTGCGCACCCCCAGGGGTCTCACACACTTCTGGGGGTGCATGCACCCCAGTTTCACGACCACTGTTTTATATGATGAAATAAGATTTTCAGAAATCGTCATCATATATGACTTGGATAGCTGGATTGAGGCCTGGGGATCAGTTACTTCAAGGGAACTGTGTTGTTGACTTCTGGGAGATGAGTGAGTGAGAAATAAAGAAGCTATTTTATGCTGCCTTGGTAAATTTAAGTATTGAAAATATCCACCATCTTTGAGGATTATCTGCCTCATTCTTTGCCATTCACCCTAATTGTGTGACCTCAGTTGGCCCCCACTAGGGATCCGCTCACAGTGCCTAAGCCAGGTTAGCTTTTCTTAAAGCCTATCTATCTATAGCTAAGTCTTAGAACACTCACCTTGGCAGTAGGAGATCTGCGTTCAAACCCCAAGATGCCTGATGTGGAGGAGAGATTTGAACTGGGATCTCCTACTTTTCAGCAGCCTACTCCAACCACTAGTCTATGCAGTATTCTGAGGCAGAGCTATCTCAGTATCTCCTCTTGAAGCTGTTCCCTTGTATATAAATATTTAGCTATTCATTACAGCACAAGGACTGGTACAAGGCTGTTCCCTCAGGAGTGCTTTGATCATTGGGATAGAGTCTCATTCTGCTCTCTGGCCCAAAGACTATTGAATTATTTATAAATAACAGCACTGTTTCAACAGAAGAGATCACAAGATCTCCATCGCAGAATATCCTCAGCCCAGTGGTGCAGGGATTCTCAGAGGAGATAACAGACCTAAATTCAAGTCCCTCTTCCACATCAGGCAAACCTGGGTCTCCTGTATCCTAGCTCAGTCTGCTAACCACTTCACTAAAGCTTACAAGAGCAGCACCACTGGCATCCTTTTTGAGAGTTTAAGTGTACTCAATGCCTCCCCCCTCAGGCCCCAAAAGCAAATTAGGGGGGAAAACTCCTCATTTGTGAATTCCACTGGGTCTTAGGTCTGAGTTAGGTGCTAGGCTGATGGGTGGTGCTAGGATTTAGACAGCTGCTCGCATGCCCAGCTACTGAAATTGAGGCACTTTGGGGACATTAAAGGTAGAAATGCAGGTGCCTAAAGACTGGGCACCTACAAGATTAGGCAGCAGCTGAGTGAGGGTTGTAAATGCCAATGGCGTGTAAATACTGGACTAAGTAGCAGTCAGGTACCTAAGTCCCCCTTGTGAAACCCACTCAGAAACCACGACCCAGATCCTCAAAGGTATTTAGGTGCCTTACTCCCACCTAAATCTTATGGGATCCTAACTCCCACTGATTAACATTAAAATAACATTTGAAGTGGTTTGAGATACAAAAAGGCCCTCTCTCCTTTTGAGGGAGTGCTTTTGAGGGGGTGGCCTAAGTGAGTGGGCCAAGGTCACAAGGGAAGGCTGGGGCAGAGCAGGGAACTGAAGTCAGACCTCTAAGTTTAAGCCCTACTCTAAGCGCTGGAACATCATTTCCCTGTACCTGATTTCTACCTCAAGGCAAACATACATTGTCTGTGTAAGCAATGGAGCAACATTTACAGCCTGCCATAGGTTATCTAGGTGACCAGCTTCTGTTCCTAGGGGGATTATGTTAAATGCCTATTTTGTGCCAAGTCTTACCTGAATCTTATGTGATCCTAAAAACAGAACCCTGTAAAGCAGTTGGGTGGGAGCTCTTCCCTTTCACATGTCAGGGACAATCTTCAGTGCAGATTCAGAACTGATCCTAGCTGGTACAAAGCATCCTCAGCTCAACTACACACCTTCCCCAAAGGAAGCCCTTGGGAACTGGTAGTGCTCAGCACCTTGTAGCAACAGGCCCTCTGCTAGTCAAGGCACCTTAACTGCCTGGTTTAAGGTTAACACTCTTTCCTGTGACAGGATGATTGATGTGGAGAAGCTCTTACTGACTAGAAGGCAGGACGGCCTGCCCTGGCAGATGAGACTCTGAATTGTTCATAATGTTGACTTTAGGATGAGGATATTGTTAAACTGTATCAGGTGAAATCTGGCCAGTGCTGCTGGACTGTAGTACCTTTTATTTGTAAATCACCACAATCTGAAAAGGAAGCCAGAAATATGGAAATAAAAATTTCTTTCCTTTATTTGGACTCCCAGAGAGCACGCATGTCCAGCCCCTGGTCTTCCACTAAGTAGTTCAGCAATGCTAAAAATCACCACAAAATAATCTTCAGCTATAATGATCTACATATATTCAAGAGCTTTTATACCTGTATCTTTCCTTCGGGGTCTGTCTCCTATAGACATAAATTATCTAGGTGTCTTATGCACATATAACAATTTAAATGACTTAAATGTATGGGTCTCAAACAATATATTAATACACAAGTGAATTGACCTGGGGCTTGGCATGAGTGGGCACCTCGTCTTGTCAGCATCACAAAGGAATCATCCCAAATCTGATTAAGACTCTCTTTGGGGTGTAGCCCTAAAGTGAGTTAACAATTGAACAGAAAGAAAAATCCATTCCTAAAGTGAATCAGCATCAGGCCCGCACACCCTCCCTTCAGGGAGGGCCATCAGACAGCAGTCATGTAGGAAGCTCCTGCCTTCAACTAGTTCAGTCCTGAAGAGAAGGCGTCTGCTCTACTCCCTACTGAGCTGGATTTGCTTGTTTTAAGCACCACTCTCCAATTCTGCCACCTCTCGCAGGAGATGAGGCAGGGCCATCTGAGCCCGCATTACATCATTAATCCCTTGTTGCCCAGTTTGCACACCCCACACAGGTAATATCCTGCATAGACTCCCACAGATAGAAATCCTGATAGAGCCCAGATTCCCTGACACACAGCCACAAAAGGTTCAAGTCCTCCTAAAATACTTAGTACTCAAACCCCAAATCACTTTAACAACTAAATTAGTAAATCAGAATCCACACAGCAAAATAAATCTTCAGTCCATTATTTTTTCCCATTGTGATTACATCCCAAATTAATCCAAATTATTCTGATAGAGCTCACGATTCCTTCAAATTCCAATCCAAGCTATTATACTCCAACCAATACATGATTTACCAATTGATGTACATATCCAAAACCTATCTATGAGGCTTTATTTGCCCAACTAAGAGTTTACAACATTTGAAATATGTGTAATTATTAGTGTGCATTTACAAGCTGCCCAAGAGATAAGTAATTGTTTGACTGTCACTTTTCATTGCTGGTACAAATCTAGACTGGTTTGGTAGTGACTGAAAATTACCCACAGTTAGTATCCTTCTGGGCAGTCTCAATGGAGAGACAAGACCTGAAAGGACATGACGACTCAAGCCTGGTCTATACTAAAAAGTTAGGTCAACCCAGATACAATGATCGGGGTGTGAAAAATCCACACCTCTGAGCAATCTAGTTAGTGACCTAGCTCCAGTGTAGATAGTGTTAAGTCAATGGAAGAATATTCTTTCATTGACCAAGCTACCGCCTCTCTGAGAGGTTGATTACCAATGCCAGTGGGAGAACCCCTCTGCTCAGCAAGGGTAGTGTCTATATTGAAATGTTACAGCAGCACCTCTGTAGAATTTCAAGTGTAGATAAGCCCTCAGCTATCCTAATGAGTCTTCCTTCCGAACAAGACTGGGAAACGCTATCACTGGTGTTTGGAGCTTGCTCCATTGATTCCTGTGTTGTACCTGCTCTGTGGATAACTGGAGGGCTACAGGCCTAAAGTTCGGCAAAAGTTCTCTCTTATTCTGGGTGCTCAGTTGGAGACACCTGGTCCCAGCTCCTCAAATGTATTTAGTAATCTAACTACCTTTGAGGACCTGGACCCTGATGCCTCACTTACAGAGCTATTGAGCAGGGGAGTTGCAGGTGATCAGCACTTCTGAAAATTAGACCCTAGATGACTCAAGCTGGGTATTCAAAAAGTAAATCACCCAAAAATGAGACCTTATTTTTTAAAATATTGGCATCTAGGATTATTAGACATCATTCACAAGAATCAATGTCGTTAGCTTTTTCAAAAAAATCACGTACTAGCAGTTGTGATTCAACCCACTGGAAATAGCATAAAGAATAGTTTCTATCACAAAAGTCCATATCAATATGGGGCACTGTGGAAAAGGGAAAGTATTAAAGACTAATTTGAATGTTTGTGTAGCAAACGGCAGAATTGTGCACACTGATACCTTAGTCATCAACAATGACTGAAGCTAGAATCTCCTGTACCAAGAACACAAAAGCCTATTGTTGGAGCTAAAGAAATATATTCATTAAATGTTAAGGTAGAAAATTCTGCTCCCACTTGGATATAGCAAACCACACACAGTAAGGCCCTGGACCTGCAGTGAGCTTTATCCTACAAGACCCCTGTGCCCAAGGAATCCCCTGTTGATTTCACT
Organism: Dermatemys mawii; assembly: GCA_007922305.1. Classification (NCBI taxonomy): domain Eukaryota; kingdom Metazoa; phylum Chordata; order Testudines; family Dermatemydidae; genus Dermatemys; species Dermatemys mawii. The sequence continues at coordinate 25,050,129 of ML677340.1, forward strand.
GAGGCTCTGCACAGGCACAGTGGACTGTTCACACAATATTTCTTGCAGGATCAATGGCTCTGCCAACGTACTATATCCTTTTATAATGTAATGTTGATGCCAAGAAGATTCTCTCTTTAATGTTCTAACTTGGCAAAGTGTAAACACACATAGACTAATAAGTACTTGTAACTATACCTAAACTGCATGGCCCCAGTCTTGCAAGCTCTTATCTAAGTGAGAAGTCTCACTGAAGGCAGTAGGACAATTCCCACGTATCTCAGAGTCTGATTTACCATAAAACTTATTTAGGTTTTTATTTAGGCTTTCAATAATAAAGGTCAGCATTTGGATAATAATAGTTCTATACTTTCAATTGTACAACTAGTGGATCAGAAGTAACAGCCTTCTTCTACAAATTCTTACAAAAACTATAACTATTATTATTTCTTCCCATCTAACACCTTTGTCACCTGTAAAATAGGTCTGTAACCACACAGCGACTCACCCTGCGGCACCTCCTGCTGGTACATCCAGGGAATTAGCTCACCAGCTCCCAGAACGCCCTCTGCAGGCTGATATCCTGAGCCTGGTGCCCTCTTTCCTGGGGTGCTGCACCTCCTGCAGCACCCCCACTGTCTCACTAAGCCTCCCCTCCCCAGGGAGCCCCCACCCACTATCCCCACCTTGCCTCAGCCTATGGGCTACTGCCAGTCACCATCAAGCCCCCTTTCACTGAGGCTGACTGCAATCTGTATATGCCAGTCATCATAGGCAAGGGTTTTTTTTGAACCAGCTGCCTTCCTTTACCACCCAGTACCTCCTTGGACCAGGCCCTGTAGCCTGGGGAGTTCCCAGCCTGGAGTGCCCCTGCTCCTCTAGTCTTTCTCTAGCCCTGCTTCACTCTCACTACCCTCTCCCACAGGCAGCCAGGCCCTGCTGTCTCCCAGCCTAGAAGGAGACCTCCTGAGCACCTGGCAACAGCCCTCTTATAAGGGCCAGCTGGGTCCTAATTGACCCAGCCACAGCTGTGGCCAGCCACACCCTCAGCTGCTTTCCCCAGCAACAGCCCTCTTCAGTGCTGTTTTAACCCCTTTTTTACTGGAGTGGGGCAGCCACCCCATAACAAGGTCTTAGAACAAAAATCGTTAGAACAAAGTTGATTAATTAACAGAGAACAATAACAAACATGTAGTGTGGGATTTTCTAAAGTGGTTAGGTATTGACCTAACTCTTTTCCCCTTGTAGCCTAGAAGGGTTGTATCATTGCATCTCAAGTACTGACAAGGACTTATTCTCATCATCAAGAGAAAAGGACAAAACTAGTTCAGGGGGAAAAAAAACCAAACAGCCTGTACCTCAGAATTAATCCTTTCTTCAGATCAGATAAATCTGTAGTTCCAAATGAGTTTCTTGGATCGCTTCCTGGCACCTCCCACCTTTGCAGATATGTTGGCTGGGCCTCTTCCCCTTTAAATGTCTGAAGGATCTTCTGAGAGAAGTGTCTCCTTTTATCCTTTATCCAATTAGCAAAGTCTTCCATGCTGTGTGGCCCTTCTCCTATACATCTTCAGCAGGAGATCTCCTTAATAAGGGCAGCTGGTGCAGTAGCACAGCCCAACAGTTTGAATGCCTTGCTGCTGCTCTCTTTCATATTTGGCCTGATTTTGGAGCTCCCCCTTGAGTTATACGCCAGTATGCATGGCACACCTTTGAGAAGTTCTGTAGTGTATAAGATCCCTGCTCTGAAAGGTTTACCCCATGAAAACTGCTAATATCATAAAATTGCTGGGCCCTTATGAGCCCTAGGTTCCTAGAGATAGGTCATGCATCATGGGAAGAAAATGTCTGATAACATCATCAGATGTAAAATTGAGCATTGTTTCAACAGAAACAGTGATACTGTACCACCACCACTAGCACAAGAATTCATAATGCTTTTGGTTTTTAAAAAATCTGAATACAGATGGAGGAGTTGGCTGTTTTCCACTGAGTGGCAAATAACTAATTTTTTCTGTGCTGATTGATTGCTCTGTAACGTTGTTGTCTTATTTTTTTTCCCCAGACTATTGCTGGCAGAAAGGTCTTCTTTACCAACAAGAAGTTGTGTTGTCTTGGTATTAACCTGATTATTGTGGTATTAGCATGACAATTTTATACTTCCTCTTCCAATTTTCGCTAACCTTTAATTTTGTTGGAGATAATTTCTAATGTGTATGTATTAAAATACTTTCATTACATTTCTTTAAAAAGTCAATTAAGAGAAGAAATTTGAGCATCAGTGCAATGCAAAAATATACAGTACTTCCTTTCTGTGCTGCAGAAATGGGTATCCATCTTGAGTCTAATTGGCATGTAGAAGGATGAGAGGAAAAAACCTTCAATGCACAAACAAGATTCAGTATTTACAAAGTGTAAGTATAATTTGTGCTAGATACCAGAACTAGGGGTTCCTCTTTCATTCAGATTTCCCAACAGAACTTTTGTGACAAAGAAATAACTTACTAATCAAGCAAATTGCTTTGCTTCTCCAAGATAATCTTCCTCTGCTAACTAAATTGCATCTTTAAATAAGCTACACAACCATGTTCACATTTATTATTTGGTCCAATTCTGTTTTTTCTTTTTTTGTTTCTTCCATTATTGCTTTAACCTTTGCTATTCTATATTTCACGGTACTAGTAGGAACTAATAGTCTGTTATCTTTAGTTCTCATCAGTATAGACATATTGACCCTGAAACTCTCCTCACTTAGATATAATTTTCCAATTTTAGTTTGAATAACCTTCAAAAATCTTTCAGTCATAGCTGCAATAAACTGAAATTAAAAAAAAGTTGAAAGTTTATTTTGTTTTTAGTAACAAAATAAAGCTTTATTAATCTGAAACAATGTGATATGTACAAATCATTTAGGGCCAAGAATGGGGATGAGGACAGGACTGGACTTGTATTTTCTGGAATTATTTAATAGGTAAACATTTTTACTGGAGCTATGAAATGTACAACAAAGAGAAAAAAGTTAAAACCCATGTTGCTGGCAGCTGGAGCAGCAAAGTTCCATAACTCACACAGTGACTTTGCTTTTCTGCAGTCCTCTTTGTTATTATATAATACAAAAACAAGGTGGAAAAGCTTTATACTACTAACTTTTATAGAGCAAAAAAATCATTTAAAATCTCATCAGCACTAATCTAAATTGTGTTCAACCAAGGAATTCTCTCTGTGCACTGCACAGAAAACTGCTAGTTCATTGACAATATAGACCGAGTTCACACACTAATGTAACATGGCACAGTTCCATTCACCTCAATGTAACTTACACCAGCAGAGAATCTGGCCCTTTACTTGTTAAGTTGCAAAGGCCCCAGCTTTGCACAGATAAATGCATGTTCTTAAATTTAAGAACATGTATAATCCACCAAAGTCAATAGGACTACTCACATACTTAATGTTAAAGCATATGTGTATGTCTTAGCTGCCAACAGATGCTTTCTGTCTCTTTGCAACCCTTGGAGCCCACAGACTTTAATGGGACTCCCAACAAACAAGATTCCTCTATAACAGTGGTTTTCAACCTTTTTTCATTTGCAGACCACTACCTATTTTCAAATGGTGGTACGGACCCCTTTGGAAATCTTAGGCATAGTCTGTGGACCCCAGGACAACAACCTTTGTTGGACAACAACCTTTCACAGATCCCTAAGATGGTCTGCAGATCCCCCAGGTATCTGGAGACCACAGGTTGAAACCCACTGATCTATAATGGATCCACTTGCTGGATTGGGGCCTATACAGTGAAAAAGAGCCATGACATCCTTGTCATGGCCTCACATCTCTTACGACATTACTTCCTGAGACTACCCAGAGGATCAACAGAACTAAAATGGAATTCAAAAGCCTGGAAATGGCCACAGGGTGAGTGAAGGGCTGTACAAAGAAACCGCAATGAGCAGAGCAAGGAATGGAGAAAGCCATGATGCCGCCAGTAAGTTAGCACCACGTTTTTCAAAAAATAAGCCTTAAGTACAGCGCTATTTCTAGAGCCCGGCTTCCCCCGCAGCTAGGGCAGGCTCGGGGAGTGTCTCTCGCATGGCAGGAGCCCCACGTTCAAGCGGTGCCAAGTGATGCCAGACACCACAGAGCGGCGGGGCTGTGGGTGGAGAGTGACACAGCCAAGGAGGCGGAGACCCATCTCCGCCCGACCCCCTCCGCCCCGGCCCCCGGGGCAGGTGCGTGCCCAGCGGGCTGCGAGCGGGCCCCTACCGCGCCAGCGCCCCCTTCCCCTGCAGCTCGGCGGCGCTCGGCCGGGGCCAGCCTCACACCGCGGCGCGAGGGACCATGCCCGGGGCTGCCTGGTGCAGCCGCAGCTCCCCGCCCCGCCTCCTCCACGCCGCCGGTGCCCTGCCTCCTCCTCCCCCCGCCGTGCGGCTGGCGGCTCGCAGGGAGGGAGCGTGAGCAGCGAGCGAGCGGAGGTTAAAGGTGCCGCTGGAAGGGAAGTTTGGAGAAGGCCGCGCAGTGTCTGTGCGCTCCGGCAGCATCATGGCGGAGCCCAGCGACTCGCCTGTCCACTCCCCGCAGCCCCCGCCGGCGGCCGCTCCCGCCGCCTGGCCCATCTGCAGGGACGCCTACGAGCTGCAGGAGGTTATCGGTCAGTGGGGCGGGGGCTGCGCCGGGGAGGGGGCGGGCAGGCAGGAGGGGGGATGCGCCGGGTGCGGGGCCTACCGGCGTTTGCTCACCGCAGGCTTCTCTCATTGCGGCGGGCGCGCCCGGCACTGCAGCGGCTGCAAACTTTATTTCCGAGGCGCCGGCGGGGGCTGGCTGCCCCGCTCTCCCCACGCGCGGGGGGCGGCGGACTGGGGGGTTTGGCGCGTCCCTCCGTGGCTGCCCCGCTCTCCCCACGCGCGGGGGGCGGCGGCTCCTGATGGGGGCGCAGTGGCAGCTGCCCCAGCCCTTCTGCGGGGCCGTGGGGTGTGGATGAGCCCCTGAGCATCTTTCCCCCTCTGCTGACTGTCAGTGGTGAGCATCGAGCTGTAATCAAGCATCGGCCTATCCTCACCTCTGCTCTCGCCTGCTGTAACGGTGCACCCTGGGTCTTGCTCTATCCGTTCACATTAGTCTGCATCTTTCCGGGGTGGTGGTTAAATCTCCCTATCTGCGGCTTGTGCTGATTTCCTTTTTGAAAGCCTTCGTTTCCTTTTGCCCCCTCTGCATCGCTTTAATTTTGTCCCTATCTCCTCACCCTCCCCATCACTCCACTCTCCTATACACTATACTCTTTCCTCTGTTGTGATTATGGCTTGATTTCATTGGTGCAAACCTTCCCCTTCGGTTTAAGGTTTAACACCCCTCCTCCAAACACACAGGCAATGTGTACTGGGCTTGTGCATGTAACAGTTAATTGCCATTAAAATGTGGCTGACTTAGTTTTTCTCCCATCTGTGTAGATCAGATCATTATGAATCTTGCAAGGTGAAAAGATGACTGATGGTAACAATATGTATAATGGAAGGCTGTACTATATTCTGATCTGGATGCTATTTATTGCTAGTTAAACAGTTCAAGAACACTAATTCCTGTGTTTTTTATATTAAAAAAAAATAGAACTCTGCAGAAACTGAAAGCTAGGTCCAAAATTGCAATTGTTACTCCTTGAGAATTAGGCTAGAGTGCATTTACCTTAAAAGTTCCTGTAGATTTGCTTTGTGTTGCTCTTGCAATTAGTAGTGCTTTTACTATTACGCATCAGTTGCTGATTACTGTGACAGATGACATTTTTAATCAAGGTTGTAAATCATGAACATTCAGCTTGTTCCTGAGGCTATTTAGTTTCCACAAGCTGAAACTAAGCGTTGCCAAGGAGAAATAACTTACCCTTTCACTCTCAAGTTTTACCAGGCCTCAGTTTTACTCATGTTCTTTCCCCTTTTATTCCCCATTTCTTCATTTGAACTGCACTAAAATGAAGGAGGCTGAGGTCTGGTCTACTCACATAGCTATGCCAGCAAAACTTTTTAAATGTGGAGTGGATTTGGGTGCGGGGATCACACTTCTAACTGTGACATAGCTATGCCGCTGAAAGCCCTAATATGGATGCAGGTCTCTTGCCAGTATACCAAGATAACTGAAATAAGCTGTACCAGAAAAAGAGTTGTTTTGCTGGTATAAGGTACATCCCCGGTAGGTGGGTTTGCTGGTAGACTATACTCACAAATGCTTTCTGCTGTAGAAAAGGCCTGAGAACGTGTTAATCTAATCCTTATTTGCTGTTGCAATGGGTGTCTGTAGTATATTTCTTATTTAAATACTGGTTGTCCTCCATTGTTGCAGTTGTATACTGGCTGAAGATTAGGGCTAGTCTATACAGGCACCACTAAAACGCTGCCGCGGCAGTGCTTAAATGTGGCTTGTGTGGTCATGGCAGAACTCTGGAAGAGCTCGCTCTAAAAAAACCCACCTCCACTAGGGGCGTAGCTACCAGTGCTGGAACAGCGTCTACACTGGCGCTTTACGGCGCTGAAACTTTCTGTGCTCAGTTGGGTGTGTTTTCCCACCCCTAAGTGAGAAAGTTGCAGTGCTGTAAATTGCCATTGTGGACAAGCCTTTAGGGCTTCTAAGGGTGGGGGAAGACAGCAGTTTAAAAAGAGTCTATAGTGTGTGAAAAATTTTTAAATAGGTATAGTTTATTTATTGATACAAATGTTTAAAGTGCCCAGAATTGCAAAGATGGGACACACTTTTTGGAGAAATGCATTTCTTGTGTAGGTGGGCCTCCATGCTAACTAACTGATAGTATTTGATTACCTCAGTAAAGTGACAAATCAGTTTCTTCTTCATGAGGAAGGCAAGGCAGGGTTCTACTGGAACCTGATCCGGTAAGGTGCAGAGTGCTTTCTTGGCTGTGCTGAGTATCCTCAACTTCCATTAAATTTAGTTTAGGCACAATGACTTTTTCTAAATGCCACAAGAAATATTTCCTATCAGCAAAATAGCCTTTTATTTACAGCCTCTCAAATACAGCAATATATTATTTTCTTTGTCTTAAGTAGCAAAGGACTGCTATGACAGACATTTTTCCTAAATGACTAAAGTAGATATTTTTATATTGCATGTTTTTAAAATGTTTATTTTGTATGTAAGTTCTCTGCAAATGAGTAAACATGGATATAATTTTAGAGTTGTGGGCTCAATGTAGTATTTATTACATAATATCTTCACATGAACTTAGTGTACATAGGGTTGCTTTTGTATACCTTCATCTTGCTATCATGGGGAAAACAATACAGTTCTGGCGTCTGCCACTTCTGTTGACTCCTGTTCAATAAGTAGCATTTAATCACTGAAGCTCTTAAAGTTTAATCACTTCATGAACATGAGTACTGCCACTTATTAAAATAAACTTTCCACAGGTGAATAGTTTTATGTACACTCAAAATTGTGTGCAGGATAGGTGCCTGAAGGCATATGTTTTGTTCTAATAGTCCTTTGCCAGTTAAACCAGGAAAAGTACAATATTGAGGCATCTAAATGGGATTTTTAAGAAGAAAGACATACTAATAGCACAAGCTTTCATAGGGTTACATGGCATGGAATATTTCTTAATGTAACTGAAGTCCCATTCTGTCTGTAGACTATATCTAATGTCTTTAGAGAGATTTCAGGGTTTATTAGTGGCAGCGATACTGCTGAAAAGTACAGTAACCTACTTTTTGGAACTGGTCATGTTTGATTTAATATCAGGAGAGGGTAATCAGTTTCTATCCTGCTTTTGTAGGGTAAGCAACTGGAAATGGTGCCACTGTTTTTAATCAAATCTTTGCTTACTGTTAAACCACTTCCTACCTTAATGGTAATTTAAAAACTGCCTTTGAGCTTCCATATAGCCCATGTCATAAATAATGTTTTTCCCCAGTCATATTGTTGTGGCTAGCTGGAGGCCCAAATGCCCAGTAGGGGAAAAATTGGTAATTTAAGATATTAGAAGCACTGTTTCCCTAGGAACCTTACAAACAAAAAACCTGCCCATTTTGCTAAACAATATACCTTTTCTTTTAAGGTTGTGTCAGCACTTTCATTGCAAATTCCTACTATCATGAGTTAACAACTTGATTAAAAAATAATGGTGGGTTGAAATCTGGTATGCAGATTCTTGGAACAGAATGAAATAGCTTTTATCTGTACCATGAACATATTCAATTAAACTGTTTGATGGATTTGGTCATATTTTGAAGATTTTTTTATTGTTGGCTGTTCTTTAAGGTCTTGATATCATTTTGAGATTTACAAAGGGCTTATAAGCAAAATATCTTTTAATAGAAATTAATAAGATTCAGTATTATTGTCATATTGGGCTCTTTCATTGTGGATTGGCTCTGAATAAGATGACTGAAATAAGACACATCTGATTTTCTGTCACTTCATAAAACTTCTACATATCTTCCCTTCTAACATATAAAGGAATTCTCTCTCAAGGATTTGCTAACTGAATATCCTTGCTTTTGCTTCTTTGACATCTTTATATAATTCTGTATCTGTTTAGTTATATTGAGTCTTACATCAAATGGATGAGATGCTACCAAAGATAAAGCCGTGTTATGACGAGAATGAGAAGACTTTCTGAATGCTTCTGAGCAAATTGCTTAAGACTCCATGCCTCAGTTTCCCCATTTGTAAGTGCTAGTTCTTTCTGCCTTCTTGGCTATTTTGAGAGCCTGGGATGGAAGGTTCTGGCCAAACTGGAGTTACATTGAAAGGAAAGGATTATGTCTACAGAGTTTAAAGAGAATTGAAGCATTTTTGTACGTTAGAGATCATTTAAAAAGTTCTAATTTGAAAATTTGACTTTGGTCTAATATTGCCTGTCACTCTCCAGCTCAAAAACCTTGTGACATGTTAACATGAAACACCAAACTTTCAATGTAGCTAATTGCCTCTAACTCATGGAATCTAACTTCTGCATAAAACAGATAATTTAGCAAACCCTTTCAGTTTTTGTTGTGGATGGTTTTATGGACAACCCTGCTCCTATTGTTAGGGTTTTTGTTTGGTGTTCCCTCCCCCCTCTCCTTGCGCCAGTGACTTCACTGGAAGGAGGGCCATTTACACAGTCTATATAGTGTCTAGTTTTAGCTGAGAAAGAATGAGCACTTCTGAAGATTTGAGCTAACAGAGACCTTCATTTAGCTTAGTGTTAGAAGCATGTGGTTGTGGAGATGAAGGACTGAAGTTCCAGTCGCAAGTCTGCAAGTGTTTGCTGTCTTATAATGAAGAGAGAAAAAATTGTTGATAGTTGTGGGTGTAATTTCATTGTCCTTCATTTAGCTAGGTGGGTATAGTATCACTGACTATCAGAATACCTTAGAAAACTTCCATTAAACATGAGTGAGTACTCACTGAGATGAAAATATTCAAAGAGCTTCTTTTTGAAGTGGTAATGGAAACAAAGAAACACTTCTGATTTGCTCAATAAAATGTTACACCACAGTACTTGAAGCCTAGGTAGATCTTGAAACTAGCTCTTGCAAGAGGCTGGTCAAATACATGAATTGTAAAATGTTTAAGAAACTGCATTGTTTGAGAACCAGATAGTGGTGGTGGTGTTTGGAATTTTTCTGTTCCCAGAAATGTGTTATGTTAACTTTAAGTATGAATAAATGCATATCTAACTACAACCTTAACTTTGAGCTAAATCAAACAAAACTGCACCTTTACACATGAAAACTAGATATATAAATTCCATTGATTAGCCTAAATTGAAGTCCACATAAATAACTTACTTGTCTGTAAGTTTCTTTCCTTTTAAGCTACATGTTTCTCAGGAAACAGTTACAAATTCTGTCCCAAAAATTTCTGTTAATTGATAAACTGTTAAATGGGAAGTTCTAACTTCTCATTTCTTAAAATAGAAAATACATAATACAGAGGAGGGGAAAGACTACAATTAATGAGTCATAGTCAAGGTGGCTATATTGTGATGAAACTTGCGTTTCTTTAGAATTTGGTGGTTACATGGGCATCTAGGGTTCTGGTCTATAATTGAAAGTCTTACTGGTATAACTGTTTTGGTTAGGGGTACAGTTATTTAACCAAAATAGTTATATTGATATAGTAGTCCATTATGTTTATGGTTGACATCTTACATCTAAGTTTTAGGTTTTGTAAGTGATGTGGTTATTAATTTCACTATTACTTGGCAAACATGTGTAACTGTTTTCTTGTTTGCTAGAATATCCTAGGGTGACACTTCCTTCAATTCAAACAAACTAGTAAAGCCTGACCATCTTCACACCAGAAAGCTGAAGGCTATGAAAGTAGCCCAAAAAAATGCTGAAGAAGAGAAGAAACAAACTAAGAAATGAATTCCCTGTATATTGATAGTAGCAAAACCAAGGTGAATAAAGCCTGATAACTTCAAACTAATCTAACTCTTAAACTGGAAGTCAAAGGTGTATAAAATATTTGACATTCTGTGTGTCCACCTGGTGCTGTGTAGCGATTAACTTACAGGGAATTACATGCTCCACTTTTCCTCTCCAGATGGCTGAGTAACCACACTTTACACTCAGCCAACTCCCACACCACTTTATCGCTAATTCCCAATGATTCTGAATCTGAGGTGCAACAGCTCAGAGACCTGAACAGGCTTAGCTCGGGTGGGTGGGTACGTGCTTTGAGAGGAGCTGTTGTGCTGGACAGTGTTGGGAGTAGAAGAAGTCTGGGAGTCAAGAGTAGGTACTCTTTTTTTTGAATGTTAGAAAAAGCTGTGTTGCTTTATGTGGTGTATTGAAAACTGTATTAAAATTGTAATTGCTACATTTATATTTCCACAGTTTTACCTTGGTGCTGCTTGCGGGCTGTGGGCCTCTAGGGAAGTATGTAAACTGGGCCTAGCAGAGTGAGTGTGCAGCCAGCCTAGAGTTAAGTGTGGTGAGTTGTGCCTCTCTGTTTTAGGGAGCAGCCTGCTTTGTGTATCAGTTTTTGGGTTCTTGTGCTATGAATTCCAAGAAATAAAGTAGGGTACACTGCAACCTTCCAGAAAGATACATATAAAATGCTCTAACTTCTTTGAATATGCCATACAACAATGCTTGATGAGGACCTATTGTGTGGACCGTAAAAGAAATTTCATTAGAACTCTTCTCCTAGTTTGATTCCCCCCCACCCACTGGAGAGCCACTTGCCCAAGGAACTGATAGGCCAGCAAACAAATTGCATTGATCCAAAGTTTCCTTGCCATGTGGAACCAGAAACTTTTTGAAATTAGAACTGTCCACTCACTCGCTTAATGGAAGTAATCTCATTGCACAAGGGAAGAAGCAGGTGGTTATTGCAGAGGCCATAGCAGGCATTGCTGTGTAACAGCTCTGTGTGCAGCACTGACTCAGAGACCCTGCTTCATGTTTTAATATGCTGACTTTGGCTGTGACCCCTCTGCAGTGTGACTTTTGGGATGGAAAGGGGTGGATGTCTTAGCCTCCAGATCCTTCAGAACGAATGGCTGTTGCTTAAAGATTTTTTTTTTAAGTCATGTTTTAAATAATTTTTCAGTTCTTAGGCTTTTAGTGTGTTTTAGCCTCACCATTTTACAGCAGTTACCCTTGGGGACCACCAAAGCTAGCTGGAGGTATTAGGAAGGCTATGAGCAGCAAAGGAGGCATGGGTGCAATCTGCCTGCAGAGATAGGAAGATAACCATGGCATTGGTTTACCTTTTTGGTTTAACTTTTGGAAATGATTCTTCACTATCAGAAGAGCTGGAGACTTGTTTACTTTTTTTATTGAAAATATACATTCTGTGGAAGTTGATGTTGTTTACTCATAGCAAGCAGTACATATTTTTTGCTTTTGTGGGTTTTTTGTGTTTTAAGTCTGGCTTATAGCACTGGCTAGCAAACTGAAGTATTGATAACTCCATTAGATTGTATTTGTTTGGGTTTTTTTGAGGTTTTGGAGTGCTGGTGTATGATTATTTTCTGGAAAATATTATTGCTTAGTGTGTCAAGACTATTTAGGGCAAGATAAAACAAGCTGTCATGGTTTGTAAGTATGAATCTCCTATGGTTTTTGGGGTGAGGTGGCAAAATAAGGCTATTTCATAATCATCCCTACACTAAAGCAGCCTCTTTGCTCAGCACTTGTGGAGCTATAGAGCAATGGATAGTTGAAAATCTTATTGGGAGGATCTAGGCAAGTACACTACTGTAAATATGAGTTTGTATTTCTGAGTACTGTGGAGTTCTGTGTAACTGTTTGCTGACTTACAAGGTTATGTAGTGTGTGTTGGTGCTGACAGTCCAAAGATTGAAATGAGCAGACATCCCATTCTGTGTTCAGTCAACTAAGGCTTACTTGTATCTTATATTTTATAGTCTTGTACTCTGATCAGCCAAAAATATTTGTATTTTTTCCCTGTTTTCCCCCAGCCAGTCCTGGGATTACTCCCTGCCAGCTGTCTCTCTCTGAAGCACACAGACAATTGTGGGAGGGCAGAGCTGGGAGTTCTCTGCTGAGACAGCAGCAGGTGTCAGGGAGTGAGATGTAGGGAGGACCTGCTGAAAAGTCTGCACCTGAGAGGGAATTGTTAATGAAGGGGAGAAGCCAGTGGGGAGACAGATCAGGGACACAGGAGGTAGAGCCACTGAGGAAAAAGATGGGGTAGATGCCTGGCGGTAGAAAAGGGATGCTTTTTCTTGGGTCTGATTTCAGATAAGTCAGACAGCTGTGGAACCTGGTGGAGAATTTGGTGAATTTTAGGTAGTTCTCTACACACATCCCTCCTCCTCCTCCTCCTCTTGAAGAAGAAAGTAATCGAAAACCAATTTCCTCTGGGATATAAGTAGCTCCACGACTTCCGGATTACATGGTGAACAGGGTCTCTGATGAAAGTCTTGGGATATTGACAAGTACAGTAAAACCTGGAGGATTTTTAGGATCCCCTTTTTTGGTCTGTTTTCCTTTAGAAAATATTCAAGAGGTTCTGGCAGTGTCAAACCTTTCAGCAATGTTCTCAAAGGTGTCTTGGTGAAAAGATGTAATAACCAACATTACTCAGTAATGAATTATTTAATTTTTTATGGAATCAGTGGGGTTAATGTTTCCAACCTTTAGTCTCTAGATGTTTTACCTAATTTAATTAGTCAATGGGCTTCTGAAAGCCTGGTATGATAAATCGGAATTGATTCATTCTTTTATGATTAACAACGAGTGAATCACTATGTCATACTAATTATTCTTCAAAACACTGGATCACTGATGTATGGGCTTTCTGATCAGAAGTAAAATTCTGCTAGGAGTTGGGTGTCATGAAAAGGCAGTTTACTATGGACACAGGTATGCCCTAAGTTAGGTGCTACATAGTACATCTAAAGGAGAACGATAGTGTAGAAATAGAAAACTGAAAGGAGAAGAGGTAGTAGGTTGTCTGTCTTGATCATGGTGACTGTGGATGATGTGGTATGTGGGTTTTTTTGTTTGTTTTTTTTAAAATGGGTCTGGTCATATGCTCAGTTGTGTGGTGAAACTTTATTCATTGATCTTAACTTTAGAAATTGTATGTTTGGTTCAAAGTTGGGGCTGATGTATTTTAGCTGGACCAATAAAATGTTTAGTATAGCTGCAAGTTGTGTGTGTGCATTTTATGGTAGGCATAAAAATATGATTCTGTCATTTAATAGGCCAGAAAAGTATAGGGCATGTGTATTGCAGACTGTGCTCTGATATTTTCATTTGTGGGTACTGCTTTCTATCTTGCAAGGAAAAAGTAGGCAACTGGAGTGGTGGGAGCTAGCTGAAGATGCGCTGTAGTCCAACATCTGAGCATTAGCTGGAGACATTGGGTTCAGGACAGCAGCAATGTCATATACTTCAATTGAAGGCTGATGGCTGGCCTGTGGTCAGCTGACTCAGCTCACCGCATCTCAGGGTGAGGAGCTATAAAATGGCAGTGTAGGAGTCTGGGCTCAGGCCGAAGCCCAGGTTCTGGGACCCTTCCCCACTCCATTTGTGGCCTGAGTTCCAACTGAGAGCCTGAGTCTGCTGACACAGGCTATCTGGAGTAGTTAATTGTAGCATAGACATATCCTTTGCCTTTCTTTTTAATGAACTGCTGTTTGTTTGACGCACTCAGCAGTGACAGAAGACTCAGAAAATGCTACATTGATGTTTCTGCATAGCTATAATTGTTTTAAAATGTTTACTTCCAAACTGAAGGAAGAGCAGGGAAAACATGCCTAGTAATTAAATCAACATCACAGTTTTTCTCTATTTATGATGCTGCTTTAAAGGTAAGAAGTAATTCTTCTCAAAAGCTTGTTTTTAGGCAGTGTCTTTCTGTACAACTTTTTGAACAATCTGGAATGTAACAGCTTGAGAAGTGGGGCTGGTAGAAGTAGAGCTGTGGTGGTTTCAGTAGGACCCTAATGTCAAGAAGACTTGGGACTTCATCCAGCTTAAGCATTTGATACTGTGGACTTGTGCTCCGGTGCTGATCCTCTGGTTATGCAAGAGAAGGGCCTTAGATATCAATCACTTTTATTGAATGATGCCTTCCTCATGCTAATTAAGGTGAGAGGGAGAGAGAATAAAGCATTTTGAAGTTCAACAGCTTTTTTTCTAAAGACACTCCTAAAGAAGTATATTTTTCGAAGGAACGCTCCAGAGATCAGGTACATTTTAAATAATTAATTGTTTAGCCATACAATCATACAATTCCTCTCAAGCAACTCCTTCAATAAATGGGTCTGTCTGAGGTCTCTGAGAGTGCCATTTGAATGATACTGCGCAGCAGGGATTTTGGTCTGGAAACTGGCTTTCCTGTTATACAGTACTGGAAAGAAGAAGGTTTCAAAGTTGCTAGAAGTTTTGGGACTTGTAAAGAAAACCAGCAAATGTTTTTGTGGACTTGCGTAATAGTTGATTTAACCAGAATATTTTTGCCTCCTAATCTCCCCCGCCTCCGAGAATTTAGACAAGCTGACTAATTTACATTAAAAATATAAATACAATTTTTAATGTCTGCACTAACAATCCTTTTTCAAATTTGGCATTTTGCTGGTTTTTCCCCTTTTTTCCTTTTGTGTCTTAGACCCTGATTCTGCAAAATGTAAGCATTTGCATATGCACTGATCATACCATCACTTAAGCGATTAGAATATTTTTGCAGTTTCACTGAAGCTTTTAAATTCAAGGCCAGCTGTAAGCACAAGTGCTGCAAAGATCTGATTGGAGCTTTGTCCTTTCAAAGGTCATGTGTCATATTAAGTCTGCAACTTGATCTTGTCTCCTTTGTCAGTAGTGGGAACTGATTTGGAGGCAATTCATAGGGTGTGAACTATGTCAATATCTTCCTCTTTCCAGGATTTTGGGAGTTCTATTCAAATAAGTTGCTCTTTTTCCTTTTTGATTTGACAACTACGTCTTTTAGTGCTTTCAGATTTGCTTGTATATGGTTCTGTTTTCTCTTTAGCCTATTCGTTTTCCAACATATTTCATGCCCATGAATAAGAATTTTCAGTCAAAATTATTTATTACGGTTGTTGGCAGTTTTGTGTTTCAAAGATAACAGATGTTAAGATTTTCCCATAAAACTCTCATGTGGGCTGTTCTATATGGAGTAACTCTTTAGACCTTGGAAACAATGAATTCTGCATCAGAATTTTTATGGGAGGCTTGAACACAATTTACCATTTCTGTCTTGGGTTGAACCACTCTAAAACTAATCATGATGTACTGTCTGCCATTCTTTTTGACTTGGAGCCAGGTGCTTTTGTGGAAGTCTGATTTAGCTGAATTTAAATAAATGCTAAAACATCTAGTTTCTCTGATGTACTCCTCTCTGTGTGTGGAGCATTTATATTCTTCTGTGCTCCAGGTCAATAGCGAAAAGACAGAATGCTTCTACTGGCATGCTTCCTGGAAGTCTAATTAGATAGAGGAGGAGTTTGTAGATTACCAGCAGAAAAGTATAAAAGGAGAAGATATTTCCCTTGAGGATGGCATGGACAGAGAAAGAACTACACTGGAAGCAATTATCTTATTGTGGAATTAAATTTACCAAAAAAGAGTTCAATCCCTTTTTGAGCCACCTTAGGTTTTTAAGTTTCCTAGTCTTTGAATGCAATGCACAAATGCCAAACTTGAGAGTTCAGAAATTATTGGCCAAGCACCCAAAAATTGTAAAATCTTCCTAAATCATGAGATGTAAGAAATAACTTTGGGGTTCTCTTCATTTGCCTAGTAGTGTCTTGAAACAGTACGGTTCATGTTTTCTGGCTTGCCTCTGCAATTGTGAGGATTAGGAACTTCTTTTTTTAAAATTGAAGGTGAGATTCTCACCTGATCTCTACTCCAGCACTGGGGCTTTTAGAATGACACAATATCTGGTATTTCAGTTAGCTGCTGTTAGTGGGTTTGGATAAGGGCTATTTTCCTAATCTGAACCAAGCTGGATCTTTGTTGGCTTTTTGCCCTTCTGCTACTATTCAATCTGTTCCTGTATATTAAATAATATTGCTAATAAACATAAATAGACTTTAGAACACTGGGCAATATTATGATTAAAAAGCATCTTAAATTTCACTTGTTTTTGAATGTTCTTATTTTAAATAGTTTCCCTTGTGGGGGAAAGATTGGCATGTAATTAACTGAGCACTTCGGATCATGTTACTATGCTCCAACTATTAAAAACAAAACCAAAGATCGCCTACAAAAATCCACGAGGATCCCAAAGTTTTCTTCTCTTGGAATACTTGATCAAAGTGGTGAAGCCGGTTTTAAGTGATTACATGTCAAGAGAGATGTCTTCAAAGGAATAGATGAAAACAAGTATACTGAATGAAATGAATTGAAATGAATACCTGTAAGAAACAAATTTCAAATGTACTAAGTGAGAGAATTCACTTAGATTTAGGCCATTAATAAAAACATAAAAAAGCCTGTGTATATTACAGATGTACATGTTAAAGGAGTGTTTTGGTGAATTATAATGTAACCCTAGAATCATGGGGCTGCAAGGGACCCAGAAAGGTCATCTAGTCCAGCCCCCTTCACTGAGGCAAGACTAAGGATAGCTGACAGGTGTCTGTCTAACCTGTTCTTAAAAACCTCCCATGATAGGGATTCTCACTAAACTGGGTGACTGAGTTGCATCTGCCATTTTATTGCCCGATGTTGATAAATGCAAAGCAATGCACACTAGAAAACATAATCCCAACTGTAAGTAAGGGATAGATAATAAGACCGAAAATATCATATTGCCTCTATATAAATCCATGGTATGCCCACATCTTGAATACTTCATGCAGATGTGGTAGTCTCATCTCCAAAAAGATATATTGGAATTGTAATAGGTTCAGAAAAAGGTGACGACAATGATTAGGGATACGGAATGATTGCCATAGAAGAAGAGATTAATAAAACTGGGACTTTTCAGCTTGGAAAAGAGACGACTAAGGTGAGAGATGAAAAGTCTATAAAATCATAACTGGTGTGAAGAAAGGCAAATAAGGAAGTGTTGTTTACTCCTTCTCATAACACAAGAACTAGGGGCCACCAAATGAAGTTAATAGGCATCAGGTTTAAAACAGACAAAAGGAAGAATTTTTTTCACACAATGCACAGTCAACCTGTGGAACTCCTTGCCAGAGGATGTTGTGAAGGCCAAGACTATAAGAGGGATCAAAAAAGAACTAGGTAAGTTCATAGATGATAGGTCCATCAATGGCAATTAGCCAAGACGGGCAGGGATGTGTCCTTAGCCTCTGTTTGTCAGAAGCTGGGAGTGGGCGACAGGGGCTGGATCACTTGGTGATTTACCTGTTCTGTTCATTCCATCTGGGACACCTGGCATTGGCTGCTGTCAGAAGACAGAGTACTGGGCTAGGTGGATTTTTGGTCCGACTCAGTCTGGCCGTTCTTATTCCACTTGGTAATCTCTTCCTTATAATTAGGAAGTTCTTTCTAATTGGCAGTAAGGGAGATTTATGTTAGGTACTGCACCAGTTACTACTTGTCCTACCTTCAGCGGTCATGGAAAACAACTGATCTCCATCCTCTTTATAACAATCCTTAACAGATTTGAAGACTGTTATCAGGCTCCCCCGAGTCCTCTTTTTCTCAAGACAACGTGCCTTTTTTTTTTTTTTAACCTTTCCTTGTAGAGCAGGTTTATAAAAGTTTTATCATTTTTGTTGTTGTTCTTCCTCTCTGTATTGTCCAGTTTGCCCACGTTTTTTCAATTGGGGCGTCCGACACTGGACGCACATTCCAGCTGAAGCCTCACCAGTGCTTAGTAGACAATTACCGCCTATGTTTTATATACAATACTGCTGTTAATGTCCTAGTATTCCCCTAGCTAAGTTGTATTCAGTTTGTGATCTGCTCTAATCCTAGAACCTTTTAAGCTGTGTTACCACCTACCTGGTTATTTCCCCATTTTGTAGCTGTTTGATTTTTTTTTTCTTCCAAAAAGTAGTGTCTTCCCTTTTGTTTGTGTCACTGTGATTTCAGACAAACTTTCTAAGTTGTCAAAGTTGTTGTGAATTCTAATACTGATCTCCAAAATACATGTAACTCCACCCCACCTGGTGTCATCCACTAGATTTATAAACGTTTTCCACTCCATTATCCAAGTCATTAATGAAAACATTAAATAGTACCAGACCCAGGGCTGAGCCCTCCTCCAAACACAAGATACACCTTTCAGTTTGACAGTGAACCATTGATAATTACTCTGTGTACAGTTTTTCAACCAGTTGTTCACCCATCTTCTAATTTTGTTCAGTGCCATTTCCCTGTTTTGCTTATGAGCATGTCTGGTGGGACTGCATCAAAAGCCTTAATAAAATGAAGATCTCTCATGTTTCTGGTTCTTCCGACCATCTGCTAAGCATTCAAAAAAAGAAATTAGGTTGTAATCACTTACATTGAATTACAAAAAATAAAACTGTAGAGAAATAAGGTGAGCCATCATATTGGCTGTAAATTCAGGCTCTGACTTGCATTGTATATGTGAATGTAGTGAGAAGTCTTCCATGAAATTCTACACAAAAGTTCTTACTATTTTTAGGTGCCTTCATTTTGCTGTGAAATCTGACTGCATATTATGGGGCAGAAGTAGGCAAAAACCTGAATTTTGAGGCTCCTATCTCCTGGAAAATGTATGTGCATTGTAAGGGGGAGGAAAATGGACTACAAGATGCAATGAGCAAATAGACAAAACACACTGAGGAGCTAAGACTCAAATGTTCAAGTAGCTATACACTCCACTGTAAGTTTTTCACACCTCTGGTTAGGACACCGGAAATGCGTACAACTTCTGGAATGAATGGAGCTTTAGATTCATTCCAGTGAGAGACTGGATGTCTTTGATCTATTTCTTACTTAAAAAAAGGTAGCTGCAAAACATCAACTCTTACCAGAAACACCAGTGTTACTGAATACTGATTAGAGCTACTGAAGCAGTGGTGTAAAGTTGTCTAAAGTGGCTTAAATGTATATTAAAAAGAATTTTCATAGTATAGCAAATACTTAGGCTAAGTCTGTACTTAAAACACTACAGTGGGACTGCGATGGGGTGGGAGGGATTCTCCCATCAATGTAGTGAGTCCACCCCTCTGAGAAGCGGTAGCTAAGTTGGCACGGTCCCGTAGTCTAGACACAGCCTACGCCAACAGAAAGGGTTTTTCTGTCAATGTAAGAACACTGCTGCCCCAAACAAAGTTAGCTATGTCTATGGAAGCCCTCTTTTGTCAGCATAGTTATATCTACGCTGGGGATTATATCAGCATAGCCACATTGGACAGGATTTGTCCCCCCCCCCCCCCCGGCTGCCCCCCCCCAACTCCTGACCAACTCAGCTATGTCAGTAGAACTTCTCATTATACAGCAAGACTTAATTAACTAAGTATGCAGTATTCTGGCCAGTGCAAGTGGATTTCTGTGCCTGTAAGGAGCCCCACTGACTTAAGTGGGCCCCACTGGGGTTGCCAGGGTCCAACAGGGTGGGTCTGATAACCAGGTCATTATCTATAGTATCAGCTCTTCACTTGTCCCTTCATTGTCAGAAGAAATAGACTTTTTAACCCTTCCATCCTTTAAATGCCTTTCTAAAAAGCCCATCATTCTAGCCTCTGGTTCTTTTATATAATCTTGTCTGACTGCACCATAGTGGGAAATGGCTCTCCATTCTTTCCTTCTGCTTATATCTGACACATCTAGTAAGATGCTAAGTCCTTTAATGGAACCTTTTGTGAGCTGCTGAGGAAACACTTGCCAATGAAGCATGCCCTGAAGGTTATCCACATAATCTATTTGTATGATGTGTGCAAGTCTACAGTTGATGAATTTACAAAAATGCATCATATGTATGTATCTCCTTAAATACAGAGGATGGTTGCAATACATGTACACATCAGATAAAGACAACTAAGCAGGTTTGCTTATTTACTGTCCTGATATGTTGCTTGTCATTGCAGGCAGGGAATTGGAGATCAAATTTTTTTTAAAAAAATTAAAACAAAAAGAATTAAAGTAGAACTATAGTGTTAAAAGTGAATGCAAATTTCTTGCTTTTTCATCTTGGTATTTGCCAACTTACCTGATTTTTCTAGTGAAAGAGAGACTAATTTTTTAAATGTGGGGCTGAATGAAGTCTTTCTAGTGCTTAGTCTTGTCTTGTACCAGATTCGGTTTCATTCATCTTTAAATCTTTTTGTTCTATGCTATTCTTCACCATGTCTATCCAATGAGTTCAATCTTCCTCTGAGGTTTTTGAGACACTAATTAGAGCAAAATGAATTTTTTGTTAAACTTAGGAGGTATTCCTACTAATAAGGGATTGTCTACATGAGGAAACTGGCCACCAGAATTATAGCAATAGCAGTATGATAGATCTGCTGGCCAGCTTCCCATGTAGACCATTCCTTTAATGTGTTAGTTGTAAAATTTCTGAAGATGGTCTGTTAACACTTTCCTAACAGTCACTAATCTTGTTCCAGACTCTCAGGGTTGCAGAACAGGCTAGCATTCCTTTCTTTCTCCAGTCCACCGCTATTTCCTTGGTGTGAATTGTTTGGTGTATTTAGAGTACGTTCTTCCAACACTTCATCTACGCAGAATTTGAAAAATGCGCTACTTGACTGCCTGTTAGAGTAGACATTCTACCACTATGGCTAGTTGTGAAGGTGGGGGATGCCCCTACTGAGGTTCAGGGGTAGTGGTCTGGTGATAAGCCCAATGCCATTCCCCTGACGCACAGCACCTGAGGAAGGGAGCGTGTTGGGATTTCTTCAGAGGTGAACATGTGGAGATTTTGTATCACTTCTGTAACAAGTCCACACATTCCTTATACTATAGCATAGAATAAGTACTGCTGATAGTGCAATAAATCTATCCTTCAGTTTGGAATGCGTCTCCTAATGTGGTTATATTATTCCTGGGAACTCCATTGCAAACCTTTATATTCTTATTGCTGTAGTGCTGTCTGGGACATGACCTTGGTGATGAATGAGGTTGGTTCATATGACAGTGTAATAGGAATATCAGTATTGGAAATACTTCATTAATGTAGGTGCCCAAAATGTACTGCGCACTGTACAAAGTTATTGGAAACAAGAGATTACAATATAAAGATGGGTAAAAGTGGAGGTATAGGATACAAGCAGCAAGTCAAGGTGGTGACTGGAATATATCTTAGTTCCACTGTTTTTTTGCAATTATATAAAAATTGCCCTTCAGTGTAGTAATTACTGTTGTCTTAAGTAATTCTTATTAAATTTCCTCCACAGTCCTTGAAAACTGACCATTGAAAAGGCTGGGAAGTTGTTTTGTCTTATTCAATAACTTATGCTCATAATTTTGTAGTGATATTTCACTGTTACATACCTGCCTGTGCAATAGGAATCTTAGCTATGTCTCCTGATATTACTGATGTGATGTCTTGTTAGGGACTGAGTTTTGTTTTCTGTACTGCTGATCACATTCTGCACTAAACATCGGACAACAGAAGTTACATAACAGAATTCCAAATCAGACAAGTTCTATGAGAGCTGTGGTCTTGGTTTGCTTATTGACACGTTTTCAGAGGCATAATTGTTTTCTGTAAACCTCAGCTGAGTCTTTTGTGTGTGTAGAATATATTCCTTGGTAGTTTTCCACTGACGTATCTTTATTTCCAATGGCTACCAATAGAAAGCATGATCCTAAATCACTAATACTAGTTCAGGGTTCATCCCTGCTCCCACTCCCAACATATATGTCTCGTAGTGGGCGGTGTGTGTGTGTGTTTTTTCTTTAAACTGGAGGTGGAGGAATAAAACCAAGGGAAAAAACCTCCCTTCCACCTTAGATGTGTGTGATGACTGTACTTCTCTCTATCCCTTGCTGGAAATCTATTTCGTCTTGCACTTTTGGAGAGTGAATATAACTAGGTGGAGCAAATAGGAGCTAGTCCTTGCTGGGAGTACTAGGACAGCAAAATCCTACATTATGCCATTGGGAGAGGAGGAATGAGACCTTCCTTTTTCCTTCCACTCTTCTATAATTGAGCAGAGGAAGATGGAGAGGTAAAAGGTGACTATTACATTCCATGGGGATTAATTGAAGTCAGTGACTTCAATCATTTATATAAACAAGCAGGAAATCTTGTTTTAAATCTGTTTTAATACTGTTTGCAATTGTACTTAGTTGTTTTCCTAAGAGAGGTTTATTCTGATTGGTAGATATAACCATTAAAATATGTTGGCTTACAACTGAATACAGCCTTTGCACAATTTGTTGGTACTTTTTTGCTAACCAGTACAATACTATATCCATACACCTTTATTTAAGCAATTAACTTAACCTAATTCAGATTCTTAACCATTTTCTAACATAATGAAAATGTATAAGTTAATGGTGTAAAAGTTTAGTTAAAAAATTCTTGTGACTTTTGAGGCCAACTCTACTTGGATGCAGACTTAAATTAAAAATGCGCAAAAACAACATTTTAACTTTATTAGTGAAAATACCTTTAAATAGGGTGGGTGCATAATTTTAAATGCAAAATTTGTTTAGATAAGAAAAAAGTCTAATTTATTTAATAAACAAAGTATTATCTGTAACTAGGGTTGCCAGGTCTCCAGTTTTTGACTGGACAGCACAGCTGACCAGGCTGCTAAAAGTTTGGTTGACTGCAGTGGGGCAGGCAGGCTCCATCTGACTCCCGGGAAGTGGTCGGCATATCCCTCCGGCTCCTAAATGGAAGGGCAGCCAGAGGCGCTCCATGCGCTGCCCCCGCCTGCAGATGCTGCCTTGAGCGCCAGTTCCGCAGCTTCCATTGGCAGGGAATTGCAGCCAGTGGGAGCTGCAGGGGTGGCAACTGTGAGTAGGGGCAGCATGTGGAACCCTCTGGCTGCCCCTCTGTCTAGGAGCTAGAGAAACATGCTGGCTGCTTCCCAGGAGCCACACAGATTTCCTCTGTCCCCAGGCGGTGCCGGGACTCCCTGAGGTCACTGCTGTCTGGAGCCTGCATCCCTGAGTTCCCTCCTGCACTCTGAACTCCTCAGCCCCAGCCTGGAGCCCCCTCATAGACCCCCAACCCCTCATCCCCGGCCCCGGCCCAGAACCCACACCCCAAGTGAGAGCTTTCTCTCCCTCTCGCACCCCAACCCCCTGCCCTAGCCCAGTGAAAATGAGGGAGGGAGGGTGTGGGAGAGCCAGCAGTGGAGGGAGGGGGGATGGAGTGGGTGGGGGACGGGACCTTGAAGGAGTGGAGCAAATGTGTTTTGGTTTTCTGCAATTAGAAAATAGGGTTGTCAGTCTTTAAGAAATTAATTGAGCTGATAGTTTCTAAAATCTTGAACGATGTTGTGACTAGAAACAATTTTTTATTCAGAGATTATAAGAGGAAAACAAACTTCTTCCTTTCTCTTTCAACTGTTGGTTCAAAGTTAAGAAACAAACCTGACACTGAACTTTGTGGGGAAAAAAAAGAAATGAAGAGAATATTCTTTGTGTTGGTGGAAGAGGCAACTATTGTTAAAAGCTAGCTTAGCATGTGAACAAACACGGGTTCCAGGTTCTTAGCCAATGATTTCCACCAGTTCAGCAGCTTGACTTTCTTTAAAGGATTCTGGTAACAACCATCTACTTCATGTTTTTTAATTTAATTGAAATGATTAATAAGTTACAGTAAATTTAGGCCTTAACAAATTTTGTCAAAATTTTACTTTTAAATACATTTGTTTTAAAATTAAGCTTAAAAGAATATGATTAAAAAATTGATTTTATTTAAAAAATTAGTTTTTATCCACCCTGGATTAGCGCAGTGGAAAGCATTTACCACAATCGCTATTTGCTATTAGCAGAATGAAAATGGAAAGAAAAAATCCGGGTGGGAGGAAAAGGGGTATTCAGTCTTCTTTACTATAGAGAGAACTGTATATATACTGTCTTTAAAGTCAGCAATACTAAAATTCTCCTTTACAGTTATATGTTGCTTAGATATTAATTGGTACCGGATGCTGGCTTTTTGCTGGACGTAGTCCTAAACTTTGGGTTTGAAATAATGAGTCTACTTGAAAACCCCACTTCAAACCCAGCATGGTTATGCCAGCGCTTCATTCTAAGGCAGACACATTCCTAATGATCTTTGTAAGAATAGAGATCTGTCTAGGATCCTTGGCCCAAAGTTTATGTTCCCCATACTGTAGGTTGCTACCTTCTACCATAGAAGAGGCTGAATTTTAGAGGTGGTGAAATATGTAATTTCTAAAGTACTCTTGGAACCCTTGTGGTGAAAAGCACTGTGTAAACAGAAAATACAATCTTATCAACAATACCACTGTTGTTGTTTGAAGTTGTATAAAAGGGGAAATGGAGGTTTTATCTAAACTTTATATGGATTGCTGAAAAATACAATCTTGGGCATTCGGATAAAGAATGAATGTGCCTCAATTCTACTTCTGCCCTTTTAAAATATTGACTTCAACTCCTAGGCTAATGATGCGTTAAAAAAGCTCTAACTCTTCCTCTTCCTGTACCACTTTAACAAGAATATAATTTTAAACTAAGCAGGCTCCTGAATTTGTTCTATAAAACAAAATAAACATGAAATGTTTAAAGGACAAGCGAAATTTCCAACACAGTGAGGGATAGAAAATGACACAATGGGTGCAACTTATTCTTAGTAAAACACTTCATACAGTATGCCAGTGTTCTTTTGTTTATTTAAATGTGGCTGACACTATGATCCCTAAAATGTTTCCTTGTGCTTGGTGATATCTTTACTGATAGAACTAGATGTATGTCAAAAGAAGTATTGTATAAGGATACCTCCACTATGAGATTTCTTCCCCCTTCTCTCTTCCGTGCCGCACCCCACTACCCCTGAGGTAATCTTACAGTTATGCCTTTTGCAGTCTGATTCTTCTAGGCCCATAGGCAGACTAGCTGTTCTTTTTTTCCAGTCTGACAAATACTATAAGAACTTGTCTCCTCCAGTGAATCCCTAACAGCTCTGTGGACTTGCTCAGTCCTGCCTCTCTGAGTATCCACAAACTTTCCTGTTTCATACTTTGCTGATTTTTCTCTCTTGTCTGCCCCTTCTCCTATCTCTCTCCCTTCAGTAAGGGTTGATCTTTCACTCACAGCCACCTATATTTGGAATGCTTGTCTCTTTCTTTTTCTCCTCCTCCTCCTCCTCCTCCTCCTCCTCCAAAAATGATTCACTTCTATGAATCTTACTATTTCTATATCTCCTTTACTTTTAATTAATTCCCTTCTTACTATGTTCTGTAATACAGTATTGGATGGATGCTATATAAAATCAAATTGTAGTCAGTAACTGAGAGGCAGCATGATGGCAGATTGATTCATGGCACTTCAGGGCAACAGTGATGGGAGCGTGTAATTATATAGACTAGCTCCCTGCATAGTCAGCTGGCTTACCTTCAAAATTAAGAGATTTAATGAGTATCTGTTTTAGTGAAGTCATGGGAGAGTAAGCAAGGCTAAAGGACAACAAATGGTCAGAGGCAAAACTTAGCTTTGTAAGCCAGAAACAAAGCAATGTTAGTAAAGTCATGTCAAATGAGTAGCAATTCTTTAAGGGAGTTGGACCAAAACTGGGGCTTGAATGAGGCTGTTCGTGAGCAGTGAAACTTGAAAGGTGAGTCATGTGGAAACTGAAGTTATCTTCAGTCTCCCCTTACCCTTCTGAGAAAGGTGAGGGACCTTGGGGGTGAATTGGTAGGAGAGGCAGGAGCAGCCCTAGCCATCTTATTGGCCCAGTTGGAAAAAATTTTCAGCCTCCTTTCCAAAAGGCTGAGTCCCATAAAAAAAGGCTGCCAAATCAGCAGAGCAAAAATGGCTGGCCAATCAGAGCCCAGAATTTTTGTGTTTTTATTTAAAAAGTCAGGCAGAACAATGGCCAGGCAGCCTGTAGAAGTTGGCATCCAGGGCAACAGACCTGCTCGCTCGCCTGCCCTAGAAGCGGCACTGAGATTAGGAAGAATGTGAGGGAGGAAGGAAGGCTGCTTGAGTTGCAATATGAAGGGAGAACAGGTGCCTGGGCAAAAGTCAAAGATCTGAAGTCTGACTCAGAAAATGTTTGCAGCAGCAAAATACTGAAAAGTTTTGGGAGTATTTCCACTTTGTCAGGACAAGGTGAAAATGATAGGTAAAATGAAGAGGCCTGCATTACAACTGGACACACTGAGTCAGGAATGAGAGGCCAAGGTGAGGCTCATGACAGAAGCCGAGACACTGGGAGAGACCCAGGTTCAGGTGGTAGAGGAACTGAGATAGAAATCATGGAAATTGGCAACTTCAGAGGGGAAAAAAAACATGGGAAGGCCAATATACTGGGTTGTCAGGATTAGTCAGGATTAGTCATCAGTTTGCAGAGGAGAGGACAGGCGTTTGGGTTAGAAGGAGATGTCACCAGAGATAGAGAGAGAGGCAATTAATGATACAGAAAGAAGTGATTTTCATGCAATAATATCTTTCCATCACAGATGGGATGCAGCTAAAACTTTGGAATGCAAATATGAGGTTGCGTTACTAGAAGAGGTAATGCAAGGAATCAGTCTGAGGCATTGCTAACTTCTGTTGTCTGGAGATGTCTGTCCATCAAGACCAGGGAGCTCTGGGCTAAAGAGTATTCCAACTTTTCATGTATGTAAGGCTGATTCAGTTATAATTAAAGTCTCTACCCATCCCTTCCTAAGAATATTGATGTTCAGTACAGCACTTTGAGATCATTGGAAAGTGTTAGTATGAAGAATTATCATAGTAACATGGTTCAAACACCAGTCTCCTGTAGAAAACTGGAGGTGTTATGCTAACCTCCTCACCCCCTTACCCCCAAATCAGCCCTGTAGTCTAGTCAGACTGAAAACTCTGCAAGAACAGCATCTAGTAAGTACATGGGAAGTGGGCTGATGTGCTGAAGAAAGAGAGCAATCTTTCCATTATGAGTGAAAATCTCAACTTGTTAATTAAAAACACTTCTAAACAGGACAGATGTTTCTCATCTCTATTGTGTGCGCATTTGAGGCAAATAAAGTGTTTCCTTTTTATCTAGTGATTGATTAAACCATATTCACAAGCACAGTATTAAAGGCCAGTGTGTGGTCAAGTCTAGTTCCCCTTACCCTGAAAATAACTAGTTGTTAGTGTGGTGGGGGATTGTTTTGCCAAACAGATGACTCATACTGCAGTTTCAGTGGTTCTGATGTAAAAGTGAAATTTGTTTCAGATTCTGATTAGCTGAATTGTCTCATAAAAGATATCACACCAAGACGTATGCAGGGACAAGTAGTTACTGTCACAGTCCACAACTTTGGAGGAGCATGGGTAAAGGACTGCTGATTGGTGTTTCTGTGGCTGCAATCTAATTGTGCTGGTAGCTAATTGCAAAGTTGCCTTAAGTTTCCAATAACTTTGGGGAAAAAATTGTTCTTAAAGGGGAGAACAGAATCTCAACTACATGTTTCTGGCACAAAATCTTCATGTTTGTTCAAATATGCACTTGGAAGGTCATGAATCTCCTCAACAGAAAGACGGAAGCCTATATAAAGATAAGAGGAAGGGTTGGAATAATGCTCGGAGCAGCCCAAAAGCTCTGCAAGGAGAAGACCAGACTCTTTCTCCTATTCAGAATGGTGTGAAGTGTGTCTCTTCAGTCTTTCAACCTCTGGCTAATGGATTTATGTTACAGAGGCTGATGCAGAGCCAGTTAGCCCTTCTCATTTCAGTGCACCATTGTGGAAACCCCAGAATGTTTGCCTTCCTCAGCAGCTGAAGCTAATGGGGAGGAGGGGCCTGCTTCTTAGCAAGGTGTTGCCCCCGGGCATCACCAGTTGGGCTCCCACCTAGCCTTGCTTTTTCAGATCTACTTCAGTCGAAGAGGTGTCTGATCCTCTCTGAGTCTTCCTTTCTAAATGCTTGTCTACACTGGCAATTTATAGCTCTGCAACTTTCTCGCTCAGGGGCGTGAAAAAACACCCCCACCCCCAAAGTGCAGCACATATCAGCACTGTAAAGCACCAGTATAGACAGTGCACCAGCGCTGGGAGCCATGCTCCCAGCACTGGTAGCTACACTCTTCATGGAGGTGCTTTAGCATTGCCAGTGTAGATGGAGGACTAATATGCTCTCCAGACTGTGTGGTTCTGTTCTGATTTGTCTTTGGGTGCTCCTCCTGCCTCTGCTTAGTCTTCCCCAGGAGTAGTAACAGCATCTTACAATTGATTCTGGACGGGCTTATAGTTGGATTCTGAATAGCAGCGGTGAAATTGGTCAGAATCTTGTTAATCTTACGTTACTTGGCAAAACTCTGAGCAGCAGTAGAGGCCTGTGACTGGAGTGGTCTGTCTCCAACCTCGGGCACAGTATTAGCGTACACTAATGTTCACATTTGGAAGGCTGTCTCTGAAGCCAAGGAGAGCTAGAATCTTACCTTCTGATTTTTGCTCCCTCAGCTTTGCAGATGATTTCCCATTTTCTTTTCCTGTTCCCTTCTCATGAATTAAGATTGCTATTTAGTGGTCCTGTCTTGCTCTTTCCTTCCCCATCTCACACACTGGGTGTGTGTATCCTCTTGTAAGAGTATCACTGACCCCACCTTGGATTTTGGGCATTTTAGAGACCTACACCTGTGTGACACACCTTACAGAGCCCTTCCCTAGTCAGTGAATGAACATGAATGATTTTTTTAAAATAGCATTTTCACATTCAGTACACAAATCACTTTGACACATGCATCCTGCATGCATTTCTGATGCCTTTCATGCACATCATTGGAGCAGTTTTGCTTTAATTGATAAGTAGAAATAGAAAACTCCCAAATAGTCTGCATATTTATTTTGCTACTGCAGACTTTTTATGAATTAGATTTCAGATTAATATTATTTAAATCTTCTTCATATCATTTGATGTAAACAACTTTTTTTTACTACAGACATGTTGAGGTGTGATGTTTTGGTGCTGTTTTGCACTTCTCCTTCTCATAACTTTGAAAAAGTCAACTGAAATTATCCACATGGAAACTGAGGTTCTAGCTTGGAAGCTTAGGCCTGGAATGCAATAACCTCTTATCTCTAATGGGGAAGGTTTTTCTAAGTTGCTGAGACAAAATATACTCATCCAAAAATTTAGCAAGCAAGCCAATTTCACCTGGCAAGCGGGGAGAGCTCAGCCCGCCGTGGCTTTGGAGTTTCCCCCCGCAGGCTCCTGCCAGCCTGCTGTCAGCCTGGGTTCCCTATACCCAGGCTAGCAGTGGGAACTGAGTGGGGCAGGCAGTGGGACCCCAGCTGGCAGGAGCCTGCGGGGGAAACCCCAAAGCAGCGGTGGGCTGAGCCACTCAGCCTGCCCCTACACTGGCGTTCCCCCTGCTGGCTGCTTGCCAGTCAGGGTCCCTGCCTGCCCCACTCAGCGCCTTCTCCCAGGCTGGCAGTAGCCTGAGGGGAAAACCCCAAAGGGGGCAGACTGACCTCCCCTCAGCTCCTCCCCTTCTGCCCAAAGCCCCACCCCTTCCAGACTGTACGCGAAGCCCTGACTGAATGAAGAATCGGCACACCACCTCTGAAAGGTTACTGACCCCTGTCCCTTGTGCGTTTGGGGGAACAGAATGTGTGCAGTTCTCTGTCCTATTCTGAAGACTTTTCTAGGGACTGGCAGCAGAGGAGTTGTGACACAATTGCACTGTTCCTTAGTGAAAATAGTTCCTTAATGAAAGTGAAAATATCTTAGTTCTGTAATCTCTTATCACTTAATAAATATCAGGAGTGGCTAATCTTCATAGCATTTGTCAACAATAGTGCTTGGAAATGATGACTCTCTTCTGCAATTGGATAAAACCTTCCTCTTCCTCTTTTCTAATTTTGGTAAATGGGAGGGTTTTTTGTTTTTTGGTTTTTTTTAATTGCTGATCCCTTTTTCTTTTCTTCCCCTCTAAGAACGGTGAATTTTTGTCTAATACCCACACTTCCCATCAGATTTTTCTGCCTCTCTTCTGTTCTTATAGCACGTGCTTGTTTAAAACATTAGAAGCTCCTCTTGAAGGTTTTTTTAAAATAGTATTTTAGCGATGGAGAGAGGGATGCATATTCCTTATCTAGGATTGTAGTATGATTAAGAAAATATTCTAAAATGCTTTTCAAATTTGAACTCTTCAGGGCTTTTCTGGATTACATATATAGAAAATAGAGCATAGTAGTATTGCTAATTTTCAGAGATTTTTATCTAACACATTCTTCACTGATCAGTATAAAAAGAGAAATTAATCACCTAGTGGTGTAACTTTTTCATGGCAATTGACATTTAGAAGTATTGCAAGTAGGAATTATCTCATCTCAATTGCTTCCATATGGCCGTTCTGAAGCTACTCTGATGTCACTTGAAATGTGTGTTTTTTGTTCTGTTTCATGAAGATATAAAACTCCTGATTTCTTTTTCTGACAAGATGCTTAAACTTTAAATAGAATTTTTAGAGATGGGGTATCTTTTTGGTCTGCATTTTAAAGTCCAGAACTTGACTGACTTATATCTATGGTAGAAGGAAATGGGTAACTACATATGAATGCTTTCAATTTTAAGATAGGACTGAACAAAGATTCTTTGACTACACTCAGCCTCTTATTTCTCTAACAGGAGTTACCTACAAATGGGTTCTTTGTGATCAAAACGCAATAAGCTACTGAATAACTAATGTCACCTTAACATTTCCATAGTTATTTCACAATCAGTTGCAGGATTAGACCGTTTCTAACAGTGATCTGACCATTAGAACTTTATAGAGCATATACATTTTATGAACCTGATTTGAACTTGAACTAGTCTAGATTTGCACAGGTAAAGTCTCTGACCACAATCACTTGGGTTTGCTAATGATTTGCAAACAATCCTTTGGACACAGTATTCATATTGCACTTGCAAGTGGGGATGTGTGTGTGTGAGGGAGAGAGAGAGAGTACATGAGTCTGCATTTTGAAACAGGAATCTGTAAACTGACTTCTTAAATATTTTTAGTTACCCTGTCTCAAACTGCATCTCTTCCATCACTGCAGTTTTTGCTCTGCCTCTGAAAAACAGTAGTTCATCTGACTATAATCTGATATTGAAGGAAATTTTTCTCTATTCAGAGAAACATAATGTCACTGATACAATCTGTGGCTGTATGTGGATTTTTTTTATGATAATCGTAACCAATTAAATTCCAAAGGGCAGAATCAGGTCTTTAGTGCAGTGCCCTTCAATCTTGTTTCATTTGTGGTCCCCTAAAAAGTTTCAAATGGAGGTGTGGACCCCTTTGGAAACTTAAACACAGCCTGCAGATCCCCCCTCCCCCCAGGGTTAAAACATCTTAAATAAGATGTGTGTGTTTACAGTTCGCCAGTTTTGCCAAAAATTTCAGTACCTTCCCATTGGCCAATAGGCATACACACATGAGGAATGAAGTGTTATACATTTGTAAACAGACTTGCAAGTGCACTCCTCTCTCTTTCACCCCCTGTGCATTCACTACTTTCTGTTCTCACACACTGACA
This sequence comes from Dermatemys mawii, assembly GCA_007922305.1. Classification (NCBI taxonomy): domain Eukaryota; kingdom Metazoa; phylum Chordata; order Testudines; family Dermatemydidae; genus Dermatemys; species Dermatemys mawii. The sequence continues at coordinate 25,082,128 of ML677340.1, forward strand.
CCACTCTGCCATTCAGGGGTCAGGAATACACACAAGGCTCTGTCACCTTCCTGCGATAAATGGGGTGAGGGATTAGCTCCCTTTTATGGACACCCAGCCAGCTAGTTAGCTATGAAGTCCCTCTTGGTGGCTGTTCTCTGCTTGTTTTGCCTGTAACGGGTTCACAAAGTCTCCCAGGTAAAAGAAAGGGTGTGGGCACCTGACTAAAAGAGCCAATGGGAAGGCTAGAACATTTTAAAAATGGGCGGGGGGAAGCTTTCCCTTTCTCTCTGGGTTGTTCTCTCTTGACTGAAGAGACAGGGGCAGCAGGAATGCTGTGTAAAGTTTTGAACCAGGTATGAAAAATATCTTCCATATCTAAACAGATTCATTGGGACAGGGAATATTTAGGTAGACGTGATCAGATTTATTTCTTTATTTTGGCTTGTGGATTTCTTCAGTGCTAAACTCGGATATTTTTGTTTTTCTTTTGTAACATTAAGCTGGACCCCAGGGAGCCATTCCTGATGTTTAACCCCTTCTCAGTTGCTCTATAACATCTAGCATAGCCTGATTATCCAGATGTTTCCTTTCTTCTTTTTAGTAAAATTTACCTTTTTTAAAAAAAAACGGATTCGTTTTGTGTCTTAAAAGGTCTGTGCATATGTTTTTCAATTAGCTGGTGGCAACAGCTGCGTTTCCCTTTTGTTTTCTTTCTCGGGTTTCCTGAGGATGGAAAAGCCAAGGGGCTTCAAGGAAAACTTCCCAAGTGAGTTTTTCCAGGATTTGCAAGAGGCAGTTTTTCACTTGGGTGGTGGCAGTGTTTACCAAGCGAAGGTCAGAGAGAAGCTGTAACCTTGTTAGTTTAATACAAGCCTAGAGCGGCAACTGGGCAAGTATTAATTTTTAGAATCCTTGTGGATCCCCACCTTCTGCACTCAAAGTGCCAGATGGGGAAGCAGCCTTGATGCTTCCTCATTCATTCACCTAAGATTTAATAATTTTTCCTGCCTCTGCCAAAGTCATCAATTCTTTTTCCTCCCCTATGTTTCTGTCCCCTCAAACTTTAAAATGAATCAGCCACAGTCTGTGTCAATATACCCTCCATTCTCATTTGATGACAAATAAAACAAACATTTAAAAAGAGTGTTAAGCATTTAATCCTGTCTGTATTGTGCTGCCATCCATCACTGTGGTATCTGAGCTGCTTGTTCAACTCATAAAAAGTTGAACTGAAACAAAATGACAGCCCACTCATCCCTTTAGACAGGTAGTTCCTTTAAGGCTCCATACTGTGCATTCCACTGTCCTCTAGCTTTCTGCATTTTAAAGTGTTCTGCCTAGTACGTTCAGTTACTTAGTTTTGTGTAGTGTAGAAAGCTGAGTGGAAAAAACTATGATTATTAGCCATCTTTTATCTATCACAAAGTGACAATAGTCACCACCTTCGTGAAGAAGAGCATATGTTAAGCTGGAATATTTGCATGAAGTTAGAATTGAAAATTCAGTGCTTTCTTTTTAAGTGTCTTTATATGAAAGACAGCTCTTGTGAAAACATTAGTATTTGTCAAGGATTTATTAAGCCTAATTTGGTAACTTCATTAAAGCTATTCTAAATCTGCTGCAAACAGATCTATTTGAGTTCTGTGTAAAATCAGCCTTACAGAGTCCCAGTCTGCTATTTGCAGGGAGTAGGGCACTCGATCAGCAAAGCCATCAACTTCTCCTCCTGAACTTATGTTTTCATTTAATTTAGCAAAGAAGACCTTGAAATGCAAACTGAGTGCAGCTGATGCCTGTGTCATGTGGATGACAGCAGCTGTTGCTTGCTTAACAAGGCCTGACACTATTATGGCAAAGTACAGCAGCAGTGGCCAACACTGAATCCTTTGCACTCGGCGGCGAAGTGACAATTAGCAACTACTCCAGGCTTTACTTCCACAGAGTCAGACCTGTTTCTAATCCTCCCTCATAGCCAGCAGATGCCAGGCATAGAGCTCTCCTGTCCTGGAGTTCCCACATCAACAGGCCATAGCCTCTTCCTAAGGAAGGAGAAGAGAAGATACCTGGTTCTTTACTGCACCTCCAGGGAGGGGCCAAGGATCCCAAAATAGCCCTCTTGTGGTGCTGGCACGAGCAAGGGGCACAGAGGGGCATGCAAGTGAGGCACCTGCCATTGGAGAAGAGGTGCTGATGTGACCTCTGGAACTTGCAAAAGATGCTGCTGAAAGGCAGTGGTTTGGTGGGATAGTGCAAAGAACTGTCTTGTTTCACTGTAAATTATGCAAGTGACCTTTGGCAATTTGAGGTGTAGAATGGAGAGTTTTCAGTGAGTAACTGTGCCCACTAAAGCAGTTCTGAGGGAACTTTCCCTCTCCCATCCCTTTCCACCCTGCCTTCCACCCCCCACCCCCAGCAATGGACGAAAATCACTCCAGGCTTGACTACATGGGGACATTCAGGAAAGTAATTAAAAGGGATCATTGAGATTTAAAGTAGTTTAGTTAAACTTCATTAAACCCCATGTGTGGACACTTTCAGAATTAGGACAGGTCTATGCCTTATCATAGCTGCGTTGTAGCATTTAAGTCAGGGTGGCCAACCTGAAAGCCTGAGAAGGAGCCAGAATTTACCAATGTACATTGCCAAAAAGCGGCAGTAATATGTCAGCAGCCCCACCCTGCCACGCCTCACACCCACTTGTAGCCCTGCCAAACAGTGCCTCCCTCTCCCTCCCCCACCTCCCGATCAGCTGTTCATGGCTTGCAGGAGGCTCTGGGGGAAGGAGTGAGGGCAGGGCAAACTCGGGGGAAGGGGTGGAGTGGGGACCAGACTTGTGGCAGAACCAGGGGTTGAGCAGTGAGCACCTCGTAGCACATTGGAAAGTTGGCACCTGTAACTCTAGTCCCAGAGTGGTGCCTATACAAGGAGCCACATATTAACTTCTGAAGAGCTGCATATGGCACCAGAGCCACAAGTTGGACACCTGGACTTAAGTGAAAATGCTCCTAAGCTGATGGGAGAGCTTCTCCCATTGGTGTAGGTAATGCACCTTCATAAGATGGGAAAAGCCCTCCTGCTGACGTAGCACTGTCTACAGAGGGGGCTAGGTCAGTATAACTATGTTGCTCAGAGGTGTGGGTTTTTCACACTGCTGAGTGACGTAGTTATACTGATTATAAGTGTGTAGTATAGACCTGGCCTTAGTGTCCAGACGGGTTTAATGCAATTTAACTAAGCCACTTTAAATTCCCACCTTTTAGGGCATATCTACACAGTGCAGTACACTCTACAGAGGTGCGAATTTAGTGCACTGTAACATGTGGCAATCTAAGTGCCCTGTGTAGATCCTGCTGGCACGAGCTAAAAGGTACCCAGTGCTCATTGCTATAGTCACTTCTGAAATGGGACAATGTAAGCTGATAGGTGCTGGATTTGATGAGCTGTCCATATCGCATCTACATACCGTGGGGTGCTCGTCCTCTCCCTCTGAGCATGGAAATGGAAAGGAAACTAAAAATAGTTAGCAGAGATGGTGGTGGATTTGTTTTATTGTAAACACAGAAGTTCAGAAGTGAGCAGTTGTCACTATATATCACGGATGGCTTTTGTCTCTGGCGTGCTGTTGAAGGAAATCACAAGTGGTCAGTGGCTAGTAATTTGGGCTCATGCTGGAAACAGTGATATAAGAAGTTCTTAAACTGGACTTCGAAAGAAGTTCCTTAAGGAACTTGCATCAAATACTACTTCAGGGAACACAGGGCAGGAGAAGTCTTCTCATCACGCATAATGCAGAGGACTGGATTGGATTGGAGCCATGGGATGGAGAGGGTGTGTGGGGGCGGAGGAGGCCTCCAAGCAATAACTGTATACTCTTGGGATTCAATCCTGCAAAGGCTTAAACTAAGCACATGCTTTATACACACAACTAGTTCTGGTGAAATCAGTATCATCGTTCCCATAGCAAAAAAGCACATGACATGCATAAATCTTTACAGGATTAAGACCTGGGTCTGTAACTGGGGACAACAAACCTGGCAACTTGTATTTGGGAACAGCAAAGCTCTCTATTTTTTTTCTCAGCAAGTTTAAAGAGAGAAACAACTAAATGAAATTCATGTTTAAATTAGAGTAAATGGTGGATTCTCTGTAACTTGAAATCTTTAAATCATGATTTGAGGACTTCAGTAATTCAGCCGGAGGTTATGGGTCTATTTCTGGAGTGTGTGGGTGAGGTTTTGTGGCCTGTGATATGCAGGAGGTCAGACTAGATGATCACAGTGGTCCCTTCTGGCATTGAAGTCTATAAGTAAAGGGAGGGGAGAATGAGTAGCAGCCAAAAAGGTGGTGGTGGTGGTGGGGGGCGGGAGGTCTAGTAGTTGGAGTTGAGTTGTCAGCATCCAATAATGCTGGTCATATCCTGGTCCCAGTGCAGTCAGTGGGAGTTGTGCAGCTGACCTTAGTGGGGCCAGGATTTTACCCTTGGAATCTGCACCCAGCTGAAAAGTACAGATGTGGGTGAATTTCCCTCACTACAAATTAACTAAACTGCTGGCATAGGAAAACCTACATAAAGGGCAAGCTTTTTCTTTAGTTCCTGTATCCTGGTTTCATTCTGCAGCAATTGTTCCAGTACATAGCTAAAATATAATAACATACATTGTACTGATGTGCGTTGAAAAAAATTAACAAAAACATAACAAAACTTGGCCTTTGTGGGGTTGGCCTTTCATTTCCTGGGGTGTCTATTTTGTATCACTAAATTCTTTTGCTGGATGCCATTGCAGGAACAGCTTAAAGATGTGTTTTTCCAAGTTGACAGACCAGATTGCAACAATATTTGTCAAAGGCCACATCCTGCAAAAGCATTTCTGACTTGTCCTGTTCCATTTTGTTTTGAGATCAGCTTTATTTTATAACCAAGTAGATAGACTGAGCTAAAAGCTTTTGTTTTGAAGCATGATGTGAACAAAATGTATACCAATAAACAGTACATCTAAATAACTAAACAAACCTTATTATAACATACACAGTAACTTCTAGTCATGTGGTATTGTGTCAGTTCTGTTTTCAGATAGGAGGAGGAAGTTCCCTATTGTTCTTAAGCCAGCTGGTAACTGACACCACATTTGTGGAACATAGTAACAAAAGGCTTTTGTTCAGAATTTGTATTCCTCTAGAACATACCAATTTGAAAGCCTAAGTAGAACATAATGTATGAGCAGGCCAGTTTGAATAGAACATGCTGGTGAGTTCAATGAGTTGGTACAAATCCATAATTTTAAATTAAAAAAAGGGACTACAGGTAGTAATTACTCAAGAGGATTATTGTTTGCTACATGAATGGACAAAATGCTTCCCTCACATCTCTTTGCTCCTCCTGTATAAGGGCTCACTCTGAGCACAGTAGGATGCTGAAAAACATGTAAGCATTTCACTGTCCTCTCTGAAAGGGAGTTGAAAGGAATACATTAATTTAGAAACAACAGTACTGAGGTGCCCACTCAAGGGCAAACAAGCCCAGAGAGCTCTTGGTAAAGGAAACAATGGTACTGTCTAATCCTTCTGACAAAACAGAACACTTCCTGAAAACAAAATAGTGTTGGACACTTCTAAAACGGTATTTCTGCGACTGAGAACTAGAAATGGTATATCCATACTCAGCTTATTTAAAACTTAAGTCCTATTTTTCTGCAGCCTACATATGCCTACTTAGGATTCTCACAGGGAAGCAGTATTTTGTCCTAACGTGCTGCTCCCCGAGGTCAGACCTCACTATTGGGTGCTCATCCACCTCACTGTCAACAAACAGGAACACAAATGAAACTGCAGAATTTTTAGTGCACACAGTTTTACTGGAGCTTCCCTCTGTTCATTACATTGCATGGACAAAATCCTAAGAAGTTTGAACAGTCCTGAAACAATTGAGCAAAGTAATGTTTTGTAAAAAATTTTATTTTTATATTTATATTTATATTTATATATATATAATAATAAAAATAAAATTTAATACACACACACCTAAATAAATAAACCTAAATAAGAGAAATTAAGAAGGCCTCATCCTGGAGACATGTCAGTTTCAAATCAACAGGAATTTAAATCTTCCATTACACAGAGTTAGCATAGTACTACAAACAACACCTATATATATATTGATTTGATTTGAAACTGACATGTCTCCAGGATGAGGCCTTCTTAATTTCTGTAAGTTAGGTTACTCCATAGTTAGGCTGCAGTCCTCCCATTTTATAAATATGAAAGATGAGAACTTGTAGAAATTAGAAATATGGGACAAACACCAAAATGAAAAGATTCAAAATATTAAGTCTTTTCTTTCGACAAAAGTGTGTGTGTGCGTGAGTGTGAGTTGCCCTTTCTCACTGAGAGCCTGTTCATTTTTTGGAATGTCCAAATTGATACACAAGTAGATGCTTAACTTTTGAAATAAAAGTTGTTTTCTTCCAACTTCTTAGCTCCTGACTAGCACTTGATTCTTATGCATGACACTTTTAAAAAAATTAATTGTAAACTTGCGGTGATTATCTCTGTAAGCATGTATTCCAATTCTGTTCTTTTTCAGGTAGTGGTGCTACAGCGGTGGTCCAGGCAGCGCTATGCAATCCCAGGCAAGAACGTGTAGCAATAAAGCGAATCAACTTAGAAAAATGCCAGACCAGTATGGATGAATTGCTCGTAAGTAAATTCAAAAAGGAAAAACCTTGGTGGACAGCTCTTCTTTTGCCTGATCTGAGATTTTTATGCAGAAAACAGGCTAAAAAGGACCTGGGAGACATGTGCCACTGCACTAATAAATAAACTATATCCAGATCATCCATTAACTACTGTACCACATAACATCTCAAATGTTCAAAATCAACACTTAGGAATTGGATATTTCCAGGACTGTATGTGTTGAGGCATTTGGAAGAGCTACTTTAAGCCTTAGCCAATTCTTACAAATGACCTGACTCTTCAGGAGTTTGAAACTTGACCATAAAAATGTTTGAACATCGTATGCTAAGACTGCTTACAAGAAGAAAGTCAAGTCTAAATCAAAACTTAACCTATAGAAAAGGAAAACTTACTTTTTTGTGGGGGGTGGGGAGATGCGCTATTTGGGTTAAAAATGCCAATGAAGAATGGTAGCATTTGATATTTTTTTTTTTTTTTTTTTCAACAAACAAAAAACCTGTTTAAAGATGCAAGTTTTGGGGAAAAAATCTATTTGATCTTAAAATGGATTTCAGCACAGTTAAGAGTATCTTTTCACATATCGGGATTTTCATATCACAGACCTAATATGGGTTTGTGCCATTAGCTTTAATCCAATAGACCATACCAACTGCTTCAGAAACTCTTGTTTGGATCACTGATCAAAGGAATACAGCCTTTTTTCATTTGAGTGAGTTTTTATACAATAGCCACTTTTTAGAATAGTAGGAGTTTATCAGGTTTATGCACCAGTGGTGGCAGTCTGTCAGATTTTTGAGTCACTAAGAACTCTTTTAGCAGACATTTTTTTCATAACTTTTCTTCTATTCAGGTGCTTATAAGATAAATCACCATACTATTTAGGCAGCCTGACAAGAATCCAAGGATGCAAAATGATTCCAAAAGGGAGAGTGCTACTTTCTCCTTCTCAGGTTGCTGTTATGGAGAGGGTGTGGATTTTTTTTTTTTTTCTAATGAAGAAATTTATAGTATTACTTCGAATGCTGTTCCCTATGTGTGTTCCACTGTGGGGTATGCAGGTGTTTGGAGCCGAAGAATTTTGAAAGCATGGTTCATTGGTCCACACGTGCACCCCTGCTCATCCCATGTCCCTGATCAAGGAGATAAAGCATGGTGCAGATCAACTGCCTTTCTAGTTCCTTCTTAACGCTTCATGGTCTGGGTCAGAACCTCCAGTGTCTGAAGCTCCAGCTTTCTTCTTTGTGTGTGAAAATGTATTTAGATATTTATAAATAGCATTTATATTCTAGAGTTTTTGAAGAGTTTTTTAATATGTTTTATAGTTTGGTCTCCCCAACCTGAGGAGCACTCCTGCCACTTCTCCACCCTAGTACACTGTTTGGGTACTGGACTATGCCCAGGGCTCTGAGCTTCTGAATTTATGCTTCCTGCTCGCTATCCTTCTCAGTCAACAGGCCAGGTCACACCAGGAGGCCCAGGCATCAACTCTGACAATGCTACCACTCTTGTCCTCTCTGGGAGTCCTCTTAAATGCCAAAAATCCATGCTCACCCCTACACAAACAATATCTATGGTGCTGCTCAAGAGGTGCCTCTGTTTAATATTCTGGAAGGCAGCTATGTAGAGCTCAGTCCATGTGTTTGCTTGACACTGTGTCTTTGGTGCAGGACTCTTCTGCTGATGCATGTTTGGAACAACAGTTCTTTGTTTGGCTTTGCAATCTATGACCTCTCACCCTCCTTCTGTTTAAGTACTAGTTGTCAGTCACCCACAGTGCAGTACACATAGGTACCAGCATTTGAAAAAGATAAAATTACTTACCTTTATAGTGACTGGTGGTTCTTCAAGATGTGTGGTTCACTACATGCCCTCCTTCCCATCTGCTTCGGATTATTCTCTGATTCGTGGTGAGGAAGGAACTGGAGAGATGGTTGGTTCACCCTGCCTTTTATCCCTTGGTTGGAGGAATGCGGTGATCAAGAGACACCACTTTCAAAGTTTTCTGGCTCCAGGCTCCTGGAGTGATTGCCTACCCACAGTGCAATACAAATAGAGACCACATATCTTGAAGAAGCTCCAGTTACTATAAGTTAAGTTAAATTTCTCTTTCAAGGGAAGTGATCTCCTTGATGTGGGAATGTCAAGATAAAGGTGTCTTGAATTTTGCCCTTGATGCGTTGGGCTCAGCTATCATCTTCTGATAGTATATCCTGTAGTCCTGGGCTCTCCACAGCAAATGTTCTTGATGGACTTCTCCTTGGGATTACATAGTGCAGGGGTGGGCAGACTACATCCTGGGGGCCGCATCTGGCCCTTCAGATGTTTTAATTTGGCCCTCAAGCTCTGGCCAGGGAGCAGAGTCCAGGGTTTGCCCTATTCCAGCACTCTAGCCAGGGAGCGGGGTTGGGGATTTGGCCCATTCCGCATGTGCTGTAGCTCCTAGAAGTAGCGGCATGTCCCCCTCTCTGGTTCCTACAGTCAGGGGCTCTGCATGCTGCTCTCCCACTCCAAGCACCACCTCCTCAGCTCCCATTGGCCAGGAACTGCGGCCCTCTGAACCCCTGGATCCCAGCCAAGAGTACCTTACTGCATCCCCAGCCTCGCCCCTGAGTCTGCATCCCCAGATGGAGCCGCATCCAAAACTCCTGACCCAGCCTGGAGTCCCCTCCCTGAACTCCTCATTTCTGGCTCCACCCCAATGCCCATGCCCCCAGCCACAGCCCTCACTTCCTCCCACACACCAACCCCCAATTTCATGAGCATTCATGGCCTGCCATACAATTTCCATATCCAGATGTGGCCCTTGGGCCAAAAAATTTGCCCACCCCTGATATAGTGTGATGTCTCAACCGACTGTAGCTGTTTTCAGGGAGATTATGGTAGAGAAGTTGTCTACTGAGGCAGCTTAGTTCCAATTTTGTTTGGGTTCCTTAGATAATCAGAGCCTTGAACTGGACCTGGGAAGGAAAAAGACTCCAGTGGAATGTGTTGTGATGTGTTAGTACCTGTCTGCTACTCCCCCACCCCTAATCGCTTCTAACATTGCTATCTTAAAAAGTGCTAAAAAGACCTTTTGATGCCATATTGCCTTCTTCCTTCCCCACATTTTTACTGTATTAAAAGGATGCTAATTCTGCCTTTATGTGCAAACAGCTTATTTCTCCTTCTGCTACTGTTCTACTTGAGCCAGAAGTTCCCTCCCACACACAGTTCCTGTTGCTACACATGACTCTTGTCCTCCTATGCTGACTCTTCTAAGTGCATGTTTATAATCTGTTTTAGTGTCTTTGGCCAAATACATTAAAAGGCGGAGGACCCTGATAGTTGCTAGCTCTGTTCTAGCATTGTGTTTCAAAACAGAGATGTGGGGTTTTTTTTGTTGTTCCTTTTCTCTCTCTCACACACACACACAAAATTTGATTGCATCTGTACAACTATATATAGCACTTTGAGTATATTTTCCATGCATTCGATGAGAGCTCTCCTTTTTGAGAATACTGATTGTGTTAAACACTGTACTCTCCTAACAATGCAATTCTTCATAATGTCATACAATAACTATGATAAATACTTTCCATAGGATGGTAGTGGCTTTCATAATGGGCGAGCACAGAACTGCATTTAATAAGTAACTTATTAGATAGCTCAGGAATTAAATACTTCTGTTTACAGTGCGTTCTTTCCTTCCTAATGTTACATTGTACTTGAATTTCTTTTGTGCTAAATGTCGACTCCACTTTGCGAAGTGAGCTCAGTTTGCAATCTTAAGCTGCTGCATTTTAGAAGAAGACAGCCCGACTTCAGTAACTTCATGTGCAAATAGAGATCTTATGTCACTGCTGGTGTCTGCAGAATTGTCTACCACTATTACTGTCTACCAAATGTCAGTGCAAGGGGGTCCTTGTCTTCAGCAACTCGGGCAATATCTAAACTATAAGGACTATAGAAGCACAGGTACGGCACTATAGCTGTGCCGCCATAACCCTGTACATAGACACATCCTACAGGGATGGAAGGTTTTTTCCATCACTGTAGGCGCTCCCTGAGCAGCAATACCTAGGTCAACTATAAGTATTTTTCCATTTGGCTAGTTGTCTCTATACTCGGGGTTAGGTTGGCATAGCTGCAGTGCTCACTCCTGAGCAATGGGAGCTATGTTGACCTAAGTTTTAAGTGTAGACCAGGCCTCAGTTTCGGCAAGGGAAACAAAATTTCTATAGGCATAGTAAATGTCCAGAATCACTGAGAAAATGTTATCCATAGTGGTTTGATCATAAAACTATTACATCTTAACGATCTTTACAAACAATTACACCTTGCATGCCCTCTGTAAACATATGGAATAAATTTTTCCCACCAGTGACATGCACAAGGTACCTCTGAGAGACACCAACACCAACTTGATGTGGACAGCTGGGTTAAGATCCTAACTTTACAAAGAAGTACAAGGAGATTATTAATATCGTGTATGTTTAGAACCTTGGCTTAACATCTCATATATAAGACTGCTGTGATTTAAATCACTCTTATTATTCTGACATACAATTAAATGTGGTGAGAATAAATTTGGCTAATTTTTTTTCTTTAGGGTATGTGTATGAGGCAATATAAGCCCAGGGCTAGTGGGACTTGAGTCAGCCTATCCATGTTAGGGAACCCTGGACATGACTGTCAACATTGTATTTAAGTCTATGTTAAGACTTTTCTAACCCGTGCTTGAATTTAGGGCTCTGGCAGCCACACCACAGTGTGTAGACCCGAGTCAAAGTACCATTTCCCAGATATGATATTGCTAGTGCATATTCCCCAGATATGGGTACTCTTTCCACACACTGCACTACAGTCCTAGGGCTAAACTTTACTGCCTTGCCTTCATATTACAGAAAGTTTGAGCAGCCTGCCAAACTGTTTGCAAACCCGGGAGGCTCTCTGATCATATGCTTGTAGATCTGTGATTAGAAGAGAATGGGTTAATGCTGACTTAAGCTGCTGCCATTTACAGTGGTGCCTACCATTTTCAGTAGAATGGATTGCAGATTTTTGGGATAGAGGAGTAAGGAAGTTGTCCCATAGAATTGTGGGACACATCTGGATGATTCATGGAGCACAAATTAAATGGGTCTGTGTCTACGCTGCAAAACAATAGAGCTCAGACTCTGGATCCCAGCTAGGCTTGAGCTCGGATGCTCTAGCCCTGCAGGGTCCAAGCTCTGAATTAATGCAATTGCGGCGTTGATGCAAGGGAAGGGTTAGGTTTGAGCCTGGGCTCAAACAGGAGCTTACATTGCAGTATAGACATACCATTAGAAGCCTTCATGCTAACTGAACTGAAGCATGGAAGCCACACATAAGCTAGAAACTACATTTTCTTGCTTTTTAAAGAACGGATATAGCTCAGTTGTCTGGGAGGCACTGCAAGAGATACTCTTAAAATGTTAAGTTAAAAATAAAATAACCTTGGTACAGGTGTTCTTGGAGCTTAAGATTCTAGTTACCTTTGTCAATGTGTACAACTGTCTTCCTTGCAACCTATTGCAGACTGAATGACTTGGTAGTGCTGCTGCTTCTGGCACATCGTCTGGTCACTGCTGTACGTGTCTACTAAGTGTACTAAGTCATTTCCTTTTACTTTTTTTTTCCCTTTAGCTGTGAGCCTGCTTCCTCCACTCACTTGACTATGTGGTCTCTACCTGGAACCCCACACTTCACACCCCTTTCACCACTCTTCCTCTGTCCAATGCATTTCCCAGTCCTAGAGTTTCCTTACATCAGTTTTCTCTGTTCCTGTGCTGCCAAGTGCCTTTTGAGAAAAGCTAGGGAGGGGGCAGACTCATCATTCTACAATGGATTTGTTCTCTCCTTCTAATTCCAACTTGCATGCCAAACCTGTTCTTCTCTGTGATCGACTCCCATGCCTTCTACCCTTGCAGATTGTTCACTATTGCTCCTTGTAGGATTGGGACTCTGACAATTCCCTCCCTCCAGAAGAAGAGTGGCATCATGGTATCAATCTCCTGGCCAGCTTCCCCTTAACATTCCCCATCTTCAAAACAGGTTCTGTTGCCCAAGGTTTATGTAAACCTTAAGTGAGTGTGTGCATGTGTAAACTATTCTATTCTCGTATTTCACTTGGGAAGTTATTAATCGCATACAATGATGGTTATAGCAAAATAGAACTTGCTGTCTTTGCAGACTGTCTTGTTTTGCTTTCTTACAGAAAGAAATTCAAGCCATGAGTCAATGCAATCATCCCAATATAGTGACCTATTACACATCCTTTGTTGTTAAGGATGAACTCTGGCTGGTTATGAAGTTACTAAGTGGAGGTAAGTTACTTATTTTTGCTTGAGTTTGTTTAATTCAAGATGATGTATGATGTCATTTGAATATGCACATTCTTTATATTAATTCATCCAGTCCAAATTCTCTTCCCCACGAAAGGAGGTAAGTAGAGGAACATACTGTCCCAATGACATAACAGGGATGCTGCTTTTTTAATGTACATTATTCAGACTGTGTGTGAGTAAACATGCACATTTACCAGATCTAATCAGTTCTACTGTCATTTTTTTTTTCTTGAGCATTAAATTCATTTACTCCTCTAAAATAAATAAACCACTGTGGGTTCTATTCCCCTCATCCTGTCCCTCATCAGAAGAAGGACCAATTCTATTTCATGCATATTAAACCTGTAGCAAAAGTTGCCTGTTTTCTCTGCTGTCGCTATTTTTTTTTTTTTTTTTTTTGACCAGATGTTTCAAAAAGATTCTCACAGCTTGCATGATTATTGTGGACACTGTGAAAACTTAATCATAGTCATCTCTGGGAGAGGAAAAGATGGAAAACTCCATGTGTTTGCAGTTGGGAAACCAAATTTTTCCTTGCTGGCAAATAACTTACTCTATCATCTTGTGTTACTAAATGTTCTCCAAGATCTGTTCTGATGGCAGCAGATGACTTGTGCACGTCTATGGTCAGAAAACAAATGTGGAAAATCAGCCTAAATTAACAGTTTGTTACGTGGGCTTCACTGAAATGGAGAAAATATTAAGCAATACAGTAATATGAAATATCTTTGTTGGCCAACAGTTAATGACTAGCTAGAGCAGCTGAGGACACAAAATGAAACCAAATGATCATTAATACCCTAGCTAGTTACTGTCAGGAAATGCCTAGCTGAAAAGACAGTGTTGCTATTGAAAACTCTGACATTAACTAAAATCAAGAGCTTTGTTTTGAAAAGTTACATGTCACAGTGCATGTTGCCGAGGGAGCAGTGCTCTCCTTAGAATACTTTTCATTATTATGCACAGTTTTCATCTCCAGTTCTGCAACTGGATCTCTATAGGCATGGGATTTGGCCCACAAGGATCTGAGTGAAGAATTGGGACCTTAGATTGTAAACTCTTGAGGGCAGGAAACAGGTTCTAGTCTGTTTTGTAAAGTTTTTGTGTAAACTTTCAACGATATTGAAATGTATAATAACAATAGGGTAATGAACAAGTAAGCAGAAAGTTGAATGTTAGCTGTTTATTCAAAAAAATTATTGTTTAAAAATCTGCACTTTATTCAAACAGCTGGTAGTTGAGCATCTCTGTGCAAGTATACAAAAATTTTTAAATTGAAGGAGAATAGCTTAATAGGAGTAAAGAAGTGTAAATACTAAAATACAGGAACTGATAGAGACCAGATATTCTGCTATCTCAATAATCACTATGGTAAGACTGCTCAAGCAGGTTGTTTGACTTGTTTTCCCTCCTCTTCACCCCACCCCAATGGAAATCTGGCTTTTCAATTTAGGTTCAATGCTGGATATAATAAAGTATATCGTCAACAGAGGGGAACACAAGAATGGTGTCCTTGAAGAATCTATAATAGCAACAATTCTTAAAGAAGTTTTGGAAGGCTTAGATTATCTACACAGGAATGGGCAAATTCACAGGTAGGAGCGTGTATACAGTGAACTGTAGTCTTAATTTGCATCAGTGGTCTTCACTATGGCTGACACTGGTCAATCCTAATAGGCTTGTTAGGTGAATTAATTGATGCTTTTCTCCAAGTATTAAAGGACTATGTTCAATAATTCTTGGTGGCAAATAGCACTGTTTAGGCAGCTGGTGTACTGGTGACTGGCTTACCATTGTTCTTTTGTACTGTGTGTCTGTATCCAATTGTTCTGTCTCTTCTATGTAAACTGCAAGCTCTTTGGGGCTTTGACCCTCTTTTTGTTATGTTTGCATTGTGTATAGCGCAATAAAGGCCTGATTTGGGCCCCTAGTGAATATTTGTGCCCTCATAGCTATGAATCAATGCTTAGTTTTTGGTGTGTGTTTTCCTCTGACTTTGAAGGACCCATGAACACCTTTGGACTTTTTTTTTTTTTTAAAAACAACATTTTGTGTCTTAGTAAATGCCCATTTTTCATCTACTTTCCCCATTGACTCCTAAGGTATAGATCACATGTAATTTTATATTTCTTCATTCACTGAGGCTACTCTATATGGCTGCTATAGTGATATACCAGTTATTTCCATGACTTGGAGTTTTGGTGTCAGAATCACTATATGTTGACCTCATGAGTATTGTTGGTTAAGACAAAGTTGGCTTTAAGAATGAGACTTTCAACAGTTTTTTGCTTCATCCAGTAGTATCTTTTATTTTTTTAATCATTTGCTTTCAAAGGGTGATAAATTAATACTGTAAACAAATGTCCTGAAATGGTACAGCACAGATCCAATGAAATATTAATTTGTTGCACTTACGTAGCATGTTTCATCTTCAAACTGATTTTTACAAATAGGCCCTCTCTTGTCAAATTAAGACATATATTTTCCTCACCTAGAACCTGTATTTCTTAAATTCCAATCTAGACCTTCAAACGATGTGCCACAAACCTTAATTTGTTGCCCACACGAAACAGAGGAAGAGTCATTTATTGGTCTTTGGATTAGGGAGAGATTTTTGTCAGCTCTTTTTGTAATGGGGCATAGATGCTTGAGAAGAACTATATATTTAAGTCTCATTACAAACTGAGTTGAGAAATAATGCTCTTAAATTATACAGCAGCAGCATGGAAGCATTGTTTACAGTAGAATCTTTTATATTCTTCTTGCCCAAATGGGTCGTCACTGTTTTTTTCCTAGTAGACACCAAATTAAACAACTGGAGTTGCTTCCTCTGAAGCGTTGGAGATTGGCCTCAGCTAGAGGTGGGGTGGACTAGTGCTCTGAGGTGATACAGAGCAGTCTTCTCTTACATGAATGGCTAAGGTGTCTTTCTCTCATGGTCAGGGTTAAACTGATCTCCAGAGTTGGGATAGGGAAGGAATTTTCCCTCAAGTCAAATTGGCAGGAACTTTGGAGGTCTTTTGCCTTTTTGCTGCAACATGGGGCATGGGCTTGCCTGCTAGCATCATCAGGGTCTCTCATCTAATCAATTCTTTGCCATTGCTCTCTTGTTCTCTGCCTCTGGCATGCAACAGTTTAGTCTCATAAGGACTGAAATGCTTTGGTTTAAAGTCATTGGGCTCAATATGGGGGTATTTGAGGGAAATTTGGTATCTCATACACTAGACATAGACCTAAATGGGTTCTTCTGGCATTAGACTCTGAAAGAATGCAAGCTCGGTTTTTCATGTCTATTTGCTTTTATGTAAGCTAAAAAAAATTCTGTCCCTCCATTCCCCCCCACCCCCCACTTACTTTAAACATCCATGGAGTGTCTTTGCTAGCTAGTTTCAGATCAGATAATCAACGTGTTCTGAGTGGTTGAACCTTTTATTAATTTTACATTTGTCTTATGAAGCTTTCTGTACAATAGCTAGAATCACACATTATGAAATTTATTCAGAAAGTTAACTCTCTTCTTTATTTGTGCATTATAGGGATTTGAAAGCTGGCAATATCCTTCTGGGTGAAGATGGCTCAGTCCAAATAGCAGGTAATGACGATGATTGAGGCCTAACAGTTAGTCAAGGGGAAATGGAAATGAAGCTAATCTGGGTTAAGTGATACCTTTTGAGATTGCCCCTCTGGAAATGCTGTAGTATCTCTTGGGCTACCAGCTTCATAATGTGGGGGTGTCAGATGAAAAATGTGGTGATCTCCAAAGCAACAGTAAAGCATCTGAGCAGCATATATCATAGTTGCCTATACCAACAGTGTCCAAAAACCTATTTCCTTTTTTCCTAGCATCTTGTAACTATTCACGTGCATGGGAGAATTTGTTACCCGGACTTAGCAATTCACGTTGGTGTCCTCTGCATTATGTCATGAACTGTATTTCTGTAAATTATTCTAATACATCATGGTGACTTTAAAATCTACACTAAAATACAATGGAGATGTTTTTACAGTGACCTTGGCCTCAAGACTCTTCTTGAAGATGTGTGGAGAGATGTTTAGGAGAAAATGCCTCCCTTTCAGCTTTTAGCATTTCATTGTTTCATGACAGACACCCCAATAATCTCTAAGGCCTCTTAAAGATCAGGTTATAAAACATGTACTTTCCTTCTTAGTGGTAGTCTGTCTGTAATATCAACCAAATAAATTGTTAATTCTCATGACTGTTAGCCACTACACTGCATAAGCTTAGAAGAAGCTTTGAACATGCTATGGGTTGTCCAAGTGACTTTTTGCATATATATTTTTTAAAATAGAAGTCTACACGGGCATTAACATAACACTGAACAGAGCAGAACCTATTAGATTAGTTATCAAGAGCAAGTCACTAATCAGAAAAAAATTAGTTTTCAGATTCTGATCAGAGAGATCCTTTGAATTAAATAGAGGTAATGTGGAGTTTTGACCTTTTCCCCCAAAAAATCTAATATTAAAATTAATGGGATATTTACATCTTCAGTTGCTTTTTCTATTAATGTTAAATTGAAATCAAAGGAAATAATAGGGCAGACTTATAGCTGTATCTGAAATCATGTGGCTTCAAGTGGACATATCAGGGAATTGCTGAGAAACTGTGACTTTTCTAAAACAATAATTCAAGTATTTGAGATCTACTTGTTTTATAAAGGAATTACCCCAAACTTCATCCATATGATTGAATTAAATTTTTGAAAAAGCGGTCTCAATTGATTTTGTTAACTTTGGATACTCTGACTATATCTTTGATCCTATGAAGGTCATGCAGTCCCTCTCATGAGTAATACTGTGTTTCTTGCCAGGATTACCATATGTCTCTTTGGACAGTACATTGCTTCTTCTTACTCTAGTTAGAATCCCTGTGATCAAATCTAGTTCTTCTTTCCCTTCCTGTTCTTGGCATTACTCTCAGTGAGTAAGCCCCTTCACTGTGCTGCGAAGTTATGCAGTGCATCCAGAATTAAGGAAACTGCATGATTGTGTGCACATATGGCATGTATCCTGTGGCATGTGGTTTTTATGGCACACTTTCTAACTAGAAGACTATTCCACATCTTCACCTGGGGAGATTAATTGAAAATGAACTGCCTTTGCAAGTCTTGCTGATTTGAGCAGTTCCTATAATGTGACTTGTTGTAAATCCAGAAATAAATGAAGCAGATATGCAAGATGGAAAAACATTTAAGGGGCTGAGAGTCATCAATTTTGATTTTTTACAATCTGATTAAAAAAAAAATCTTATTGTATTTTTTTCAACTTTTGGGTGCTCCTGTATTTCTGGTTTGTAAGTATTTTTTTTCTTTCAAAGTCATAAAAGGACAAAATCAAAAATTGATTTTCATTTAACACTTTTTATGCTTCCCTTTAACAATTACACCTCTGGTTACTATAATTAAAGGATTAATTCCTGGCCACAGCATTGCTTTTCATAATAAAGTTCAGTTCAAATTGAGAAATATACAAAGACAAAATGGTTTCTTGTTTAATGTTACCCTTTGTAAATAATGCTCTTCGAAAGTGTAATTGCCCTTCAATCTTAGACTTTGCAAAAAGTGAGAAGGCTAACAAATATTGGTGTTCATTTGTGTATGACAAATGAGAAACAGAATCTATATGAACTTAGAAGGGTGTTAAATATTTAAGTAGGCTCAGTCCACTAGACTCTTCAAAGAAACTGAAGTGTAGGAAAGATCTGTCTAGCCACAGACCCTGGGGTTGCGGAACAGAGTTGGCTTGCGGGAATGTAGCAAATCTTTTGTTGTTTGGTTTGGAATTTTTTAAAACATTCCAAAACCATTTTTTCCTCTCTTACTTCTCCTTTGTAGTGAATAGAAAGTTTTTCAGCCTACTCTTAATTAATCATTACTGGCCCACAGTCCTGTAGCCTATTAAACACCAATAAGTGTATGACATCTAGTACCTTGTGCAAGAGATAATTGGTACTTCATCGATGTTTCAGCCTTCTAAGCTTGACTTGCCTAGAGAATATAACAAAGCCATGGAATAAGTGAAGGAACAGAAACCCAAGTCGAGATAAGGAGCACACACTAATGAACAATCCTCCCCTGTTATCACAGTTGGAGACTGAGGGGGAACTTAAAGAAGGTATGGGCCATTTGGTAAAGTTTTTACTTTACGACAGTACTGTCACTTATACTGACTAATCGTAAAGAGCGTGCAGCTTTAGTAATCTAGGGAGAAGGTCTTTCTTTTCCACTTTGTATGTAGCTGTGGGTGCAAAACCCTTATTTCACCAGGCAGCTCTTCCACTGTTCGTTGATATGGCTACGAATACCCACAGAACAGATTATGTTTAACCAGACCCTTTTCAGATGCTTTTGAGGCTGCCTCTTTTCAACATTCTCAGATCAAAGGTATTTTTAGGCCCTGTTCAGTATTGATCTTAGTTTTAAGCCTGGGAAAGCAGCTGGGTCATACAGAGTGTTGTGAAGGTCTCCATCTTTATTAGAAAGAAAAGTTTAAAACTTGCCATCTAATTTTGATTTTAAAGGAGACTTCAGCCAAAAGAATACAGTTTAGAGCCCTGGGTACAACGGACACCATGACATCTACATTCACCAGCATTTTGCTTCAGAGTAACTTCCTCTGAATCCAGGGATAACTTGGATACCACAGTGTAGTAAAAGTTGGCAAATACTGATTTACTACTCATGACTCTTTCCCGTCATCTACTGTATGATAGAAACGTCTAACAATTTTTTATTTGCAAGAAGGAGTATGAAGTAGGTTTGCCTCTTGCTTTCTAAACTTAATCAGAAGGAAAATCCTGAAACTTGATGAAAGGCCTTTCCCTTTAAAGCAAAAACCTTATCTAGTGCATGTGATAGCACATATGAACATTAGTACACAACAATCTGTCTTTTCTATTAATTCATCTCAGTCCTGACCCATCACTTCTGCTATCCTAATCCTGAGACTCTCATGACTCAAGACAGGCAAATTGTGCCATATAGGCAACTATTTATGAAGCATTAGATTAAAATTGCTGAACTGCTTTCCTGTGTGACACTGATCATGTTCAATCTTTTTTTTGCTTTGAGAATAAACATTTCTAAAGCTCCACAAAGTCTCTCTCTCCAAAGTGAGTTGGGCACATGAGCTTAATGCCTGTTGACTTTCTCCCTGCACTGTACTCAGTGAGACTTGGGGGCATCCATGCATATGCTGCTTTTGAAAATAAACTCTCCTAAGTCACTTAAATACTTTGGAAAACCTTGCCATTAGTATATGAACTCGCTGTATGTGTGAGGCTGTCCCAGTCCCACCATTCTTTCCACTTGCAAGACTCTTAAGAGGCTTCATAAACAACAATAATTAACTGCTCTTCCTTGGCAGCTGCTTGTACATTGCTACTGTCTCTTACCATGAATGTGTAACACTGTTTGCTATCTAACTTCTTCAGTTTTGCCCACTTCCCTTCTCTCATTTGGTTAAGTGGCATAACAATACAGGAAAATGTCAATGCTAAAGGCACAGTATTGGGTTAGGACAGGGGAAGTCAAAGCTCTCTGAACCTTTGAGTAAGCAACCAGTATGTTTTGAAGGATCTATATTCGAGGTACAAAGCCACTCAGTGAAGGAACACTTTTTGTTATCATGACTTCTGCTCTTCTGTTCCTCATCTATATATGACTTGTCAAACACTGCAGTCTCCTGCTAGTTTAATATGCATTTCTTTCATATCTGTGAAGTCATAAAATACAGAATATACACTTATCTATTGGGCAGTATTTGGGTGATTGTTATAAATCTTATGATTCTGCGTATTTTGTCTCTTGCTTTTGCCATTTGTAATACATTGCAAACTATGGATTAATAACAAGAGGCAGTAAATGCAAATAGATGCATATAAATAAAATGTTTAAAAATGTGGTGCACTGGCTTGAAGATAAAATGTGGTCTGAAAAACAAAACTAAAACTAGCTCTCATCTGCATAACTCACTTCTTGAAAAGTTAACGAATAAACTAGAACTGAAATATAAATAACTAGTTAATAAAATAACATCATTCTTTATACTTCAGTACTCAGTGCAGAATTGCCTGGCTAGACAGAAGGACCCTGTTCAGATGACATTACCCATTACAGAATATTGACAAGTCCCAAAGCTGCAGCTCCTAACCTATAATGTTTTATATAAAACAAAAGTGCTTCATGCTGCAGGCCCAGATTTCCAAGGATCTTGCTTGATCCTACAAGTTGTAGGCTGGGTCCCTGAAAACATATTTAGCTGGCAAACTTAAATGCATTTGTTTTTTCTGGTTTTAGAGATGTAAGAAGGCACCAAAAAGATCATCTACTTGTAATGCAGTTACTGGATGGACACTTGATAATGGTTTTGTGGAGAGTAATGACAAAGTATCAGTGACCAAACTCTAATCCCATTTTAAACCAAAGGCAATGTCCTAAATGCTGATCCCTGTCAAAGTCAGTGGGGAAAAGAATTTGAGTGGATCCAGGTTTGGGTCTGTAATGTCTCAAATGAAGACCTACTTTAGTTGTGAAAGAACAAAAATGTATAATGCACGGCCGCATGCTGAGAAGACTGGGTTCAAGTGTGAGTAAACTCTTGAATTAGGGAGTGCATTCAAGTCCTGTGAATCAGGTCTTAAAAAGTTGTTGTTAAGAATTGCTTGCTTAAAAAGGGGAATGCTTAAGAGCTGTGTTCTTAGCAGCAACAAGCCCTTTAATGTTCTTTGTTCAAAAATGGTGTCTAATTGCAGGGTATATTAAAATACAAAACCCTGCAGTCCAGCATAAGAGTATCAAATGTTGCACTGATTTCACAAACTGTATGGATAATATAAGAATCCCAAATACTTCCAGGGAAAAAGACTGAATAATACTGCAGAAACAATGGCGTCTATGTTCTGCAGCTGGTTCCTGGCCAACAATATGGCTTTTTATTGCCCATGTTGCTTTACTTCATTCTTGATTTTAATTCCTTTCTTAGCTGTGGTCTTCAGAGGTCTTCGCAGATGGGCACTTATTTTTTTAACTTTATTGAAAGTGATAAATCAACAAGCCCAGAAAAAGTGAGAAACCTTAGAAGTAGGGTACAATGATCAGTAAATAATACAAATTTGAAAACTTGGTGGCTCAATTCCCTTTGAAGGCAAATGGAGTGTAATTTAACACTCTTTGTATATGCCAAAATTATTGGAAATAATAGTTGGAAATACTGCAGTCTTTTAAGATAATAGCCATAGTGGGTTAGACCAATGGTCCACCTAGTCCAGTATCCTGTCTTCTGATAGTGACCGGTGCCAGATGCTTCAAAGGGAATGAACAGAACAGGCAATTTTCAGTGATGTCAAAATGTTGTCCAGACTCATCTACTAGGAGTTTGGAGGTTTAGGGACATCTGGAGCATGTGTCCCTGACCATCTTGGCTAAATTGCCATTGATGGACCTATCCTCCATGAACTTATCTAGTTCTTTCCTTGAACTCCGTTATACTTCTGGCCTTCACACCATCCCTTGACAATAAGTTCCCCATGTTGATGGTGTGCTTTTGTTTTTTAACCTGGTGTGTCTGAAGGTCATCTTAACAGAAGAATGTGAACAGAGGAAGATAAGGCTGTTACTGTGTGTGTCTAACATTTTTGTGTGTAGTTTTACCAGCTGTGAAAAGAGAACTCTTCAGCTGAATTTAGTTATAAAAAATATTTTTATATTTTTTCTATTTAGTTTTGGTATGGGGAAGAGGGTGAACTTTTAACTTTTATTTTTTTTTAATGTGTTCCAGATTTTGGTGTTAGTGCATTTTTAGCAACAGGAGGCGATGTTACCCGTAACAAAGTAAGAAAAACCTTTGTTGGTACTCCATGTTGGATGGCACCTGAAGTCATGGAACAGGTATCTTTATGACTAATGAAATACGCTTGTATCTTATGATGACCTTATATTTAAAACACCACACTAAAACTTCTTTTTTTGCCCTGTGATAGGTGAGAGGTTATGATTTCAAGGCCGATATCTGGAGTTTTGGAATAACTGCCATTGAATTAGCAACAGGAGCTGCACCTTACCACAAATATCCTCCTATGAAAGTAATTACCCTTGGAAATCCTGTATAATTTAGTGTTGCATAAGTAACATTCAGGTCTTTACACTGAGTAAATTTCTAGCATTTCTCTTTTAATCATTTTGGGATTGCTCTACTTTTAGCTTTTTAATTAACAGTCTTGTGTAGATTAAATGGGGGAGGCAAGATTGTCCAGAGCATAGCACTGGAAGATGGGATCCCTGTATTGTTCCTTGTTCTGTTTCTGCGTGACTCTGAGCAAGTTGTCTCATGTACAGTTGTCTGAAAAGTGGCTCTGTCATTGTAGAGCTCCATGTGATAACACCTCTCTGACTTCAGATCAGATTTTGTTATATCACAAGTGATATATTTTTCTCTCTAACTTCCAGCCCTTCGGGCACACTTAGTATGTAAAGGTCAAACTCTGCATTTTTTGCCTTGCACATTATCACTAATAAAAAAAGATTTTCCAACCAGAAGTTAATTAACAGTTCTGTTGAGGTACTTTTCCCTAGCTCTGTTGGGTCTCCAGTGCTAATAGCAGTAAAAAGTAGTTTAATCTTGGAAGCATGTTAATACTAAAGTAATTGGTGTGTTCAAAGTCACTTTCTTGAGTGTGGATCTGATGGAAGTAGAAGGGTGCCATTTTTAGTTTTCTGATCATATGTTGTTAATCTGTAAAATTAGGAAGATGAGTGGCTTTTGTAAGGTTCAGGGCATGTAAAATACTTAGATGTCATCAAATGCATGGTGGTATGGAATTGCAAATTTATTATTCTCAAAAATGGCAAAAAGCTGCAATAACTGATGTAAAATTTTCTATAAATAAGATTTTATGTGCTGACTTTAGAGTTCACTAAAAATAATCTTAAACTGAATGTTTGAGGACTCCTCTGACACACACATTCTCCATTACCTTTCATTCATAGACTCATAAGACTGGAAGGGATCTCGAGAGGTCATTTAGTCCACCCTCCTGCACTCATGGCAGGACTAAGTATTATTTCTAGACTATCCCTGACATATGTTTTTTTAAAGCTTCTCTTAAAAATCTCCAATGATGGAGATTCCACAACCTCCCTGGGCAGTTTATTCCCAGTGCATAACCACCCTGACAGGAAGTTTTTCTTAATGTTCAACTGAAATCACCCATGCTGCAATTTAAGCCCATTGCTGCTTGTCCTGCTCTGTGGCTAATAATTTTTCTCCTTCCTCCTTATGAAAACTTATCATTTTCCCTCTCAGTCTTCTCTTCTGTGGACTAAACAAACCCAATTTTTTCAACTTTATCTCATAGGTCATGTTTTCTAGACCATTAATTGTTTTTGTTGCTCTTCTCTGGACTTTCTCCAATTTGTCCACATCTTTCCTGACACAATAAGCCAGCTGAGGCCTAATCTACATGGAGTAGAATGGAAGAAGTTCTACTTGTGTCTTGCTTAAAACACTCCCGCTAATGCATCCCAAAATTGTGTTTTTCCTCCCCCCACCAACAGTGTTGTACTGTTGACTCATATTTAGCTTGTGATCCACTATGACCCTTAGATCCTTTCTGTAGTACTCCTTCCTGGGCAGTCATTTCCCATCTTATTTCCCTTTCCCCATTTTATTAAACAGCATCACCATCTAAGGCGACCAGATGTCCTGATTTTATAGGGCAGTCCCGATTTTGGGGTCTTTTTCTTATATAGGCTCCTATTGCTCCCTGCCCCCATCCCGATTTTTCATATTTGCTGTCTGGTCACCCTGTCACCATCCCCAAGCTTTACTTCAAAAGATTAAGAAGTCTTGAAGTAGGCTTGATCTTTGCTTTTCTGGGAAACCGTCTAAAGTGAATATTAGTAGAGAACATTTTTAAAAAGGAACACTTCTCAGATGAAAACTGAGGTAGTTACTGCTGTTTCATATTCTTTAAAATTGCTAAATTACTTTTTAAATTCTTAAACATTAATGCTCTGAACTTAGAGAAACTCTGTAATTTCATTTAATTTGTTTTTAATATGCTAAATTACAGCAACTGTTGTACAGAGCAGTATTCCTACACAACCCTCTCAGATTGATACATTTCTATCCAAAGTGTTACAAGAATTAGCTGCCATGGCATTTTAAAAGAGGAATGTGGTGGGTTTTTTCCCCCAGAGTTTCCTTTTTGCTTTTATTTTTTTAAAAAACTCAGTATGACACTAGTTGATTGCTTGTAACAACTTCACTATTATGACTCTTCTTTCATTTCACCAGAATTAAATTGACTAATCCTGATGTGAAGGCCTGGCAGAAACCTTTTTCAGTATTTTACAGTACTGCTGTTTTGGTTTTTTCCCTTGTTTCCTTGGTGAATAGTAAATTGTCTTTTAGTCTCTTGTCAAGTATACTCGTCATTGGTCTAAGAGGGTGGTGTGAGATTGCTTATATGTACAGTGGCTGCACACGTTAGTGCAGATTTGTGTATTCATGAGGCTCATGTTAAGAGTTTGATTTTTAATTAAACAACTTTCATTTTAGTGAAACTGTCTCATTACAGTACTGATACAACATAAAAGTCCATTACAGTATATGAAAAACTGAGCCTGACCCTTTACCTTTTATATTAAATTTCTGTTCAAGTAGGCCATGTTTTAATGTTACAGTGCACTTCTCTCTGGTAATGAACTTTTTTATTAATCTGTTTCTGCTAATTCCAGATAGTTTTCTTGGTTTAATGTTTTGTTAGCTCCCCTCTTACATTTTTTTTTCTCACTCATCTCCTGTGCCTGCTATTTGATCAAGGTCTTCATTATCCTTTCCTGGAGTTGAAACTAGATGATCCAAGTTACATGGCCTCATCCTTCAAAGATTAATTGCTTCCTCTTTTTCCTCACCCCCTTTTCCATCCCATGTTTTTCCTGTGCACATAGTTACTAACAACAAACTTTTTATGTAAATATTTTAGCCTGGGTCACTTGCAGAATAGTATAGAAACAATTCCCTCTGCCTTCCATAACTTTTTCAAGGTGTCCAGATGCATCTGATCTGGGAGCAAGACCATCCAAGGGATACTTCCAGACCTTTGTCTTCACAAATTTGGTGGCTTTAGCTATATGCTATCCTATATGTTTTCTCCAAGGTCAGATGTGTGGCATTGTGGGTGACATGCCACAGGCTTGGTTACAGGTTGGGGAGAACTGGTTTGAGTATTGCCTGTCAACCTTTACAAAACACTGCAAAAACCTATGCCCTCCCTGACTTGCCACTCAACTTTTTCTCATTTTTTTAGAATGGCTTTCCTGTTTCTTTTAGAATCTTACGATAGACTGAAGCATTTTGGTCTTCAGGACTTCTAAATTATTTCTGGAGACCACCAACTCAAAACTAACAAGTGGCTTTCATAGTATGTCTGAACATCACTTTGTTCCATCTATTTCTGATACTCTGTGAAGGTCTGATAGGTGAATGAACCCCATGAATGTCAGAGTAATGTGTACAAATTTATTACCCTGGTAAGCGTTGTGTGATGCTCAAGATGTTTTAAACAGGAACATTTTATGTTTTGTGGAATATTTGTATCCTATTTCAGCTACTATTGTGTTGTAATTTCACTGTCACCTTTTGGTTTTACTGTAGGTGTTAATGCTGACATTGCAAAATGACCCTCCCACTTTAGAGACGGGTGTAGAGGACAAAGAAATGATGAAGAAGTATGGCAAATCGTTTAGAAAACTGATTTCACTATGTCTTCAAAAAGACCCTTCCAAAAGGTATGGATTTTTTGTTGTGTAAAATGGAATTAGTCCAAATTTCAATGAAGACTACTTTACTTTAAATATCCTTGTTACGGATTTTTTTCTTAAATATTTATTTGTAAAATCCTTGAGTTTCCTGAATACTTGGTCTTTGGTTTGGGGAGAAGGAGTTGGCTATTAACCAACTTGTTGAAGCTTGATAATTAACTTAGTTTACTAGTATCCAAATATTCTAATTCTGTTGTGCAAAGCACTTCTCAAACATTTTGAAAAACCCTGATCCCTGCCCTGAAGAGCTTACAGACTCTCATTTGAAACAAAAAAAACCTCTCACTACTTCTTGCAAGCCCATGTTAGATTATAACCATGCTGATCAAGCTGAGCTTTTACTGTCTGAACATACTGACTGCTTGAGCCTAAACCAGAAAACGATGTTGACCTTCTTTTTTCTGAGATTAGCTTATTTCTAATTCTACATTGTCATTTATGCTGTGTGACAAGATATGTCCAGAGAGGGTTAAGGTGTGTTTTATGTTAGAAATAAATAATGTAAACAATTGAATGGCTCTGAACTAACTTGATTTATTAAATACACTAAGAAAACATGTTAATTATAGAATGTGCCTCTCACAGAGTCCAAGCAAGAGAAACATACAAAATGGATTTAACACAGAAATAGCTACCTAAAGGATAATGGGAGACATCATTAGGGGACTTTACCAACAATTTTGGAACAAAGAGTGTAATTATCTAAAGTATTTCAGTAACAAAAATAGAGCAGAAATGCATGATTCAGAAAGAAACGAAGAAAGAGGGAATATATAATCATCTATCTATTTATTTTAGAAGTTACAGTGCTAGCTGTACAAAACAATTCTTCTTGTCTTAGTCACCTGACTCACTGCTCTCTTACCTTATTTTCATGGTGTAATTTGTGTTCCGTGGTATTACAATATGTAAAATTAGAGTAATATAGTTGTGAGTCAGATTTATTTACCTTGATTTACAGCAGGCTCACTTGTCAGAATAAGGCTTAAGAATGAGAGCAGAGATAATAGATAGATCAAGAATAGTTAAGAAATAATAAGTGCAAACGAGACCTTCTTTAATTTCCCAGAACGCCTCAGAATTCATCCTCTTGACTCAGGAGATCATTTATGTAGTATCTTCAGATTCCCCAGACCTTTACAGTCTGTCTCATTAACTTTAAGTTCCCAGAGTCTGGTTATGCTTTAAGCATAGTCCTACCACTTGCAGACCGCTTAAATACATATTAGTGTTTCCTTTAGATTAAAACATGTTCTGGAAAGATAACTTTTATTACGGTTACAAATTTATTGTAGAAATGGTCAAATGTTTTCAGGACATGATTAAACTGTGGTGATTGTCCATAGGAAGTTAGCAGTTGCAGTGGTTTTCCCTCTCTCCCTGTATGTAGAGTATCTGCTGCAAACACTTGATTCCTCACAGTTCAGTTCCCAATGGTTAGCTGTTCTGCATTAGGCATTACCAGTGTGTGACCATCAGGGTATTAACATTCCTGGTGACTTTCTCCTTTTTTTTTAGTCTAAAACTAAACTACAGTGCTAGTGCCTGAGCTTGGCTTCCTGTTGTTAGATCTGACTACAATGGATCTTTCAATTTTCTTATAAAACTTCCATTAGTTTGCCCATTTTGAAAAGGAAGCTTCCAGATGTGTCACCTATTCACATAACCATGTGCTGTGGGTATACTGGATGTGAAAAATGGCCTATAAAACTTTTGGTTAGTATTCTCCTTGATGCCAGAAGCTGTCTCTCTCAGTACCTTGTGTGGAGCCTGTGAACTGGGCTTATTTAAATAATAAAACCTTTCTTCCTGGTCGTTTCTTCTTTCTCTCCAAAACTTTATATATCACAATAAATAAGAGTGGCATGTTAACAAGCTGAGCAAGCTTTCAATTTAGAATTTGTGCAGACACTCTATCTAAATTGGGTCATAATCACATCTATCTTAAACCCGGGCAACTTGTGTGTGTAGACAAGCCCTTGTGACCTTCCTGAGTTACTTTAGGTTTTTCTTACATTGTAACCACTCATAGACAAATGCAGTGATGCATTAATTAGGCTTTGTTTGGATTTCTGTTCAATCCTCTTTATCCTCTGCAGTAGGGATCATAGAACTTTTTTCAGTTGAAAGTCCACTCTTCCATTGAAAATTAAGCATTAATTTGTGAAAAGATGTTTGCAAAGTTAGTGTTTCTTCCTTTCCCTCCATTGAAAAAACTGAAGACCGAAATACTCTGATTCAGAGATGCCACCACAGTGCTCCTGGGATTCGCGGTTTGGTTCCCTCCTGTCCCTAGTCCATTCTATGGGCCATGCTTCCCAGCTCGAATACATCTCCTATAATGCATGTTGGCCAGGGACTGCCATGATGTACCACCTCCCCCACCAAGAAGAGGACACCATGGGAGACCGAGCCCAGACTGTAATGAAGATCGAGAACATCGGGTGCCTGAGATACAACTCCCCGGGCACTAAAGCAGCATTTTCAAACCCAAAGTGTGCTTTTTTTTTTTTTTTTTTTTAAATTGGTGCTGAAATATTTCATGTCTTCTGGTTGAAATTTTCTGTGAGGGGTGGAGAACCCAATTTCTGACTAGCTCTGCTTGACAGTCATACAAATATATTCATAGGCCCTCTGCTGTACCTTTAGGCAAAAATGGGCAAGTGTTGCACCTCTTCATTCAGAAATATAGCATATCATTAGGGTAAACAATGAAGATTGTGACTTCAGCTGCTGCAAATTTCAAAAGTGTAAATTCAGGGGGGCCTGGGAAGAAGAGAGCTGAGCAGATAACTCCAGGCATTAAAAATGGAACATAGAGCATTTGGCCTCTAGGCCACTGCATCAGATTCTCCTTGTGTGTCTAGGGGGACTGAAAGCTCTGGCAGTGCTGTTTGGTTTATGAAACAGGTTAATGGGCTCAGTCTAGTTCCTTGTGGACAGATGTTCATATCACTGAAATAAATGACAATTGGCACTTACCTCACTATTGGGAAAATTTAAATTATCTTTTCATCTGTATAAGCTGATTGCTCTTGAGCAGGGGTAGTCAGTTGGTGGACCACGGGCCAAATCTAGGCCACCACACACTTCTGAATGGACTCCAAAATCTATCTATTTATTTATTTTTATTATTGGCTTTTATTATTTTGTCTGGAGTCTGGACTGCAATTATACCTTGACAAGAAATTTGGACCTTGACAAAAAACTAATTGACTACCTCTGCTTCTGGAGCATGGTTTAGGCACAAGGACAGGGTAATCTAGGGAAGTATGCATGTCTTTTTAATAGATAAAAGGAGGTTGTAAGTCTTGGCTTTTTTATTCATTGTAAAGAAAAAGATGGACAATCAAGGACAGGATATTGATTATATCCAGTGCTTTCACCATCTAGGAACCTCATCTCACAATGTGTATAGTGAATGAATATATATACCATTATGGATTTTAAAATTAATTTTGCACCTAGCATTGCCATTTATTCAGCACTAATTCAAAAAGACCATGCCCTTTCATGAATGTCCTGTACACTATTTGTTAGGAAGGATCTTTGTATCTGCTATAATTTATTATTGATCTTTCAGGCCTACAGCAGCGGAACTTTTAAAATGCAAATTCTTCCAGAAAGCCAAGGTAAAATACTTAATCCTTCATGTAAATCTGCTCTGTTTCACAATCTATGTGAATCTTCTGTTTTCCTTGTATTGGGTTTAATTGTCCAAATGTTGGTTTTTCAGAATAGAGAATACCTGATAGAAAAGCTTCTTACTAGAACACCTGATATAGCACAAAGAGCAAAAAAGGTAAGGTTCTTCACCCTTTTTTCTCTGGATGGTAGGATAGGATATTGTCCAGAGACCAGCATTAGGGAAAACTCAGTATGTTGTTTTTTAAATGTCAGAATGTAGTAATTCTCTAAACCCTTCACAGATGGTGACTGTTGAAAATGAAAAGCTTCTGTGGTTGAACTTTCTCCAAAAAGTCTTAGGTCATTTTGACTTCCTTCCTTATTGTGCCTTGTCAAGGTGGGAAGATGAGAGAGTGAGGGGTTTTTTTTCTTTAAATTTTTAGTTAGAAAGCTATAAAAACAGGAAAATTCATAGCTATTAGGAGATACAGAAAATGGTGAGCATATCAATCCATGGACAGAGAAAATGAAGTAATGAATTCAGGGCATAAAATACACTGTTAAGAACACAACAGACAATATTGACAAAGGATTACCTGGTTAGCATGCATTTCCGTGTAATTATTATAAGTCATAACTTCAGTAAAAGTTGTTCAGTTAGGAAGAAGTTGTCAGCAGGGCACTTCCAGAGAGGAACACTTGTTCTCTTCCCAACAGACTGAGCCCTTGTTGAGCCACGTACTGCAAGGCTTTGCTCTTCTCCTGGGCTTTCTGAGACGTTGGCTTGACTGATGTTTCAAAGGGCTAAGGTGGGAACTTTCTTCAGGAATCTTGTGGCTATTGACTCAATGTAAGTTGCAAGAATGAGGGTTTTTTTCATATAAGTATTGTAGAAGCCTGTAGACATTTTTCAGTGAATTCAAAAATATATAATTTAAGCTACTCAGTCTTGATTTTTTTGTTCCCTAATAAAGAAAGGGTGATGCTGGGACATAGAGGTCTGATCAGGTCTAACTTTTAAAGCCAGACCCAAACCTGACTAGACTGTAGTCATTCCTGAGCCTGAAAGTGTAGAATTGTTTCAAGACCTGACCCAACTCTGACAATTGTAGGATATTTGTGCTCATGGAGCTATGGGTAGAGCACTTGGGTTACTGCCTGCAGGCTCAGCTTGGGTGTTCCATGACCAGAGGATCAGTGGGATTTTTGCCCCAGTGGAAGTTCAGGGCCTGTGGGAAGAGAAGAGTTTAGCCCTTCTCCATGGGAGAGCTGGCTTGTCTGCAGGGACCAGCAGGCCAGCAGTGGTTTGCTCAAACACCCCATCTGGAGCATCCCTAGCAGTGCAGGCCCAGGGCACAGAGGTTATTCCCCAGCTTTGTTCCTTCTTGTGGGGTGGAGAGAAGGGCACCCATCCCTGAGCAGGCTCAATCTGCCAGCAGCACTGGGATGCTGCCACCCACCTAGGCAACAGCAGCACCCTACAGCCACCACTCTCCTTAGAATCAATCCTTGTCCTGCTTTCAGGAGTTTGAATCCTGTGGCTTCACCAAAGTCATTCCTCCTTGGGGTACCGCACTATCAGAAGGAGGGCAATGCGGTCCTGGTCAGACGGGCTGGGGAGGGAGGGGAAGGTATAGGAGGAGAGTGGAGGAGAGCAGAGAAGTGTGGGGCAGAGGGAACTGTGGAGAGGGTGGTCATGGGGAAAGCAATGCAGCATCTGGAGAAAGGAGTGGGGGTGAGTAGGATAAGGCAGGGTGAAGGGCTGGAAGGAGGAGTAAGGGAGGGTAATAACTAAGGCTAAAAAAGAAACCTGATAGCTTTAGGAAGTTGGAACCATGTGTACACACAGACACAGACACAGACACACCCTGACCCAAGCCTGAGAGTGTCAGACGGTTTTCACACCTGACCAGCACACATAGTCTGTTCCTGTTGGGTTACAAAACTTTACAGGAAATCAGTGACTGGCAATAGGGATCTGTGGCAGAATGGGTGGTGGTGATATTCTAGAGGAGGAGAAGCAGTTCTGGAAATAGAGTGATTGGGAAGAAGTAGGCAGTGTTAGAGATGGAAAGAAGGAGCAGGAGGACCCAGAGGCGGATTGAGTAAATGGACTTCTTTATTGTGGTACTTGTTCTCCTTGACCTAATTGTCGAGTAAGCCCAGAGTTAATCACATCACACTCTTTTATCTAGGTTAATATTTAAATACTCACATTACTATGCAGCCCCAAAACCCTTATTTGATAATATGAACACCCATATAATGAATATTAATAGCTATATACTGAATATAATTATACCTGCCCCTGATCACTGTTTACAGCACTAAGCATATTATACAGACATTTTTACCTTGAAGATACATTTCTTTGCAGTAATTGTAGCCACAAGTTCCCTTAATCAGCACTTCATAGGGGAGGGAGAAAGGGGCCATGACCCCGAGCTCATTTATGTAGCTGGGCGAGGAAGGGAGGTGGGAGATACCCTTTGTGTGAGAAAGTGTTATCCTTCAGGCAACCATATTCCTCATGCAGCTGCAACACTTATCTATCTTTAACAAGCAGAGAGGAAGGGAAAAGGGTGGCAGCTTGATCTATCACGTGAAGAAATAATGCTTGCCTATGCCTCACTCCCTGTTGCCATGATAGTGGTTACCTAGATCTTTACTTAGCCCTACATACCCCAACAGGCAGGAGGAACGGAAGACTTGGGGGGAGCGCAGGGAGCACCACATCTCTTTACCCATGTGGTAACCGCAACATATGTTGGGAGGATTTTGTGTAATTTGACTTTGAAAGGGAAATAATAGGATTTTTCAGTTTATACCACAGTGGGAATCACCATAATCTTCTATCTTGGAAGACCGGTTTCTAAACCTCTATAGCATGACCACGTTTTAAATAGTTTTCTCCTGACCATGCAGACCAGCTTCCCCCCTCATTCACAATCCCATAATATCTGAGTCAACTGCAGCAAATTCTCATTAGGAAAGTTATTTAATGTAACTTTCTGTCTCCTAAAGTAACTTTTCATTTGGAAATGAAAAGCCAGTACAATGCTTGCTCTCCACGGACCGCCATCAGGTATTCTCGATACCACAGTTTGGGGACCTCTGCTCTCAGATTCAGGGTAAACCCCAGCCCTTCCCCCACCCCTTTAGGATTGCAAAGAAAACTGACAGTCCTGAGAGAGCTATAAACGCCATCCTGCACTAAAAATGCCAATAGAGTAAACATCTGCCAACTGCAGCATAATCTGAAAAATGTTAAGTTTTCAGCCAGTGAAAACATTAAAATATTTAAAAATTTTAAAAGCCTCAATATTAATATTCATTGGAAATGTAAGCTTTATTTAACTTACAATTTTCAGTTGGCTGCTATTTTAAGATGCTATAAAATATATATTTATTTCAATAGTGAATTTATTGTGTTAAAGTATTTTTTTATAAATAGAACTAAACTTATGGAACGTGTAATGTCAGTCAGAAGTCACTTTTTGAAGAACCCAGTGGCTGGAAAGTTGGAGAAGGCAATTGCTATCATCAGTACTTCAAAATATATTTTAATATGGCATTTGGCATGAAAAACCTGTAATTGACATCCGTGCCAATCCTGCTAGTACAGGTATAGTAATGTAATTTCTGTTGCATCTAAGAGGTGTGGGATTAGTTTGCCTCACTGCCTAGAACTGCAGCCTTATTCCACTTAGTTAACCTTTTTCTCTTTACCTAATGTCCTCTTTTATTTTGCAGCAGCTATGGTACATCAGAACTGTTTGTGCTTATTCCTTTATTTTAAACCCGATTTGCATCAGCTTGGTATAATCCCAAAGATACCAGATTTAAACAGTAGCTTTAAATGAGTGGGGAAAATGTGTGAGGCTATAGCAAGTGTAATCTTACAAAATAGGGCTTTACAATAGATATCTACTCCCCAATCATATGCCTCCTGTTTTTTGTTAATTTACTAATTCTAGATTACATGTTTTCTACAGAGTTAACTGCATTTTGAAATCATCTCCCTCCTGGCTCTTTCAGCCATAGTAATGGTAGCCAAACACTTTCTGAATTTGATCATGTGAAAGGAGTGTGACTTATCTTCCCCCTCCTCCCCCCCCCCGCATAAAACCTTGTTTAATATACATTAGTACTGATTTTCCTGGCAATAGCATACTAGGAAACTTCTTATTGGCACTCCAACTCAATATAAATACATTTAACAATACTGTGCATCTTGAAATCCTGTTGCATTTTGTAACGTAGAACACAAATGTATTGTTAGAGGTCACAGTGGAAAATAAAGTGATGATATGCAGGTATAATTGCACAAAGAGCTAGGGATTGGTGAAAACAGGAATCTTTAGGCATTGGTCCTCTTCTTGAGGGTAGGAAACATTTTAATTAGTAACTGGAGAAAGGGTGAATATTAAGCTCAGAATTTGGATGGTCATCTCTTCCTCCCACCCCAGCCATCTCCTTTCCTCCGCAGGCCCCAGGAGTTTATCTTTTGAGATTTTTATAGTGTTTAAGAAGTCAGCAGGTTAGGGAGTTAGTCAGCTTTGCCCTGTTCAAAGAAGGCCTACAAAGTGCTCAGAGAAACAAGATGAAGAGTGGAACCATCAGTCCTAAACCTAAGAGCTGAGTAGGGGACTGGATGAGGCTACAACTACCAGGCAATTTTTCCAAAAGACGACTTTATCTTTTTTAAAAATCTTGGGGACTGCTGTGTCAGGAGGCTTGAGGGCTGGGGAAGACCGTTTAAGTGGAGAAATAGGCACAATAAGGAAATTCTTGTCTTAAGCAAGAATGTGGTTTCCATTATGACTTTAGTTAAAGATTATTTGTTCAAATTTTTTTGCCAGTTCTTTCCATGGGTTGTTTTAAGATAAGTTCCACTGTATTTTTTTCAGGTTTATTAGTATTGTACTTGTAACTTACATTTTCCAAATATATAACTGTGTGTCCAGTTGATGAGCAGAAGTACACTTTAGAACTTGGGGCCTCATCCTGATCACACTGAAGTGAAGTCAATAGCAGTACTTCAATGGGAGTAGGATTTTATCCTCAGTTTAAGTAAAATACAACTCCAAGGAAAGTGTCTCGATTGCTTTGTGGCTAGATTGACTGTATTATGCAAAAGAAAAAAGAAATTACATTAGAAGGTGTTATCAAATATAATACTGAAAGCAAACACTATTACTAAACAAATTACTTTAAAAGAAAAAAACAATCCACACAACAAGAATATTAGCTTCTGACTGTGTCTGAATTAACAAGTGGATGGAAATTGAATGAGATCACCACAACACAAGCTTGAAGTTGATGAACTTTGTCCTGGCCCTGCGATTTCAGGAAGAGGATTGCTGTGAGCCATGCTGATCCTGGGACATGTATGAAATAAACTGCTGTCATAAGATATGTGGAAACCGAAACAGTGAGTTTCTGTTTTTTTCCAATATGGCACTTGCACTGTCAACGGAAGCCTTGGAACATTTGTGGGTGAGCCCGAGTCCTCTCGAATGCTGAACTTGCAGAATCAAACCAGTCTCATAGGCAAACCCTAGAATTTTTTGAAACTACTTACCACCAGCGTTGGTGCCTGAGATGGTCCATATTCCATTGCAATTTAAAGTTCAAGTGACCTTTTGGATCATGCAGCAATTAAAATTGCAGCCATTGTATACTGTCCAGATTTGAAAGCATCTACATGTTTATCTTCATCATAAGAACCTAGAGGTGATGTTTTTCAAACTTAACTTCAGTGAAACAGTGATTATCTGTTGTGTGCCAATGTTGACTTGATGGCTTGTTTAGATGTTTCTAGCAGTAGCTCTGAGGGACTCCAGGGTTGTTTGTCTCTCTATGAATGAAACAAAGAACTGATGGGCATGTAAACTGACACAAACATACTCAAATCCTTAACCATTGCAGATTTGATTTTTTTAAAAAAATGTTTTTACAATTTTATCATGAATCCCATAGTAGTTGGAGGCTGCTCTCTTAGAACCCCAGTTCCTAAAACTAAATAACTGCTTGAGGATAAATGGTTTTTTTAAAATTTTTTTTTTTTAGCCTTTGTGGTTTCAGAGAAGTCCAGAATCATAAGTTATGTGCACTCTAAAGGTTTGAGGCTGACAATGCAAATAAGACCCCACTAATTTTTAAATCTTGCTTTATTTTTAAACCAATCTCATGCTACTGTTGGGTCTGACTGACGACTTGAGAATGCTTAGCTTTGGCTGTGTCTTGGATTAATCTGTTAAAGATCATGACAATGAACAATTGTTCTAATATCAGAAATGTACAATTTAATGGCACAAAGTGTTAAATGACTTTTGTGGTGCTGGAAAAGTTCTGGAATGAGAATAGTTTAAACAAGCCTTTTCTTTACAGAGGGGGTGGAACAAGAAGTGCAAGCTTCTTGTTACCTGTCTTAGCTCTGAGAGGGTTCCTAACCTAAGAGAATAGCTAATTTTCCATGACTGTTCAGTCCCTCTTGCCTGTGAAAGGTGCCAGTTGTGGTGGGATTTCTAGATGTGGGTACTTTCCTGCTAAAGAATTGGATTGAAACCGCCAACTCCTCTTGTGTAGGCCACCAGAACCAGTGTGAGGTGTTGACTGTCACTACCTGTGCTGGATTTGAGCCAAGGTGTTGGAGGATAGATGATTCTGTAGCCCATTACCCCATTCTGGAGTCATTCAGCTCTCAATCCCTTCAGTCTAGAAGAGGCCAAACTGAACAGACATTGCTCAGCATACACGTACACAGTTGACGTGGAGGTGTATCTCAAACTGTGTAAGTTGTCTCCCAACTACTGTTTTTCTAATATGCTGTGAAATATGGTGGAGAAGTAGGTCCTTGTGCCTGCTTAACTTGGTATGGGGACTGTCAAAGAACCCCCATTCATTCCAAAAAGTAATTTGTAGGTGCGAACATTTGGAAATGAGGAGGTTGGGAAGCATGGGAAGTGGTCTGTGTCGTGTGTTTGTTTTGTTTCTCTTAAATTGCCCAAGCCTCTTGTCAATGTAGATTAGCTCCAGAGGGATTGCAGTTGAATTTGCCAGATGAATCAGAAGCCGTGTTGCCTGCACTCACTATTTCATTACAAGTCTCAGTGTACGTATATGTATATAAAAGAATTGAAAGCGCCAGCTTCTGGAGTTAAGTAATAATGAGAGCAGAGATTTTTTTTTACATAAAAGAAAATGAAATCGGTTTCTAATGCTCATGGTCATAGAGAAGCTTGGAAAGGTTACCCACGTACACCTGAAATGCTCAGAAACCAAAAGAAGGCCAAAAAAAAATTATTTCTTTAAGAAACCAAACAAACAAAACTTGACTTATTGAGACCTGACTGGTGCAGCTGGAGATGCGGTAGGAGCTATTGGGGGACTGCTAGGGAAGTGGAACTGGACATTATGGGAATAAAATAGCCAGAGATGGAATTTATGGGAGAACAGATATAACTGAAAAATGTTCCTGGCTCAAGAATTGAAAAACCTAGTATGGGGCTGAACATTTGGGGTTGATGGGAACAAGCCCTTAAAATAGGTGTGGCTAGAAAAGCAGATGATAAATTGGGACATGCTGGAATAGTGGGTATGTTAACATTGGGTGGCAGCTCTGTTTAAGGCTTGAAAAGAAAACAGCTTCTGGGCTGGGTATATTCAAAATGTACATGCACAGATGCATATATAATATGAAGTTCAATCAAAAAAGCAAATAAACAGCTTTTGAGTTATAAAAGGTTTGGATTTCGAACCATATAGCTTAGTGATCACATGTCCAGCAGAGGGTAGCAGTGTATTTGTATTACATTGATTTAAGTGCAAAATAAGTATAAAGTGTATTCTGCCTTCTACATTGACATGGTAATAAGTATAGTTACAGAAAGTTACAGTTCTGCAGAAAAGGAGCTAGGGGTTACAATGGATGAGAAGCTGGATATGAGTCAACAATGTGCCCTTGTTGCCAAGAAGGCTAACAGCATTTTGGGCTGTATAAGTAGGGGCATTGCCAGCAGATCGAGGGATGTGATCGTTCTTCTCTATTTGACATTGGTGAGGCCTCATCTGGAGTACTGTGTCCAGTTTTGGGGCCCACACTACAAGAAGGATGTCGAAAAATTGGAAAGAGTCCCGAGGAGGGCAACAAAAATGATTAGGGACCTGGAGTACATGACTTATGAGGAGATGCTGAGAGAACTGGGAGTGTTTAGTCTACAGAAGAGAAGACTGAGGGGATATTTGATAGCTGCTTTCCACTACCTGAAAGGGGGTTACAAAAAGGATGGATCTAGATTGTTCTCAGTGGTAGCAGATGACTGAACAAGGAGTAATGGTCTCAAGTTGCAGTGGAGAAGGTTTAGGTTGAATATTAGGAAAAACTTTTTCACTAGGAGGGTGGCGAAGCACTGGAATGGGTTACCTAGGGAGTTGGTAGAATCTCCTTCCTTAGAGGTTTTTAAGGTCAGGCTTGACAAAGCCCAAGCTGGGATGCTTTTAGTTTGGGATTGGTCCTGCTTTGAGCAGGGGGTTGGATTAGATGACCTCCTGAGGTCCCTTCCAACCCTGATATTCTATGATTCTAAAGCATTAAGTTAGAAAAAGCTTTGGTTCTGGGGTGTAAATACTATTGCACTAATCAGAATACAGGCTTCTTTTTGATAATTAATTCAGACACATTCAATATGCAAACTGTTTGCATCTCAGTGTTTAACATTTTCACAGACCCTGAGAATAGATTTTATCATCCAAAATTGTACAAGAGCTTTAATTTGAATAGGCTTGTAAGACTAAAAAGAATGAACTTTGGCAAATCCATGTGGAGATGCAGAACTCAAATTTGAGGACTCTTGTAATATATGCAAGGGGGCATAGAGACCTTTCATTTTGCTATTTTAGTAGCAAAGGGAGGAATTAAAGTGGGACACCTAATGCAGCATTCTCAAACCCATAAGCTTTAGTGTAACCTTTTATGTTAGTGGAAGTTATAGTTAAGGTTGCATTCAGATATCATCCTAGACCTTATTTTTTAGGGCATGATCCTAAATAACACATGGCTGGGCATAGTGCTTGCATTCAGTTGTAGTACTTACTGTAGTAATCACTTTATCTTGTAGGGCACTAGTGAAGTCTACGGGGGTTCTATCATTAATTTAATGGGTGCCAGGACTATACTTGTATTGCTTCTAGGATCAGGGCCTTTGAAAGCAATTGCGCAATAGATAAAGCTATAAGTAAGCAAGCATTCAACTTCCGTCATTATATATTTTCTAAGAAAATGGTGGTTTGGTCACTTAGAGATACTCTGAAGGGTAACACATGGTGAAGGGGAGCTGAAAATTTTGAACATAAATTTCCTATTACTTCTAAAATAAATAAAAATCTTTGATAGTGATTCACCATCACTCTGATTATCCAGATGAGTGGCTAAGAAGTGGCGCTCTACAGCTACTCGGTCTAGGTCTGTACATCTTTGACTGAACTACCTGTTTCAACAACTAGTTAACTCTTTAATTTGGTTTCTTTTCACTCCTACCTTAACTGCTGGGCTGTAGTACAATACCTTACTTTGAGCTGTGGAAAAACAAATGAATGGCTCTGTTCACATGTATGAATTAGCCATTAGGGGGTGCCATGAGAATAGCTAGTTTGAAATTCCTATGTTCAGACTTTTTTTTTTTTTTCCCTTAGAAGCATTCAATCTCCACTACCCTAAGGACTTAAACTTCCAATTCCTCTTCCATACAGCTGCACATTTGTTCCTAGAAGATGAAATATTTCAGTGAAACAATATGAATTGGAGAGATGTGGATGACTTACTGTTTTTAAAAATGACAATAATGGAATTTTATGTAGTGGAACTAACAATTGGAGAGAGATTACTTGAAAAAATAAAATCAGTACTGAATTACTATTGGTGCCCACTTCAGATAACATGACACTAACAGAAACCAGGATCAGATTTTGGATCCCTAAGCTCGTTTAGATTGAGTATAAACAGGTCTGGCTTTATTCTGCTTTCCAAAACAAATTATGCATTACAAATATTGTGGGAAACATTCCATTCTTGTTACATGCAAGTTATGCAAGGTGGAGCAACATGAAGCCTTGAGTCTGATTGCTCAAAGAAGCATTATTATTATGAAAAGAGGAGTTGGGGACAGAGTAAGAGGGTGGATTAGGCAAAGACCTTAGAAAGGAAAAGGAGGGAAAGCTGGACAGCCATTTGTAGAGAAAACAAGGGACCAATGGCAATCTCTTGTTGGTACTATTACCTACAAAGGTTCCTTAGTTTTACCGTCAATATCATGATTCAACATTTCCTTGTTTGCTAGCAGGGAACAAGAACCTCTTCTGCAGTAACTTTAATGTTTGTAAAGCTATTGGTTGTGAAGTGCCTTGTGGTGCAGATGAGCAGAAAGGTGCATGATTGCAACAGGTAAATTCTTCATTAGTGGTAATCTGGTCATCACTAGCTCTGTGAGTAGGGAAACCAGTGATGCTTTTTTTTTTTTTTTAATATGTCCTTGCAGCACAGTAGAGGCCAGTGCTTTGTTTGTGTTAACCCCAAACCGGGGGGACACTGGGCTGTCTTCCTGTTGATAATAGGTGTTAGTTACAGACCGTGGTACTCTCTGCTCAGTCTTTGTATCTGCTTGCAGCTAACTGTGCTCGATGCCATTTCAGAGTTCTCAGGCCTTCCCTATTTAGCGAAGTTTACAGAACTGACTCTAAGTGCCTTGTAGCACCATAGCAAGTAGTTGTAAAATTTAAATTTGAAGGTAGGGCTCAGGACATTAAACGTTGGGCTGGTTTGGTTACTTGTGAAAGGTCCCTCATTTGGAAGGCCTCATCTGCTGTGAAAGGAGACGTAGGGATGTGTGAGTCTTTTGGAAGCTGGAAGTCTTGGAAGTCATTTATGGAGCCTGATGAAAGAAATTTGTTCATGAAGTTACAAACCAATTACACTGGGGTGGGCTTTTTTCCCACTAGGGCAAGGTGAACATTGATTTTGTGTTTTGTTTTTATGATCCCTCTTCCTCCTTATAAAAAAAAAAAAGATGAACGTATTGGGGGAGGAGGGTATTATATCGTAAGTCTGTCTTCACAAAAGTGAAAACCTAACTCCCCCTATATGTCCTAGTCTTAGGGTGGGTCTACAATACAAAACAACTTTTGTATAACTACAACGCCCCTGGGTGTGAAAAATCCACACACTTGAGCAATGTAGTTATATCCACCTAAGCATGTTTTAAGTGTAGATCTGTCCTTATCTCTTTGACTTAGTTCTAGTTTTCCTGGGTATTTTTTCTTCCCTCGTAGACCCTCCCTACTACTCTTTGTTCATTACAATGTACCCCATATGGAGTATGAAAATGATGATGTCCCATGTTTGAGTGGCTGCTAAAGATCTTCCACCTTCAATCATTTTAATTAAATGTAAATGCTGTCTTGCCTTCTTCCTGCTGCAAGAGTCATGATCCTTCTCTCTCTCACATTGCTGCCACCCTTAATTATGGTGCTAGTGTTCTGTCTTTCCTGGGGAGCTTGTGAAATGTTTTTGCTTAGCCATGTTGACCTACTCCTGTGACCTCTGAAAACTGAACTGGGAACGGGTTGAAAAAATGCTGTCAATTAAAGAGCAAAGGAAGAGAGAAGATTGAAGACGGGAACACACTGGAGAGCCAGAAAGAGGAGCAAGTAGATGCTGTAAAGGAGATTCAAAGTCCGTATGGAAAAATTAGCATTCACCTGTTTTATCTCTTCTTTCTGTTTTTTTGGGGGGGCCCTTTCTCCCCTGGTTCCAGCATCTCCATGTCTTCTCTTGTTCCTGCCAGTCCATTCATCCTCCATCTTATGCTGCAAGAACTCAGAAATACAACTTGTTAAGCAAGTGTAAACCCTCAGTAGCCCTTTAAATTCTAGTTTTTCTCCTAATTGCCTTAATTTAATTAAATTCAGAGTAATATAAATATTTTATAAACATATTTGTGGCTATTAACTTTTTAAATTAAGATTTAACAATGAATATTTGATTTGAGAGTTTGCATACTTTTTCATCTCTAAACAGGTGTGAGTAGCTTACATTACTGATATTGTAGGACCAGAAACATAGCGTGGTGGTGTTTTATTAAGATTATTTTTAGGCACTTCTGAGTAAAAGAGAGATCTTCAGCTATCCTTTTTAAAAAATTTAAGTTCAAAATAAAAAGAATGAAGGCTTCTCCTAACATTTGTCATGTGTTACAGTGTCAATGGTAGTTACCATGATAGAAAAGTGTGATCTTTCAGTATGGGTGCATAAATCTGACACCTAACTGTATTCTCAGACCTTACACTCTGACTTAGACACAACAGGATAGGCATTGACTCAGTCCATGGGAGATACAGATTTCTCAGCACCTTGCTGCTAATCTGGAACTGTCTCCTAGAAGAGATCATGATGATAATGCATCCCACTGCCTTCAGAGCAAACACAAAGACTAGTTCGTTGATTTAGACTATCCACAAAGGAAAATAACCCCATCACTAAACAAATTTAAGTCCCTGAATACTGGAAGAAGAAAGGGATGTAATTTTGTGCATGCTCAATAATTTCCCTAGACACACAGATGTTCATGGAGTAGGATAGCTCCCCCCTCACCCTCAGTAAAGTGCACATGGAGAACTCTTTCCCCAGGCATCTGAGCTGCACCCTGAGAGAGGACAGAAAACTCTTGAGGTCACCCCTCTGGAACTTTCCTGTCTGTTCTTCCCCCAAGAAAGACAGGGTTTGAGAAGCAGGATATGGCCACCACCAACAGAGGCACCAGCCATATTTGCCCTTAGTCTACTGTCAGACACTGGGGGGCTCTGCAGCACTTAGAGAAAGATGAGTAAGTTTAATGTTGAGTGTGCAAGCATTAGCTCATCAAATTCCTTAGGGTTGAGGATGTAGAGGGCTGCCTGTGTGGCCAGCCCTGCTTAGTGCAAGGGTCCCCCACAGAAAGCCTTCCGTGAAGGTAAGGTGAGAGCGATACAGTAGAGGCAGCTCTCCAGTGAATCACTATACCCCCTGCTCACAGAAGAGAATGTTGTTTGTCCCTGTGTTATGCTGGTTTATGCCATAAACCTCCTACTTCAGAATGAAAATCATATTTCATGCTGGGAGGTGCTTGGTTCTAACACAGTAT
Organism: Dermatemys mawii; assembly: GCA_007922305.1. Lineage (NCBI taxonomy): Eukaryota > Metazoa > Chordata > Testudines > Dermatemydidae > Dermatemys > Dermatemys mawii. The sequence goes on from ML677340.1 coordinate 25,125,799, forward strand.
TTTTCATTTATTTCCAGAGGTTGTGCTTGCTTTCTATCTCAGTTCTGGTTTATTACTAATAAAGCTCATGGACCTCTGTGCTCCCTGCTCCTGCCTGCACAGAAATGTGGAAGTGTTAGCTGGATCTCTGCTTTAAAAAAAGGACAGTGGGGAGCAGATAAGCTATGAGGCATTAAAAGGAAAAGAGAGAAGAGGGGTTTTTCAGTATGGCCATATTTGTGATTTGCAGCTGATCGTCCTGAGCTATGCCACAGTGACAGAGGAGACTAATTTGTTCTTCCAAGTGGGGAGAAAATACCAAGTTATTTAAATAACTTAGCATGATTTGTAGAAGATGGAAACTAAGATCTTCCTCCCTCTCTCCTTTTCTTTCCATTCCATTCCTTTTATTTTTTGTTATCCATAACTATACTTTAGTCAGATGTATATGTGTTACTCCTAAAGGGCAAATGTGTGCCTCCTACTGATGGGAGTCCATGTATTCATGCTCTTATTTGTGGTGCTGTAATATATCATTAGCAATGGACTAACTCAAAAGACAAAACTTTGCCCGCAGAGCATGTCTCCCATTGGCATTGGAGAGTGCTGTGTGAGGGCCTGGAAATTGTTTTAAGCTGAAGTTGACTTGAAATGGAATTAGACAACTATGGTGTTTGACTGATTCCAGTGAGAAGAACACAAATTTGTACTGGCAAGTATTAAATACTTGCATGTCTTTATCTTTCCTGAATATCTTATTAAAATGCTCACGTTTGTATATGAACCTTTTTAAACTAACGGCAAACATCAAAAGTCACGGAACAAACTGGGATATGTGTATCTGAAGAAGTTGCTCTGCTCAGAGATGGCATGTAGTATAGAAGCAATGTCCTGTGCAAATGGCCAGAGCCCAGGTTAGAAATGTTTTTATGATGTCCTAATTTTTGCAGAAATCTTTCTGTAAAATATTTAACATAACACACACACACAATATATATATATGTGTGTGTGTATGTATGTATTAATTATAAAGAATATTATCACATCAGATTCCAAAGATGAGCTCTTTCAAGATTTGGGATAAAGATAAATCTCTCAAATTGACCAAATTAGTACAGAATTGTTAATTTATAAATGACGAAGACTTTGCAGTTCTTGGCCAGATTTATCACATATTCAGGGTGTCCTGAATATAACCAGTTGTGTAAATTCTCACCTAAAATATGCAGAGAACAACTAGTTCCTAGGATTGTGTATCTTATATATGAATATTTTAATGAAGAGAGACAGAATAAAAACTATTTTACAATTAAACAGACAAAGGAGAACCTTATTGCAGGAATGACCTTCATAGAGTAGTCTCCCGGTGATCATTCTATGAAGTCCAAAAGTCATAAATATTGAAATATTCAACTTCCTCTTTGCATCCCTTTGGTCACCAACTAATTTCAGAAAATCACCTCACGCAGGGTTTGGCCTGTTGACTATCAATTACCATAGCGTGCATTTTAAATTTTAATTAAATTTGCATAGTTGTATAATCTTTCTGAGAGCAGCTAGGATGTCTGCCACTTCCTGAATAAACTAGTGCATCAAGGAGCTGGTGGTCCCCTTTTTATAATCCCAGGTTTTATGTGCACATCTCTTCAAACCAGATTTGCCTTTGAAATTTAACATTCATGCGCAAACATCATTCTGCCAAGACTGTTCATTGCTGTGCTAATTAGGTGATGCTGCATCATGGGATCTGAACATACCAGCAATGAGACCGTGAATGTGCCATTTACCTCAAGTGTCGTTCCCCCCTTTCTGCACTGCAAATTACCGTCCGTGAGCTTCCAGCATTAATAGATCACAGGGATGCTACAAAACCCCTGGCTTATAGCAATGAACTGTACACCAAATCTTCTCTTAGATGTAAGCTTCTGTCATAAGTATAAAGTAGCCTAGAATTATTGTTTACCTGTAAGGGGTTAAGCTAAAAGTAACCTGAGAGGTGGACAACTGACCAATGAGAAATTCCTCAGGAGACAATGGATTTTGAGTTTGTTTCTCTCTGGATCTCTCTCTTCTCTGTTCAACTCGGCTATGGGATGAACCACACCTAATTCTTTCACTGTAACTATAGCTTTCTAGCAAGTAAGGTAGTCAGTAAGTTTACCTTCTTTTTATCACATGGAGGATTCTCAGGGGTGAGTGTTGGCTGGGTGCTTCTTGATATTGTAAGATTCAGCAGAGATATCAACAGTGGGGGAAAGTTGCCTCGGGGGAGAGGTTTGGGTTCTTGATTCTTTTATTGATTATTGTAGATGCTGTAGTTGTGTTCTGGGGAAAAACATTTTAACCCAAGCTGGTAAAATAAGCTTGGGGGGGTTATTTCTTTTTTCATGCGGATCCCCACATCTGTACCCTAGAGTTCAGAGTGGGGAGGCAATCCTGACAGCTTCTATTCTCTGCTTTACGGCCTCTCATTACCTTGCTGAGGCATTAGTGTACTGAGATTGTGCCCACAATTGTGAAGATAGAACTACTCTATAACAAGGTGAATACCCTTGCATGGGAAGAGGAAATATTCCTTGGAGTGATGATGCTGTGGCAAGACCCTGATGCAAAAGCCATGAATACAAAAATTAAGTAGGAGAGTCATGCAATGATCCTTGTGCAACAGGCTTTTCAGAGATTAACTCCCATGTGGGCATTTAATCATTTAATTTCTTCTCTGTCTTGCTGGGCAGCAGCACTTTCTTTTCAGTACTATTTATTGATGTATAATGTCTTTCCAACTGAGAATCCTAACACACTTTCTACAGATACTAAATGACGAGTTAAAGACGTGTTTAACTTCGTCTTTCTAAAATGAATTTAGTAATGGTGAAAAATGCGTCACTGGCAAGCCTGGAAAGTGAATTCACCACCACTGAAGAAGTGTGGCAGGAGAGGTGGTTTTCAGCATAAGCTTTCTTTTGTAGTAATCAGTCCACAAGCCATACTGTTCTGGAGAGATTGCTGTTGCGTCTGAGATGTAGGATAGACCAGATATAGTCATGGACCAAGAGCACTTTTTGAACTTTTGAACAATGAAGGATGAAATTTTATTACTTGAAGGAAGCTGTGACCTAATTTCCTTCCACACCCTGCTTTCCGATGAGAGTTTGGTATTTTTTTTTCTAGGCCTCAAAAGTCACAAGGTATTTAACTTTTAAAACTACTACATTATTACTTAGTCTCCGAGTTTTTGCTATAGTTTTTGAAACTTCTGGAAACTTTAGTTCTCTCCTTCCAAGACCTAGACAGTATAACTATTGTAGTAATATGACATATTAAGTAATGTGATGACATTAAGAGAGGGTGAATTTACAACGATCTCTATGAGCATGGAACAGTTTGTCAGAAAGGTGGCAATCTTGTTGCTAGAGACTATTAAAACTGGAAATTATACTGTGTGAGAGGGAATAGTCTTGAAAACTGGCAGCAGTTCTGTTTGTCAGATACATAGATGAACATAATTTGTTGGGGAAGAGTCAACGTGGTTTTTGTGAAGGGAAATCATGCCTCACCGATCTACTGGAATTCTCTGAAGGAATCAACAAGCATGTGGTCAAGGGGGATCCAGTGGATATAGTGTACTTAGATTTTCAGAAAGCCTTTGACAAGGTCCATCAGCAAAGGCTCTTAAGCAAAGTAAGCTGTCATGGGATAAGAAGGAAGGTCCTTTCATGGACTGGTAACTGGTGAAAAGATAGGAAGCAAAGAGTAGGAATAAATAGTCTGTTTTCAGAATGCAGAGAGGTAAATAGTGATGCCTTCCCAAGGGTCTGTACTGGGCCTAGTCCTATTCAATATATTCATAAAGCATCTAGAAAAAGAGGTAAACAGTGAGTTACTTACTTAGTTACAGTGAGTCAGTTACTCCCTCTCATAACCCAATAACTGAAATTAATAGTCAGGAGGTTTAAAACAGAAGGAAGTATTTTTTCAAACAATGCAAAGTCAGTCTGTGGAACTCTGCCAGAGTGTACAGTAAAGGACAATACTATAATAGGATTAAAAAGAGAACTAGATAAATTCATGGATAGGTCCATCAATGGCTATTAGCCAGAAGAAGCAGGGATGGTGTCCCTACCCTGTGTTTGCCGGAAGCTGGGAATGGGCGACAGGGGATGGAACACTTGATGATTACCTGTTCTGTTCATTCCCTCTGGGGCACCAGGGATTGGCCACAGTTGGAAGACAGGATACTAGGCTAGATGGACCTTTGATCTGACCCTGTATGGCCATTCTTATGTTATCTAAATAGATATGATATAAATGCAAATATCTCTGATCTCCTAGTTCAGCATGCTGAAATTCTTGTTTTTCTGTGGCAGTGGTTCCTCTGGTTAACCACATAGTATCATAGTCTTAAGAATCACTCCGACAATAATGATCTTCCAATGGTCTCTGTGCTTGATTGACAAAATTGCCTCTGAAATGTAGGTGCAGTAGTGGCATCGGTGTAGAAAATTTGCACAAAGAGCCTTGTATATAAAGCCCCATTGCTTTTCTGAGCTCATATTTTTTACCTACACCCACCACTGTTGCAATGCTACAGAGTTCTGCTCTGTTTTCATTTCATAAGTGTATTGTATTGGACAGTTTGTAACGGAAGGTCCTAAGGAACAGAGCACTCTATGCCTTTCATGGAGGTTTTGAGTTAATGTATCTGAGTATATGTTAACACTGCAAAAAACAAACAAAAAAACCTGCAGCAGCAGATCTCAAAGCCAGGGTTAACTGAGTCAGGCTTGTGCTTTAGGGATAAAAATAGCCATGGGGATGTTTGGGCTTGGGTTGTGAAACCCAACAAAGGTTTTGTGTTTCAGAGTCCAGGCTCCAATGTGAGTCCAAACATCTGTGTTGCTGTTTTTAGCTCCATAGTGCAAGCCCTGTGAGCCTGGGTCAATTGACCCAGGCTTTGAGACTCATTGCTACCGGCCTTTTTTTGCAGTGTAGACAAACCATGTGTCAAGGCAGAGAGACCTTAAAGGTCATTCTCATCACCTTCCAGGGCAGATCCAGGCTCTCTATAGGATGGGCTGCAGTGAGTGGCAAAGAAGAGCTATTAAATGATGTCACTACTACTCTGGTATCTTGAGTATTTTGAATAATACAGGGGTAGATGCAGTGGGGAATGGCATCGATAGGAGTTTTATTGAAAGGCATTTTCTGTCTCCTGTTAGGCAGTGCAGGAGCAACGCAGCATGCAGTGCTTCCATAATGATCTAAGAACAGATAGTCCTTTTGTAGATTGGTGCAGGTCAGAGAACAGTGTTTGCTGTCCTCCAGCTATAAAGGAATAGGGAATAGTGCTGGGTGTTCCAGGCAGATCTGGCAGGAGTTATTAATTGGGTCTTCCTCTATACCTGCCCCTTCCCAAGAATGCAGGGGCAGTAACTGGAACTGAGATACATTTCCTATATATCAAGAGCAGACAAGATTATTTTGTATCTCTGAAATGTTTAATGGTCTATTTCACTTGCACAAAAATCTCCCTGAAAAATATTTGGTGTCTCCTTTTTAATTCTATCCCCATAATAAGAGAACAAATGCTCACTTGAGGAAACTTACAACAAAGGATAGGCTTATATCTCAGAAGGCCTGATTCTGCAAATTTACTCTTGTGAGTAATCTTGACTCTCCCACTTCCATTGAAGTAAGTGAGATAATTTCAGCACCTAAGGGCTGTGACAATAAGAGTTGTACAAATACCTGAGATACATGAGTGACCTAGGAACATTGAGATTGGGCCCATAGAGCCTAGTCAGCCGGTAGAGTTTCTGGTTGGAAATCAAGGTTAAGTACTTTACCTACATCTTAAGGAGGTCTGAATAGTTTTGTGATTAGTTATATTTATATATGTTCACTTTACATCTAAGAACGTTTTATGGATTTGCATATAGTGTACATAAGTGTACTGGGTCAGGAAGGAGTCCCCTATCCCCAGTACAGGGTTACACAACTGTTTTGGTGTACTTTAGGGAACTTCCACCATCCTTGAAACTATAGGTATGAATCACCGCTGCAGATGGGATACGAGACGTACTGAACCACTGATGCTTTGGGATTCAACCCAGATCAGTAAAGGGTTATCACCACCTGCCCTGCAACTCTATACCTTAAATGCTGTGAGCGGTGGCTCACAGCCTAGACACCAACAGCCCACACACAAACAGAAGGGTATCTGGAGTTGCCGGGCAGGTGGTGACAGCCACTTACTGGTCTGGGTTGAATCCCAAGAATCACATTGGCTTAGTTAAACAGGATTTACATGCAGCTTGCTCTTTAAGCTGAAGTTTACACATTAAACACTGATAAAATAGCTTGTGATTCTCAAGTGAGAAGTCTGGGAACAGTTAAAGGTTATAGTTTTATTATTTTCCATTTATTTTGGGAAGAAAATAGAGCAAAGGGAAGGGTAAAGATGAGTAAGCAGCAGAAAAGGCAGAAGGAGCAAAGAAAAGTGCTGAGCTCATCATGAAGCAATTAGAAGAGTGTGGGGGGAAGAGGGGGTGTCTGTCAGCAGCCACTCAGAAAAAATCCAAGCGTAGTGGTCATGCTGCATTTGTATGCCATGGGGCACTTGCACCCACGTGGGAGTCGGGGGGGGGGGGGGGTCCCTTTTTCTCCTACAGGGTATGCAGGAGACTAAGCAGATGGCTTCCCCAGATCCCTCAGCAATGGAGAAAGGTCCAGAGCTGTGGAGGTTGGAATGGAAAAGGCTGCTAGGGGAGGCGAGATGGGGAGAGCTGGAAGCCAGGTGTCAGAACGTGGCGATAGCGCTGAGCGATCTGGTGCAGCCAGCTCGAACAGAAGAGGGTCAAGTCATACCCGTGAGACCCAGGAAGAAGGACATAATGGTGCCACCTGATCAGAGGCTAGCAGAGAAACAGATGTGGGTGTGATCATTGTTCTGCCTGTAGATGAGTCATTATGAACACTAAAGGTTATTTGGTTTCTGACTGTGGAAATGTGGGAAATGTCTTTTCTTGGTGTGTGTTCTGTAATGTAACAAGATTGAGCCCGAGGGCTCAGGTGCAAGATTGCAATAGCTAGATTCAGTGATGGAGGAGATAAACCCTCGCTGGGGAAACTGAGTCAGTGTTGAGTGGGTCTGTGGCCAGGGTTTGCTAGGAGCAGTGGGACACTAGCACAACTCCCAGAGAAGAGGAGGAAAAGTAGGGAAACTGAGTCACAGCTGAAAGGTGCTGTGGTCCAAAAAATTGTGTGTGGAGAGGGGCTGGCACACCTATGGATAGCTATGGGCCAGAACTCCACTAGGAGCAGGACAGACTCAGGGTGGTAAGAGATCTGGTTTCACAGCTCTAGGGTTCTGGCACTTCTGTTATTGGCTTGGGTGACTCAGATGGGTATTGGGTCAATAGTAGGGGGGAGATGTGACAGAGGCCCATTGGTGGCTCATTACTGTGTCAGTAATACGTGTCAGGCCTGACATGCTACATCTAACACCTTTTAGATATAGATGATATCAAGAGTGTATCCTGTAAGGTATCGTATACAAACTGCTATCATGCTGGTCCTGAAAATTCTTGTGTGATGTATGTATGGGCTGTAGACAAAGACTAGACTAGAATTTCTCTCATAGAATTAATGCATAAATTTCACAGGGATATTAATCACCAGTATGTTCCAGACTTTCAGAAAAGACCTTACTCAGTATAGTTTTATAGTACAGGATTAATGTAAAAAGAACAAAGAGTACTTGTGGCACCTTAGAGACTAACAAATTTATTTGGGCATAAGCTTTTGTGGGCTAAAACCCACTTCATCAGATACATGCAGTAGAAGATACGGTAGGAAGTTGTGTATATATATAGAGAGAGAGATACAGAGAACATGAAAAGATGGGGGTTGCCATTCCAATTCTATTAGTTTAATCAATTAAGGTTGAAGCAGGAGAAGAAAAACTTTTGTGGTGATAACCAGGATGGCCCATTTCAAGCAGTTGACAAGAAGGTGTGAGTAACAGTAGGGGAAAACTAGCATGGGGAAATAGTTTCAGTTTGTGAACTGACCCAGCCACTCCCAGTCTTTATTCAAGCCTAATTTAATGATGTCCAGTTGGCAAATTTAATTCCAGTTCTGCAGTTTCTTGTTGGAGTCTGGTTCTGAAGATTTTTTTTGTGGAAAAATTGCACTGTTAGGTCTGTTACTGAGTGATCAGGGAGATTGAAGTGTTGTCCTACTGGTTTTTGAATGTTATGATTCCTGATGTCAGATTTGTGTCCATTTATTCTTTTGCGTTGGACAGACCAGACAGTCTCAATGTACATAGCGGAGGGGCATTGCTGGCACATGATGGCATATATCACATTGGTAGATGTGCAGGTGAACGAGCCCATGATGGTGTGTCTGATGTGATTAGGTCCTATGATGGTGTCACTTGAATAGATAGGCGGATAGAATTTGGCAATGAGATTCGTTGCAAGGATATGTTCTGGGATTAGTGTTGGGGGGAGGGTTAGCTCAGTGGTTTGAGAATTGGCCTGCTAAACCTAGCGTTGTGAGTTCAATCCTTGAGGCGGCCATTTAGGGATCTGGGGCAAAAAAAGAAAAGGGAAAAAAAAATCTGTCAGGGGACAGTACTTGGTCCTGCTAGTGTAGGTGGGGGACTGGACTTGATGACTTTCAAGGTCTTTCCAGTTCTATGAGATAGGTATATCTCCATATATTTAGTTGTGGTTGCTGATCAGTATTTGCTTCAGTTTGAGGGGCTGTCTGTAAACGAGAACTGGTCTGTCTCCCAAGATCTGTGAGAGTGGAGAATCATCCTTCAAGATAGATTGTAGATCTTTGATGATGTGCTGGAGAGCTTTTAGTTGGGGGCTAAAGATGACGACTAGTGGTGTTCTGTTACTTTCTTTGTCCGTAGTAGATTTCTGGGTACTTTTCTGGCTCTGTCAATCTGTTTCTTCACTTCAGCCGGTAGGTGGGTATCATAGTTTTAAGAATGTTTGATAGAGATCTTGTAGGTGTTTGTCTGAGGGATCGGAACAAATGCGGTTGAATCTTAGAGCTTGGCTGTAGACAATGGATCGCGTGATGTGTCCTGGATGGAAGCTGGAGGTATGTAGGTAATTATAGTGGTCAGTAGGTTTTTACTGCTTATCATTTTGATATATAGACTCACTGTCTATATAATCCAGAAGCTGTCTCCCTCATTTGCTATTTGGATGGTTTTATTTACTTCGCATGTACATGTCCCCTCATTGTGTCTGCCTGACAACCATGCTGCTCAGACAAGCAAATACAGATTCCATTGTCTAAGGCAAACTGCTTATGCGTTCCTAGCCAAACACAATTTCAGAATATAATTCAAGCGCACATTCATAACTCTGTGTACACACCCCGTATATACATCTCACAAGAATTTTTGGGTGTTAGCTGTTTATATATTATACAGATTGACAGTGGTATGTTAGGTGTAGTGAATGTGTCAGGCCTGACGAGTTACTGACACAGAGTAGTGAACCGCTAACGGACCTCTGTGTCACGACCACAGACAAGCCTGTATGGCAAATCTTATTTTCCTGTGTAGCATATGTCTCCTGAGGAAGCAGAAATAAGTGCCTGATGTTGTAGTTGATGATGGGCACAATGAGTGCCAGCTCTCTTAATTTAACAGTAGATCCTTCAACTTGCTTGCTGAGAACCTAAAACCCTCTTTAAAAGAAAAGAAAAACTGAGATATGCCAAACCCACCCTTCTGTGATTGGCAGACAGTACAAGATGCATGGCATTTTTTTAGTACCAGAATGACTTCTGTTCATAATATGATCATGGTCATGTCACATCGCATTTAAATTACACAAAAGACAATGTATTTTAACTTACTGTGTGTGTCTGTGTGTATAATACATGTTTTTATATATAATATATAAAATACACTCTAGTTTTGCATATTTACATATGTATCTTATAAACATAAATCTAAAGACTATAAATGTCAAAGATTTTTTTATGACTGCTTGGTATTAGTATTAAGTGTGGAAAGAACTTATTGAGGAAGTGCTCCCGCCCATTTTTTTAGAAAAAACTATGTTCTATAATCAGACCCTTTGTCCATAGGGAGCTATATACTGCAGTTCTTTCTAGCCTTAGAAGACTGCTTAGTGAAAATTAGGTACTGTGACTATCTCTTGTGCTAATATTCTACCTGTTACCAGGTCTCTGTAGTTTTTTTGCAGCCTTCATTTAATGACACTGGAATTCTTGCTGCATTATTTAGGGGGTTTTGGGTTACAGCCTCATTTGGTGGGGTTAGGTTCTGACAAGTTCCAAAGATGATAGCGTTGCTCTTTGCATGTAGTACTTGTTTATCTTTGTGTGCAGCCTCATTTGCCTGATTGCTTTATGTGGACCTCGGCATATTAATCCTCTGAGTTTATTCAATTGTTTTAATAAAAATTATTTGCTATCACTTCTTTTTAATCTTTAATCCCTTTCCAACCCTGGTGTATATTATTAGAATAAGTACTTTACCTTTGGCTACCAAAAGCATGCACAGGAGGGCCAATCCCTGCAGCAACTTGTTGTAATTGTTCCTTTGCATAATTTGACTTTTAATATTTTTTGTCATAGTCATGATTTTTTTTGCTCTCTAATTTGTCCAAGCATCCTCAGTTCCAGCTGACATTCATATTGTCTTCCTTCCTTCCGCAGCTGTGGTGATGTTGGCAGCAGCTTGTTAATCTTTTTTCCTCTCCTACAAACTGCTTTCGGTTGCAGATTACAATGTGCTGAGCTACTTTTGTGCTGGGTACAGTTTAAATGCCAGCCATTGAAATTCATTTTTATTCCCCACACACTCTTCTGATTCATGTGAAACATGTTTCCTAATACATGTTAATTTGCCTTTGTAAGACTGAAGGATCTCATTGTTTTCTTTATTAGATGAAGTTACAAATCAGTTTGCCTCCTGTACTGCGAAAGGCTTTTATTTTTTGAAGACAATAGAACCCAAATTGGAATCTCCTCTTTTTGCTCTTTTCCATTTTTGTCTTTTCATCAGTCTAATGTAATGTTACTCTGAGATATACCAACCTTGCATAAAGGCAAACTGTTAATACTGCATGCTATGACTAAATCCAATATAGACATATAAATTATTAGGTTTTTATACATATTTAAAGAATTTTCCATGATCTTTTAGAGAGGACTTGAGAGATCTGAATTCACTTCTCTGCTCTCCCATAGATTTCATATCCGACCTTGAGAAAGTCACTTATTCTGTTGGTGCCTCCATTCCCCATCTGTAAAATGGAGAGAATACTACTTTTTTATCTTAGAGGTGTGATGAGGAGGAATACATTAGAGTGTGAGCTTCTGAGATGCTGCAATAATGGGAGCAAATAGGAGATTATAACATTTTTTTTATAGCACATTCTGATAGTAGACTTCTAAATTAACAGTTCTGTAGTGTGATCCCGAACCCTACACTTTTCTGCCCATTTGGGGTATGTCTGCACAGCATACTAAGCCTGTGTCTTTGTGACCTGCATCTGTAAACTCTGTGCTTCCAAAGTCATGCTTGAGCAGCCACCCTGAATAGGAAACTTGGGCCTCACAACCGTGCTGACATGGCCAGGCTGCTCTATGCAGACCTGAGTCAAAACTTCAGCTTCTGTGGGCATATACTATTGTACCCCAGGGTTCCTACCACCTTCATCAACTGTAGCTGCTCTAGGGTGTCTTCAGGGCCAGCTCTAGGCACAGCTAAACAAGCAGATGCTTGGGACAGCATATTTATGAGGGTGGCATTCTGGCACTGGCCATCATAGGTGCCGTATTGTCCCTGCCCCAGCTCGCCTCCACCTGCTCCCCTAACGTGCTGCTGCTACGCTTCTCCCCCCACCCTCTTGCCTGAGAGGGAGGGGAAAGAAGCGGAGCAGTGGCGCACTCTCGGAGGAGGCAGCGGTGGAGTGGAGATGAGCTGGGGCAGGGACAATACTCTACCCCCAACCCCATTATTTCTTATAGCCTGCCAACCCCCTCCACCCCGGCGCCCTAGCTCACCTCCACTCCGCCTGCTCTCCTGAACGTGCCAGCGCGCAGCGTCTCCCCCCTCCCTTGGGGGAAAGAAGCAGAGTGGTGGCACATTTCAGGGGAGCAGGCGGAGTGGAGGTGAGTTGAGGCGGGGGGGCTCAGGAAATAACGGGGGTGAGGGGTAGAGGAAAAATGGTGGTCCGTGTGGGAAGAGATTTGTTAATGTGTTGTGTTGTGAATTTTGTAAACGTTTTCATAAAATGCATAACATCAACTCTTTTCATCAATACTGGCCATGGACTACAACTCAGAGTTTATGGATTATTGTGATGACCGTTTGTAAATTTGTATTGAGTGTTACTGAGAATGGACATGTAATGACATTCATTAACGTCTGTGCCACCTCTAACATTACAATAGCAAATTTTATTATATGTAGCCTTGCATCCAGTTATTTACAGACTAATGTAGGAACCAGAAAGGCAGACCAGCTGCCATCGATACTTGCAACCTAGGAAGCAAACTCAGTGCCAAAACAGTCAAAGTTAGGGTTCACAAATGAAATAGCCAGCTCTTCCTGGGTGTCCGTTGTGTCTCTGTTCTCCTTGGGGTCTCTGGTGCATTTTGTATGTGTGGACTGTAACTATATTAGTGTATGAATGCACAGGGTACATTTATCTTTTCCATTTGCTATTGTTCATTGCCTCTGACGTGATCCAGACACCCCCTGAGTTGTCCAAATGATGCTTAGCCTGCAGGGCATTATAGTGTGGAGAGGACTCTCTGTGGGGAAGGAGCTGAAGGTGGCACTGGAGCCTGCAGCCTGATAGTGATGAGTGCAAGTAACTGCTCAAACAGCTCCTTCTGTGCTCTGTCTTCCTCCCTCAATCCGCAGTCATGCTCTAGGAATTTGTCCATCAATTTCTCCTCACACTTTGCAGCCTCATTCTCTTCTCCCATCTTGCATCTGTGTCCTTTTGATCTGTCATTTGGTCCTTCTGGAATTCTGTGTACTGATTCGCTTTATGTAGAAGCTCTCCATCAGTTCATCTGATTCTTTCTCCTTGCTTGCAGTAGATTGGCCCACACTCCCAGGCTCCTGATGCTGTTGTTTGCCCAGCATGGAGGTGGAATGTCTTGAAAGGAAGGGGTTGGGGGAGAAAGAACACATTGTCTGACTGGTTTTAAAAAAACCCGTACATTTCCCACTGCGTGAGAGGGGCTGCTTTAATTAAAGGTCAAAAATGATACTTTATCAATGGGCTGTATTTTATTCACACTCCACGCTGGAGACTTCAGATGTCTTTTGGAATAGGTAAGAGGAAAAACAACACAATTAAGATAATGTGTTTCAAGAGGGCAGACTTTAGCAAATTCATGGCGTTAGTAGGTAAGCTCCTATGGGAAGCAAGTCTAAGGTGAAAAACAGTTCAAGAGAGTTGGTAGTTTTTTCAGAGACACAATATTAAGGGTGAAAGAGCAAAGCTAGGAAGGAAAGATAGGAAGTATGGCAAAAGACCACCTGGGTTTAACCAGGCGATCTTCAATTATCTGAAATTCAGAGCCTTACAAAAGGTGGAAACTAGGTCAAAGTACAAAGCACAAATATATAAACAAACACACACATGTAGGAACAAAATTAGAAAGGCCAAGGCACAAAACAAGATTAAACTTGCCAAAGACATAAAATATAACAAAAAACATTCTACAAATACATTGGAAGCAAGAGGAAGACCAAGGACAGGGTAGGCCCATTACTCAATGACAGAGGAGAAACAATAACTGAAAATGTGGAAATGGCAGAAATGCTAAATGACTTTGTTTCCATTTTCACCAAAAAATTACTCATGATTAGACATTGAACATAGTGAATGTCAGTGAAAATGAGGTAGGATCAGAGGCTAAAATAGAGAAACAACAAGTTAAAAATTACTTAGACAAGTTAGATGTCTTCAGATCACCAGGGCCTGATTAAATATATCCTAGACTATTCAAGGAGCTGACTGAGGAGATATGAGCCATTAGCAATTATCTTCAAGAAGTCATGGGAGAGATTCCAGAGGATTGGAAAAGGGACAAATATAGTGCCCATCTATAAACAGGGAAATAAGGACAACCCAGGGAACTATAGATAAGTCAGCTTAACTGCAGTACCTGGAAAGATGATAGAGCAAATAATTAAGCAATCAATTTGCAAACACCTAGAATATAAACAGTCGGCATGGATTTGTCAAGAACAAATTCCATCAAATCAAACTGTTAGCTTTCTTTGACAGGGCAACAAGCCTCGTGGCTGAGGGAAAGCAGTAGATGTGGTTTATCTTGATTTTTTTAGAAAGGCTTTTGATACTGTCTCTCATGACCTTCTCATAAACAAGCTAGGGAAATACCTTATAGTAGCTCTAGGTTGTATGTGCATAACTGATTGGAAAACTGTTCTCTGAGAGTAGTTTCAGTGGTTCACAGTCAAGCTGGAAGGACATATTGAGTGAGGTCCCAGAAGGATCAGTTCTGGATTTGTTTCTGTTCAGTATTTTCATCAATGATTTAGATAATGGCATAGAGAGTACACTTCTAAAGGTAGAGAATGATACCAAGCTGAGAGAGTTGCAAGTGCTTTGGAGGATAGAATTAAAATTCAAAATTATCTGGACAAACTGGAGAAATAGTCTTGAAGAATATAGAATGAAATTCAGTAAGAACGAATGCAGAGTACTCCAGTTAGGAAGGAACAATCTGTTGCGCACATACAAAATGAGAAATGAGTGCCTGGGAAAGAGTACTGCAGAATAGGATCTGTGGGTCATTGTGGATCACAAATTAAATGAGTCAACAGTGTAACACTGCTGCAAAAGAAGCAACATCATTCTGGGATGTATTAGCAAGAGTCTTGTAAGCAGAACATGAAAAGTATTTCTTCCTCTCTACTCCCTGCTGATTAAGCCTCAATTGGAATACAGGCATGTCACGTCTTACGCTGATTCAACTTACACGATTTCTGCTTTACGCGGTTCACAAAAACAAAAAAAAAAAAAGAGAGAATTTTTTTTAAACCTCCTGCAGGGGGCGCAATTTCACCTCCCATTGACGTCAATGGGTTCTGGCTATATGTGGTTTCCGCTTTACATGGTAACCGCAGAACGGAACCCTCGCGCAAGATGCGACATGCCTGTACTGTGGAGTATTCTGGGTGCCACATTTCAGACTGATATAGACATATGAAGAAAGTCCAGAAAAGAACAACAAAAATTATGAAAGGGCTAGAAAACAATACCTATAGGGGAAGTTTGAAAAAAATGTTTATTCTGGAGAAGAGAAGACTGAGAGGGGACATAAGTTTTCAAGTACATAAAAGGTTGTTACCAGGAGAAAGGAGAAAAATGTGGTCTTGTTAACCTCTGAGGACAGGACAAGAAGCAGTGTTGAATGCTGCAGTTTAAACCCATAAAGAAAAACTTCTTGTCAGGGTGGTTAAACACTGGAATAAATTGCCCAGAGAGGTTGTGGAATCTCAGTCATAGTACATTTTTAAGAGCAGGTCAGACAAACACCTGTTAGGGTTGTCTGGATAATACTTAGTCCTGCCATGAGCGCAGCGGATCTGGACTAGATGACCTTTCGCGGTCCCTTCCAGTCCTATGATTCTGTAACCAGCCAGCAGAATTGACAAGATACGTGTTTAGCATGAAGATGCATACAAGCTTTTTTACAAGCATCCTGTGTACATGCACGGACTCAATTCACTACCCATCATGAGGATTCTGCTGTAATTTGGAGTTATGTTAAAGCCAGCAATGGACAAAATACACACACTCATTTTGACTAATAACAGCCAGGTTTTTGGGTACTCAGTTCCAGAGATGATGATGTGGGGGTGGGAGGGAATGCAGGGTCACATGCCTCCCTAGATTACTTGGTCATATGGTGGGGCTGAGCCCCCTCCCTGCGGAGTGGCTGAGTTGGCGGTAGAGAGGGAGGAGCAGCTGGGAGCTTGCATAGAGGGGCCGCTGCTTCCGGATGGAGGGTGTGACTCTGACTGACTGTTCTGGCATAGTACCCCCTCCCCCCCACTGTCAGCAGGCATGGGTCTGTGCTTAGTTCACAGGCATTCTGGGACGGTGCAGATATGGCCCATTTATAGGATGCGCTGGATTAGGCGGGAGGGGTATGTGAAGCTATTAATTGTGGAGCCCCAACCCATACTTATAACAACTGCAGAATAACTAGTACTACTACTACTTGTTTAACTTCTCTCTTTTTGTGAATTTTGAATCCCATCTTGTACTGGGGTAGAGAGGTGCTAAGGGAATAGCGAAGGGTACACCCCAAACAGAAACACAACAAAACTCTAGCTTGTATTGATAACTTAATAGACCCATAAGCAGGAAATCCTCCCTTCAGTATATTGATAAACATGGCACCAGAAACTTACCAGGCTCCATCTGTCTCTGGCGCTTGCTCTGATGCTTGTTCTGCAGTGGGCTGCTCCCCAGGGCACCCCCAAACAGTTCCTCTGAGTATAGACCCAGGACACACTGTAGCTGCTTTGGCGGCATAGACTTTCTGGTTACCGGTTTCAGCCCCAGACTCTGTCTCTCTGCCTGCAGGGGGCCAAGAGGAGGTTATATGGGTGCCATCTCTGCTCAGCACATTGATGTCCAGCACTGAGAGCTCAATGCTTGCTGCAGTCCCCAGCACCCAGTCAAATTCCTAGTAAAAGAGACAGGAAGATGGGGCGTTCACAGAAACGCCGTTGGCATCGAAGTGCCATCTTACCCAATTGATCATTCTCTACTTTGTTAGCTGTCTGATTGATCCCCAGCACTGCTTGGATGTAGTTTTGGAGACCTGATCATTGCTTGTACTCTTGGTGAAGTTGAACATCTTGCTCAACTTGCATCAGAGGGTAACCAGAATCCAGATGTGTTTCTCTGCTATCTAGCAGCACACTTAATACAGGACTTCCTAGTGCTGGCCACAGCAATACATGTGAGCATTGACTATTTCTATGGGAAATGAAGGGTTAAATGCTGAGCCCAGCTGCTTCTGGTTCTTGGGAAGCAAAAGGGAAGTTTGGGGATTGAAGTGGTGGCTAAATACAGGCCCAGAGATTGTGGGATAGCATTGGCAGTTGCTCCAGGCCGGAATCTGGAGACCCAAATTTCAGCTATGTCCATGCTCAGCTGTGTCTGAGCTCTGACCTGCATCACAGCAGTACTCTGGTTTTAACCCCACTTCCCCCTCCCCAGCAATGTCTGTGAGCCTAAGTCCAGGGAGGTTCCTGGCATGAGTCAGACACAATATTAGAGATTGACTTAATATTATGGCAGATTAATTTACTTTAACTAGGAAATCTACAGATCTACAATGGTGAGTAAATGGGAAGATGTGCTAGATTTGAAGGTGTTTCTATGGAGGAAAGAGTTCCCCGTTCAACATATTTGGTTCAGTAGATGGCACTTTCAAGAAAAGAGAGGTATGTTAGATTCATAGATCCCAAGGTCAGAAAGGACCGTTGATCATCCAGTCTGATTCCTGTGTAACACAGACCGTAAACTGCCCCCCAATAATTCCTGGAACATATCTTTTAGAAAAATATCAAATGTCTTAAATGTATAATGATTGAATTGTTCTTTTGGCTGCCACAATTTCAGACAGGGTAAAGCTCTGAGGCTGATGTATAATTTGAGTTTTGTTATGGTTTGTAAATGTTAATTTTCCATAATTTGCAAGTGGTTAAATGCTAGTTTGAATGTTCACATCAGTCTCAATATACTTATTTAAATGTATTTTGTGCATATGTATACAATTGTGTAACCTATGAATGAACCAATTCAGGAATACTAGAAAACTGAAGAAGGTGTGGGGGCTGCACAATATTAAGGATATGTCTCGAGATAATGTTCTTATTGCAACGGGCGTTTCCAGTTAGCATAGTTCCAACCCATCTGATATTGCCAGTTGTAAGGTTGTGTGAAAGAGAGAAATGAGTGCAGCTTTTCTCCCCCCTCCCCACTGCTTTGTCATTTACCTTCCCCTCACTCCAGCCTACTTAAACAAGTTCACTGGTACCTGTTGACAGTATGCAGATTAAAATGACTGTGGTTTAAAGTAAAACGGAGCTTGCATTGACTCACTCAATCCACACTTGATCCTGGTAAACAGAAGTTCTTCAAAATCCAGTTGTGGAGAACATAAATGTCAAGCTCTCATGGCATATAAAAAATGTTTTGTGCACAATTTCTGCACAGTTGCAGCCCTTGAAGGTGACTTACTGTTCAGTGGCTTGGGATTTTTGGTGCAGCTGAGGTTCCTATTTTTCTTCACGTAAACATGTGTTCTGTGGTCTTTCACATCCAGCTGATCTCTTTTGGCCTAGATTGGCACTTATTCTGCCTTCAGACAACTTTTCAAAAAAAATTATTCAGTTGAACACCATATTTTGATGATGACAATATTTTTCCTTGAGGCATTTGTTTATTGCTTCTTAAACTTAAAGTGCACTCATTCTTCATCAGTGAGGCTTTCTTTTTCAGCCCTTTGCCAGCACCATTAAACTCCATTAAAATAACTCTTCTAAGAGATCTTCCGAACAACTGAAAATATAGGTGTAAGTGTCTGTGCTAAGCACAAAAGGTGCAGTGCAGGAGCGTGTCAGAACTCTAAAGTTTTATAGACTTTGAAGACACAAAAATGACATGTCTGAAAAGTACATTTTGGCTTGTGACTGGTGTAATTTCAGAGGTGTCAATGCAGCTGTTAAAGAATAATAATTGTGCTGTCTTGTTTGTCTAACTCTCCACCTATATTTAAAATAGGTTACAGAGCAGCAGTTTGCATTGTATTAATAGTATTCCAAGCTGGTGTTCAAAACCTCTTTGATTTGGTTTCTAATTGTTAAGCCCAATAGGTGCTATATGTGGTGTGACGTTAGAGTGCAATGGTCACACTCCAATATTTTTAAAATCCCCTGCAGTCTACCTTGTGCTATGTAGCTCCCCAGCTAGCAGTAAGCAGCTAGTGGAGAGTAACCACCATTGCATAGATTCTGTAAGTTTAGCGCTCCATGTAGATTTAAATCTATTTGAAAAACAAAACCAAAAATCCTCTATCCTGTCTGAGTGGGAATTTGCTTTGTCTCTATTTTTTTTTCCTGGTATTGCAGAATAGCACCTCTCATGGTAGTGACGTCTTTGTCTTCCCTTCACAGCCTGTTGATTATCATGGTAGGATTAAATAAACAAATGCATGCTGTACTTCAGAGCAGGGCACACCTAGCTTTGGACTTTGGTTTCTTCTGAGAAATGCTACAAATAAAACCAAACCTGGATCAAATTGTCATAATTTTGTAAGAGCCTAGAAAATGTTGTTAGACCTCTGAGCTACTCTACCCTTTTTAACCTTTGAAGCTAAATATCTACACCTTTTGAGGCTAGATATCTACTTTAAGGAAGTAATAACTAAAAAGGATTATTACCATTTTTAAAGAAAACTTTAAAAGATATCTTATCTGGCATTTCTCATTGTACAGAAAACTGCTTTCTATGCATCATTCTATTATGACTCCATGGATCTCAAACCATGGTCCATAGGATTCCCAGTTGACTGATATTGTCTTACTGAGCGGCTTGCTGCCAACTGACCAAGTAGAGAAACCACAGAAACCTGAAGCTATATTTAGAAGGCTTCTATTGGGCCATGATTGGAGGAACACCAAGAACTGTTTAAATAGGACTTCCTATTGAAACCCAAAGAGAGTGAGACAGGAAGTTGTCCACATAACTGGGTGAATTCCTGTCTGGCAGCTACATTGGACTCTGTCTTCTTGCCTGGCTCCTGAACTCTGCCTTCTGGGCTTGCCCCTGGATCCTGCTTCTGACACTTGCTCCTGGTTCCTACTTTTCCTGATCTGTTCCTGCCTTGTTCCAATTTCCTTGGTTACTGACTTCGGCTCTGACCCTTGGCTCGACTCCAACTCGGGCTCTGACCACCCAGGCCCCAATCATGACAAGTTCTCCCATTACGTATTAATGGCTAATACCATACAACTCTTCATAGTCTCCTTTTTCCTGATGCAATGTGTTGATTTTTTTTTTCAAATGAGAACTTGTCCATTTTATTCTTTTATTATAGTAGGCCATTTTTAAAAAAAGACATCTTCAGTTTAACTGCAAAGGCATTTAAAGTTCTGCACTGTGGACTATTTCTTGTTTCTTGGTTTGATCATTTGAAATAATTAAGGAAGCTGATTATAATCAAACACCAGTGTGGCTGCTGATTATCATGCTGTGCTTCCAGCAGTCTCATGAGTCTCATAAATGCTTTCCAAGGTGTGTTAAGAGTAGTCTGATTCTGTTTTGTTTTGCTCAAGTAGGTTGAGCAGAATCCTGGGAAAACAGGCATGATGTCAGGTTCTGAGAGAGAGCAAGATGGCAACAGAAGGGTATTTGATTTTTTTTGATTTAGGAGTTAGCTACTAGATGCTCCTGGGGTGTGCTTCGTTAGGCTGTCTAATATATATACATTTACCTTGTCTGCAACGTGCTACGTGCATGCGTCCTGTTTTTGTAGTCATGCCTGAATGCGTTTTACTGAGTTATTTATAAAGATGCAAACTTACTTTAAAGGTCAGAAGAGTTTAATAGGTTTTTCACTACATTTTTGTGCTTGTCAGAGATTTTTTGCTTTAAGAGCTTTTTCTCCATCCATATTAAATCTGTTCCATGTCAACAGCAACACGTTTATTTTTTTTTTAGAGATTGTATTACGTGGGTCAGAAAGAGGTAGAACTTTCTTTTAGTCCAGGAATTTAACATCAACTAACATTTGTGCATAAACACTTCAAAAGTCCAAATGTTTAAGGCTCATATCCTATGGACAATAATATGTTTAACTTTAACCTCAAATGGTACCATGAAGGGTCTGTCCCATTTGAGAGAAAGAGGCTACTCACAGTAGTGAGCGCTATGTACAGTAATTGCTTGCAGATTCTGGCTCCAAGTAGTTTGTGGTTCTCAAAAGATCGTCTGTAAATCGTCATTAGTCCAAGGAGCCCTTCCTGATGGCATACAAAATTAATTTTTTTTCAAAGCCCAAGTATTAACAGGAGAGGTGATCCATGAAAAGACCTCTTCTGAATCAAACTACAGAATGAAAGGATTGGAGAACAGCTGGTATATACAGTACTGTAACTGTCTACTTAGTTACCAAAATTCAAGTAAGGCTTTTGAAGTACAAGAACTAAACATCGATTGCATCATTTTTCACAGGTTAGACGAGTACCTGGCTCTAGCGGCCATCTTCATAAGACGGAAGATGGGGACTGGGAGTGGAGTGATGATGAGATGAATGAAAAGAGTGAAGAAGGCAAAGCTGCATTTTCTCAAGAAAAGGTAAGTTGTTTTCTGATAACTGCTGATACGCTAGCAAAGTAATATGTGTTTACTTTTTTTAAAAAAAGAATTTCTACAGTATAAAATAAACAGCTAATATCTAACTACTTCTTCTGCAGTCAAGAAGAGTAAAAGAAGAAGAGAATACAGAGGTAAATCATCCTTTGTTACTTCATTGCTCCCAGATAGCTTGGTCAGGAGGAAATATTGTGTTAGCTTCCAATTCTTATGTTTATAAAAATCGGGGTAACATTGTAGGGATCTGATACTGCAACCTTTCTGCTGAGTAGAAAATAATTTTGAGTAGGGGTTGATCATGAAGGTTTTGTAGGTTGGCCTGAAGTGATTAACTTACAGCACTCACATGGTAAAATCGCTGGGAAATTCAAGTAGATTCTGCTCATGCTTTCTAGCTTTGAAGTCTTAGTAAAAAATTATTGATTAACATGAGCTATTTGGCTATTTTTAATGAATCTTCAAAATTGTCTCACACTAATTACTACCTTTTCCTTCTCACTAATAATGGCTGTTCCTATGTAGTTGAAATGTCTCCAAAGAATTTTCAGTCTCTTAGACTCTGTATCGGTACTTCACATAACTGGTAATTGGAATGGTTCATACCCTATGCAGTATAATGTACAGTGGGACAATAGAATAGATTGATTCAGTCATCCATAAACACAAAGAAATACCATATTAAATTCCATCTTATGCTGAGACTAGGAAGGATTCCTGCCATGTATAAATGGGCTCATAGGATTTCTGGTTTACTGTCAAAGTTCTGTTTAGATGCTTATTTATTAGATGTATGATACAGATACATTCTTCACCTGTAACTTTGGATCCTCAAATCTTGACTGATGTGTTGCAGAGTCCTACATAGAGGCTGATAGTCTGCAAAAGTTTTGGTACCACAGGATTCTCTGAATTCTGTGCTGCTGCTTTCTCTGACCCCGGTGCTTTTCCTTGACATTCAAAAGAAATCTTTACAATTCTTAGTGCATGAATTTCTCAAACACGAAACCAGTTAACACATGATGTGCCTAACCCTTTGGAAGTGGTAGTTAAGATCTGAGATGCTTTATTGTACTGTTCAGTGAACTCCTTGCTGCTTCTCTAGATCAGTCTTCAGAGCTGGAGATGTATCTATAGTAGACGTAGAAACATATGTAAAAAGGTTGTAGTCTTACTAGAGACACAAGTTAGTTAATCTAAAGCATTCTTTTTTAACTCTTGCTGACCAAGGATTCTTTAATTTCAGTGAATGGTTTTCATAAAACCATTTTGGTGGGGTGTGGATTTTTTAAAAATCCCTTTTCATAAAGGTTTCATCATAATCTTTTAACAGATTTCCATGAATGCCACTAATATCCCAGAACAGATCCAGAATCTATCTATACAGGAGCCTCAGGTATTGTCAATAATTATAGTTTATGGTTTGTTGTGGTTGTGGGGTTTTTTTTGTTTTTGTTTTTTTAAGATTTCAGGGAAGTACAAATTCTTATATTGTGGGAGTGGAGGGGAAAGGATAGCATGAAGATGGAGACAGAAATAATGAACATGGATTCCAGTACAAAGATTTTGCAAATTGGTGAGGTCAATCATGGTAGACACTTATTTCTCCACCTTCAGCTAGAAATAAGATTTAACTAGAAATAAAACTAGAAACTTAGCCCCATGTGAAAACAAATGAAGAACAGCCCAGTATTCTAGCTCCATTATTTATTATTTAATAGATTATCAGAATTTGATATTGAGTGGAGAAAAGCTTTCATCCAGCGCCCTAATTTAAGCTCCATGATTTGTGGTCTGTAATCTATTTAAATACACAGACTGTTCTGTAGGTTTCACTTGCACTTTAGACCTAGCACTTTAAAAAAGCCCTTAAAAGGTACTTGAGAGTCAGATTTATATGTTTAAATATTTTATGCTTGCATCAAATCTGTAACAGGGAAACTACTTAACATTTCTGTCTGGCATCCACTGTAATTTACATGCTGCTTTTTTCTTTACTAGTCCCTGCCTAATGTTAGTGATGAATATACTGAAGTTCCACATGCAGTGAATCTTGTTCTAAGATTAAGGTAAAGGATTAATCTATTTATTTTAGCGTTCCTTTCTTGTCGACTGTGTATTCCTGATCTCCCTCATTAAACTTCCATAATATTAACATAAAATAAAAATGTTAACCTCTTTAATCTCCCAGTATGACCAGTATGAATTGTTCTCCCATGACTAATTGGTGCCTTTTTAATTGCTTACTAAAATAGGGGAAAATGAAAAGCAGAATATGAATGTGGCTTCAGGCTACGTATACCCTTCATTAAGTATTTTCTTTTTTTCCTTGCAATACAGGATCAGTCAGTGATTTTTAATGAGTTTCTTTCACATTTCAGCAGTCAGCCTCTTACAGAAATAAACCATGGCTGTATTACAAGTTGTCTGCTCAAAACATTTTTCACTAGCAGATTTGATCAGCCACTGTGGAGAAATGACAGAGATCTTTTGAAAGTACATTTAGTCTTTTAGAAAATGGAGACAAATGTGATGTCTGACTTCATAGTTTTTATTTAGTAGAAGAAAGTCACTTTATATTTTAATAAAATCAGTTTACAGCTGCTTATAAAATAATTGCTTGTTAATTTTCTCCAAGAATAATGATACTTATTTTTTCACAAAAAGGTAGCTAGCTTTCTATGTATTTTTCATAGGGTTTTTCCTTAAATGGCTAATTTATTTAAAGGAACTTACAGGGAAACACAACTTCAAAACTTGTCAGCTTTCTGCTCATGCAAATGATGAGGTGATAATCTCTTCCACCAGCATTTTGTGTGTGTGTGTGAAAATAATATTATGACATTGCTTAATTAGCACAAATACCCATGAAGAGAGTACAAATAGCCTTTCTATAGCCAAATGTTTTTAATAGTTGTCGACTCTCTCTATATAGCTGTTTTGTTTCTGGCTTAAAGTACAACATGTGATTTTTTTTTTTTCCTGAAGGCAATAAAAAATTAAAACTCCTTTATTAGAAATCAGTAAAATATCTGCATGATTAATCCAGAAAGTAAATATCCTGTGTGAATCCAGAAAGCCATCCTTCTCCTCTTGTGATATCTACAAAAGATTGCCCAATCAACAATGGCTGGGTTGTATGGGAGTTAGAGATAAGTGACTTTGTTTAAAAAAGTCTGTAAAGTGATTTGGAATCAAGTTGTACAGCAGCCAAACTATGTAACAGCACAGTCACATTGTTACCCTTCTCCTTTCCGTCTGCTCCTCGACTGTTTCATACTCGTTTTCATCTTATCTCCACTTAGACCATAAGTATCTTCCCATGTATAGTGTGTAATGCGATGTGGCCATAATCCTTACTGGGGACTCTGGGTGTTATTTCCATAATGATTTATTTACCAATTGGGGTAGTTACATGAAAAACAAACCTAGAATATTTTCACTTAGGGAAGATGGTGACTAATGTGTTAAGAATTATTTTTAAAAAATTAAACCACTAGAACAGATGTAGTTAGAAAAGCCAGCTGGGGGTCATGTTTAGAAATGTACAATAAAAATCCCTTTGAGTTTACTTTCATATCAACAAAATAGAATACAAATGGATTTAAGAATTCTTTGTGCAGATTATATTTAAAAAGAAAAGCAAGAAACTAGTGACCGCTTTTTACTAGATTAACAAAAAATGGGGCCCTTAGGAGTTTTTTTGTTTGTTTGTTCGTTTGTTTTTTTGTTTTTCCAGAATCATTCACACTGAATTAAGCTTTGAGAAGCAGAGAGGTAGAATGTATGGTTAATTTCTGAACAGGTAGTGTATTGAAATTTAGTGGAAGAGAGGAATTCTGTTCGGCTGGGTTTTTGTTGGTGAAGGGTGTGTGTGTGGTGTTTGTTTTTCTGTCATAAAAACAGTCTATAACAGAATTCTAATTTATGTACTGTATTTCTAAATCTTAATGCCATTTCTATATGAGTATGTTTGTAATAATAAGTTTTCTGACTGCTGCTAATAAGGTTTATCTTGCTAAATATTCACAGTTGGGTATTGCCAAAAGAGCTACTTTGCGCTTGGGGTGGGATAGGAGGATGGGGGAGAAGGGTGTGGTTGACAACAGACAAACCCCCTTCTGAAACTATGAGATGTAAGAGATTTCCGTTTGTTTTCTATATCTCTTGGGGTTGTGGTGAAGAATGAGGCAGATTTACAAACTGGCATTTTAAAAATGATATAGGATCTGATCTTTCAAAATCTTATTTATGTGACTAGTTCTTGCTCATGCAAATATTGACTCATGAGTCAAGTTTGTTGGAAGGAAGTCCATAATGGGTCACTGAACTCTTTGGCTAAAAGTATGTGGTAGGTGCAAATAGTTCCTTGGCAGAGGAGGGGAATAAAGAATCTCATTTTCTATAAAGCAGAAAGATCCATAAATGCAAACGAATTCTTGGTTTTGACAAAGAGACTTTTTTCTGAGATACTAACAGACAACTAGCTGCTAGGAGCTGGCTGAAATGAAGCTTCTAATATTTTTCATTTTGCTTAGTTAATTTTCTTAACTAAACTTAGGCTTATAATAGCTAGAAACTTTGTCTTTATTTCTTGGTCTATGCAAAATAAGTTTTGCCTCCGTTAGGATACCTGCAGTTGGTTGTGTAGACTTTAAATTGTGACAACCTCTGGCTAATTCTCCATTGTGAAGACTGACTTGACTGGATGGCAGGCAAAGTAGGAATGAGAACTACTTGAGCTGTCAGTCATAGGCAAAAGAGCTGCATTTCCTCTCCACTAATGAGACCAAAAAGGAAAGTGGGTATGAGCCAGTCTGGACCTGGCAAGAGTTGTTTTACCTATGGGGAGCGGGGCTTTGTTACTCTACCACTTAAAACTTGGTTTGTGTGTTCTGGGTCTTTGATTCTTATTTATTACATTAATTCAACTATAATTTAGCAATCTGTTAGAGCTGGTTAAAAATTACTGATATTTTTTCTTTTAAATAAAATTTTATTGGCCAGAATTTGTCAACTCTAAAACCTGTCTAGTTTGTCTTGGGTGTTTGTAGAACATCAGTGTCTAGGCTCATTGGTCCTGCAGTTTACCCTGTTTTAAATTGCATTGCGTACTTTGCTTTCAATCTTGTTATAGGTGCGTTGATAGTGGCTGTTGTGGTCTGCTAGCGAAGGGATTGGGAAACAGGCTCCTGGGTTCTATTCTCCGTACTGTTGTTGACTTAAAACGTGACCGGTAGGCACGTTCACCTCAGCAGAACTTGTGCTGGAGAAATTGCAAGTTCTTTACATGTAGAAGGAGGTTCAAGCTTCACTGGACATATGAGACCTTTTAATCAGTTTATAGTTTAATATTTTATTATAATAGTTGATTATTAAGTATCCAGTTTCATCCAGATAGCTGGACCTAGGTCTCTGCATATTCTGGGGGAGGAGAGGGTGGCAGATCATCCCAAGTGAGTGCTAATAAAATCCTCAGACCATACCATGAATTGTTCTTTTATCACACGTTGCATGAAAAACCATTTTTGGGAAAAGGTTTTAATCTTTAGATCTACTGCTCGTCAGTCTGTCTGTGAAACCATCTGCCTCTTGTTATTTGGACCCCAACTGAACAGAGTTCAGAGAAAGCATCAAAATGTTTTAAAATAACTTAACTTAGCTGGGGCCCTACATCACTGCAAGCAAGTCCAGGGTCACACTGGAAGGGGGGAACTTTCCCTCAGTTTTCAGTGGCATAAGACTCTCCTTTCTAGCAGCAGCCTGAGATAATGGACCTTAAAGTTGTGACTTTCTATGTATAGGAAAAACAGCTTCTGGCCCAGAACTGTGTGTGTGTGATATTTTTTAAATTCTGTAGTGGAAAAGTACACTAATTCTTCAGTAATGTAGTTTCAGCTAATAAAAACTCTGTGCATGATAGGACAATATTATACATATTGACTATAAGTACATCTCACTTTTGCTTCCATCACCTCTGTGTTCAAAGTGGAAGAAAAAAGTACTTGTCCCCTTCATATAAGGTGACTGGATTCAGTAGTTTGCTTTGCAACATGCTACATTCAGCTGGGATTACAAAATGATAAGCAGCTAGAATGCTCCTTGGGATTTCTATCTTTATCTGTTTCTGCTGCTGATTTTAAAACTCTCTTAACATTTCCTGCTGAGATGCTCATTAACTCTTTTATGGCCAATACAGATTTGAACATGTCTGAGAATTTTTGTTGGAATTCTTAGAATGATCCTTAATGGTAAGAATCAGCATTAGCATGGAGTAGCTACCAACTACAGTATATTAAAAAGAAACACATTCTCCCTATATGTCACATGCTACTGTCCTAAACCTTTCGTAGAAAACATGTATTCCAATAAGCTTTGTGAGCTGAGCTCTGAATGGCAGAACTGATAACTTTAAAACACGCTTCTTCATCCAAAAGGTTGAAAACTCTTCTTTAAAATGAAAGTTCATTCTTCAAGCACTCATGATATTAAGCCCATTAAAGGACATTCACAAGGTTCAAAACAAAATGACTCAGTGTGTTTCATTAGTAGTTTGCAGCAAGTACCTTTGAAAAATTAAAAAATCCTTAGAACTTGCTGGAAAAAATGCAAATATTTACCAGCAGAATACACTCAGGAATTAATTAGCTGTAATCTATGATAGCAAGACTGTCCAAGATGTTAATGTAGAGCAGTCACCCCCTACAGCTCTGTTTGCTGGAGACTTTCTTAAAGACCTATGCTGAAATAAGCAGTTGTGGGTTACACAAAAATAATTTGTCGTTAGTGACAGCAGCAGAATAAAAGTGCAGAGCTACATCCCAAATTGATTCTCTCAAAAGAAAATTAATGTGAAGGTGTATCCTGGTTCCTTATGAGGGCAGAGGTCTCAGTCATGATGCTTTATGATAGTCCTGTTAGATTTCACATGCTAAAGAAGGTTTAGCTGGGTCAGTAGTTTTTTGGACATACCCCACGCAAGACCTAGATTGGTGATTTCCTTTTTCTGGGTAGGGGGCGTACCATTTGTTGCTAGAGATATTGGCTCTTGGATAAGCTACACTTAAGCTACAACTCTAAATTCTCAAATAGCCATCATTAAAAATTCCTGGGAACTTGTTATAAGTATCTGAGTATTTGGCTCTGCTGGTCTGGCCAGCTTCCAATTTGAGTAGCTGATTTTTGCCATCCGTAACTTGTATTTGGTAAGTAGTCTTGTCAATGGGACTACTGTGGAGGAAGATGCTTCTCAGTTTGAGCAAGGGTAGCATTATTGAGTCTTAATTATATTCTGTCTAGTTAGATTCTCTATTGCAGTTTAGTTGTTCATTTCCTGCCCCTAGAAAGATTGTTGTATGGTATAGCTATTTTGCAATGAATAGCAAGTGCATGTCAACCCAGAGGCGTTGATTTAAAGTAATCCCTGTACATAAATTATCAAATTATTTTGAAATCTTTTGATATTAAATAGTTACTGTATACCAAATATACAGTGTATATATACTGTATATTTGTAAAGTCAAATTCCATTCAAAAGACTATGTTGCTACGCTGCTAGCATTATGCAATGTCCTGAAAAATATTTCTGTTCTCAAAAGGTTGTTGTCTATACTTTGCACGATAGCTACACCTATTTGAAGATGTAATGCTGTCAAAGTAACTACATGTTAATATATTTCTCCCTTACCTACATCATCAGTGTTTCTTTGGTATCCTCTTTTCATGAGAAAATAACTCACAATTCAAGTGTGCTCAAAGCCATCATTAAGAGCCACCACGTGCAGCACCTGAAGAACTAAAAGTGCATTTCTAGCATTTTTCACTGTCAGGATAGCCTTAGTGTTAAACAAGCAGCTTGACTACATATGTTCAGTAGGAGCCTTTTGTTCACTCACTCACATGCACACATGTTTTAGAATGAGCCAGCTAATCTGAGGCTGTCTCTGTGCAAAGTGATGGGATAAAGGACAGGATTTGGTCTGAGGTTGTTTAGGTGTGAGTGGGAATTGCAAACATTGTTTTGCACGCCTGCTCAGGTTTTAGTGTATTACAGCTCATTTGTATCAGACTAAATCTGTGTATATTTATCAGACCCCAAATGAGTGTTTGTATTCACTGGTGCCTCAATCTTAGCAATCTGAGCTAAATCATAAATCTCATCCCTAAGTCTCATCCATTGGAATGATTCTCATCTTGTACCAGTGACTGATATAATCCTTTTCTTAGTCTTACATACTGATGTTTCATTTTAGATTGGGATTGGTCAGCCGTGGAAGGGTTGTCTTAAATTTACTCTTCACCTGGCAAGTTGTTTTCCAGTTGTTGTCTATTGGTACCTACATAGTATTTTGTACTGATTAAGTAAGTGATAATCTAACGAGCTGCAGGGGCTCTAGCTTTTGCAGCAAGTGTGGAAGGGTAGGTTTGTAGAGAGACTGGCAGCAGGAGCAATCCATACAGAAATTAAAGACTTCCAAAAGCAAGCTACTTCAGTGTAAGAAGTGAATTAAAGTGCTTCATTGAGATATGAAATGAACTATTTATTGTACCTTTCTAAAGCACATTTGGTAGGTACAGACCATAAAATGTTTAATTACATTTCCTATTTCCTCTTAAAATTTGCCATTTTGCTCCATGAAAAATAGCACATGCTTCAGTAAGGAAGAAAAAAATAAATTTTTAGTTTTAGCTGTGGAGCAATGTTATAAAGCGTACACCATGATTAATTAAAACACTTTCTCCAGCCTTCAAGCACTTTTGAGATATCTGTTCTTAAATGAAAAACGTTTTCTGCCCTTGTATTCCAGAACATTTCTAAAACACCACACTCTCATTTTGTGATTTCCAAGCTTGATTATATTTTCTCTTGGCATTATATGATCAGAAAACGTAGTAGAATATTTTATATTAAAGAAAAGAATGTCTGGCCTGGGACCTGTGCCAGAAACCAGTACTAAATATTCTTTTCTCATTTTTAAAAACCCTTCAGAGTCTGAGGATTCCTAAAGCTGCAGGCTAAAAACAAATGTTCTCCTCCTAGAATAGCAGATACTTAATATTTGTAGAGCAGTGGAACTTACAAATATTCCTGTATGGCCTGATCCAAAGCCTACTGAATTAGGCGGAAAAACTACTATTACTTTCAATGAGCTTTGGATCAGGGCCGTATTTACTTACAAAGAACCAGCTCCTGATCCCATTGAAGCTGATGGAAGTCTTGCCACTGACTTCAATGGAAACAGGCTCAAGTCCTCAGCACCCAATTTGTTTATACCAAAAAATTATACTGAGTTAAAGCAGGAGTGACCCTGCATTCGACAATGACCTGGAATTGAAGGAAACCTATTCAGAGGAACTATGTCTCTGTTTCTGTTTTGTTTGTCAAAATGTAACTGAAAAACAGATGATGACAATGCAAATGGGAAGGTATTTCATTCACACACAATGAGTCCTCAGGAAGCTACATTTCAGCAATCTTTTTTTCTCCAACAAGTTTGCATGCATGGAGAATCTTGTATTTTTAATACAAGATCATTAGGGCACTGATTAGGGTGACAAGATGTCCCGATTTTATAGGGACAGTCCAGATTTTTGGGTCTTTTTCTTGTATAGGCTCCTGTTACCCCCGACCCTCGTCTTGATTTCTCACATTTGTTGTTTGGTCACCCTAGCACTGCTTCACAAAAGCATTGGAGCACATGTGTGAAGTTAAGCAAGGACTTAAGTGTGCTTCTTGAATAAGGATGTTTTTTTCATCTCTTGGGTCCTAGGTTAGTGTTCTGTCAACTGGGCTAGACAGACAGCCACATAGGAGCCTAGAGTTCATATCTGATGATGGGAAGATAGAGCATTTCACATGACTTTCATCTCACATGTAGCAGGTTCATAGGGCACCATGTCTATCCCCACTACACCAATTAGAGTGTGACATGAGGCCATAGAATGAGGATAAATTAAAGTAGAAACAGGGTACCTCAAAGGATTCTTTCCTTTGTTTTCCCTCTTAAAGTAATAATAATAATCATCCCAGTACTCTGAACATGTGAAGTTACAGCTCCACACACTTTAAAATATTTCATTCCAGTTTATGTATACTGAGGGTATTTATAAGTACCATCTGTATCTAAAATTGCAGTAATTACAATAAGGTCCTCTAAAAACTTGATAGACAAAGTAGAAATCATTAAAAATACTTCTTTTCTATATTTTAGTCCATTTTCAGTTGAATAAAAATGGTACTTTTTAAAAAAATAGATCAAGTGTATAAGCATTTTGTCAAGGCTTCTTTTAACATCAAAATTAAATCAAACCTTGATAACATATCTTCCAGTAAAATTGACTTTGTGACACTGTATTGGTAAATCACCATCCACAGGGACAGTAAACTCATTATAGTAGCCTTGGAATGGAAGCAGCACATTGGAAGAACAGTGATAAACAGATAAAAGAATTCATTTTCCCCCTCTCCTTCCTTGGGAAACTTACTTGAAATGCAAGCCTTACTTGAAGTATATACAGCTGATCCCACAAACGTTAGGTGACAAAAGGAACCACATTTAACTAGTTCACTGCTTAATAAGGAGTTGCAACTTTTTAATATTAAAATATATAAAAATGCTCAGGATGCTGAAATGAGCCACGGTTAACCAATTCTTTGAAGGGAAAGCATTGAAAGGAACCGTGGTTCTAAATAATTCTTTCTTTTGTCTTAATTCTATTTGTCTGATTATTTCAAACACAAATGCATAAACAGAAAGGGAAAAGTTATGAGATGCCAAACAAGATCTCGCCTGGTGAACTAGAATGAACATCAGAAATGGGTAAAGATTAATACAGCCTTGTGATATACAGCATATAGCTATGGCTCTGATTACTGATTCAGCCAGTGTAGCTATAATCTAAACTTCTGCCTTCTCAGAAATCTAAATGAGGGAGGTCCTTTGAGTTTCTTTATTTTTAATTACAGAAGCAACTGCAGTGAGGCTGCCACAAATATTGTACCATAATTCCTTGGTTTTTAAGCTGTTGGTGTGTCTTGGGTGGATTATTTTGATTTTTTTAGAAATGAGTTTGCTGCGTAAGTGATGGTATAAATATTCTTAGACAAGGCCCTGGTTGTGATGGAAATTCCCTGCTTTGTAGGAGTGGGATTGGTGTATGTGACATGCCCCAGTTGTTTATAAGAATGGCCATACTGGGTCAGACCAAAGGTCCCATCTAGTCCAGTATCCTGTCTTTCGACAGAGGCCAATGCCTGGAACCCCAGAGGTAATGAACAGAACAGGTAATCATCAGGTGATCCATTCCTTTGCACCCATTCCCAGCTTCTGGCAAACAAAAGCTAGGGCCATCATCCCTGCCCATGCTGGCTAAAGCCATTGACATAGTGACCAGGGAAGATGAAGGCTGATTCAGGTTGCCAAATGATGCCATTCAGGCTCTCTCTCTCTCTCTCCGCCGCTCTCTCCCCCGAGATGTTGGGGATATGTCATTTAAGGGCTCATCTGCACGAGGACATCCAGAAAAGTTAATATGAATTAACTAAAATTTTGGATTTGATATGGATTACTTAAACCCTGTTAAATCCCTTTGTGAACATCCTCATACAGAATTAAAATGTCCTTAATTTGGTATAATTAATTCAATCAATGAATTAAACTGAACTGAATTAAAGCTGCTTTAAGTCTAATTAGATCCCTGCACAGATGCTGTTAATGCAGTTTAAATAATCCGTTTCAAATTCACATCTTTAATTTGGATAAATTTTTCAGATTGCCCCTCTGTAGACAAACCCTTAGTTTCAAGCAAACTCAATAGTGGGCCTTAAAGAAGAAAGAATAGTTCATAAAGAAGAGTTTATTAAATTGGTGGGTTTTTGTAAAATACTGTGTCTTCAATTCTATTCGCCTAGACTTCTTTGGGTGGGCTATGCTTGTAGAGCTTTAGAACGCTTAATTTTAGAGAGTGGAGATTTAATAGTGCCTCCTAGTGCATGGGCCAACGTTGTATTTGGTGCCCAATAATGCTGCGTCTCAAAATTGGCTCTCTTGTCCAAGTGGAGCATTCAAGAGGAAAGAGAGGGGCTTCTCTTATCTCCTGAGATGCCGTCCTGCTCGTCATTCATTATTCCCTTAATTGGGTCTTGATTCTCTACATGGCTGTTCAGTTGCTGAAGGTGCACAGAGACTTTTATTATGTCAAATGACCTGAGAAGAGAAGATGTGGAGAGTTCTGGCTCCCTAATGCCCTCTCCACTTGAGCAAGCTGGGAGCACTGGCTGACTCAGTGCTGATGGCAATGCCACAGAGAATAGCTTCTGATTTTCATCTTTTAAAAACATTTTTCCCTTCCCCTTGACTTCCACTGTCCTCTGTATTAAACTGTAAGTCAAGAAAAAGAGGGGAAATAGTCAACCAGAAAAGAAATCAAAGGGTGGGCTTGGGGAATCCTTCCTCAGGTCACAGCTATGGCAGCTCATGGTGTATGTCTGGTTCAGTTAAGACAGAATAAAATAGGATTGTAGCTGGGTGAGAATAAGTATTCTGGCACCAGCACAACTTAGTTTCTTACTGTTGCTGTCTGTCTGTCTGAATATAGAATATCCCTCTGTGTGTTAAGGAATGGGCTTAGAGAATGGGCAATGAGATTGCTAGAGTACAGGAAACAGATGTACAGGTAATGAATACAGATGTCCTTCTTACACTTCTTTTATGCTGAAGTGTTCCAAGTCTAGTTCTTAGAAGCCCACTTTAGTGTTCCTTCCCCCTTCTCATTAAAACAAAAAATATTAGCTTGCCATGTGGTGTGGGTTTATAATTGTTACTTCTTTTCCGCTGTGAAAGAGAAACTCTTTTCTGTCTTCTCAAACTTAACAAAGGAGGCAGGATAATATGGTTATACTCTTATTTGGAATAGTTTCTGTCGTCAAGAGCATGCATCTGGCTTTTAGACAAGCTGGATTATTTTAAGGCAGATGAGAAATAGGGTGGATGAGCCAGCCTGTATGAAACAAAAACAAAACTTCATCCAGGTCTTGAGGTGAACACAAGTTCCACTTTTTAAAAATTATTTTTGAATTTGTGTTTTGTGTGCATATATGCTAACCAACTTTTTCTGGAATGAAACTGGTAGTAGCCTTGTAATAACTTTTCATATAATTTCATGCTAGATCAACATAGACCTACCAGCTGATATTATTTTTTTTTCCCCCTTGTCAACTTGTCCTTTCTTGGGAAAGAGGCAGAAAAGGAAGGTCTTGAAGTCTTATGTTGGAAAATAGTGTTGCTTGTGTTCCTCATGAAGAGCATTCAGTGAACAGTCATATGAAACTTCAGTATCTGTACAAAATTGCATTTTGTACAGATTCTGATATTGCAGAACAATAAATATATGAAATCCATAAACTTCTTTTAAGTTGAAATTGATAAATAAGAAGCACTGTATCCATTTTCTCTAGAAAGTGGTCTAAAAGTAAAACAACTTGTTTTCAATAGCTTTACTGCTTATTTTAAAAAAGTTTTTAGTATACTATTAAAAAGAAATTCATGGAGACTTGCTACTTGTCCGCTATCCCAGCTAACTCAACTTGATCTGAACTACAGTGTGTCTAGTTTTCAGACACCTATTTCACTATGGTCTCATTCATATCAGCATTTAGATATCTAACTGATGGACACTTTACAAATAAAAATAAAAAGATATACTCCTATTTAATATCTGTTCAATGTACAATTGCAAAAATATAGTGTCCCATCTTAATCTCCAGTCATAAATGGTAGTCAGTAGTGGTAATTCTTTGTAGCTAGTCTCCTACTCCATAGCAGGAATATAGTTAGGTTAGTATTTGTAAAACTACATAATGTGTTTTTTAAATGTGGGTTTATGAAACTATACCGTCTTCATGTCTCATACTTTCTTCCCCCATACAGTCAAGTTCAGTTGCAGCTTCAGTGGTTGTACTTTCCACAGTCATTGATTTTAAAGCAGAATTTTTGTTTTGTAGATTCTCTCTCTCACACACCCCCCACCCACTACACACACATCCCACACACCACACACATTCTATTTTGGCCTTTGGGTCATCTTCTAATAGAGGAAAGGCCAGATTCAGAAAGATCAAGTGACGAAAAGGACAACCACC
This sequence comes from Dermatemys mawii, assembly GCA_007922305.1. Classification (NCBI taxonomy): domain Eukaryota; kingdom Metazoa; phylum Chordata; order Testudines; family Dermatemydidae; genus Dermatemys; species Dermatemys mawii. The sequence continues at coordinate 25,161,367 of ML677340.1, forward strand.
TTGCTTTGAATTCTGTATGAAAACATAATGCTTATCAAACCAGAAAGGGGGATACCTTAGCTGTTTAACATCTGCATCACATGATGTCAGTGAAAACAAAAAATCAATGAAGGATTTAAAAATGTCTGTCATAAAGTGCAAGGTTTAAATACCAAAATCACATTTCAAAGGTGATGCCTGCCAAAATGTGGTGGTATGTTTAAATAGTCATTGACTATGTTTTGGTGTAGGGGGGAAGGGGTGATTTAAAGTGGCTCTGTAGAACTTTGGCACCTGAAAGTGACTAATGTGTTTATCAGCTGTCAAGAAAGCAGTTTTGGAAAATTAACTCCAGTTAATGTGCTTTAGTGTACACTTCTCTACTGCAGAGAAAAGCTGGAAAATCTCCCCAAACTACCATAATTAAGGTGCCTTGGGCTACAGTGTTTCTGAAGAAGCAAGAAACGTAGCTTCTTGCCAAATAAGCATGACGAGAGACTGTGAAAAGGGTTGTGTGTTTCAAAGAGTGGAGTTTCACAGATATATTAGAGAAAGAGAAGTTGTATTAGAATAAAGTAGTTATTAACAAATTATGAGGGAGATTAATTTAATGGCTAAGATACTGAATTCCTTTCTGCTAACATGTCTGTCGAACAAAAATAAATGGAATCAGTTTGAACAACTAACTATCAAAAAGTAATTAACCTACAAAATAGGAACTGCTTAAAAAAAATGGAAAGGAATACCTGGGAAATCTACATACAAATTAGCTAGTCCACAGAACCTGCATCCAAGCATTCAGGGGAATTAGCAATTAATTTATTGTATCATTTCCACTAATGAGCCCTGGTAAGATGTCTAAAGACTAGACAAGCAAAGGCAGCTTACGCCAAAAGAAAGAAGTGATGCTTTGAGCTCCCGAAACCTAACTTCAGCTTTTATCTAGCCGTCTTAAAATGCAAGAAATAATTTAAAGAAATCATTAAATGTCTAGGGGATAAGGGGACTGTAAGCAATAGGCATTGTGGATTTCTAGAGAACGGGCCTTGCCTAACAAAAGACTTGCTTTGTTTGACTGTTGCACAATTAATGGATGAAGGGAATGTGGCAGGCAGTTGTTCAGAGTTTAATAAAACATCTGATAGCCTCATGAAATCCTGCTTCTAAAATTAATTCAAATTAGCTCAAACACTAATTCTGTCACTTGAACTGAAAACTGGTGGAATTCATAAAAGATAAGGACAGTCAGCAATAGTGTTGGGTGAATGAATGGCAGCAAAGCTTCCTTGGCTATGAACTATAATAATAAAAAAGCAATGGAATTGACTAAGTTATGCCTTTGTGCTCACTTTCATTGAATATTTCACAAGCAAATTCACAGAAACAGTGAATTTGAAGTGTGTATATATATATATATATATATATATGTGTGTCTATACATACACTTCAAATTCACTGTTTACAGCAAACAATAAACCTCAAATACAGTATTTATGCTGCTGATAATCTCATTCTAAGAATTTGGCAGCTCCAGTCACAAGACAAATATTGCAGCCTGATCTGTATGTTCAACACCAGATGTCAGGATTGCCTCCCCACTCTGAACTCTAGGGTACAGATGTGGGGACCTGCATGAAAAAAGAAATAACCCCCCCAAGCTTATTTTACCAGCTTGGGTTAAAATGTTTTTCCCCAGAACACAACTTCTTCTGTGTCTGGAACTAACTGCTGCCACCACCAAACTCAATTTAGGGTAGTTTGGGACCCTTCTTTCCCTTTCCACTAACCCCCCAAACTTCTTCCTTCCCTGGGAAGCTTGAGAGAAAAAAAACAAACCTCGCCTGATCCTGCGAGACGTGCCCGATCCAAAACCAGGATTGTACACAATGGAAAACAAGCAGTCAGAGTCTTAAAAGAAAGATTTTTAATAAAAGAAAAGAAAGGAATAAATCTCTTATAACCATCAATAGAACAGCATCTACCATAATCAACAAAAGAATTCAGAAACCAAATCTCTCCCCCGAGGCAACTTTCTCCCACTGTTGATATCTCTGCTGAAGCTTACAATATCAAGAAGCACCCAGCCAACCCTCACCACTGAGAACCCTCCAAGTGATAAAAAGAAGGTAAACTTACTGACTACAGTACTTGATAGAATCTATAGTTACAGTGAAAGACATAGCTGTGTTCATTCCATAGCCGAGGTGAACAGAGAGAGACCGAGAGAAACAAACTTAAAATCCTTTGTCTCCTGAGGAATTTCTCATTGGTCAGTTGTCCACCTCTCAGGTTACCTTTAGCTTAACCCCTTACAGGTAAACACTAATTCTAGGCTACTTCACACTTATGACACCAGATAACACAGTTCACATATCAGATGCTAGAAGTGGGCTTGCAAAAAATCTCTAGGTTAACTACTATTGTATAAAATATTCTGACAATAACTTTTAAGTAGCAAATGGACTAGAGAAAATTATAAGCTGCTTGCAGACTCAATTTGTGAACATAAAAGGCTCAATTAGCCTAAGGCCTGACCTATAACTGAAACATAGTTTAGTGAACCCAACCTAAGCCCCATTGTAGACAGTGCTAACATGGGAGAAGTCCTGTGCTGAGCGGCTGAATTTACTACAGCAACTGGAAAAACCCCTTCCATCACTGTAGTAAGTGTCTAAACTACAGTGCCGGAGCTGCCGTGCTGCAGCTGTGCCACTGTAGCACTTCCACCCTAAAGATATACCCTATGTTATGTGGAGAATTATTTAATCATTTCTATTTGGTAGCTTGTGGGGAAGGTGCTCACTAGGATGACATGGATCAGTAGGATGAAAAGGGAGATAAAGAGACGATATAGGTGCTGGAATTAGGGGTGTGATTTGACATGATTTCCATCATATACAGAGTTTACAGTTTGGTTCAATGTCTCTCAGCATTCCCACTGTACAAATTGTTACAGCACCCCATCTGTAGCTGTCCAGAGGAAGAGGTAGAAGCCCCTAAACTGATGGTTTGTAACATAGTGTTCAATCTAGTTTTTAAATTGTATTGTAGGGGTGGTCCAGTATTTGGTAGGAAGAGAGGCTGAATGACATGCTAATCTCTTTTAATCTCTAAATGTTTTAAGATTAATATCGTGGACTGCCTCTTCGAAGCATTCTGTGGTACACAAGTGTCTAGCTGTAGATAACTGATTTCTTGGTGAGTTGGAGTGGTTACTGGATTTGGAAATGTAGGTGTGGTGATCTCTGGGTTTCTTGTATAAAGTTGTCTATAAGGTTTCATTGTTGAAGCTGATACTAGTGTGAACGTTTTTTAGAGAGAGAGTTTAATAGATTGGTGTTGGTTGTTGCAATTGTGGTGAAATATTGAGGGAGTTTAGGTTGTCTGTCTAGAAGATGAAAATATCATCGATGTAGCTCAGATATCTCATTGGTTTCATGGTACATTTGTCCAGAAATTCTTCTTCACGTTGGCCCATGAAGAGGTTGGCATATTGGGGAGCCATCTTAGTTCCCATGGCTAGAATCCATGATTATTTCCATAGTTTGGAACAGGCCATGCAAATACCCCTAGAGAACCTGCTTCAATATGGAAGTAAAATCCCCTTCATCCACATACATCCTAGTTATCACCTACCGCCCTACACTGTAACTTGTACAGGGTGTCGTTGAACAACTACATCCCATATTCGATGGGAACAGCTTCCTGATCCTCCTCTTCTGGCCTTCAAACAACCTTCAAACTTTTCTAAGCTCATCAAAAGCAAGCTCCCCATAGACCAGGGCACACCTCACCCTTCCAGAACAACAGATGCAAGACCTGCAGACATACATTCACTGCTACAATCCTCAACGGTCCCCAAACACATCATTCAAGATCCACATGCCCATCGCAACAAGTTACACTAATTGCCTAAATAACAACTATGTTGGTGACACAAAGGTGTCACTTTGCTGTCGCATGAATTCACACCAGAAAAATAAGACAAAAATACTGTATCACGTATGGGTGAACTGTTCCAAAGGGGTCACTTTATATCTGACCTCTCAGTCTTCATCCTGCGTAACATCTTAAAAAGATAAGCCTGGGAGCTTAAATTCATAACTTTGCTAGACACTAAAAATCATGATTTTAAGAAAGAGAGTGGATTCATGGCTAATTACAACAAATTATGACTCACTAATCTCCATCCCCTTTTCCCCCACACACACCAGGAGAGATTTTAACTGGCCACTTCACCTTGAACAGTCCCTTGAAATGTGTTAAACTACCTGTTCCACCTTGTATTTATCTGTGACACTCTGAGTACACTTCCCAGAGCTGAAGAGTGCTGTGTAAACTTGAAAGCTTGTCTTGTTCCTAAACTGTGGCCAACAGAACAATTGTTGATGGTCTTCAGAAACCGGGCTGGCCACATGATACTAAGACTCTTCCTCCTTGTTTCCATATGCTAGAAAGGGTTAGCCTGTAGAGGTATACTGGCAATTTCCCTGTTGGAGATGTAGTTTACACTGGCAAAAGAACTCTATTGCCAGGATAATCTAAACCAGTTCCTTGAACCAAATATGTACGCTTCTTGGCTGGTATCACTCTATCTATGCAACTGCTTCTCCCAGACTAGCTATACTTATTTGAGATGTGATGAATTTCATTTCATTTCACACTTCTAACCTACATAGTAGTCTGGTAAAACTTACTAGACCTTCTAGAAACAGACTAGATGAAAGAGAATGGTGCTCCAGCACCATGGGGAGCTGAAATGAAAGACAGTAAAAATAACTTTTCCAAATGGAAAAAATAAACATTTAATGCTCGTGAATACTTTCCTTGCTATTTTTCCATGTAAGCAATTACTGAAATTGCCACAGAGACATTATGTGATTGCAACTGGGAGGAGAAATGGTCTGTTCGAGAATCAGTAAGGGATATTTCAAATCATGGAACAGTTGTATCCTATCTTTAAATGTTGCACTCTCAAACTTCATGTAGCATGACCAATAAGAACTACAAAACTTTGTAGCTAATCTTGTGGTATTTTGAGGCCTGTGATTTGTGTCTTGGTGCAGTGAATGTTACATCATAATTTAGTCTTTTGGTTGTAAAATGCCATAGTCCAAAAAAATCAACAACCCCAAACTCCAGACTACAGCAGGCCTTTCAGTTCCCTGGGAGGCAAACTGCATATGATGAAACGATGCAGTTCCCTTTTATAACTGATAAACTGTGTTTTGCATACATGCTGCTTTGAAAGTCAGAAGGGGCATTTAAAAGTTGCTTATTAGTAACTTGCATCAAATAGTATATAATACTTTAATATCTTGTTATATACTGTATGTTCTAGCTGGGAAAACTTAATCTGCAGTTGCTATACACACAGTCCTCAGAATAGCACAAATTCATATAATGTTCCCAAGTGCTGCATTTTGGATTTCTTAGTTTCCCAGTGAAACACAATTCAGTGTTGGTACAAATCTGAGGGCATCTGAGTCTACTGTTCATCCCTCAAAAAGGCATGGAGATGGAGTAAAGATTTGGTGCTCCTGTTGCACTAGCTTCAAAAGTTAGTATGCATATACCGAGTGCCAAGAGATGAGGCCTCCTGCGTTTGGTGAAACTGTGTCTTGTATAAGGGGGATATTAGACATTTGGCTCACTTGCTTTTTCAAGAATGGGTGTTTAATGTGAAGTTCACTGTCAGTCCTCTTCTGAATAAATTATTCCACATATTTCTGTGGATCTGATATTGGAAGTAAGCCCAAAGAATGAAATAAGTTTTCTCTTTTCTTGGCAAGTCTACTTGAAAGCCAGAGCCTCGCTGGTTTTTCCAAAGAGAAACATCATTTTATACTAATTCTCTGCTGATTAATGGGTGTGGACTTGATGGCAGAAGCAAATGAGTCTAATAAAAGGCTGTATGTTACTATTCAGATACCCGCATAGTTGCATTATCTCTCTATTTCTATTAGATGATACCAAAATTACCTATTAGTATCAGTTTTGCTAGAATAAAGTGCCAGATACTTCAAAGTTGAAATTATTTTCAAGTGTCTGATATATTCAGTATGTGGATACTCTTTTTTCATTATAAACATTGCCTGTAGCTTTGTAATTTTCAATATCTTCTAGCTCATTTTGGTAAGGTGAAGTTTTTGTTCTGTTCTGCTGGTACGTGACTTATATAATGTATCTAGCAAGTGATGATAGATCTCAGTCATGGCTGAATGTGTCTGCCTGTTGGATGTATTTTTCCCAAAGTTAGACTTCATGGCCTGGTACGTTGAAATTTGAACCTGCTTATTGTTTCCTTACTGAGGAGAAGAATAATGGGCTTCAAAACACATTCTACTGCTATTAGCTTTTCAAGTAGATTGAGCTATTCATTAGAAAAAGAGTGTGCTACGGCAATTAAGTTCATCTCTGGGCTTAGCCTGCTTGCTGTTTCCAAAAATGAGATGGATTTCTATTTAGCAAATGAACTAATGTTTTATTGATGGTGAAAATTGTTAACTAATACCAAAATTGGAAATCTGAAAGGAAAGGAGATTTCTGCAGCACAATCCCTGTAGAATATTAAAGAAATTCTTTAGGGTGTATGGGAAACATACAGTGGCTTTGTTGCATGCTGAAATGCGTTTTTCCTGGTAAATATGAAGGCAGCATTTTTTTAGGCTTGAATGCTGTACCATTTATATAAGCAGTCTGATCTCATATACATGGAAAGAATCTCTGAGTGGAAAAACTACTGGGGAAAAAAGAAACTGTTTGTATTAAGTAGTTTTATAAACATTGCTGCAGCTAGAATGGGGGGAAAAAAAAACCTGTGCTTTCCTGTATTAAAGCAGTGCTGTAGTTATGCTTGATGCAGCACTTTAATTATAAGCCTGTTTCCATGCATTCTTACATTTCTTGAATAGTTTTTTCTCAGATTAAAACTTCATTGAGCCCAAATGGATTTTTTTTTGTTACTTTCTCTAGAAAGCTGTGTTAAAATTTGATTGGGTCTTGCTAAGCTATTGGAGCAGGTAAATGGCAGGTAAATGATATATTACACATTTCAGATATTATTCAGAAGTTTATTTTACACTTGGACCACTCAAGCATACTTTAAAGCTATAAACTAACCTCCAGTTTTAGTCCCTAATAAATACTAGTAGCTTAGACATGTTTAGAGAAAGTATATATAGAAATAAGTTATTTAATTTGTTATTAAATCATATTGTGGGTGAAATTTACCTCACCCTGACAAAAACCAAGCTTTGCACAGAGACCAAGTGGGAACAACAGGGCAACACTATGGGCAGGGTGCAGGCCTCCAATGCAGGCACTCTTCCGACTGAACAAACATCCACAAGCACATCACACCTCCTTTGGTAGGGTTCCTAGCCACTTGGGTCCATGTTGAGGGTTGTGTTGGTGGCCTCTTCCAGCAGCGATCACCACTCTTTCCCACCTCCAGCGTTGTTTTCTGTGCCAGCTTGTTTCTGTCCACAACACATACTCATCTAGTATGTAGGTGTCAGGGTTCCTTCCCCACTCTGAACTCTGGGGTACAGATGTGGGGAAGTTTTTAACCAGCTTAGGTTAAAAACTTCCCCAACGCACAAATCCTTTCCTTGTCCTTGGACAGTATTGTTGCCACCACCAAGTGATTTAGATAAAGATTCAGGAAAAGGACCACTTAGAGTTCTTATTTCCCCAAAACATCCCCCTCAAGCCTTTTCACCCCCTTTCTTGGGGAGGCTTGAGAATAATATATTGACCAATAGGTTAACAAAGTGAGCACAGACCAGACCTTTGAGTTTTTAGGACATTAAAAACCAATCAGTTTCTTAAAAGAAAAACTTTATAATAAAGAAAAAAAAGTAAAAGAAGCACCTTTGTAAAATCAAGATGGAAGGTAATTTTGCAGGGTAATAAAAAGATTTAAACAGAGAGGATTCCCCTCTAGACTTAGCTTCAAAGTTACAAAAAACAGGAATAAAATTCCCTCTTAGCATAGAGACAACTCACAAGCTAAAACAAAAGATAATCTAATGCATTTCCTTGCCTTTACTTACAATATTTGTAATCTTAGATGTTTATTTCAGGCAGGGTTTTAGGAGACTGTTGTTCTCTCTGGGACGGAGAGGGACCAGGGTATGAAAAACAAACAAAGAGAGCACAAATCTGCCCCCCACCCCAAAGATTTGAAAGTATCTTCTTTCATTATTAGTCCTTTTGGTGAGATGCCAACCAGGTTATTTGATCTTCTTAACCCCTTACAGGTAAAGGAGGGATTTTAGGATACCCTTAGCTGTATGTTTGACAATAGGGATGCATTTCACTCATGTACACTAAGATGCAGCTCTCTTATGTCACTGTATACCCTCCCCACTAGGGTGCAGTGCATGGATTTTTGCCATGGTTAGACTAAGTCATGGAGTGCAAACAAGATGCATGGTCTATACCTGTAATACAGCTTTCAACAATTGCCTAAATCCTCCAGGATCAGGGAAGGAAAAGTGATCTGAAAGAGCATTCAGTGACTGAAAAGGGCAGGTGAGACCATGTGGGCCCCTAACATTTTAGATACTTGCATTAACAAGAGCATCTTGCCACTGGCTACTGTCTTCTCTCACACTAAACCTGAATCCATGTTGTAGGTTGGGCTGGTTGGAAGGAGTGCAAGTTATGTTGATTGGCATGCCTAAGGAAAGGATGTGGAGAAGAGAAAGTACGGGCACTGAAGTAGTTTGCACAGTTTATACCAAGCATCAACTCCTACCATTGGCTGGAATGTTGTCTATGGTTTAGATTGTGCGTTCTTGAGTCCTGGGACTCTATTTTATGTGTAGACACAGCCTAGCATACTGTGAGTGCTATTGCAGAGTGAGTACTAAATAATAAGTGTACACTGTGTTAAACTGAATATCAGATTAAATATCATGTCTCTGTGAAAACACACCTGACTGCAACTGTGTTAAATTGTGAGACCAGGTTGAGGATTTAAACAAAGAAGTCAGATGTAAAATTTATAGTCATGGTTCCCATAGGAATAATAACTTGGCCATATTGCACAAATATTATTTAAAGGGATACTATCAATTTAAAAAGAACACTCCTTTCTGAATGTTGTTTACTTACTACAGATGCATTAATATTAGATGTCACTTTTAAGAGGTTCAAGTGAAGAAAGCTTTTATTTGCTTTGTATGTAAGACAGCACTTTACATGTTCGTTATTTTAGCTGATTTCCTTCTCTTTTCCATGAGGTTCTTCATTTTATGAGAGTCTTTCACAGATAAACAGAGAGACACTTACAAAAACCCACAAAAATTGTCAGGGTAATTCATGGTCAGGTATAGTATGTGAAACTAGTTCAAGCTCCATTTTCTTTAAATTGACTAGATGTCAAGTTGACAGTGTCCCTTTTTAAAGGAATACATTCCAAAGTGGATGCCAATTGATGCGTATTGGAAACTACGTGCACATATGTGCCCACTGTTCTCAGACTAGATCAGATAACAAGTATCTTCATTTTGCTCACATGGTAGACACCTGTGTGTGTTGTATCATTCACACTTACATTTTATTTCCCCATGCTGATTGTGTGCAGTCTAGCCAGAGACTAGTGGGTCTGAGTGTACATATCCTTAGGGGCAGAGTTAGAGTTGCTCAGGAATTTGAAGACTTGTCCTTGGTGCTTGTAAATTAAACTACATCACTGGCGTACTTTGTTATATGATTAAAAGCAACTGTGTTTTCTGGTTTCTTTGATACTTCATAGGGTACTTTGGCTTTAATGTACTTTTAGTTAAAAATGCTAAGTAAGAGTCTGAAGATGTTTCTTCGATATTTGACCAACAATAGCTAAATCCAATTTGGCATTTTGCAAACTATTAATCACCTCAGTGGGACAAGACTAGTACTTACAATTAATCACATCTCGTTTTACTCTAGAAAATATATTGAATGTAGGCGCCTAAAGAATGAATAGACAATGTGGCTTATCTGAACTACATAAAATAAGTGTTAGGGTCTGTATATTCCCAGTGAAATCTTGAAAAGTTTTCCAAACAATTTTATTAAATGTTCTAGAGCAGTGGTGGGCATCCTGTGACCCACAGGCCGCTTGCAGCCCATCAGGAAAATCCCCTGGTGGGCCACAAGACAGTTTGTTTACATTGACCATCTGCAGGCCTAGCCACCTGCGGTGCCTAGGGGTTGGGAATGGCAAACCATGGTCACGGGGAGCTGCAAGTGGACATGCCTGCAGACAGTCAATGTAAACAAATTGTCTTGTGGCCCACCTGTGGATTACCCTGACGGGCTGCAGGTTGCCCACCCCTGTTATAGAGTAACTCTGTCCATTCATACAGAGATTTTCTGGGACATTCCTTTCTTTCTATACAGTTTTATTTGTCATAGTATCTTGCAACAGAAAATGTATACAACAATACCTCTGTCTTTAAATTAGACAGCCAAATAAATGACGTGCGGGATTGTGGTGTGACTGGAACAGTTAGCACTGGAAAAACACAGTTGTAGCTTCTTCTTAAGTTAATAGAAATAAAGACTCCTTTAACCTGTTGTAATGGCCTATTGCATTAGCTGAAATATTAGTAAAGGTAATTTTGCATTACATAAGTAATACAGAGGAAACACTTTGGTTTTGTTTTAATATAATTTAAAAATGTTCTAGCCTTTTCGTTAGAAAAGCTTATTGTACTGCTTTTTTACGAACTAAATATTGATATATAAATTGTGAAACAAAAAATGAGGCTGCTTCTTGGGTTGCTCACATTTTTGAATTCCCAAGACTTTCCATGTTTTGTACCATTTCTCATTAACTGTAAAGCAAGGAGGGGAAAAACAAAATAAACAATTTTTCTTGCTCTGTATTTCTGTCCTCAGTGGTAGGTGGATGGAAGAGAGATGATTTGCTTCTGATGTTATAATACTTATACATTTATATAACTTGATGCTGGGAGACTTCTGTCTTTCAAAACATTGTTTTATTATATTTTTTTCACTTGAAAACTAACATTATTAGGGTTATATACAGATCTGATGTTTTTTTTGTATTAGTTTTCTGGGTTTATTTTGGCATGTGGGTCCCTGAAATTTTCTGGCTGTAAATGGTGTGGCCACGATCATTTGTTTAAAAAAAATCTAAATATATTCCACCATAATCACCAAGATATTCTTGTTTCATTGTACAGAGTTTTATTAAGATTTTTGTATGTCAGGTACTGAAAATTTGAAGTACCATACTGAAATACTGTAGCAATGATTATCCCAACAACTTTAAAGTATGCGTTGTTGCTGAAATAGAGGACTGGAGCTGGGTGTTTTTTTCCCCCAAAATAAGTTTGTTTTACCGGGTCGGCTGCCACTATTTTTTTTTAATGCTTTTAAAAATACATAATTCTGTTGGTTGCTCTTAGAAGACCGGTATTGTTAAATTTCCCTGGGATTTTCACCTTATTTATGACTGCTTGTATTTTATACTCCTGTTGGGTAACAATAGACCATAAAACTGTAACATGATCTATATATATTGACAGCAACTTATTTAAAAAGTTGAATACACTTATACTAAAGCTCAGCTTATTCAGACTTATTTTAATGTTTGCTCTGAATGTTTTTCAGGAACTCTAGAAAGGAACTTAATGACATACGATTTGAGTTTACTCCAGGTAGAGGTAAGATGACTTTTAATTAAAATGATTCTTTTAGTGCTCAAAAGCATATTTCAAAATTGATTACTGTTTATGGTTAATATAAATTACCACTCTGAAGTGTTTCCTACTATAAAATCTTTGCATATTACACTATTTAAGTAAAACAGAAATGTAAATGCACAATATGTAAATTCTAGTGACAAGGGTTATCTCTTGTACAGTATAATAGATACAGGATAGACTTTTTATTTCACTTTTTAATCTAGTGAAATATGCAGTATATAGAAAGGTCTCTTTGCAAGGTGACATTAATGCTGCACCATAAAAATGCACATGCTGTAACAATAAACTGATCATTGTATGAGTGATGGAAAATAGAGTAACGTATCCCTGAAAGCACATGTGGTTATAGTCTGAAATAATACTCTGAAAATGGCATTGTGTGGGTCCACATTTGAGTCACTTTTGGCTCAGTTTTACAAGTGAGAAGTATTTACCAATTCTGCAAGCTCCATCTTTATCAGAAAGTTAGCTGTATTTCTGGCTTGTATATCATCACTAATAATTAAGTTGTTATAACTGAAACTTTAGAATCCAGCTCACTTTTCCAGCTATATTTGCTTTCTATTGCTAATTGTTGCAAGAAGCCATAAAACTGTATTTTTGCAGATATTATTGGTTAAAACACACAGCTGATGGGTTAAGTAAGAAGATTCTGTTCACTTAGCCAACATTTGGGCTATAACTGTACTTCAAATTTCACAGCAACAGAGCGTTCTAAACTGAATAAATATTAAGAGTGCTGCTGCCTAGAAAGGAATCTAAATTGGAAGGGAAATTATGATTACCTTAAAAAGATGTATTTTTGTTGGACATAGGAAGGTGCGTGTGCTTTTGGGTAAAATATAACTATAGTGTAGTTGATGGGATACATAGAGCTATATGTTCTCCTCTCTTATTAATTTAATTTATATAGTGGGATTTTTGCGATCACTTGTTTTACTATAAGCACACAAACATGCCCCCTGTCACTGGCAATCATTAAGGAGATCAGCCTCTAGATGATCCTCCAAATAGATCTTCATCTATCTGGATTTCTTACTGATTGTGGGGATAAAAAGAGGGAGAACTAGGGCTGATCAGGAGACAGTGTGCCATTCTGACAGACAGGTAAACACCATGGTTCATGCTTTTGTGACCTCCAGGCCGTGTTACCGCAACTCTCTCTAAGCCTGGGAATGAGTACACAAACCATGGAAAATGTCCAAGTGACCACAAATATAGCAGCCTGCTTACTAAGAACACAATTAGGCAGGATCCCATCTGGTTAGTGACCTGATCTCCCATTTAGGACAACATTGAGAACAAGGTTGTAGGTCTAATCTTTAAAGCTCTGCAGGAGTGGAGATTGTGCTATTTTAGGGGCTGTCTCTCTCCTTCCTTAGCCCTGGCTTTCTACAACAATTGAATCCTTCAGGAGTGAAGGAGCTGTACACAAAGTAAGAAATGAGAGTTGAAGAAGGTGCTCTTAGTGTCTCCTCCACAGCTGTGGAACTCCCTGATCAGAATGACCTTGAAAAATGCAACCTTAAAATCGCAATGAAAGGGCCCATCTCTTCAATGTAGCTCTTCCTTCATAACAATAATAAAGTAAGCTAAACAAGAGAACTTAATACAATTACCTTTTCTGCCTTCGGAGGAAGAGAGAATCACACAGCAACAACCCCTGTCTTATTTTCTTATAAGGTGCTCAGATAGTACAGTGATGAGTGCAGTGTAAAACATCTAGTTAGGTAATTGCCAACACCAAACAATGATTTTATGGGCTTCATGAAGAATCAAAATGTTATCTTGTTTCTTGCTGTGTGGAGTATAATGGGCTAATAATCAATGGGAAATTGTGGTACCTTTTTTATCTTTTTCTAATAAAGACCATTTTGAATTCAAACACACTTCACTGGGTGTTTGAAGCTGAAACATATTTTCTTAAATTATATTGGATTATTGATTTTTATTTTATGGCCACTAATACATATTCCTTTTACCTTTTGGACAGACACCGCAGATGGCGTTTCTCAAGAGTTGTTCTCTGCAGGCCTGGTTGATGGTCACGATGTAGTTATAGGTAAATTACACGTAGTTTGCAATTATGCTCTTGCTACAACTTGTGCTAAATGGATGTGCTTCTGCATCTTTTTATACAAAATGTGTTCTCTACTTTGCTTTCCTTTTCATATATGCACAAGAGAGCCAGCAGCCCACTTTGATATAATCCTTCCATTCTCTCTGGAAGTCAGAACTCCTACTTATTTAACATAGGTTTGGATTTCACCAGGCTCTCTCTCCAGCTGTTATTTTCCAAGCAGTAAGGGGGCTAATTCTGATTTTTGTTCAACAGAAAATTGACTTTTGAAGTAGCTAGTTAGAATTTATGGGTGAGATTTTTCAAAAAGGCTCAATATTGGTCTAATTCTGCTCCCATAGAAGTCCATAGTACATCTCCTATTGAATTCATGGAGAGAGAGAGAGAGAGGAATTAGAGCAGTCCTAAAAGCTTTTGAAAATCCCACCTGATGTTTTCAAGCAATTTCTAGTTAAATGGGAGAATCTCAAAGTGGTTAATTGCCCTAGGGTCTTTGGTGATCGCTTCTAAAATATTTGGCAAAAAAATCGTAATTGGCTAGGAAAGTCTCCCTTCTCTGCAATTTGGCTCCTCAAAAATTGGATGCAAGAGTCCAGTAGCTTCCTCTTTTTACCAGGATAAAGGAATTGTTGAAGAGCACAGCAAAGGACACTTGTGACTTGAATATTATTAACAAATATTAGTGGCTTACCTCTTACATGATCCATATTTGGTACTGGTAACACTATGTAGAACTGAATTACAGCACTAGTGTCAGATCAAATCAGTCAAGGAATATCCACACCCATTACACATTGGTTCATAGGAGTAGCTTGTCCAGTTTACCTAGTGGGTTCAACTCCTGGTCCTTGCGTTGCTGTCCTTCCTCACTACGTTAGTCAACTTGGTTGGATCCCTGTACCCTCCATGATTCAGTTTCCTACATCTAAGTAAGAAAAAATTCTGCTTGAGAGTTTTTTGCCTAATTATCTACCTAAAAGAGTTTATTCAGATACGTTATCAAAATGTAACCCACTGAAGTATTTTAGGAAGGAAACTGATATTCCAGTGCCATTGTATAAACAAAGTCCATATTTGTTTTGCCGAGACTGGGAAGCTAAAAAAGAAGCCATATCTACTTTACATATCCACAGACAATTTCAGTCTCTGTAGCTGTCAACCAGGAGTATCATTCCTATCTGACTACATCCTCAAATGCAGCTTCCACTCACTGTTCCTTCTCTCACTGGCAGAGTCACTCAGCTATTCTCCCCATTTTTCTCACAGCGGAAATGGGAGGTTGCCAGAATTGCAGCCATTCCTCTCTGCATACAAAGTCTCAAGCTTAATATTTCAGCTTGGCCCCATGAAAAAGAATCCCTCGCCTTCTAGCCCTCCCCTTTGCTTTAGAGATGGCATATGGATGGGATGGAGAAAACTGTACAGATCTTGGGGGACAGGAAGGTGTATTTGAAATTCAGTCCTGAGATGGAATCCTCAAGTGAAAGAATCCATTGGGTGAGAGGGGCGGTAACCTTCAAAAAGCATCAGGCCAGTGGCTCGAGCAGTGATTAAGATGACTTACATGGAGCTAAAAAGAAATCCAAAAGAAGTGTGTTGGCCTCTAAAAATATGCCCTGTGACAAGCTATATAATAGACTAGGAAGACATGAGGGAGTGAAGATAATCTATAAACTCCTGAAGGCAAGAGAGAATGTTGAGGGATGTGAATGAATGTACTTGTATGGTATATTACAAAAAAAAAAAAAGGTGAATCAATCAACCAAGGTTTAGAATGATTATTCTGAAAGAGTGATGAATGAGGAGAATCCAGTGAACGAATTAAGAATATGTAAGTTGAACTGGGGCATGCTAGATTGTACAGGAGGAAAAGGCTGCAGAGGCATTTTGGAAAATGGAAAAAGGAGATAGTATCTGGGACAGATGAAGTAGCAGTCATTGGGAAGGGAAGGCATCAAGTATCTTACAAGTTTGTTCAATTATACTCTTGAGAAAAAGAAAATGTGAGATGAATGGTATAAAAGGTTTGTCAGACTTCCTTTTAAACATAGTGCACAGTGTAATCTCTTCTGTCACCCAATTACTTTGACATCACATGTCATGAAAGTTTGGGAGAAGATTATTCACAAGCATCTGCACTGAGTGGTTGGAATTTGGAAGGGTCAGTATTGATTCATAGTGGCAAGAAGCACAATTGATACCGTATTTGTGCTATGAATCCTGATGGAGAAGTTTAGAGAAAAGAGTTGGCAGTTGGGTATGATGTTTGTGGATCTTGAGAACATGTACTATCATGTACCAAGAGAAGCAATTTGGTGGAGTTAGTCAATAAGAGATGTGTCCAAATGTTATGTCCATCTTATCCACGATATGCATAATGGAATGACTGTTGTAATCACAACTAAATGGGGGTATAATGGACAACTTCCAATAAATGTTGGCCTGAGAGCCTCTTTTTGTTTTCAGTTGTCATGGATGTGATAAGTGAGACTATATGAAGGGAACCTTCTTGTGACATACTGTGACGTTATTTATATAATCTGGGACCATATAGATCATTGTTGCAATCAAAGTCCTGTAGTGGCACCAAATCTTTTACTCCAGAGACTTGATTTGAACTAGCAGTTTATTCTATCACTGCTACAAGCCTGAGTCAAGAACTTTGCCATTACTCTATGTAACTGAATCCATTTAACCAATTCTAGCTCTCATCTATATCTTTTTCCTTTTATGAATAAACCTTTAGATTTTAAATTCTAAAGGATTGGCAACAGCTTGATTTATGGGTAACATTTGATTTGTACGTTGATCTGGGTCTGGGGCGTGGCCCTTTGGGATCGGGAGAACCTTTTTCTTTTACTGGGCTATTGGTTTTCAAACCAATAGCCCAGTAAAATGAGTGGCACTGGTGGTGATATTGGAAAATTGGAGTGTCTAAGGAAATTGCTTGTGTGACTTGGGGCTAGCCAGTGGGGAAAAAACAAAATCTTCTCTGGCTGGCTGGTTTAGTTTGCCTTAGAGGTAGAAAAACCCCAGCCTTGGGCTGTAAATGACCTGCTTGTAGCAATTTGTCCTGAATTGGCACTCTCAGTTGCGTCCCTCCAGAACCAGCACCGTTATATATGCTGTTCACTGGTGACTTAGTGACAGATGCAGATGATTGTGAGACCCTGCAAGCCAACTTTGAACAATGGCAACATAGTTTTGAGCAGGCTGGTCTTAGATAACAAAGCCTATGGTCACTGAGGGAGTAGGACTCACCATATCACAGGCAGAGAGCTGAGAAGAGTGAAAATTTAAATACCTAGGATCAGAGGTTGCTGACTGTGTTTCCTTCCTGAGTGATGCCTGGCATCATACTAAAGCTACTTGGAGCAAACAGCGGGAGCTGACCCCACTTCTCTCTGACAAAAAGATCATAAATAAAGTTCAATAAAATTCAAAGTGGAGTCTATAAAACTGCAATTTGACCCATATAATATAAGGAGCAAAGACTTAGCCAGCCACAAGAAAGGAGTTATGCTCTCTGCCACAGAAATGAAGATGTTGAGATAGTTAAATGGTTGTTCACTCTGTTATAGGAAACAAAATGAGATTGTAAGGGGCCTACTGTGGGTTGCTCCAATTAAAGACAAGATGAGGGAGGCTAGGCTACATCGGTGTAAGTATATTCAGTGGAGACCAGAGAGCTATATTAATAGGATGATGCTTGCAATGATGGTAGACAGAAGACAATCAAAGTAGGAGACCCAAAAACTTGGTATGTGGACCGGATAATTAGCGGATCTCAGAGATCAATCTGCATGACAGCCTGGCATACAATCACGAGTTATGGAAAAAGGCTATAACCCCATACAAGGAAGTTGAAAGGAAGAAGAGCCTTGAGGTGAATTGCATGGCGGATGTTAAGGAGACTTAGGTTATTGAGGGAAGGGAAAGCATGGTGAGATATAGGAAACGGGGTATTCCTTGGTTTGAAAGATCAGTTCTAGTATGGCAGGAATTCCAGAAGGTGCAGGACTGGTAGATGTTGTAGTGAGGGAATGGCAATATCAAGCAGCTGCAGGAAGCCATTCATGCTCAGTCTGCTTCCAAGAAGGGACCCTTGGAGGTATGAATTATCGCTAAAATCAGACTTGCACCAGGGTAAGCTGGAAGCTGGCTTCTCTTACCTGATGTGCTGGCTTCACGCACTGATGCTCCTTTTCGTTTATCTCAGCAACACAGACTAAATTTAGGCCCTCCAGTTCCTAAAAACTGGAGCCTGAGGTACCACGGGGGCTGCAGGGATGGGACTTGTGCCCTTGAACAAACATTAAATTCACATTTTTAAATATTCAATCAACTTGTTGTTACTCTTTGGATAAATAGAGATATTATCCAGTAGTCAGTAGTAAAAATAGATTATCATATTTTAATCCTTATTTTAGACTGTACCAAAGAGTTTGATATTTTTAACACATTGGGGAGCTTGATCTTTATTGTTCTCCCTATCTATATGACTGTTTCTTTGTGTCCATACTCTATCTCATATTGGAGGAGAAAGCTATTTGTGTAGCTGTTGGTCATTTCATGCCAGTATTAAAATCCTGTATGATTGCATTAATTCCAAGTAACAGTATGTCTGTATGGTAAAACTAAAGCAAGTCCTCCCTTGAATTCTGCAGATCTTTGCACTACATTTTTTAAATTTTGCATATAGTATTTCATAATGTCTGCTCATATGTGCAGCATTTTAACATTCCAAAAATTTGTAGATAGAACAATATTCTTCTGGAATGTGGCTTACTCTTTTCATCTCACTGATGCACACACAACCTGCAAACTTATTTTTGTGCAGAAGCAAAAACAATAAAAGTTAAATTTGAGTTAGATTTAAAGTCCATTTACCTCCTCCAAAAATAACCAAACTCTTTTTCTTAAGACAACATTAACACACTATTAGGTGCCAAGCAAATATTAGATAATCCAATTTTCTAGAGCCCCGTGCAAATACAAAATTTATATCCGCATCCGATCTGCAAACATGGTCTGTGGATATCTGCATTACTGGATGTGGATAGCCACATATATAAAGTAGATATCTGCAGGTTTGTAAGGCTCTAGATATAAAATTTTTGGATCCACATTAATCTGCAAACATGATCCATGGATATCCTGAGTGAATATCCACAGATTTGCAGGGCTCTACAAATTTTCATCTCACTGAGATTTTATAGCATGGGGGGGAAAGTCCTGTAAATAATTATGGTAGATGGAAAAGAACAGTAGATGTTCTGCTCATTACTAGAAGCAGTAGAGAATATAATATGGGATCCAGAGAAACTTGGACTTCAGGTTTCATGTCCAGATGTTATGTATATTTCAGTTAATACTTTAACCATGCTTTAAAGGGATTGTCCGATCTTGTCCAAAAAATATAGACAGGAGCACAAACTGAATTTACCATGGATCTTTTAAATGCCATACCGCCTGTAAGAAAATAAAAAACAGCATTCAATCATTTGAACTGGGGACTGAAAAATTGATTTCCGACAGTAGGTTAAAAGAAATTGAGCAAAACTTGTTCCACTAACTTGAATACAGTTACATGAGGAATTAATTTAACCCATTTGGGTTTTAAGAACAGAAGCTAAAATACTGAGGAGAAGATGGTCCTGAATGTGTAAATCTGCTTAGGAAGCTCATTTGTTGCACATGTCTTGATATTGCCTTGATTACTTCAAAATAAAAGGTTTAAGATCTTCCTCTGGGTGGGGTGTGTGTGTGTGTGTAGGGTTGTGGCAGGGATACTAGTTCGGTTAACCTTGCTTCAGCAGAGGACCTGATTCCATTAGCTTCCAGATTGAATGCAGTTGATAAATTGCATTCCACTTTTTAGCTGAAGCATGCACAAATTCAAGTTCTGTGAAAGCCTTGTGAAACTTGATCTTTTCATAGCTCCTTTTTATAAATGGAGGAGCTGTAGAGATGGAGAGTCAGGGACACCTGTAATTAGTGTCAGTTTCTTGGCATAACCTGTTCCTGAAGTATTGTTGGAACTGTGCTCATCAGACTGTTGCAGAAAGCGTGGCAAGTACATGTGAGCAAAAGCTGTTAATGGGGTTCATTTGGCATGTACCCTTTCACAGCATTTGCTGTTAACTCTTCATGTTTCACCTCCTGAATGCTACTGGATTTGCTTCAGTTAACATGGGCTTCAGAAGAAGATTTGAACTGAGATAAAGATGTCAATGATAAGAGATGCTGTACTGGCAATAGGAGGAGCAGAGCAGACCCCAGTGGCCAAGAAAAAAAAGCCACCTGCCCCCAAGGTTTGGATGTTCACACCTAAGAGAAGGAGATGTAAGGTGGTGAAGGGTAGCACAGAGGCATCTGTCTGCTGACCTGGCATCTTGGGAAGAGTGCCACCTCTTCTGAACCCTCATTGAAGACACCACAAAGTGGTTGCTAAGGCTCATTGAACCTCTAACCACTATCCATGATGTTCAACCATGTTGGCACTAAAGATACTGCCTCGTATGACCCAAAGCAGATGAGTAGGATGAGAGTAAAGTCCCAGGCAGTAACATGCATTCTAGAGATGAATGCATGGCTGTGCAGGGGGTATTGATAGATGGTTTTGACTTCTTAGACCATGGGATGTTGTTCCAGGAAAGAGGATTACTGGTAAGAGAAGAGGCCCGCCTGACCAGGAAGGGAAGGAGCTCTGAGGATGGATTTAAATTGGGTTAAAAGCGGGTGGCTGACAAAAGCCTATGGATAAGTGTGAAAATTTCTTACTGAGAAAAGAGCCAACTGAGTAATATGTAGATAATATTTGGAATGCGTAACACTAAACATTTCTTTATCTACGTCTGTTAAATCCTCTTGTAAGAAGTTCAAAGCTATTTGGAGAGTATTGTTTGAATCTTGTTTCTACACCTGCGCTTTAATTAATATCAACTTAAAAATATCGCAGTTTGGCTTGGTTTCTTTTTCACTTGGGTTCTGATTCACATTCAGCACAGGAGAAAAGGACTGCTGCAATAAGTAGGTAGGGTTGAAAGCCTCGCATCTGTAGTAAAAGATTAAGTTCAAATACAACTGTGTTAGCCACACTAAAGAATGGTGCTGAACCAACTTCACAGTGGCTTTACCATAGGGAATACTGAGCAATAAAGAATAGTATTGATGACTCTAACTGTAGTGTCATAGAAATTAGAAAATGAAGAGACTACTGGTCTCCCCCTCCTACTGATAAATTATTCCCTACAATATGTTACTGGTTGTTTATGTATTTAATTTTATTTACTTTTGTCCAATCTACTTTCAAATGTCTCGCATGCTAGATCTTTGGAAGACTTTTGAATAGTTTATGTATTTTTAGCATCAGAATTTCCCCTTCCTTCTTTGCTTACCTCCTTTTTCACCCACTAACTTTTGGTTAATAGTCCCTTATGCTCAGGTGAATAATAATTCCTTTTTCTCCTTTTTGTTTATTGCATCATTCAAGTATCTGAAGTTAGTGCTAGGTAGCATAAGACCTGGGGATTCAGGTGTGGTTGGTGGCAGCCATGACCATCTTCTGTCTTGGTTTTTTGCTCTACTGTTATGCATTAAGGTCTAAAATGGAGGATAGTGCACATGACAGGCCAAGCACTGAGGCTGCTAGGCACACCAGAGAACACCAAAGTGAAGCAGTGGCAGAAGTATAAAAAGAGAGAAAACTATCCCCATCTTTGCTCCAACTATCTACGTCCAACAGTTCCGTTACTTTCTTCTTCCAAGACCTAATGCTTCAGAGCTTGCAGCCTAAAATTTTACCAGCTTTTTTTTGTACCATATCATATTGCAAACTCTTCTCTAACTAGTTGACTGATCACCACAAGTTTCACTCCGATTGGTTGCACTGAGACTTTCATTTATTCATTTTGTTTGCAAGTCAGACTTTGTTATACATCTACCATACCACAAGAGCTGTGTTTTGTCATGAATTTCTGTCCAGGGAATTGCTCTCTTAGTAAATGAATAGTGGGTTTGCTTGTTTGTCTGGAGAGGTAAAAGCAGAAGTGCCCATGTTAATCCATGTGTGATATTTTTTTTTCTTTGAAGAAGGAAAGGTTATTAGTTTTGAGACACACAGATCACATGATGCTTAAAGACTTTGTATAGTACTTTAGGCAACTTGATCACACACTAGAATGATATGACTTTGAAGGATATCAAAAGATAGAGTCTTCTCTTCATTCAAGAATCCTGTTGAGATTCATTTGTAACTTATCTTGTGATTATGCTTGTCTGCTTCAACCAAAGAATACAGAAGTGAAAGCTCAGTATGTTAACTTTACTCTTCTTAACATCTTCCTATAACAGCATTTAAAGTTGTAGGCACAAGAAAATGCCACACAGTTCCTCGTGACTTGCCCTTTTTGCATTTAGTTTTTTTCTTTGGCTTTGTTTATCCTCCATCTTCATTTTTTAAAAGAATCTACTTATCAGCTGAACTTAGTGATGCTTTTTGTTCACCTAATTCTAACCTATCACCTTTCTTTCTGTAAGCAGAAAAGGGATTGTTCTGAAAGTGAGTGTATTGCAGTTCTTTAGGAAAAGCTACAACATTGCTAGAAGTACATAATTTGGGTAGCACTGCTTTCTGAAAGCCTGGAGCTTCACAGGTTCTTCATGTAATATCTTCAGTGCATCTCAAGTCCCTGCTAATTTTGGTAGTCTCGACGACTTTGTAGAAGTTCTGTTAAATTTTTGTTTTTATTCAAGCTTTATACTTGTATAGAATAAAGCTGTAATATCAGTTCCATTCCTCAATTCTCCTGCCACTGTGTAGTACTTATCAAATATATAGACACACTGTAAGGATCCTAAATGACAGACCAAAGAAACTCATTCGGTAGAAAATTGGTTTTAATCTGTTTCTGGTTGGAACAGACTATTCTGGAGAGCAGTCTTATTTATCTCCCTCCTGACCCACAACTAATTTTACTTAAGCTATTTTATAGTAACTATTGTCCTCTCAATGCAGTCATGTAACTCTCATTATATTTAATAAGAGACGTGCACAGGTTATTGATAGACTAACCCCTAAGGATTTTATAGATAACTAGGAGCTTAAATATTTCAACACATCCAGTTCATTTAGATCCTAACACACTGAAGGGTGATTCATAATGACTAGACTTTTGGGGATTCAGAGAGCATCAAATACACCCTTAGATGGTGAAACCTCGTATCTAATTGCTCCTTCAAAAAGAAAAAATCTGAATATTATGCCTTTTTAATCATGTAAACTGTGTATAAAATGCCTTTGATACTGAAGCACTTTATGTTCATCGAAATATGTTCTGCCGTATTAATTTCAAGGGTCAGAAGAGTTCAGGATGTTAAACTCACTGTCCAGCATAAACACAGATACAATGAATTCTGAGGGCTTTGCCTACAGAGACCCTAGCTTACTCTATTTCTTGGTAAATGTGCAAAAGCATTTGTACTAAAGTTGAAAGACAAGAAAGAACAAAGAAATTAAAACAAGCGTTTACATTGAAACTGAAATTGAGAGATTAGGCAAAACAAAATTAAACCTTTAAAGGCCTTCTCCTTTTTAGATATAAAATATTAGCCTCTTATTTTCAGAACAACCTTTCTGATTAAAAGGAAAGGGTTAATTTTACTTACAGTTCTGATATGTAAAGGATATTCACTTTTCCTGTTTCTAACAGACAGACTGACCCAAGGTGAAGGAGAGAGGAGATGAAAGGTGGGGAAATATGGCTTTTGGTGATGTCTTTAGAACACTGGATGGCTGATGTGACTGGTCAGTCACAAATGGATATTTTACCTGAAAGACCAACCACAGTACCTACTGGGTGCACCCTGGTTCACATTCTGGTCAAGGATGTCATGCAGTTGGAACTTTTCTTCTTAGGTACACCAGGATTGTAGTCATCTCATCTCACTGCACTGATGCTATGCAGTTTATTTCAGGATTTGATGAAAAGTCAAGAGAATAAGAGGAAAGAAGGGGAGAAAGTAACACAAAAAGAATGGACAGAACAAGATCTTACGTGCCTTTACCGTGCTGGCAATTAGGTATCCCACTGAGGACTGGATGTCAGGATGATAGCATTTTCAGGACTCACAAGTGAAAAACAAACTTCCTTGAACAAGAGCAAAGCTTAATAGCCTGCTCTCAGGAACAAAGTCTTTAAGGCTCATTTTCTATTCCTTCTGTCGTGGGGTCAAGGAAAATAGGATGAGATGAGCTGCGATATCAAATGGGACAGAAGAGAGGAGCGTATTTTTTGTTTTCTTTGGAAGTCCCTTTTTAAGAATCCCAAAAAGGGAAGAGTAGGCTGCTCATTCTCATTATATTGTCCACTAGTTATGCCCAATAGCTAGCATACCAGTTTTGATTCTTTAACTTCTGGCAACACGTTTCCTGGTTTTTAACCAGTATAATTTTAACACTAACGGCCAGGCTGCAGGTGACCAGACAAGCAGTCAGAGCCAGGGACTGTGGTAGCAAGTCAGGAGTCAGCTGGATCAGGCTATCCGGGATCAGAAGCAGGAGACAAACTGAAGGATAGAACCATGAATCAGACGCCAGGAGTTGTGCCAGGCTACGATGTCAGAAAATCAAGCTGGGGCGCAGAAGCAGAAACACAAGGCACACAGTCCAGAATAAGGTGGAGCCCAGTTTTTCAGACAGCTTCTTGTTCCTGCTGCTGGCTTAAGTAAGACAAGCAGACCAGTCAGCTGTTCTGGGACTGCAGGGGTGGAGCCTCGGAGTGGAGCTGGGCTTCATAGTCCCAGGTATGCAAGTGTCAGCAGGCTGGAGCGTGGCTCCTCCTATAAACTCTGCAAATCCAAATTTGAGACCCGTGTTCACAAGAAATACAGTTCTTGAATCATATTACTAGGCCCTTTTTGTTTGCGCTTGTTCCATTTTTTGTTTTGATATTCTTGCATGTGAAAAATAGGTCAAGCAGTTTAATAATTACATGTTTAATTTCCAATCAGGCAAAAAGTTATAGGCTATTGTGACATTTTATGAATTTGCAAATGCTTCTTACATTTGAGCTTACAGTTGGGATAATTTTTAGGTCCAGTAATCACAATATATGATGTCTGAAACAGTCATGTTTTAATATATCTGAAAAATAACTTTTATATGATCACCTTACTAAACTCTGATTGGTAGAAGCTGGGATATAAAGTGAGAAAAGTAGTTCATCTGGCAGAAAGCACAGCTAGTATAAAGACTGTCATGGCAGGATTCGGAGTATTAAATACGTAAAAAACAAGAAGTTCTCAAAGTGAAAACATTAATCCGTATATTATGTATAAACGTATTGCAATAGTTGTGCATATTTTACAGCCATTATCAAACAAATCACATTTTTAAACTATTCTAAAATATGAACAATGATGATTGCCTTAAGTGTTCCTTATTTCAGGAGACAATAGACCAGATTCTCATTTCAATTCTTTCAGTGTAAATGAGGTGTAAAGTCAACTGTCATCACTGGAGATCCTCTGGATTAAACTGATGTAACTGAAATCAGAATGTGGCCATGCGTAAAAGAATATTAAAAATAAGGAAAGTATTTTATGCTATGTCTGAGCTAAGGGTTCATTTTCCTCATAATAATGAAATAGTTCTCAGCTGTTTCATTAGTAGCAGGAATAGTTAGCAGCAAAGCAACTGGTGATTTTCTCTACACTATCTTAATCTCTGGCACACATTCCCTAATATTCACTTATCTGCCAGTGACTAGAATGTCAAAATAAGGGTTTGAAGCACAGTGATTAAACTAAATTAAGGTATACATTATTGCAAACTGGCCCAGCTTGACATTTCATTTTAGTAGTTTGATCAGAACAAATATGCAAGTCATAAGACTTTGGTAGTTTCATGTCTTCATCAGATCTTCACAGTTCTTCCAGTCCCAGTGCTGATGTGCATCCAAGAATCTGACCCAGTTTTATTATTATTATGAACATACTGTTTCAAAGTCCTATAATCCAATTTTATGGAAATATCTGTAAAACTACTTACAGGATCTCGATGCTCCTCAAGCTGAAGAGCTTGCTGTAAAACTCGTCTGAAAACTATTCCTTCCTCTTTCTCTGCGCAATCACTGACAAATGATATGTTCAATCTTGAGCCCTAGCTCAAGTTCTTTGTCTAGGTAATTCATTGTCAGGATTGCCTCCCCACCCTGAACTCTAGGGTACAGATGTGGGGACCTGCATGAAAAAAGAAATACCCCCCCCCCCCAGCTTATTTTACCAGCTAGGGTTAAAATGTTTTTCCCATAACACAACTTCTTCTGTGTCTGGACTTCGTATGCTGCCACCATCAAGTGAGAATGTCTCAGAAAACTATTGGACATGGGCCACTTGAAGCCCCTCTTTCTCTTTCCACAAAACCCCCAAACTTATTCCCTCCCTGGAAAGCTTGAGAGAAAAGCCTCACCTGATCCTGTGAGACGTGCCCGATCCAAAACCAGGATCTTACACAATGAAAAACAAGCAGTCAGATTCTTAAAAGAAAGATTTTAATAAAAGAAAGGAATAAATCCCTTATAACCATCAATAGAACAGCATCTACCATAATCAACAAAGGAATTAAGAAACCAAACCTCTCCCCTGAATTTCTCCTCCTGCTGAAGCTTTACAGTATTAGAGAAACACAGAGATAAATTTCTACCAACTGAAGAGTTTTCCAAGTGATGAAAAGAAGGTAAACTTACTCACTACCTTACTTGATAGAAGCTGATAGTTATAATAAAAGAAATAGGTGTGGTTCATCCCATAGCCGAGTTGAACCGAGAGAGACCGAGAGAGAAACTGAAACTCAAAATCCTTTGTCTCCTGAGGAATTTCTCATTGGTCAGTTGTCCACCTCTCAGGTTACCTTTAGCTTAACCCCTTACAGGTAAACAGTAATTCTAGGTTACTTTATACTTATGACATTCATATGTTGCTTTAATCACAGATTGATTACTTTACCTCAGCCTTGTCAAAATGCTACAGGTATCAGTGTTTTACAGTAGGTCTAAAATGTTGTGTGACCTACCTAGAAGCATAAGGTTCAGAAGTCCTTAAGAGTCATTAAAGTGTCTTTCTTTCAAGCTGAGAGGCAAACCCTGAGGTTCTTAATTAGTTTTTCACTCAGTCTTTACTTGAATAAACTCTCATGGAAGGCAATGGAATCAGTGTCTTAAGAATCTGGGTGCTTGTTTGAGTATCCAGATGTGAGCTGTGAAAGGCTTGTTCACAGTACCATGCTTGAAAATGGTTCCAGTGCCTTTTGCTAACTTCCATGCTCCTTTTTAATCTAACAACATTTGCTTTCAGAAATTCAACCTGGATTACCTCTAATAGTCTTCTCCTCAACTATAGTGTGAGGATTCTTGGGTTTGAATATATAATCGTGGACAACCAAAATCTTGTTGAGACTTTTAACTTCTGAGTGTCTATTGGCATTCTCCACACTAAACCACATGTGTGCTCTTGATTCTGTTACAGAAAAAAAGTATCAATTTTCTCTAGAAACTGCTCTGGTTACTTAGTTTTGTGGTTAATTTGGCTTTTCTCCTGAGATTAGGTTTTTGTGTTTTCAAATTACCTTCCTAAATCAGATTTTCTGTTTTTCTTAAGTTTTCTGGAAAAATGGTAAATTGCTACTTATGTGAATATCTTAATTTTAAATCAGTGAAAACAGTTGTCACAATTTGAATCTGTTTGTCTTGCTTGCAGTATGAGGAATACAGCGTTATAAATCATTGGCATCAGATATTACTTAATCTTTAAGATTTTTTTGTTTTTGATCCCCTAATCAATGCTGCTGGAGTTGCTTGAACACTAGGTATAGTTCTAGCACCAAAATTATTCCATGTTCACATTTAATATAATCTTATTCAATGGAATATACTCTGATCTCAGTAGATGGAAAACTTTCTGGCAGCTGTTACTTGCATGCTACTTTGATTCAGTCCTGACTTCACTTCTTTCTGCCTCCTACCTCTGGGTATTAAGGAATTTGAGGACTACCATCTTTACATAATCTCTAGATTTTATACAATTCAAGTGGGGATGAATATTTCAGAGGTTCCTATCTGTCAGAACTGTCTTTAAGCAATGCAAACATGGATTTGCTACCTTCCTATTACATAATGCTGGCAAGAATTCATCATTTTTATCCAGCCATTTCCTGTTTAAGAAGACTTACTGTCAATATTTCTCTCCAACGGGACCAGATTTATACGTCCCCTTACAGTATGTGACTAGAATGTGTGTTTGGGTTATAGATTGTTTCAGCATTTCAGTTGCTGGAGCTGCTGTGGTCTTCCGTGTATTGACTTCAGCTCATAAAACATCTAGTTGCTCCTCTTAGGCTCCGTGGGGGGAAAAAGCTCACCGTCACAAAGTCCACTGGCTCCTTGTCGCACAGCACTCTGAGTTTAGGATTTTTTTCCGTCACTGTTTAGCTGGTCTGCTTCTCTATTTGTCTGATTTGACCTAAAAGCTTTCATGGGTCAGCTTCTCAAAACAAAACGTAGTGCATCTAATATGAAGCTGTCTACTAATAGTGGCACAGAGTTCTAATCTCCTGCTAAATTTTGGAATGATACATTGAGATATGCTTTAAAAACAAACTGAAAGGCCAGAAATGTAATTTTAAGGAATGAGGTGGGTATAGCAGTGTTTCCATGAATATTTTTAAATATCACTGAAAGCTATTTTAGCAAGTAAACGTTCCTCTGCAGTATTTGCAATGTAGCTGTTACAGCGTTGTTCTAATGCATGAAAACCTAAAAGTGAAATTGATTGGAAATTTAATCAAAACTGTAAGTGAAGCTCTCTTGATATTTCCTTAATTCACATAAAAATGCATAAAGGAAACAAATACATGGTAACTTAGATTTTTATCTGAAACATAAATAACTTTTTAATGACTTTAAATGAAAGAATTCCATTTTAAATATATCTTCCTAGATTCCTGTTATGCAAAATACTGTCTTTAAAACAATCTCTCATTGCAATAAATAAAATAAAGTTGAATTAATTTATCTCTGTACACTTTCTGCAGAAAATGCTGTGGATCTGGCCCATAACCTGGCAAGTTGTCCAAGCTGCATAACAGTTTGAGCTAGTATCTCCTTATTTTAAGTTTAACAGACTTCTGTGTCCCCCAGTGCCTTACAGTTATCATTAGAATATTCACAACTTCGCTTCATGTCTGATTGATGTTTTATGATATTTCATCCAAGTATGTGTGTAATAAAATTGCACCTTCCTGCCTCATTGCTTTAACTTCCGGACAACTCTCCCCTTAGGGGCAGAAAGCTCTCCAACAGCCACTTGCGAGAGCTCAGAGCCCCAGGAAGCTTGTTTACTATCCCCTCTTTCTCAGGTATCCCTTTTCAGAAACACACTCCAACCTGCCTAAAAGACTGTCCATCTTAAAGCTTTCTCTGTCCTCCATTCTGCCTCTCTCCCTTTTTAAAGATACATCCAGAATATATACCCTGGACCTCCCAGCCTATGCTGGTAAGGCTTGTGGAATTGGAGGTGGTGCTGATTAGAGACATTTGCAAACAAATGTGGTGTGTGAGAGGGGAAGAAATTAGTGTGCAGCTTTGAGGCATAGAGGCTTTTGGATAGGTAATGGGAGCAAGCAGGAGTATGCAAGTTTGCTAATTTTGTTTAATGGCCTCTGTAATTGGCCCTTGAAGTACCCAGGGGTGGCCTTTGCATTACTGACTTAGGGCTTGGTTACACTGGCACTTTATAGCGCTATAAAGCCCCCACGAGTGCTATAACCTCCTCCCCGTCCACACTGGCAAGGCACGTAGAGCGCTATAACAGCAGAGTTATAGCACTCCTCGTAATCCACCTCCGCATGGGGAATAAGGGCTGTAGCGCTACAGCAAGAATGTGGACACCCACTGCGCTACAAGTGATCTCTGGAGATGCCTAGAGCCATTTAAGGCAATTGACATGTCTTCCCTTTGTTTTGAACTTGGCTGGAGGAATGCAGAAGTACCTCTTTAGAGTTTCTCTCTTAACTCGGCAGATAAGCAATGCAAATGTTTAAGGAGGGAGCCTGTGTGAAAACAAAGCCTTCTGTGAATGGACACGCGCTGACAGGCTTTCAGAAGAACGGAAAAAACACTGGCTCTCTCCACATACACACAACACGCCCCCCTCATTCCCCTCGTTTAAAAAGCATGTTGCACCCAGCTGAAAGCTGGGATACATGCCCTAATGTGCTGCTCTTAATGCTGCATTAAGTGCCGCAAATGTGGCCATGCTATAACACTGGCGCGTCTGAGTGTGGACATACAATAGCGCTATACATGTTCCTGTATAAGGGGACCGCTATAACCAATAGCGCTATAATCTTGTAAGTGTAACCATACCCTTAGGGTGGCTGAGAGAGTTGACTGTTGCGGAGGCAGGAGGTCCAGGGAAGGGCTGGTGATTGGGTCTCTTGATCCCTTTCACAGTACTCAGAGAAAGAGGTGTGGATTGTTAACCTGTTTAGGGCAAGGATTGTGTCGTCTTCTCATTGGAAATTGCCTAGCTGAAAATCTTTATAAAAGTTTGGGGATAAAGGTGTCCAAACAAATCCACTTGTGTAAGGATCCCAGGAGTTCACGACTGATGCTCATGGAGGGGAATGGATATGAGCATGGACATTAGTTGCAGTACATTAGTATGCTAGCTAGGATTTAAAATGTTCCAACAGTTATCTGTTCCCCTCCCTTGGGCTTGCTTGAAGAGCTCAGGAAGGAAAGTGTCTGTCTGTCTTCTTACCCTCCCTGCTATGATGTAAGATTGCAAGGTGAGCCAGGTGTGTGAAGTTTTTGGCTTCTTTTGAAGCAGGATACCAGATTTGATTAGACTGCCTGGGGTTGACCAGTTTCTAAGAATTTTTGCCCCCAGTTCCCCAGTAATTTTGGTTGTCTTCAGCAAACCCTTTCAGTGCCTTCACCCTATGTAAGAGAGAAATGAATTAATACACTCTCTGAATGTGGTTTTACTACTCACTGCCTTAGGTCCAGATTGTAACCTGACTTACATTCTGTGCAAACCCAGTGAACTAAATGGAGTTGCACAGCATTTAAATCAGTGCAGGACCTATAGCTTGCACTGATGCATATGCCATAATTTTATGTCTACATTTCTAGGCCTTGTTTCTCTGCTTTTTTACTCCTGTCAAACATTGTGCAGATTTTTCTCAGTCTATTACTGAAGATCACCCCCTTTCTCACTCTGATTCTGTATCCTGCTTCCCTGTAGGCTGCAGCCTTTGATTCTTTGTAGTAACTTGTCATATTACCTTATCCTTTATCTTAAAATACATAGCAGAGATTATGTCGTCTTATATTTGTTCTGCTATAGTGCTATTAGTTGGCAAAAACACATTCTATAGTCTTCAAAAATGCCATACTAGTCGGTTGCAGCTGGTGTATGCTCCTTTTCTACACAAGCAAAAGATTGGTGCATATTGGGCAATACCAAAACCAGTTAGTTTAAAGGGCAGAATTTCTGGGTCCTTCTGTAATATAAATAATCTTTTGGAGCTGTCCAGGCCATTTATCACTGTAGAATTTTTTTCCCAGTCAGCTTGTTTAGTCCCTTACATATATGCACAGGAAAAATTACAATAATCCTAGATGGCCCTTCCTCCACTTCACTGTTCCTCTCCATCCAAAACTGCTTTGGCTCTCTCTAATTCTTCTTCGAGTGCTTGATCATGTTGATTCCATTCTAGGTGTGTGCACACCTTGAAGATTTTTGCCTCTGGAATGCCGCGCTCATGCCGCGCTATTGGGCACTGCCAGCTCTGTGCACTTTCAGTGCCTTCTTACCACCTTTCTTGCTTAGCGGGCGCTAGCGGTTGTCTACCATTCTGAACTTTGTGCCTTACAGCCACTGTATCTAGTTCACTTTGCTAGTCTTACGTAGCTGTTAAGCATTAGTAGGAAGGTTCCCAGCAGGGCTTTGCCCCAGGTGGGGCATGCCCCAGTCTCCGAGGTTCAAGCTGTGCTCAGACTGCAGCAGGCCTATGCCTGTGAGTGACCCTCACAGCAACTTCTGTAAGGTCCTGGGGGAGTCACACGCTAAGGAGCGGTGCCAGATCTGAAAAAACTTTTGGCCGCACACCCAGAAGGAGCGGGACATCTGCCTCAGGGCTATCCTGACGGACTCCATCCTCCGCCTGGCTTCCAAGCCATCGAGCAGGTCATGTCGAGTGCCTCGGCCTCCAGGCATAGTGCACCGCCGGCACTTGACTCCTCCCAGCATCTTTTGCCATGACCGGTGCTGAGTAGGAAGGCCAAGAAGCACTCCCTGACACCGAGCAAGAAGGCCCAGCAGTCATCTATCAAGGGACCCAGGACTTCCCATCAGACTGGAGCCACGTGATTGTGCCTCCCCTGCTGGGGTGCCAAGATCCCTTAAAGGTCTCGCACAACCCGTGGTAGCAGTACAGGACTCGCACTCCTGCCTGCACCTTTGTCATCTCAGGCTCCCATGGCGCAGAGAGCGCACAGGTCTCCACCTGCTCCAATAATGACCCCGGTGCCGCAGGACCCAGCTAGGGCTCCCCAAGAGGGCAAGCCTGCCATTAAGATCCTCAGGGCACAGGAGAACACCGCCAGTCGCTGGACAAAAGGCATCACACTTTGCTGCCACGTTCAAAAATCTGGTTGAGATCCCTGGGAGAGCTCAAAGCGGGTTGTCTGGCCTACCAGGGGTTCTTGCCCCACCTGAAGGCAGGGTGGCGCAGGTCCTGCCCTGCAATGTATTACAGCAACAGGCAGGGCAGAGCCAGGTCTTTGGCCCTTTGTCGGAAAGCGCTCAGCCTGTGGGACTCTTGCCATTTGTCTGGTAGCCACTCACCTGCCCAGAGCTAAGAACATCTTGGCAGATCCCCTTAGCAGAACCTTCTCATCTTGCCACAAATGGTCACTCCATCCAGAGGTGGTCAACCTCATCGTCCACAGGTGAGTGGCTCCCTAGAAGGACCTGTTTGCATCCAGACAGAACAGGAAGTGCCACGTGTTGTGTCCTCTGCAGGGCAGGGACAAGGGCTCCCTGCTGGACACCGTCCTGATTCCATAGTCAGGAACGCTGATGTACGCCTTCCCACTGTTCCACGTCGGAGCCACCCTGTACGATCTTCTGTAGGGACAAGGTCCAGCTGCATCCACACCCAGCCTGTCTGCCCAAAGTCATCTCCCAGTTCCACACTGGTCAAGGCATTTGCTTACTAGCTCTTTGCAGAAAGCCTCATGCAATGTATGAGGAGCGCAGGCTGCATACCCTGGACATCAGACGGTCGCTGGCCTTCTACATTGACAGAACAAAGCCATTCCGTAAGGCAACACAGTGTTCATTACTGTCTCTGACAGGATGAAAGGTTGCTCAGTGTCAGTCCAGTGAATCTCATCTTGCATCATGGCCTGCATCCTCTACAGCTACAAACTGGAAAAGATGCCCCCACACACAATCGTGACAGCTCATTCAGCTAGGATCCAGGCGTCAACAGCAGTCTTCCTGGCACAGGTGCCAATCCAATAGATCTGTTGGGCCACAAACTGGTCATCTGTCCACCTGTTTGCATCGCACTACATGCTGACCCAGCACTCTTGAGACGATGCTGGCTTTGGAAAAGTAGTGCTGCAAACTGTGAGACTGTGAACTCCGAGCCTGTCTCCATTGATTCTGTTTGTGAGTCACCTAGAATGGAATTGACATGAGCAAGCGCTCGAAGAAAAAAGTGTTACCTACCTTTCGTAACTGTTGTTCTTTGAAATGTGTTGCTCATGTCCATTCCATTACCCACTCTCCTGCCCCTCTGTCAAAGTTGTTGGCAAGAAGGAACAGAGAGGGTTTAGGGCCACCGGCACTTAATATACCACAGTATGAGTGCATCACTCCAGAGGGCACCACATCTGGCCCTACTGGTACTGCTAAGGCAAAAATTTCCGATGGCTGCACATGTGGGCGTGCATACCTAGAATGGAGTGGACATGAGCAACGCATCTCAAAGAACAACAGTTAAGAAAGGTAGGTAACTGTTTGTTTTTTCTTGTCCTTTTGGCAAGCTAAGAATATGGTTCTCCTCAAACCAAATATTTTGAAGTTCCAAATCAATTTGTTGCACAGGAAGGTATCACATGCTGAAATCTAGATAAATCACATCCACTGCTTTTATCTTTATCTACCGATTCAGCAGTGTACTTTAAGAATTCAAACAAATTTGTGAAGCTTAATCTTTCTTTGAATTCCTGATGACAGCTCCTTTATAAATAATGCATTTCAAAATGTTTTTCCTTATCAATGTGTCCAATATCTTCCTCACAATAGAAGTCAGACTTACAGCTCTGTTGATCTCCGTGTCTTTTGTTCCTTTCTTATAAGAAATGTCAGCTACCGTCCACTCCTCTGAATACCCACTCCTTAGTGAGCAATCACAGATCATCTCCAAATGTTGTAATAGTTCTCTGGCTGCTTTTCTTAAACAGCTTCTGATAAAAGGGGCTTTTGACTGTTATCTTGAATATCTGCACTAAGGGAGTAACTCCATACATAAATAAATCTTTTCTTAACCCCGTTGAAAAAAACTTGAATTTCATTTAATAGCATCTTAGTTTCTCATATGATTCTGGCTGTTCAGTACAATACTAGGAACAAAGTTAGAAGTAGAGAAATATTTGTGTAACCAAAGTTTACAAACTTTTGTGTTCTGGGATTGGATGGATGTACAGATTAAGACATTTGCCCAGGAGAAGAATTAATTTACATAATGGCTAAACCAGAAACAAAATGCTGTCTAAGCATTTGCATTTGTCAGTCTTGCAAATGTGATGCAGTACTGCCAAGTCTAAGACATCAATGGATATACAGCGTAGCAAACACCTTATGACAAACTACCCCCACAAGAATGTATAGATTAAATTCAGTTCTTTGCGCAGGTGAGTTTTCAAGAGCTCATTATTCCATTGGAGAGTGTCCCATCAATCCAATAGTCCCATTTCTCTCTATTGCCAGTGTCATAAGTGTGAAGTAGCCTAGAATTAGTGTTTACCTGTAAGGGGTTAAGCTAAAGGTAACCTGAGAGGTTGACAACTGACCAATGAGAAATTCCTCAGGAGACAAAGGATTTTAAATTTCAGTTTCAGTTTCTCTCTGGGTCTCTCTCTGTTCACCTCGGCTATGGGATGAACACAGCTATGTCTTTCACTGTAACTATAAGATTCTATCAAGTACTGTAGTTAGTAAGTTTACCTTTTTTTATCACTTGGAGGGTTCTCAGTGGTGAGTGTTGGCTGGGTGCTTCTTGATATTGTAAGCTTCAGCAGAGATATCAACTGTGGGAGAAAATTGCCTCGGGGGAGAGGTTTGGTTTCTGAATCCTTTTGTTGATTATGGTAGATGCTGTTCTATTGATGGTTATAAGGGATTTATTCCTTTCTTTTTTCTTTTATTAAAATCTTTCTTTTAAGAAGCTGACTGCTTGTTTTTCATTGTGTAAGATCCTGGTTTTGGATCGGGCACGTCTTGCAGGATCAGGCGAGGTTTGGTTTTTTCTTTTCAGCCACCTCCCCCCCCCTTGTGTCCCGATTTTCCCTGCCTCTCTGGGACTGCTCATATTGATCCGCATAAGAAGCAAGACTTTCTGCTGAGGTCTCCCTTAGAGAAAACTGCTTCTGCAAAATTCTGTTTTTTAGATTCACAAAATTTCATCCCACCACTGCCAGCCATGTCAGGATTGCCTCCCCACTCTGAACTCTAGGGTACAGATGTGGGGACCCGCATGAAAAAAAGAAATAACCCCCCCAAGCTTATTTTATCAGCTTGGGTTAAAATGTTTTTCCCCAGAACACAACTTCTTCTGTATCTGGACCTGGTACACTGCCACCACCAAACTAGGTCTAGGGTAGTTTGGGGACCCTTCTTTCCCTTCCCACTAACCCCCCAAACTTCTTCCTTCCCTGGGAAGCTTGAGAGAAAAAAAAAACCAAACCTCGTCTGATCCTGCAAGACGTGCCCGATCCAAAACCAGGATCTTACACAATGAAAAACAAGCAGTCAGCTTCTTAAAAGAAAGATTTTAATAAAAGAAAAAAGAAAGGAATAAATCCCTTATAACCATCAATAGAACAGCATCTACCATAATCAACAAAAGGATTCAGAAACCAAACCTCTCCCCCGAGGCAATTTTCTCCCACAGTTGATATCTCTGCTGAAGCTTACAATATCAAGAAGCACCCAGCCAACACTCACCACTGAGAACCCTCCAAGTGATAAAAAAAGGTAAACTTACTAACTACAGTACTTGATAGAATCTTATAGTTATAGTGAAAGACATAGCTGTGTTCATCCCATAGCCGAGGTGAACAGAGAGAGACCCAGAGAGAAACTGAAACTTAAAATCCTTTGTCTCCTGAGGAATTTCTCATTGGTCAGTTGTCCACCTCTCAGGTTACCTTTAGCTTTAACCCCTTACAGGTAAACACTAATTCTAGGCTACTTCACACTTATGACAGCCAGTAAAAAGGGGAAGCAGAATGAATTCTGAAGCCAGCAGATCCTCACAGCACTTACCGTTTCATGTAGTAATCTGCTTATCAAATGCAAGTGCGTAAGTCATTGCCTACACATAGGGAAATAAGGTTCAAAATGAACAGGCCAATCTGGTGAGACTGAGCACACACACGAAGCTTGGAGGGATTGTGTCCCGTAATGTACAGGCTGAGTTTTGCTGCCTCCAGACTGGATTACCCACAGAACAATCAGATGGAAAATGAAACTGTCATTCCTACTTCTCCTTTGGACTCCATGGTAGAAATATATACATATTTGGGAGAATGTAACTAGCTCCCAGTTAGCTGCTGAAAGTATCACTGACCAAACTATCTAGTCTAATATGTAATGATACAGTATATGCATACAGTTACTTTTCACTGTTTAAAAAATTTGCTTATTTCAGAATCTTGCCTAGCATTTCTCTTCTCCGTGCCAGCAGCTGTACCCTAGAGGGTACAGGATGGGTGGAAGGGACAGAGTTACCAAACGAAGAATCATTTTCTAAATGATAGGAAGCCAAGAAGATTAATCAAATGCTCCCCCGCCAGTTGAAAAAGGAGAGATGCATGAAAATGTTAGCTTCTGGAGTGGGCCACAAAGTAATGTCTCAAACCTCTGGAGTCTGTCTTGTGCTTTGTGTTTATGCCAGATGGCTCTGCGTCAGCTGACTGACTTGGTATTGTAGTTGAAAAGTATTATTCTTATTACTGTATTTACTATCTCATTGATTTTAATTTTTCCAGAGATTTTCCCTAATCAGAAGTCATTGGGGTTAAAACTCCTGCTGTGTGGAGATTGTCAACTAAACAGCCACAATGTTCTATGACACTAGAAGAATAAAACTGCAATGCATTGCAATAAAACTGCAATGAAAATGCAATTAGGCAAACATTTTGTAATCCTGTAGATAGAATTGCCATTTACTTTGGTGGTGGTGGTGGTGTCTGTAACTTGAATTAGATGGTTAGTCATTTTTACAAAACTAAGATCTGATTTATCAGCTTGAAACCTTGTATGGAAAATGGTAATTTGTATCTGCAGCCTAAATAAATATGTGCAATTTCATAGAGGTACAAAGTTTTTGTTTAGTTCTTATTACATCCATGTTGTGTTTGCATAAACATTGTTCTTGACCATTTATTCTGCAGTGGTTGTAAAGTTGCAGTAACCTAATCAGGTTGACAGCGTGGCACAGCCATTTGTCACTAAGCAAAGCCTTTCAGTGGTATCTAGAATGAATTGTGGTCCACACACCAAATATATATCACTTAGAAACCCAAAGGGACCTAAAAAGCACCCCATTCACTGCTATAAACAACAAAAAGCCTATTGTGCTAAAAAAAAGTGCTGGTAATATTCAGAGAAAATTTTGATTCTGAGAAATACCATCAGGTACTTTTCTCTCTTTATTTTTTTTTTCCCCAGGATATTGCTGCCACAGATTTTTCTCCTTAATTTTATTAATCTTCCCTCTACCTCTTACTCAGATTTCCTCTCTTTAACCTTATGGGAACATGACCATAATACCTAAAGGATATCAGAAGCTAAAATAAAGTTGAGACCCTCCAGCAACTTAGGGTGCTGGAAGAGCTAGGAATTCCCACCAGGAATTTCAGATTTCTGTCACCGCTGCCTGCAGTCAAACTAATATAATCTGGATATGCAAGGTAGTGCTTATTCAAGAACTTTAAAGCACTTTACACAAACTTCATATCACCCAAGTGAGGTAAAATAGTCTTATAACCATCTTACAGATGAAGTCAACTACACACACACACGTATGTTTTCCTTTGCTCCCACTTCTTCAAATATGTCATCTTAACCACTGGAGAAAGTTAACTCATAGCTGGGTCTCTCCACAATGCCACTTATCTCTCTGGAAATTTTAAATATTGCAAGAAATAAATGAGAGAAGTGCTCTTATCTCAGTACAGGATTCCTTAAAGCACTAGTCACACAAAATAGACTTTGCAACCATTGACTTACAATAGAAATACTGTCATTGAGTGTCTTTTATTACTTCTTCCTAAATTTTGGATGAAGATCATTTAATTTATTTTGTTTGTCTGCTCGCTTCCTCCAAACGAGTAAAGATAGAGCATAATGTTTCTTGGGTGGTCAGTAAAATCTTCACTCAACTTCATTCTTCTGATTTTTCCAACTAACAAAGGTGCTAAATCAGTAGTTGGATTCATCTCTTCATCAATAAAGCCTAAGTAATAGCACCACTTTCAGAAACTGCTCTTCTCCATTTCTTGCCTGATCAGTAATTCTAGTAACGGTGACCACTAGCAGCCACTGTAGTTAAGCTTATCACACGCTGCCATTATAAACTTGTTTTCACTGGCTTGTGGCCCTGTGATTGGTGTGGATTTCTCCCTCTTTCATTTTCCTTAATTACAACTAAAGGAAATTAAATAATTTTGAACTTAAACCCACAAAGACAAAGAAATACGGTGTTAAATTTTAAATGCAATATTTTATATCTGCTTCGCTATTTCTCAGTATTGTGAGGAAGACATGGAACTATTTTATAGTGGCTATGTTGTAGGACGTGGTTAGGTCACACCTTAAATACAGAATTGTATCTGTCATAGTTGAAGAGACTTGTCAGTAAATCACTTAAGCTGTCTTCCTGAATAAATGACAAGCCTGCTTTTAATTGCTCCTAAACCATGTCAGAGTCCACATCTCTAGAGCACGTGCTTCTGCTTTCTCTTTTTGTCACTCTGTTGAAACAATATTTCTGAAGGGATATAATTTGGATTAGACACCTAAAATAGTCAGCAGCAGATCATTGGCTGTTAACTAATGTGATTGTTTACATCATGCCCAAAGGATTCTAGGAACTCTTCTAAAATCCCTACTAGCAAATTAAGCCAGGATTTTCACATTTCAATGCTTAAACTTAGGCACATAGGTTTCATCTTAAGAATCCAAACAACTGGTCTGACTTTCAGAGGTACTGTGAGCACCTGCTGCTCCCAGTGCAGTAAATAGGACCATGGGTGCTCAGTGCCTCCTAAAAATCAAGCCACATCCATTTAGCTTTCTAAATATGGATGTTAGATGTCCAACTTTCGGTGCTGAACTCTGAGTTGGCCTTACAGTCTAGATATAAAGTATAACAAATATGAATAAATAGCCAGGTGTTGAGTGGAAGAAAGGAGGACCAGGCTTCAGTAAAATCGTAGAGTTACTCAGGTAGTTATGCATGCCTTTATCACTTGAATATATGCTCGTCACTCCTTGTGGGCATCGCAGAAGAAGTGAGCCTCAAAGAGGGATTTGTATAGGCAGTGGCTTGATGGACCAAAATTGATGACACAATGGGGGAATATTCATTTTTATTCTCTGTGGTATATCTCTAGCCTGAAATCCAAACCATACAGAATACAAATGGTCATTGCTGAAGTACTAGTTTTACTTCTTAAAACAAACAAACAAAACCAGCCAAACAATTCAACAGTGCACAATACAGCTAATAGAAAAACACATCTGGAATGCAAAAGGAATACCTCTAGCAAAACTTAAATGCTGCCTTTCAGGGGTGAGTTAACCTTTGTGTAAACATCAGCTCTGTTATGGAATTCTAACAGGTCTCCTGCATTCATTCTTGAAGATAGTGCCTGAAAACATCTGTTGTGATTTCCTTAAATCCCCCTAATCTTCTTGTTGATTAAATGTTTTACACGGTAGTTGTAACACATCAGGGAACTGCAGCAAAAAATAAAAGATAAACTTCTGTTCATTAACCCATGGTCCAAATACTTTTAAAAGTTTGCTTTCT
This sequence comes from Dermatemys mawii, assembly GCA_007922305.1. Taxonomy (NCBI): domain Eukaryota; kingdom Metazoa; phylum Chordata; order Testudines; family Dermatemydidae; genus Dermatemys; species Dermatemys mawii. Next base: position 25,201,547 of record ML677340.1, read on the forward strand.
GCAGTAAACTTCCAAGTAAAGTGAACATGTGGTGTTAAAAATGTAGATGCACAAAGAAAACTGTTTTGTTTTTTTTTATGGTCCTTAACCTCCACTTTTAATAAGCATTACTTTTAAGCATATCATTTACAACAATATGTAAAATTGGTTAAATGCAGGCATTTTAACTTTTTTTTACAGGAAAGTAAGTGTTTTGAAAATATAAATATAGCATTAGGAAAAGCAATCAGTTGAGTGGTCATCTTTGCTGTTTGTTTTTGCTTTGAGATAACTAAAGGAATTTGAATGTCTAAGGTCCTTGAGAGAGAGGATTCACAACTGGAGACCATAGTTTTTAAGATGATCATTCAAAGAGCTAAGAGCTTGACACTGTTTTCCGCTACACAGCATTGCATGATATTGGTAAAGGGCTGTTGTGCATATCAGTGCAGCACAGTAGCTACGTTTTGGAGGGCTATTCCAGTCAAATGAAGCCCTTCATTTGACTGGAATAGCAGCAGCAGCAGAATGGAAATAATCCACAGCAAGTCAGCAAATAGTGTTAACTAAAAGGCAACTCTTTATGATAAAAGATGTAAAATTGAAACAGAACGTTTAACTCGAGATCCATTTAATTCAGTGATGCCAATTAACACCAGCTGAGAATCTACACCTTACTTTTAAATAGAATGCTTTATTGGCTTTCAGATAAGTCACAAACATTGCCTGAAGTACATGGTGGTATGATGAAATTCCAGTCATAACAGTGTTACACAGATCTATCCTGCTTTCAGCAGATGGGAAGCAATGTGCCTTACATCATATGTTTACTTGTCTAAGTATTGTTCTAATTAACTTTTGTTTTAAATGTGTGCTATATTTTGACTGGGTTGAATGTGGAGTGTAGAGGCTAGAAGCTAGAATAAGATTGATCTGTGGTTTAGAGAAGTGAGTTGTCTGATTGATTGAAACAAAAGCTGTAGATGAGTAGAATAAAAATCCAATGGAATTTTATATAAGAAAAACACTTTAATTTGAGATGGATTAATCCAGTTGTACAAGCAAACATCTTGTCGCTTTCACAGTTTACCTTACAGAATTCTTTAGTGTTTGGCCCTACAGTTGCAAGCATCCTTTCTACTATTGCTAGATTCCATTTCTAGTTAGAGGGTCAAGTTCTGCCCCAGGTCCTCTGCATACTGCCCCCACCAAAGACCACGGTAATGGTGAACACATACCTTAAGGGTGAAAGGAAGCCCAATTTCTTTTTTATGTTTGGCATGGTTGCATGGAGGCTAAACTGTCTAAAATGTCTACTTTTTAAAATACATTACCAAATTAAATAGCTCTAGTTCCTTATATGGGACAAAATTCCACCCTGGGATGTGTAGTAAATTCTACTGAGACAGTACACATTTACTCCAGAGTGGAATTTGGACCATGGTGTCTACCAATAGTAATTAGAATTCTGTTTCCTCAATCAGTTCTGAATGAGGAATGTATATCTAGTGTCAGGTAAATGGGATTTTAAGAAGTGTCAGCATTGCAAACCAATAAACCATGATGTGCTTTCTGCATTTTCAAACAATCAGCAGAAAGGAAACATGGAGAGGAAAACATTGCTTTAGTAAAAGGCTTGATTTCTTCTTTACTGCAGCAAAATGGAGAATCTGTCCAGTGTATTCAGAAATCTCCACTACTTGAGCACCCTTGTTGTGCTCTGTTGAAGAGTGCATATGCACTCTACAGCTCTGCTGAGACCAGAGCCCCTCTCTCTCATGGTGATGTCCTAGCAATGGTACTCATGCTCGTAAGACAGCATTGAACAGAGGCTGAGAGTGATTCATTCTGAACTACCTAGTGCAGAATCTGTAATGTGCAAGGTTGTGTAGAGCAGATTTAATAAACCAATGAACTTGAAAACAGTCAAATGAATCTGCCAAGATTAACATCTAAATAGATTGACTAATAAACAAGTCAAGTACTTTCACGGAAAAGTGATTTACTGTTTTTCTTTGTCCTGTCTTATTTTTAAAAGGGCAGAAATAGTTCTAATACCACTCCCATTGGTAGCACACAGACTCACTCATTACTGAGTTTCTAACTCTTGTCATGAGGCTGAAAATATTGGTGACAGTATTTGGTTTCTGTGTTTGATTCATTTAAATTAGTTGTTTTAGGTCAAAAAAGTCATTTAGCTTTCCTTTTTTCCCTTCAGTTTCAAGAACAGAACTTGTCAGAGTATTTGAATTGGCCATGTTGGCCAGACAGTTTCCTTATAGCCTCTGAATGCCTATAATCTTCCAGGGTAGATATGCCATTGCACTCAATATGCACTCTAACACAGCAAAAGTTATCACAGAGAAAGAGGGATCTAGCCATAGGCTAACAAAAGGCCAGATGAATGGAAAAACGTATTATTACCCCCACAAACATTCCCCTCTCCATTTTCCTGGAAATTAAAGATTGTACAATGTAATGTACATAATAGATTCTAAACTTATGTGCTCCTCTGTTAATAACTGTAACATTCTTTATAGCTCATTTAAGTGATATATTACAAATGTGTGTGTGCTAGTGGAACTGCTCTAATACTCCTGTCTGAATCAGTGACTTGAAAGAGAACCATATTTAATGCTATTTTCTATGTATGTCACTTTTCATAATTCGTTTTACAGTTGCTGCTAATTTACAGAAGATAGTAGATGATCCTCACACCTTGAAAACATTGACTTTTAAATTGGTAAGTAAAAGGTTCTTGGTGACAAAACAATACACACAGAAAATAATTACTGATATTTGAAGCAAACTTTATTTAGCTTCTGATCTGTTATTGGCTGTTCTTCTGTACAGAACGTTTACGTTTTTGAACAGAGTACAAACTAACAGGAAAATAGAAAGCAGCCCTCTCTTCTTCAGCTGAAAAAGCATTGCAACAAACCAGTGTTTGGAAAACTATGGTCTGGTAACGCCTGGACAATACATTCCATTGGAACACAACTCTCCTGGGTGTTCTGCAGTTCCTGGTGGCAGTAGCTCAGGAGTGGGTAACCTATGGGCTACCTCTGGCCCATCAGACCTTTTAATCCGGCCCTTAAGCTCCCTCTGGGGAGTGGAGTCGGGAGCTTTGCCCACTCTGGCACTCCAGCCAGGGAGCAAGGTCGGGGGATAGCCCTGCTCTGCATATGCCGTGGCCCTGCACATCTCCTGGAAGCAGCAGCATGGCTCCTACATGTAGGGGCAGCCAAAGGGCTCTGCACGCTGTCCCCGATCCAAGCGCCGGCTCTGCATCTCCTGTTGGGACCATACTCCAAGCCAGAGCCCTTCCCCCCACTCCTGCACCTCAAATTTGTGAGCATTCATGGCCCACCATACAATTGCCATACACGGATGTGGCCCTCAGGCCAAAAAGTTTGCCCAGCCCTGCACTAGCTTGTTGGAAAGACTTGGGCAAAGTCCAACTGAACCAGTGCAATGCTTGAGGGATCTACTCTGTGCTGGGAGAAAGCCATTGAATTCAGTCTTCTGAATCCATTCCTCATTGCAATATTTTGTGGGTGGAAGCTACCCAGAAGTCCTTCAGGAGGTCCCAGAATGCATTCATCAAACCATGGCTGTAAGGCAGATTGAGTATGAATGTGTCCTCTGGTCATTGGTTAAAAACCAAATTGTTGGGAGGATAGACCATGCTGTTGGGAGGGAAAACAAGAGAAACTATTACACAATCTCTGTCCCTGCAGTGGTTTCCTCACGGACTGCAGGAGAACTCAGTGAAGGGCCCCCTGCTATAGTATTACACTCTTGGCACTCTTTAAGTAAAACAAGTTGGGAATCTTGGTGCAAACAACCATTTTCCTGACCTCTAGCAATGGTATCTGAACCATGTACATGAGTTAAAATGAATTCAAAGCTGCACTCTCCTAATAAAGCTTTCCTGTGGAGCCAAGTACTCTTAGCTGTAGGGGGGAGAGAGCACATCATACAAGGTGAATATATAAAGGTCTGATGCGACTCAGAGCTATTGTAAAGCTGCTCAAGTGAAAGCCTAATGAACAAGAAGTAACACTAACTCCAACCATCAAATCACAATAATGGGCTCTAATGGACAGGCATATTTTTAATGGCATACTCACACCAGTAAATAATGACTGTAGTCTCTGGTGTGCCTGTGAAATAGCGTGATGAGAATGGCATTCGGGACACTCAAAATAAACATGAAGTCAAGATGTAGCAAATAGTTGTCATAGCAATGGCACATAATCCAGGTTTTATCTCACTTACTGCTATTTTACTGCTTTTAATAAATGTTGATAACAGTTAACCGAAATGATCATCTTCAATATACAAATCTATAGATGCCTGAAGTCCCTGTTAAAACAATACAAGATGTATTAATATAAATTTAACCTTACTCTGCAGACTTACTTCAAAATTGCCTGCGTTGATGTACTATCTTTGCATTTTTCCAAAATTAAGTAGAAAATGTGTATAGCCCAAGCTGTTGACTGATTAGTTATGTAAACATTACTGCTACCAATTAACTTTCTAGCTTTTAACACTCTTAGTTGAGAGTGACTGTGCTGTATATGAAAGGATAGAATAAATGTCTCTTAGCAACTCTCTGGAGGATCTCTTGTCTTTCTTTATAAAATAGGCTACTTCATGAGGGGTTATAGTTTAGTTTGGATTTTTAGAAAGAAGGCTTAATAGATCACCTAGTGCATCCACTTGTTGGTGTGGGATTGCTCCCTCTCTGTCATTTTGAAATGACATCAGTGGGGCTTCCACCCCTTCCCTTGTGAGACTGTTCCATAGGACCAACCATTCAGGATAAAGTGTTAACATACGTTTAAAACTTCCCTTTGCTTAATTTCATGCCATTAATCCCATAGCCTAAATTATTTCTCTATTTCTATGTCATTTACCCTCTACATATAGTCTCTCTTTTTTTTTCCGTCTTTCCCCTTTATTGTTATTTAGCCAGACTAGCTATAGAGCATTCAGTTAGTTTAATAGTTCTTCAAAAACCAGTCCACTTGACTTGGTTTTTTTGCATTTCTCTGACATCCCTGCAGTTTGTCAACTAGGTTTCTGATACTGAGGCATGCACAGTGGCATGCAATATTCCAAACGTCTGTAGGGAAGGAGTATCACTCTCCTGGTATGTGAAGAGAGGCCTTTTTATGTGTGGTCCAAAATGCCGTTGGTTCTTTTTGGGGTGCCAAATCATAATTCAATCTGATTTTCTGTGCACAATCAACCCAAGCTTTTTTCAGCATTACCCCTTGCTAAAGTGCAATTCTCTCTCCTACTGACAACACTGGGCATTGGATTGGACTCTGTGTGTCCTCTTCTGAGGGAATATCTTCTATTTGGATATTTCCCACAGATATTCTTTGTTAGATAGCATTTTCCAAGAGTGAATCTAATTCCTATTGATATTTCTAACCTCCCTAGGTTTGTCTTGTATTTCCCTATTCTCTGACTTTATAATACTTCCCAGTTTAGTACTATCCCTCAGTGTATTTAGCACTGAATTTTGTTATCCACCACACACACTCCTCTCTTTTTCATTAATTTTAGCCAAGATTTCACCCCATTTGACAGTGTTTCTATACAACTCAGTTCCAATTTAATTTTGCTAGTAAATATTTCCTGGAAAGCTGAAGTCTAACACACATCCTCTGTCCACTGACTTTGTAAATGTGATTGAATAGTATGCGAGTTGATCTTGCCTTAGTTATCATTACTCGTTACCATGTGTCTGTTACTTTCTGGCTGTTTACAGATTGTTTCCATTCATGTTTGGACTTCTGTTTAAATAGTGAGCATTGTTTTCTGTAGATCCAGTCAACTTCCATGTCTTTAATAAATTTTGCTTACCCATTTGATGATGATTAAAATGTTATTTTTAGAAAGCAAACAGGGATGGAATTCTAATTGTGCTTGTTCACCCCTCTGTTAATGTCATAATGCAGAATTTGTGACATGTGAAACCCTAATTGTCAGGGTGAGAGTGATGTTAGTAGATGATGTGAAATTCTGTTTGTGGCAATAGGCTGTTGCAGTTAACTCAGAATTATGACTTCACTTGCAAGATCAAGAACTGGGAAGGAGACTATTCTTATTCAGATACAAATATTCATGGTAATAGCCAGGGAAACAGAAATTCTGTGCAATATAATTTGCATTATGTGTAAGGGGTTTTTTTTCTAAGTTTTCCTTAGAGTAAAATACTTTAAGAGAACTTATTTCGTTGGTTCCTGAACTGTAAATTGTAACTAAATGGAGCCTTTCCTAACTGTTGCAATGTAGATGTTGGCATTTATACTTCATTAAATTTCTGTTTTCATGCCTCGTGTTGAAAATTGAGCAGATTTCAATACTACATAAGAATGACCATACTGGGTCAGACCAAAGGTCCATTTAGCCCAGTATCCTGTCTTCCGATATGGCCAGTGTCAGGTGCTCTAGAGGGAATGAACAGAACAGGTAATCAAGTGATCCATCCTCTGTTGCCCATTCCCAGCTTCTGGCAAATAGAGGCCAGGGATACCATCCCTGCCCATCTTGGCTAATAGCCATTGATGGACCTATACTCCATGAATTTATCTAGTTCTTTTTTGAACTCTTACAGTCTTGGCCTTCACAACATCCTCTGGCAAGGAATTCCACATATTGACTGTGCATTGTGTGAAAAAATACTTCCTTTTGTTTGTTTTAAACCTGCTGCTTATTAATTTCATTTGGTGACCTTGCTAGTTCTTGTGTTATGAGAAGGAGTAAATTATGCTTCCTTATTTACTTTCTCCACAGCAGTCATGACTATATAGATCTCTGTCATATCTTCCCCGTTCAAATCCTATTAATCTCTCCTCGTACAGAAGCTGTTCCATACCCCTAACCATTTTTGCAGCACTTTTCTGAACCTTTTCCAATTCCAATATATCTTTTTTGAGATGAGGCAACTGCATCTGCATTCAGTATTCAAGATGTGGGCGTACCATGAATTTATATAGAGTCAATATGATGTTTTTTGTCTTATTATCTATCCCTACCTTAATGATTCCCAACATTCTGTTAGGTTTTTTGACTGATGCTGCACATTGAGTGGATGTTTGCAAAATCTCTCTAATGGTAACAGCCAGGTTAGACCCCATTATTTTATATCTATAGTTGGGATTATGTTTTTCAAAGTGCATTACTTTGCATTTATCAACAATACTAGCCAGAATTAATCTTATTTTAACCTATAGCTGCCTAATCTTTAAAATGACGTTGTAAAAAAGATATAAAAAAGTTGCCTCTTTTATTGACAATACCTTTAGATTGCTTTAAAAACAAACTAACTTTGAAAGGACTGGTCCAGGAGAAATTAAGAGTATAAGGGTGAGTGTGAGATTGGTAGATAATATGAAAACTCCATTTAACCACTAAAGGTCCAGTGCCCATTGTCAGTGGGAGTCTTTCTACGGAAATCAGTGGAGCTACATGAAGCTTTTAATATAGGGCATCATGATATCTAAGGCCTATTCAATACTCTGCACAGAAAGAGAAGACAGGCTCTCATCCTGTATTTCTGTAATAGAAATAAAATTATGCTTTCTGACTCCCAAACAAAAATAGAAGAGGAGAAACTGATGAAATACTTTTACTGTATCTGGCCTTTAAGAGTGAGCAACTCAGCATGGCTCTTGTAAGCACCCAATTAGTTTTCCTTGTCAGTGATGAAAAATTATTGGTGATTAGGGGGCTGGAGCACATGATTTATGAGGAGAGGCTGTGGGAACTAGGATTATTTAGTCTGCAGAAGAGAAGACTGAGGGGGGATTTGATAGCTGCTTTCAACTACCTGAAAGGGGATTCCAAAAGGGATGGATCTAGGCTGTTCTCAGTGGTAGCAGATGACAAAACAAAGAGCAATGGTCTCAAGTTGCAGTGAGGGATGTCTAGGTTGGTTATTAGGAAAAATCTTTTTACTTAGAGGGTGGTGAAGCACTGGAATGAGTTACCTAGGGAGGTGGTGGAATCTCCTTTCTTAGAGGTTTTTAAGGTCAGGCTTGACAGAGCCCTGGGTAGGATGATTTAGTTGAGGATTGGTCCTGTTTTGAGCAGGGGGTTGGACTAGATGACCTCCTGAGGTCCCTTCCTGATATTCTATTCTAAACATTTCAATGATAAAGCATGCACTTTATGTACAAGTTCTGTGGCTCTTTTCTTACTGTTATAGAAATACATACTAACTTGTAATAAAGGCATAAAAGGATTAAGAAAATTTTTGATAGGGGAAGACTAAGTGTTGTAACAGTTTAATGGGAGCTGTGCCAAGTAGAGTCAAAAGGTGACTTTTGTGTGTAATTTACCGCTAGCCACCATTCATCGAACTACTTTATTTCTTATAATCAGATGTATGCAGGACTTCTGTGAAAATGTAGTCACCACTCAGCTACAGACGCCAATTTTGTATTTAAAAAGAAAAATTAAAACATTTAGACTAAACAAATTGCACTTGTTAAAAGTAGTTTTGAAGCAGCAGTTCCTTCCTAGAAAATCTGACTTATACTTTCACTATTATTTGTGAAAATCATTTACTCTTCAAATGCATATATTACATTGTGCCAGTTGAATGCTGCAAAGCACATAAATAAAGAAGCACCTCTGATTGCTAGTAGTAGATTGTAGAGTATGTCAAAAGGAGAGATCCCTTAATACTTTCCCAAATAATAGCACTGGCTCCCCACAAATTTCCTTATTCTTGTTTTAAAAATTCATGGCCAAATATTCTAAAACAGATGTGAGATCAATCATTGTAATCTTGTGGCATATATTTTTTGTGTATGCAGTAGAATGTATTGTACAAATCAGATCATTACTGTGCATATAGAGATCCTGTTCCTCACATATTTAAAAGGCAGATTTGGGCCCTTCTGGAAAAATCATTTGCTTCTGTGTTTTTTAAAAGTGCCAGTTTTGGATGACTGCAAACTTGGAAGCATAGCCTCAAGTGTTTGTTTTTTTCATAGCTTTTCTAATTAGTCCCATTGATTTGAACATTTTGTACTTTGATATAAGTGCGTAGTTTACGAACAATGATGGAGGATAGTCCTAGCAGTCTAGACACTAAACTGAATAAAGCATGTTGTTACTAGTGAGGCAGTACAGGGAACTGTAGAATTATAGAATGGCTGTCAAATATTCCTTTTTAACCTATTATAATAAATGTGTCTCGTCTTCTTGCAGGCTTCTGGTTGTGATGGCACTGAGATCCCTGATGAGGTGAAATTAATTGGGTTTGCTCAGTTAAGTGTCAGCTGATGTCTGTCCCTGGACCCCCAGCAGAACTGTGAGTTTGTGAGGAGGCCAGCTTAGATGCAAAGAAAATTAAAGCACCCACACTGAGTTCTGCTTCATTCTCTAGCAATTCACAAAGTCAGAAGAAGGAAAGCCCTCAGCTACACCGCTGCTGCTAACATTCAAAATGCTACTAAATGTCTCTTATCAATTTGGATTTCCCCTATGTGAAGAGCATATGGAAGTGCACTCAGGTGGCTGTATTTATTGGTTACAAAAGGAATTTTCTATCAAATTTATTTCAGCTTTCATAAAATTTCAGTGATACTATTTTAATTATGTACTTCTGATTGACGATACCATCTCTTTCTGTTGTATTTAGAAATTAACAAGCTTATAAAAGTTAACATGTATTAGCCAAACTTGAATTCTAGTTTTAAAACTGACTGTGAATTTTATTTTTCATATACTTATGCATTGCACATTCTAGCGATAAGAAAATGATTGAGCTGATTATGTGCTACTTGCAGTTAATCTCATGTTGAAACAAAAAAGTTTCAGGTATATCTTTGAAGTATTTGTAACTTCTAGTTTTTGAAATGATATGATTGAATTATGAGTTTAGAAAGCTTTTTTGGTTTGTGTGTCTAAAAACCAATCCACAATCTGATTGTCAAGGGTGTGGGAGGTGCCTTGCAGACATTGATGTTTTGAGAATGTGCCTGAGGCTGCTTAAATCTAGAATAGTCTCAGTTCTAGAAGCACTGTATGTATTTGTCTGAGTTAGGAGGGGATATACTGTAGCAACGACTTTAGACAAGTTTGACCTAAACTATGCTTTGTTGGGGAGTCTAGATGCAAGAATTATTATAAAATGTTGCCATTAAGCTAGACTGCTTACTGGGCCCATCTCTGATTTGGCTTATTCTTAAGCGATAGAAATTATTTTGTAAAGGTGATAAAACTTGAACAGAATCTGAGCTTTACTTGAAATTCTGCAAAATACCAAGGTGGAGTGAAAATAATAGAAAGGGGTTTGTGCAATGACTAAAAGGTAAAATTTTGTTATAAAAAACAAAACAAAAAAACCCAATTCTGACCCAAGTAGTCTTATGCTTAACCTGTGACATAGCTGTTATGGAGCTAGTAAACTTTAGAAGAATTCTGAAATTTGGCGCATATGTTCAAGGAGGTATATTCCTTGGATGTTATCATTGAAACTACTTCCTAGCTAAAACTAGATAAATGGCAGCTCTTTAATGTATTGAAAATGGCAAATATATATTATTAAGAAAAAGTTATTTATAATGCCTTGTCATAATTGTAGGGGTGTTCTAGAGCCAAATGCATAAAACTCAGTGTAATTTCATTCCATTTTATTGTTTACACGATTATTCAAAGATGACTGCAAAGGTAAAAGGAAAATAAAAGTGTTGCACAAATAGACTGTGTAATGAGTTTCCTTGATCTTCGTATTTTGTGCATTACTGTTGTAATATGACAAATAAACACTGTTCTAAGATCACCTGCAGTTACCAACACTTGTTTTCTTTACCTGGCTTATTGAAAATGCCACCTGGAAAGGAAACCTGGTTCATTAAGGTCAGAAGAAGAAATGGAACACACACACACTCACACACGCTATTTTCCTGTCCATCTGCCTGCAATGTTCCCTATTGCTCACTGTTCAGTGTTTTTGTCTAATGTAGTGTTAAAAATCCTAAGTGTTGAGGCAATAGTCGTGAAGAAGGCAATAGCGAGAGCAGAATTGGAACTGTGGAACTACTTTCTCAAACCAGTTTGAATGACACTAAGGAAACTGCTTGCCTGCCCAAATTAGGGGAGAAGGTGCAATTTGTCAGGAGATATAATTAAGTAGTATCAGTTAGGGAGACAAAGGCTCTATTGAAATAAGAGTAAACTAAAAGGGGAAATTATAAACCCATCCGGCTCCTGATAAAGCACTTCACATGCTTGTAATGCTGTGAACAGATCATTAGTCACTAAGCAAGAGCGAAAGTATTTAAGTGCATGAGCTGTGATTGCATGTAATGATTCTTGGCACATATAGCATCTTGGATTTTTAAAGCACTGTACTAACTAATTAACTAATTCTCCTGTGAAAATAGGTGGATAACTTTTACTTTACAGAAAAGTGATGTTCAGGGAGGCTTGCTGCTTGCCCAAGGCTACACGAGAAATTAGGATTAGGATTTAGAAATTCCATGCTGCACTAAAGAAACCAGGGAAAAGGCTGGAAAGCTAAAAGTGCTCAGATACCACAGTAATCGGGGTTATGTAAGTACCTAGCTCAAGAGAATACAATCTATTGATGAAATAGTCAACAATAGCCTAGAAGGGTGTGCCTGGTATAGTGATATGCCGTAGAAGCATTAAAACACTTTAAAGTTTTCCTGGATGCGAAGGAAGAGCTGGTCTTCACTACAGGAAATAGTTTCTTTGCTTTATTACAGTTGCATTAAAGTGCTTTTTGCAAGTACCAAAGCACTGTATGTAAAATAGAACCCACAACAACAAAATGAATTTAGAAGGAAAGTAACTCGGGGGAAAATAACAGCTTCAATTTTAAATTTAGTAAATATTACTCTCATGAGGCAGGTATGCCACCAAACTATCAATATAGACAAAGATTTGATATGCAAAGTTGGCAAAAAACAAACAAAAAAACCCCCAACCTCATAGCTTAACATGCAGACCAGTGTGCAGCTTCTGTGCAGGAATATAAACAGAAAGAACAATGGGTATTCCAGAGTGAAGGACCTTTTAAATGCTGCATTCACTACTTCAGTTGACTATGGAGAGGAAAAGAAAACCAGGGACTGTTAACATGGGCAATTTTGCATGAGAAATGACCAAGAGGTGGATGCACTTCACACTGGGATGGTATATGGCCCCAGAGTAGTCATGGGTGCTATTTATTGCGCAGGAGTTGATCAGACAATGGTCTGATCTCTCGTAAGGAATGGAAAACATCTGGTTACATTCAAAAGGAAAAATGGCCAATTAATTAGATGAACTTGGAGTAGGTGAGGTATTGTAGATCCATCTGTGAACCCAGGGAATGGGGCTTATTGGAGAAATCTCTAGGATTTTTACAGCAATGATTATGTGCCATTGCTTACAGTTTTGCAGTTGCAGGAGTTATTTGTTAATTAACGTCAATATCTGTGGAACCAGCCTTTTCAGTGCACTTTTATTTCCAGTGTGTTGAAAGCAGCTCTTCATTTTGGGCGGAGGTTGAAGCCAGTTAATGGAAAACAAATTGTGTGTCTGCCCACTGCTGTAACCCAGCTCAGCACTAAACTGAACTACTACAATGTCTGGTTAGCAGTTGTTCACTGATGTTCTGCTAAGAAAATACAAGTAGGGTGTATGGGGGCACGGTGGAATTTTCATCCTCTTAACTCTCAGGACGTGAAATCTTCAATATATGTAACCTTAGGCCAAATAAACTTGGCTTCCATCTCTCTTTGTACCACTTTCCAGCAGCTCTTCCCCATGTTCTTACTATTCCCTCTTCTTGATATCGAATGAGACAGACCTTCCCACTTCCCTGACCCTCAGCTTATAAGAGGTTCTTCCCAGCTTCCTGGCACATGACTCCAATATATACTATGGTTCTGGGTCCCAAATCAACTTCTTTCTTTCCCACCTCTGCACTGTGTGGCTACTTCCACCAGAAGCCCCCTGCTGTGACATTCTGAAGTCGGGGGTCGGAGGGGGAGAGGAGGGGAAGGGCGGAGGGAGTTAACAGGGGCAGAAAGAGGATATACTAGAATAGAGGGAGGGAAGTCCTGACCAATAGCTGCAATCCCTTCCTCCTCTTACCACCATATCCACTGGAATCATGACTGCTTTTGGGAAATTGCTAGTCCTAATGGTGTTTGACATCCTAGAGTGAGAGTCTCAAGGGTTATTCCCTGCTTGTATTCCTCTAGGATTGGATATAAAGGGAGCTCCTCTGCAAAATGCCTTTAAATAACACTATCTTCCTAAGAAATGAATCACTGTGTATAACCTGTAAATGGTCCTTTCTTCTCCTGCCCCCAGACCCCCTTTTCTTGCCTAATCAGAGGCTTGTTTTCCTTTCCACCAGCTAGACTTGCATACTGATGTTGGATGTGAGATTGGCTGGTGCCTGAAATCAATCATAATGATGATGAGTCTGACACAGACCTAAAAAAAAAAAAAAAAAGAGTCTTCTAATTAAGTGTGGTGAAAATACAGATTCTGTTTAGCAGGGAGGCGTTTTCTCTTTAGGGTTCTTCAAAGCAGCAGAATATGTGAGACCTTGTTAGTAATTAATTATGTTCATCATAATGAGCAGTTCAGTTTTTCTTTAGCTCAGTTCCAGCACACATTAGGTTGATTGTGGATATTTTTCCCAGCGTCAGATGACCAGCTCACTAAGCATCTTGCAATGTTTCCATACCCAGGCATGACCATACTGTAGTAGTGATTTTTAAAGAGAAGTTGGCAGAGGAACAGGAACCAACGTCTCTGATCTCCCTCTGCTAATGACCTGACAGAGCAACTAGATTTGCTCAAACCAGCAAAAATTCCCACCAGCAAAATCTCTCCCTCTTTTACTTGCATTTTATTACCCCAATGGTCCAATTGATTAAATATCCAGACTTAATAGCTGAGCATTGTGACATGTTAGTAATTCATTTTGTCACTGTGAATAAACCCAACATTACAGTGTACATAAAAATGTGGTTTTATGGCTACTTTATGATTGTTAGACGGCTGCTTGTCAAACTGTTTGCATAGTGAAAGTAATCCGAGGTGCTGAAACCCAGCAGTGAGAGGCAAAGAACTTCGTAATCTTCATAGGCAGTGCTGCATCAAGCAGATGAGATTTTAAAGGGAGTCATCCATAAAGGATTAGGGCCATAAGCAAGAAGATTTAGTTTTTGCTACTCAGCCCAAATGAGAGGCAATAATGCCCTTCTCAGGAAGCAAGTCCACGTAGTATCTTGCCATCTAATCTACAAACATGAATGTGAAAGATTGTATTGCTCTGCCGTCTCCATGGGGTAGAGAAAATCATTATGGAAGATGGATGTGTTTATGTGGGGAAACAGTTAAGGCATTTTTATTCAACATCAATTCCCCGTATTCATCTCTCTCCTCTTTCCCTCTCCTTTTTTTAATGTGCAAATGTTATGAATAAAAGGTGTCTGCTTCCTTTCCACCTTCTAAAGAACCATACCTGGCAAGGGCTTCAAAGATTGAGGAGTTTGATTCTTTCCTGTTGTTAGAAGTGTAATTCATTAGGGAGGGTCTCTGCTAATATATAGAAAGAGTTATTAAATAGAGAGTGCTTTTATTTTTAATCTCAGTTACTGTGTCTGTGGCTGAATGGTTCCATTCTGTCTTTCCTGATGCACCTGCTCAAAACATTGTAGTTATTTAATAGAGCATATAGGTTTATCTCTACTTGCTAATTTTTTAGAGGACAAATGAGGTATAGCTTCTCCAGAGTTAAGGGGATTTAAGGTAATCATGAGATAAAAATCTCATCTTGGTTCTCAGAAAAACAGCTAACTTCACTGTCATCTGAAATGAGATGTTAATCAGAGCCAGAGGTACTGATGTGGCCCAATGGTTGTGGATGGGAAGGATCTGTGTTTCGTACATTGCTTTTAGTGGTGTGACAGAGTTAGACCAGAAGGGTATAGGAGAGTGCTGGAAGTTAGGTATATCAGCCTCAGGATGTGCAGGTCCTTGTTCCCTTGCTAGCCAAACAAAGGCTACTCCAGGCCAGTCAAGACACCTGGGGCCAATTAAGATAGCCCGGGTCACTCTCATAGTGAGGGAGCACCTAGAAAAGGCCCAAGAGGCCCAGAGAACTTACTACAACCGTCAAGCCAAGGTTCGTCAGTTCCAACCCAGTGACCGAGTAATGGTACTGGTACCCACGGCCGAAAGTAAGTTGTTGGCCCATTGGCAAGGGCCCTATGAAGTAGTCGAACCTGTTGGGGAAGTGAATTACAAGGTGAGACAACCAGGACGTCGAAAACTAGAGCAGATATATCACATCAACCTTCTAAAACCCTGGCATACCCAAGAAGCGTGTGTAGTTGCTCACAAGGACCCATTGCAGGAGAACCAGAACCCCGAGCAGGTGAAGATATCTCCTGATTTAACACCAGCCCAAAGAGAGGAGGTGGTTGAGATGATCAACAGGAACCAAGATGTATTCTCATCTCGGCCAGGACAAACAACTGAGACATATCACCACATCATTACAGACCCTGGGGCCAAGGTGACGATGAGACCTTACCGAGTTCCAGCGGCCAAAAGAGAAGAAATCAGAGCAGATATAAAGAAAATGTTGAAGTTAGGGGTAATTGAAGAGTCCTACAGTCAGTGGTCTAGCCCGATCGTGCTAGTACCCAAACCAGATGGCTCCACAAGGTTTTGCAATGACTTCCGTTGGCTGAATGAAGTGTCCCAGTTCGATGCATATCCTATACCCCGGATAGATGAGTTAGTGGACCGACTGGGAAATGCCCGCTTCCTGACCACTCTGGATTTAACTAAAGGGTACTGGCAAATCCCCCTTGCTGAAGACACAAAGGAAAAGACCACTTTCTCCATCCCAGAGGGACTGTTTCAATATACAGTCCTTCCATTCGGTCTACACGGGGCCCCAGCCACCTTTCAGCGCCTTATGCATAAGCTATTGAGTCCCCATGCCAGTTATGCAGCTGCCTACCTGGATGATGTGGTTATTCATACCGCAGACTGGGAAACCCACCTGGAAAAGGTTGAAGCTGTCCTAGACACCCTAAGGCGTGCTGGCCTTACCGCAAACCCTGCAAAGTGTGCCATAGGATTAACGGAGGCAAAGTATCTGGGGTACATTGTGGGACAAGGTGTAGTGAAACCCCAACTCAATAAACTAGAGGCCATCCAAAACTGGCCCCGACCGGTTCACAAGAAACAAGTCTGAGTATTTTTGGGGGTTGTGGGGTACTATAGATGCTTTATTCCCCATTTTGCCACTAGGGCAAGTGCCCTGACTGATCTCATAAAAGCTCGGGGACCTGAGATGGTGCGATGGACAGACACAGCAGAGAGGGCGTTTACAGATCTACAGACAGCCCTTTGCAGTGACCCTGTACTTATAGCCCCAGATTTCGCTAAGGAGTTCATCTTGCAGACAGACGCATCTGAAGTGGGACTAGGGGCTGTCCTATCCCAGATGGTCGGGGAAGAAGAACATCCAATCCTCTATCTGAGTAGAAAACTTCTCCCGAGGGAACAGAAGTATGCTGTGGTCGAGAGGGAATGCCTTGCCGTTCAGTGGGCCATGGAAACACTGCGATACTACCTGCTTGGTAGGCAGTTTACCCTCATGACTGACCATGCCACTCTTCAGTGGATGCAGCAGAACAAGGAGAAAAATGTGAGAGTGACTAGATGGTTCTTATCCCTTCAACCTTTCCAGTTCCGCATACAGCACAGAGCTGGATGTCGCCACGGCAACGCAGATGGCTTATCAAGAGTGCATTGTATGTCAACCCAAGTTGCCCAACCCCTTGGTGTTGAGCAGGGGGGAGAGATATGTGACGGAGTTAGACCAGAAGGATATAGGAGAGTGCTGGAAGGCAGGTATATCAGCCTCAGGATGTGCAGGTCCCTGTTCCCTGGATAGCCAAACAAAGGCTACTCCAGGCCAGTCAAGACACCTGGGGCCATTTAAGAACCTTCTAGAAAGGAATAGAAACAGCTAGCCTGATTGGGACACCTGAAGCCAATCAGGCACTGGCTGAAACCAGATAAAAACCTCCCAGTTAGTCAGGTGGCTATGAGTGTCAGGAGCTGTGAGAGGAAGTTGTGCTGTTGGTGAGACTGAATGTTGGACAACATATCATACAGAAGGAAGGAGGCCCTGAGGTAAGGGTGAAGTGGAGTTTGAAGAAGCGGAGACTGCTGTGGGGAAGTAGCCCAGGGAATTATATTGTGTTTTGTGCCTAAAAGGTCAGCCATCTTAGCTGATACTGGTAGGGTCTCTGGGCTGGAGCCCGGAGTAGAGGGCGGGCCCAGGCTCCCCCCTTTTTCCATCTTCCATACTGGCCTGTGATGAAGGTAACTCACTAGGCGGTGACTCTTGCCAATTATACTGAGAAAGGGAGATCACTCTGGGGCCTAGATGAGTTTCTGAAGCCTCTAAATCTGCCAGGAAGCACAGGACCCACAAGTACAAACTTGGAGCTTTGTCACAGTGGATTAATAACCACAACAATCTTGTATCCCAGTTGCAAAACATTTTTGTGGGAGCTGAAAAAATTAAAGCTAAAATTGAAATATGGGTCTAAGCAAGATGTCTGCATCTTCAGAATTTAAAAAGCTTGATAAAGCTCTTTGACGAGTCCCTCCATGCAGAAATTTTCAAGAGTCCTACATGTACTGACTACTGCCTTTACATATTAAGGATGATATGTTCTGATGTTAAATCCGATACCCATTCTATTATATAACAGAAAGGAGAGGTTTTACAGGTGGTAGTTTTACAAGATTAGCACCTGAAAAGCCTCTCTGGATCCATAAATCACTATCATTCACAAGACAGTGAAAACATTTGAGTGACTCTGAAAATTCTTCTTCAATCTTTATCATGTTGGGAGTTGTGACAGAAGCTGCTGAATAGTTTTGACAAAGAAATGGGCTTATTCTGTAAATGTCCTGCATTCTCAATTGGCCGCATAGAACAAACTGCACACTACAGCAATAAATGAAATGTAAAACAAAGTGGTTGTGACATAGAGCTTGGCTACACTTGAAATTTCAAAGCGCTGCTGCGGGAATGCTCCCGGGGAGCATTTTGAAGTGTGTGTGTGGCCACGCGAGAGCGCTGGGAGAGAGCTCTCTGAGCACTCCTGGTAATCCACCTCCACAAGGGGATTAGCTCAGAGCGTGGCTCCCAGCACTCGGAGCCTGTCCACACTAGCACTTTAAAGCACTCAGACGTACTTGCGCTCAGAGGAGTGATTTTTTACACCCCTGAGCCAGCAAGTTAGAGCACTATAAAGCGCCAGTGTAGCCAAGCCCATAGCATGTGATAGCTATTACAGAAGCAGAGGGGAGTTAGCTCTGATGCTCTGACAAAATTCCAGTGTGGGCAATTATATGTTTGACTTCCTAAATTTCCCTGCCATTGAGTTTGGATAGGGCATTCTTCACTTTCCATCCTAAGCTGTTAAACAATATCCGCTACCGTGTTACAAAGCTAATGTCTTCCCTCCCTAGAGACCATTTCATTTTAGCACTGGTGTAGTGATCTTTGTCATGACGGTGTATATCTCTGTATAAAAACCTTGCAAAATTCTATACTAATAGGGAAAGTAACTTTATTAGACTATTATATTAAGACAGAAGAATAGATTTTTACACCTAGACTGGTAAGTGAATATGATAACTTTTCCAGGATGTTGTGATTGTAAAGTTCTTTAGGTGAGCTGAAAACTGTATTCTTGATGATAAGTCATTACAGTGGCTGGCAATATATGGACATGTTTTATCTGTGAAACTAAAAACATTCACCACCACTTTTTTTAAAAAACATCAGTCATATGTGACTTTACGTATTTAGGTTTGAGATTAGCAGCCGTGTTAGTTTGTATCCGTAAATAAGACGAGGAAGACTTTGTAACACCTTAGAGACTAACCAGTTTATTTCAGCATAAGCTTTCGTGGGCTACAGCCCACTTCATCAGATGCATAGAGTGGTATTTTTTTCTCCTGGTGATAATGGCCCATCCAAATTAAACAGCCTCTTAGAATTGGTATGGTAATGTACAACCTTTTCTTTTTCCTTTCTGTGTATATAAATACATCTTACTTCTGTTCCATTCTATGCATCTGATGAAGTGGGCTATAGCCCATGAAAGCTTATGCTGAAATAAACCTGTTAGTCTCTAAGGTGCTTCCTCATCTTATTTATGTATTTAGTTCATTTTAAAATAAAGGCATAAATGTGGACACATGATTAGCATTATTAGAGCTGGAACAAATATGGCATCTTAAATATTCCTCTTCAGTTTCAGCAACCAAACTCCACAGGAAGAGGAAAAGTTTGGGGACAGATGTGTTGGACCTGATTACAATCCACTGACTTCAAGGTGATTTTTTGTTTTGAGTAAAGAGGCCCTATGTGATAGTCAAATGATTTGGGTTCAAATAGAACATTTGTTGTGTATTACATAGGTATAGAAACAGAATTAAAAAAAAAACATAAGAATAGTTGATGCAGAACCATTGATGAAATCCTGGCCCCCACAGAAGTCAATGAGAATTTAGGCATTGATGCCAATAAGGTCAGGTTTTCACCCCGTGTTTCTCAATTAAGAATTCTCTAGCATGCTTTTGGGGGCTGTCAAGTGAATAATAATGACTCCACCACTGCTTGAATGTGTTTTGGATATGAATGAAAGGTGGTTAATAAAATATCCCAAACATCTTCCACTTCTCTCCATGCAACAACCTTTCCCTTTTTTTTAACAGCACATCATATTCAGTCAAGCAGAGAATGATCTCTGACAGGCAGCTTTCCAGTTGTTTATGGTTGATTTCAGTGCTAACACGGTAAGACTGTCCATCAGACATTGCACAGCTTCATCATCCATAAACATGAAGCTCCTCAAAGGAATTAAAGAAGCAAAGTGACAAAAGTTTGTACCCACATGATGTTGGATAATCTTTTTTCTACCCAGCACTTTAAAAATATGAATTCAGATCCATGGACGAAAGCTATTTAAATGCAATTTAACATTGTAACAATCACTATGATTCTAAATTACCTTTTCAGACATTGATATGGCATGTGTGACAGTATTCCTTTGTTGGATTTGCAAGACCAACAAACATCTGAATCTCTGAAACGTCCTATACTTTTTGTTACTGTCCTCCAAAAGATTGCTCTATAGAATCTGAACCAGGCTTGTGTTCATGCAGATAAGCTAAAAACCTTGTTCGTTCTTCCACCTTTTTAATAGCAAAATTAAAAAGTTTCAACATAATCATGGTTTTGATTGAGTAATTGATTTTATTGCAATTAAAATCATTGCAGGATGTTCAACCACAGGCATTTGTTCATATGTGAAATCTCACGATATCCAGATGATTATTTGTAATCAGTCTGAATATATTTGTTCTAGTCTTGCTGGTGTTGGTTGTGGAATTTACATCTCTGGCTATAATATGATTTAGGCAACATAAGAGCTGATGCTAACAAAATATATACTGGAGTTCAGCTGTGAAGAGTAAGATATATTTAGCCCATGGTAACATTTTTGACTTTTATTAATTGCAATATGCATTTTGTTACATTTATGTATTTATATATGTCTTTGGGCTATTTCTTATGGCCTAAAAATGACATCTCTTGAATGATATTAATGAGAACTTGAAACCAAGCTAGAAAGTTTTGGATTAAGTATCACCAATGCATTTACATATATCAAGTTATAAATCAATCATTTCTTTCCTTCACCCCATTTCCCCACCATCCCCACTCCCAGAATGTTTCTTCTTTCTTTTACATTTATTTCCATACACTAGGTGTAGTGAGAACACTCCTGATCTGACTCTCTGTTGCACCAGAAAGTAAACTGTTTTCCTCACCAATCAGTAATATTTAGTGCAGTACTATTCAGAAAAAAATTATTGCAAAATAACATATTAGGAGTTCAACATTTATTGTTTTGCAATAATTGTATCAAATTTACTTAATCTATAAGCAAGAAGGCTTTTCTGTCTTCTAATGTACAGCCCTGCAAATTTAACTGGGGTCTTGTGAATCAAACTGTATTTGTTCCTTTTTGTGCATCATCACCAGTAATAGAGGTTTTTCGAGCCAAGCTGTGCCCTCAGTGGTACCAGTGCAACCCACTACCTTCAGTGAGCTTCTATAGATGTAGTCTTTTGGACCCTCAGTTAAAACTCTTAATTTGTTATTGACACAAAAATGAACAGAAACCAGTTTACTTCATCTTAACCACGTTGGTTCAGCAGGACAAACAGGATTAAAAAGAAAAAGTTACTTAAAAGTAAACGGAAAGATCTGTTAGGTAAGTGGATATCATTTTTATATCGTCACTTTTTCAGAACACAATTTAAAGAACTACAGAAGAGAACACTTTTGGCAAATATAATCTCTGAAGAATTTTGAAAATTCCAAAATGATTGAGATAATGCTGAAGATATTTTGCGTGGATCAGAATATTGATTTAAATGACCAGCACCTCAGATGCATTAGAGCAGTTCTCCCCAGCTGTTCTGCTGGTGAAAAGCTTCCTTATCTATCCCACAACACATGTCCTAGATCCTTGGGTAACACAGGACTGCCATAATGGCTCCTACACTGCTACATTCTCCAGTCCGTGGCTGGTGTATGTGCACGGCTGTGGGACATGAGGAAGGCTCTGCCCTAGAAATTCTTGGCTGCTAGAACAGCCCATTGGAGTTATAAGAAATCAGCACAACTTAGAGCAGCGGTGTCCAACAGAAATTCGATGCTAGCCTCACTTGTGGTTTTGAATTTTTCTTATTAACCACATTATAAAAAAGCTGCATGCATGAGCCACAATTCAATAGCCTATTAGCCACATATTGGACAACGCTGATTTGGAGTATAATAGCCCAATTTCAGGGGCATGCAAAGTCTTCTGAGACTCTTTCCCCCCCACAATCGTGTCATGGGGCAATTTAACTGTCTCATTAGAACCCTGACATTTAATATCTGTTTTAATGATAACTAAAATATAAAAAAAGATGGATTTGTGCATATGGTGCATGTTGTTCCTTTATTCCAGCCCTCTTGAAATTTAGGAACAGTGATATAAAATTAGTTTTATTTACCTGCTTTACATTCTTTGCCCAGATGGGTTTCCTTTTAATCTTTTCAAATTGACACTGAAAGTTTTTTAGTGTATTTCACTAAGAAATTTAAATTATCGGTAACCCTTATTTCTGGGTTTGGAACTTTTGAATGAGCAGAAAAGAATTTTGCATCAGAACATTTTTGTCAAGAAACCTTGAGTTTTGAATCAGAAAATCTTTTAAACTGACTCCTATATAATCCCTTGAGGATTCTGAAACAAAATGAATGATTGGACTGAATATACCATCCCCATCCAAGTTTCCTATACCACCCAGCTTGAGCTCTATATATTCTAATTTTTATAAACATATGCTGTTGAAATCGGGTTATATATAATGCTTTATAACATAGCTGAGACCTCAGACCCAGGAATATTTTATTGGAATGTATGTTATAAGAACGAATTATGGAAAGCATTTTAGGGGGAAGCATTTTAGGGGGAAGCATTTTAGGGGGAAGCATGTAATAATACTTCGCACTACGTTGGCTGGATCATTCTTTATATAAATTATCCTGGAAATGCATCTGTGTCTGCTGCTTTGTATTTGTGCATTCCCAGCCCCCAAAGACTAAGTACTTTTACCCTATTCCTATTTGATTGGCTAGGATTATGTGTGTGAGGAGCATGAGTTGGTATGTTAAAATGAACAGTCAATAAATATTTTTGCCAAATATTGGCTTCTCTTCAGTTTGTTTTCTTTCAGGTAAAATACAATATTTTTTTTGTGCACAGTGCTTAAAAAGTCTCACCCAAATCTATGAATCATTATGTAATATATTGTACTTACTTAACACAAGCAAATACTTTTTATAAGTAATTAAATCGACTGAAAGTGTTGCACAACTCTCCCATCTGTTTGAAGCAACTACTAAATTGCAGTACTATACAAATTAAAATATATACTGCTTACATCCTGCTCTTGTAAATATGTGCCAAGACTTGCATTGTATATATGGGGCTGGTCCATTAATTTTATTCTGAAGTGTGGAAATGCTGAATCCAAGGAACACGGGAGTAAACAATACTGGCTTTTAATGGCCAATTTAAGTAGCCGTGGCATCAACTGAACTTGTTATTCTGAGATATGCTGTAACTGGTTAGAATAAAATAGTGCTTTGGAAGTATGTCTACAAACGGATCTTGAGATATACAACATAATCTCACAATGTTTGCCATCTGCAACATGTTGCAGAGGGCCATTAACTCAACTGGAGGAAACAAACAGGAAAACAGCAAATGGTGGTATTAGCAGGTGATGGTATTAGAAATGTATACATCCATCGAAGAAGTCACAAATTGGATCGATGGCTGTTTATATTTCTTTTTATACTGCACACCACAGTCTTGCTTAACTGATAGCTCTGCCAATATTAAAAGGATCAAAAGCTAAGATATGTCTAAAAGAGAAAAAGTAAACACTTTAAAAACAAATCTTATACTTCTATGCTTCTTTGAACAGTAAATTTAAACTTTCTTTACAGAATCAAAACACTGGACTTTTTTTCTTTAGTATGTTTCTTTTAGATGGTTGGAAGCAATGCTTGACCATACACAGAAAGACCTAGGGGTGTAGCAAACTTTTGACATGGCTTCATTGAACTAGTAATTCACTAACAAAGTCTACAACAATGATGTAACTATTGGCAGTTGTTCCTGCACCTATAAATGTCAGAAATGTATTAAATGTAATCCACATAGAAAATACAGACCAGTAGTTATACAGAAATCCGTAGAAGAGCTTTGTGTAGATTGAAAGCTTGTCTCTTTCGCCAACAGAAGTTGGTCCAATAAGATATCACCTCACCCACCTCATTGCACTAATAATCTGGGACCAACATAGCTACAGTACTGCGGACTTGTCTGTGGCATTTTGCAGGAGTAGAGGATGTGGCTGACTGTAAGTACCACCATTTTTTAATTTGAACATAAGAATGGCCATACAAGGTGTGACAAAGTTCCAAGTCTGTATTTGTGGGTCCTGTGCTTCCTGGCAGATTTAGGGGCCTCAGAACCTTATCCAGGCCCCAGAGTGACCTCCCTTCCTCAGTAAGTAATTAGGAGAGACAGAAAGGGGGGAGCCCGGGCCCGCCCTCTACTCCGGACTCCAGCCCAGGGACCCTAATAGTATCAGCTAAGATGGCTGACCTTTTAGGCACAAAACACAATACAATTCCCCGGGCTACTTCCCCACAGCAGTCTCCGCTTCTTCAAACTCCACTTCACCCTTACCTCAGGGCCTCCTTCCTTCTGTATGATATGTTGTCCAACACTCAGTCTCACCAACAGCATAACTTCCTTCCACAGCTCCTGACACCCACAGCCCACCTGACTAACTGGGAGGTTTTTATCTGGTTTCAGCAAGTCCCTGATTGGCTTCAGGTGTCCCAATCAGGCTAGCTGTTTCTACTCCTTTCTAGAAGGTTCTTAATTGGCCCCAGGTGTCTTGATTGGCCTGGAATGGCCTTTGTTTGGCTATTCAGGGAACAGGGACCTACACATCCTGAGGCTGATATACCTGCCTTCCAGCACTCTCCTATACCCTTCTGGTCTGACTCCGTCACAAAGGTCAGAACAAAGGTCCATTTAGCCCAGTATCCTGTCTTCCGACAGTGGCCAATACCAAACATCCCTAAGGGAATGAACAGTACAGGTAATCATCAAGTGATCCATCCCCAGTTTCTGGCAAATAGAGGTTAGGGACACCATCATTGCCCATCCTGGCTAAGAGTCATTGATAGACACGTCCTCTGTGAACTTATCTAGTTCTTTTTTGAGCCTTCTTCTTGTCTTGGCCTTCACAACATCCTCTGGCAAGGAGTTCTACAGGTTGACTGTGCATTGTGTGAAAAAAAGTTTTGTTTTTGAGTGTACTTATGTAACAAAAAAAAATCTACATTTGTAAGTTTCACTTTCATGATAGAGATTGCACTACGGTACTTGTATGAGGTGAATTGAAAATTACTATTTCTTTTGTTTATTATTTTTACAGTGCAAATATTTGTAATATAATAATAAAGTGAGCACAGTACATTTTGTATTCTGTTGTAACAGAAATCAATATATTTGAAAATGTAGAAAAACATCCAAAAATAAATTTCAATTGGTATTCTATTGTTTAATAGTTCAATTAAAACTGTGAATACTCACAATTTTTTAATCACGATTAATGTTTTCGAGTTAATCATTTGAGTTAACTGTGATTAATCATCAGCCCTACTTAAGAGCCTTTGGTGAGGGACCTTGTCAAAGGCTTTCTGAAAATCTAAGTACACTATATCCACTGGATCCCCCCTGTCCATATGCTTGTTGACCCCTCAAAGAATTCTAGTAGATTGGTGAGGCATGATTTCCCTTTACAAAAACCATGTTGACTCTTCCCCAACAAATTATGTGTTCATCTATGTGTCTGAGAATTTTTTGTCTTTACTATAATTTCAACCAGTTTGCCTAGTATTGAAGTCAAGCTTAGCATCCTATAATTGCCAGAATCATCTCTGGAGCTCTTTTTTAAATTTGGCATCAATTAGCTATCCTCCAGTCATTTGGTACAGAAGCTGATTTAAATTATAGGTTATAAACTACAGTTAGTAGTTCTGCAATTTCATATTTGAGTTCCTTCAGAACTCTTGGGTGAATACCATCTGGTCCTGGTGACTTCTTATTGTTTAGTTTATCAATTTGTTCCAAACTTCCTCTAATGACATCTCAATCTGGGACAGTTCCTCAGATTTGTCACCTAAAAGGAATGGCTCAGGTTTGGGAATTTCCCTCACATCCTCAGCCATGAAGACCAATGCAAAAAAAATTCACTTATTTTCTCCGCAATGGTTGATCATCCTTGAATGCTGCTTTATCATCTCAATCATCCAGTGTCCCCCCTGGTTGTTTGGCAGGCTTACTTTGATTAACTGTTCTTCAAATTCTTTTTTGGCCTTCCTAATTATATTTTTAGACTTCATTTGCCAGAGTTTATGTTCCTTTTTATTTTCCTCACTAGGATTTAACTTCCAATTTTTAAAGGATGTTTTTTTTGTCTCTCACTGCTTCTTTTACTTTGTTGTTTTAGCCATGGTGGTACTTTTTTGGATCTCTTACTATGTTTTTTAATTTGGGCTGTATATTTAAGTTGAGCTCTATTCTGGTGTCTTTAAAATGTTTCCATGCAGCTTGCAAAGAATTCACTTTTGGTGCTGTACCTTTTAATTTCTGTTTAACCAATTTCTTCATTTTTGTGTACGTCCCCTTTCTGAAATGAAATGCTACAGTGTTGGGCAGCTGTGGTGTTTTTCCGCCATAGGGATGTTAAATTTAACTATATTATGGTCACTATTATCAAGTGGTCCAGCTATATTCACCAGATTTTGAATTTTGAACCAGATCCTGTGCTCCACGTAGGACTAAATCAAGAATTGCCTCTTCTTTTTTGGGTTCCAGGACTAGCTGTTCCAAAATGTAGTCATTTAAGATGTCTGCATCCTATCCTGAGGTGATATGTACCCAGTCAATATGAGGATAGTTGAAATCCCCCATTATTATTGAGCTTTTTATTTTTATAGCCTCTAATCTCCCTGAGCATTTCACACTCACTATCAGTATCCTGGTCAGGTAGTCTGTAATATATTCCTACTGCTACATTCGTATTATAAGAGCATGGAATTACTATCTATAGAGTTTCTGTGGTACAGTTTGGGTCATTTAAGATTTTTGCTTAATTTGATTCTAGGTTTTCTTTCACATATAGTGCCACTCCCCCATCAGCACAACCTGTTCTGTCTTTCTGATATGTTTTGCACCCTGGTATTACTGTGTCCCATTGATTATTTTCATTCCATCCCATTTATTATTCTTATCATTTCTGTGATGGCTATTATATCAATATCCTCATTTAATACAAGGCACTCTACATTTCCACATGTCCTGGGGCAGGACATTACGTACATTGCTTCCATAGGCCAGTTTCAGCACTTTTTTAATATATTGGTTTCACCCATCTTATTATTTAGACTTGTAGCACGGATATATTAAAGCACTTTAAAAGCTTGCCAGTTTTTAGCTGTCTGTCATTACGTGATGTAATTGAATGGGACTTTCATTTGACTGTTTCTCATCAGATCCTACCTGTATTTTATCATCTTCCATCTTCTTCTCTTTACTAGGACATAGAGAATCTCCATTAATAGATCCTCCCCTAAAGGATGCCTCTGTCTGAATCATGTGCTCCTCCACATCTGTCAGCTTTCCCCCAGCCCTTAGTTTAAAAATTTGTCTATGACCTTTTAATTTTAAGTGCCAGCAATCTGGTTCCATTTTGGTTTAGGTAGACCCCATCCCTCCTGTATAGGCTCCCCCTTTCCCAAAAGTTTGCCCAGTTCCTAATAAATCTAAACCCCTCTTCCCTACACCATCATCTCATCTATGCATTGAGACTCTGCAGTTCTGCCTAACTTGCTCTGTGTGTGGAACTGGAAGCATTTCAGAGAATGCAACCATGGAGGTCCTGGACTTCAGTCTCTTATCTAGCAGCCTAAATTTGGACTCCAGGGCCTCTGTCCTATCCTCCCTTATGTCACTGATACCTACATGTACCACGAGCACCAGCTGCTGCCCAGCACTACACATAAGTCTATCTAGATGCCTCGAGAGATCCACAACCTTCACACCAGACAGGCAAGTCACCATGAGGTTCTCCCGGTCATCATAAACCCAGCTATCTATGTTTCTAATGATCTAATCACCCATAACTATTACATGTCTCTTCCTAATAATTGTAGTTCCCTCCCCTGGGAAGGTATCCTCAGGTCAAGAGGATACCATGACATCATCTGGACAGAGGGTCTCAGCTATGGGATCATTTCCTTCTGTTCCAGTTGGATGTTCTCCTTCCCTGAGATTTTCAACCTTCTCAGCAACACAGAGGCTATCAGACCAGGGGTGGGACCATTCTACTGGGTCCCGGAAAGTCTCATCTAGGTATTTCTCTGTCTCCCTTAGCTCCTCCAATTCAGCCACTCTGGTCTCCAAAGCCTGTACACAGTTTCTGAGGGCCAGGAGCTCCTTGTACCAAATGTACACATACACCACTTGCCCATAGCACAGGTAATCTTACATGCTGCATTGGGTGCAATAAACTGGTAGCCCCCACTCTGTTGCTGGACTTCTGCCTGCATTCCTTTTTACTCTTACAGCTTGATCCTTTGTTTCATTTTTATCAGGGGGTGTTTTGGGCTTTAAGTTTAAAGAATGTTAAGTGTATCTAGATGGCCCTCACACTCCCTGCTTTAAACTCCCTTGCAAAACTCCCTTGTTAGCCACTCCTGTTCATGTCCTTTGAGGGGAAAACCCAAAGGGTTGTGATGAACAAATGCTCATCTCCTCAAAAGTTCTCGATGCGGTATCCTACAAGATTTTCCTCTTGTTCAACATGTATGAGAGTCTGTCAGGGGAGATTGAGAGATGTCATGCTTTGTTCCCTTCTACGTGAAAGCAGTTTCTGCAGTCTTTTTGCTTTCCAGATGCCCAGGAGAGGGATGAAAGCTTCCTGTCTGATACTTAGTGAGGTTGGAGTGACTTTGATTTGTGTCAATTGTTGGCAGCCATTCATTTTAATTTTTTAATGTATCCAAATTATAACTATGGATGAAATGTAATTAATTAAAATAAATACTATATCTGTGGCAAAGAATCCAAACACCAGATAATTAATAACCTGGAACACAGTAATGCTGAGCGAGTAGTAGAGGTGATTCTAGACAAAGGATTAGACATGAGTTTTTAATTTGATATGGCAGCAAAATGTGTCAGTGGGATTTTGGATTGCATAAACAGAGGCACAACAGGGAGATAACAGTTGCACTCT
This sequence comes from Dermatemys mawii, assembly GCA_007922305.1. NCBI lineage: Eukaryota > Metazoa > Chordata > Testudines > Dermatemydidae > Dermatemys > Dermatemys mawii. Next base: position 25,230,587 of record ML677340.1, read on the forward strand.
GCATAGCCCTGGTACAATTGTGCCTGTGATATTAGTTCTGTCCTGGGTACCTTGCTATTACCAGGATATTGACAAATGAGACAATTCAGAGAACAGAAGCTAAAAAGATATAAATGCTGAAATGATTTATGAAAAAAGATATTTTTGATCTGGCTAAAAGGATAACAGGCTGTGTGTTCTGAAGGGGCTGAAATGATATTGAATGCAAGTAATTATTTACAATGATGCAAGGCAATAGAACAGAAATAATGAGAAGAAAATGAAGAAATGTAAAGTTCTGATTGCCTATCTGTAAAAACTTCCTGACAATGGAAACTATCAGGCTGTGGAATAATCTCCCCTGGGAGATGATGAAAGCACATCATGTGATCCTTTACAATTAGATTGGACAAAGCAAAAGAAAATGTACTGTATGGAACAGTCCTGGACCCCTGATCCTATACTGGGTGGGCAGCTACAACCGTGCTAAGATTCCTTGAATTCACTCTGCTTGAGCACCATTCAGGATCAGGACTCTAAATTGTAAACAACTCATCAGGAGATGGACTGTGTCTCCATCTGCAAATAGGGATAATAACACTTATGCCTTCATGGGGACAATGTGAGGATAAATTAAGTCATGTTACAGTTTGTAAGGTGTTCAGGTTTCACTCTGAAGGGGAGCTATGGAATCACCTAGATAAATAGAAAGGATGTTAGCCAGCTAGAAGAGACAGTATTGGGCAAGGGGGAAGATGGAAGGAAACCAAGGAAAGGAAAAAACAGAGATGGAAGCAAATCAAGGCAAAGATTTAAAAGTCATTAGGCAGAATCCCAAAAATCATGAGACTTGATATTGTGGTTTTGGGCTGACTTTTGATTCTTGAATCCCCCCTGCTCTCCAACTCCCTGCCCCCATCCTTACTTTTGCCATTTCATAAATTCATATTTTTAACAAGAGAAAGGTAAGCAGATATTATTCAGGACAATGTTTTATGCCATATGGATCTTCCCTGGTACATTGCTCTCTTCCATAGGCCAGTTTCAGCACTTTTTAGTATATTGGTTTCTCTCACAGCAGTGTGAATTCATTTGGAAATCTATGACATCAATTAAGTAAATGAGAAAATAGAATGCTTGTAATTGAGATAATCAAGCTATATGAAACCCACCCTGCTAGTACTAATATTCATACATTTTAAGATGTACATTAATTAAATGCAGAGTAACGGGTACAATTAGATTTAGGCTGTTGTTGTAAAAATAGAACCCTGTGACAATACGATAATATGTTTCTAAAACATGAAACAGTCAGTTGCTTTAAAACAGGTAGTTATCCCTTTTAAGGTACAGATGTTGCTGGGGCCACTTAGCCCTGGTCTACACTGAGGACCGGACCGATCTAAGGTACGCAACTTCAGCTACAAAAATAATGTTTGACATGCCTCTGGCATAGAGGGTCAAATAGTATTCGGATACACAGGAGACTCCACTTTCCCTCTATTTCAACACATTCTATTACAAATTCCTAGCAACTTCAGTATGAATTTGTTTTCTTCAAGTTCATTGAGACTATATTTGGCTCTGGTATAAATTCAATCAATTAGTGATTTCTTAGACTGCAACTGGCTCCTGTATTGGTGTATGTCACAAGGAGACTCTCCCCCCTCCATCCAGGGGCCAATGACATTTGTAGTCCTTCCTAGCATCTCTGGGGTTCTTCAAGCCACCCAAATAATTGTGGGAAGCAGCGGTGCCTTGACCCCTCTCACATCCCTCACTGGCTAGCAACATTAGCTAGCACCTAAGAGAGAAGTGCTTTACCATAGAGCTCTTGGAGGAGCAGTGCCTTGCTGAGCCAACATACCTGGGGCAGCTGGGCTGCGCCCCGTCTTCAGCTCAGAACTGCATAGCCTGCCTCCTTAACAACATTAGCTGGGATTGTCAAAGGTGCAGAAATGAACCCAATAGCCCTCTTGAAAAAGCTCATCCCTTATCAGTTCATTTTAAGATGGACTTTCTTCAGGGTCAAACACCATTGAACATTTGAACAATGTGTACATTAGCTTGAGGAAATCAATACAGAAATGATGAACAAATACAATAATTTTTCCTTTTGTTTATTTTTCCCAATGTTTTAAAAAATCATCTTTTACAGAACAACGCTCTTTCTCATGGCAGATGTGCCTATACATTAGCATCGTGCTTTCTGATAATAGTTTACATGATGAGAAAGAGAGAGGTGAAGAAGAGAACTATACATTGACATTGTCAGTTTTTCATTTGTCTGTTCGGGTTTTTTTTATTTGACATTAATACAAAAAATAGTATCTTGATTAGCAGCTTGACTGGCAACCCCACAAAACCCTAAATAATACTTTGAAAGAATTCACTGTTACAGACACTTACGGTAGATTGAACAATATATACAATTTTGACAAATAAATACATAAATACAGCCATTCATATATAATGATACACCTAAAGTTCAGTTGCTATCACCACACTTTTCTAATGAATTACTTCTTTCATTTATAAATTGCCCTTGCCTTCTATGTTTTTAAAAAAATCCCCATAGAGAATCAATATCTGCACTGAATCTAAATATTAGGAAAGATGGAAAATGAATCTTGAGTACTCATTAAAGCATTCCCAAGTCATCTGACAGGAAAAGCTACAGTGAAAAATTCCTCCAAAAGAGACATCTCCCCACCACCCTGAGCCTCTTGGTACCATGTGCTTTGTTCAGCTACAATTCAATCAAAACCAGATATGTGTCTATTCATATTTTGATTAAAGTGATTCAAAAATCCAGCACTCTTAAATTGTCGTTTACCCTGTTCTTAACAAAACAAAATTACCTTTAATGCAAATATTTGTTTTGATCAAAGGATGCCCAATGCAAACAATGCTTGTTGCTATTTAACCTTATTCAGGCCAACACAAATATTTTGGGGTTAGAGGGACAGTGTGCCGGTTTTAGGACCATACATATCCCTTTCCAGATGTGGCTTGCATATTCTATTTTCTGAGCAATGAGAAAATACTAAATCTATATCATGATTGTAAAAAGCGAATGAAGTACAGTCTCAGAAAATTAATAAAAATAGAAAATTAGTTCATGTTTTATTTTACCTGACATAAAAAAGTCTCGTATATTCAAAAATTAGGGTACACATGCTTAAGGCTCTTGAAACACTGGACAAACATAATGCCTAACCCAGCTCCATGCATAACAGAATGTCACATGGCAAGCAGACTCCACACATATGTACAGCTGAATACAGAAGAAAATGCCTTCAAAATATATGTACGAGTTCCATGATGAATATTTACATTTCTGTTGAAAAACTATTGATAAACACCAGGAAATACTATTTTCAAGATGTACTTGCTAATCATTAATGCAATTTTTAGGCTGACTGATGCAGTTTGCTCATAAAGGAGGAAATTCAAGGTCCTCCAAGCTCAAACACTGCAATGATGGGAATAGGAGCCCTGCGACCTTTCTGGACTACAGATGGGTGGTCTCTCTGCTGCCCCCAAATAGGTTCAGCAGAGTGTGAATGGCTGGAGGTAAGGACACAGGATGTATAAGTTTTTTGATCCAGAGCCCAATATCCCCCCAGAGTGTGCAGAGATACAGCAGAGGCTATTCCAGCATATTAGTTGGAACAGTTACAGTAAGTGTCCATGGAGAGACTGCATTGCAGTCTGTGGTTTACCCAGGAGCTGGGGGTGAATTCCATCTTTCACCCTCCACTTAGTTACCTACACATAGTTGAGCTTGTGTGTGAAGGGATGAAATTGTGTGTGTGTGTGTGTAAAATGCATATGTGCAAACAGCTGAATTTTGTTTTCTTAGAGTTCTGAGTTTGACAGACAGCAAGAACAGCTTTATCAAGGACTAGGTCAGCTGAGAAGGATATATCTTGATTTATTTGTAGCAAATTCAATGTTCATAGCCAACGTTTCTGGATTTTTTTCTAAGGATACACAGGATACTGTAGTTATAAATTAGCAGCAACTATTGGGCTAACTACTGTATAGCTTCACTTCTAACTCTAAAGTAAAGCTCCATACCTATTGTTTTCAGTCACTGCACTATATAGTGTGGTTTAAAGGCCAAATCCTTCTCACCTGATTTATACAAGTAGTTCCACTGAAATCAATAATACTGCTATGTGAATACGGTTAACAGGATTTGTCACTAGAATGGAAGGTCCTTGGTGGAGAAATGTTCATTTATTTGTTTATAAAGTGCTATGTACACCTATGGCATAATATTAACAACAGATAATATTAAAGGCAAAATTACTTCAGAGATTTCACTTAAACAATGAATCAATAATTTCATACTCCTCCCCCATGGATATTCTGAATATGTGGACTTACTATCCTTCTGCACTTATACAACGCTGGACACCAGTGTTGGCTGAATAATCCATAGCTATAACTTTTATGATGAATTTTTCCTCTTTCAGTCTGCAAATTACTAAATCTATATCAGTAATATTCTTGAATTCTTTCTGCTGAAATTTTTTTCTGAATAATTAATTGCAGCCAGTAATTCTTGGATGGATTGTGAATACAGTTGGCTGAAATTTTACGGACAAAACTCTGCATGCAATGATGGCCTTTTTCAAAAATGTCAGTTGTCAAATTATCTTTTTTTATTAAAATGCTGTGCTGCTTTAATTTTTTAAGAAAATAGGTCAAATGTGTTGTCAAAATGGTTATAGAAATGTTCATCTCTGTTCATAACTTTTCAGAACATTAACATTTTAAAAATGATAAATATTTTACAAGAACGAGTAATAGTTTCATCTACAGCACATCAAAACAAAATCATGATCAACATTTTGAATTGTTTTACAAAATTATTTTTAGATTTTTTCGACCATCTCCAAGTTTGAGTTGTTTTGATTGGACATTTAGGTTACCTGGATGAATGAGGGTATCTGTTACTATCAGATTTTAAGTGAGACTAGTCATGTTTATTAGGTGAAAGTTCAATTTCCATGAATACTCTAAAATATTTGTTTAGATCTGTTTGTTTCAGTGAACACCCTGCAAGAATATTAACAGAAATCACACTTGTGTGAAGGCAGTGAAAGCACATTTCTTTAATGATTCAAACAGAAAATATTTTCAGTAATCTCTCTCCACTAGTATACATAACGGTTGGATAAATGTGCTTCTGGCATCTATTGTCCTCTCATTATATACACAGACTTGAGACAGAAGTAGAGAAGAGCAAGCATGAGTAAGCAGGTTATACTGTAGGAAGAGGCCAGGGAAGGAAAGGTAATCCTAAAGGGAAAGGCATTTGTACGTAGAGGGGAAAATGTAAATTAAGTAGTCACATGTTATGTAGTCTAAAGACCACATTCTGCCCTGGGACCTGTTTGCCGAGCTCCAAGGCCCTGATTCAGGAAAGCACTTAAGAATGTATTTAACGTTTAAGAATGTTCTTGAGTCCCATTGACTTTGATTTCATACTTAAAGTTAAGCGTGTGCTTAAGGACTGTCCTGAGTTGAGATGCTTTCCTGAATTGGGCCTCAGTGACTTCTTGGTTTAATAATGACCTCACTGGGAACTCCACGTGTGAAACAAAGACTAGAATTTGGCCTTATGTACATGTTGGTTCTAAATATTCTTGACTTTGCTGTAAGGATCTATTCTCCCCTTGAGAGATCCATATAACTGCTATTATACTCCCCTTCAGTTGCCCAAGAAAGAATTGACTGAGTATTTTTTGTGTGGTCCAAATTCTCTTCTGCTACACTGGTATAAATTTTGAGTAATTACATTTTCTGCAATGGGTACGCTGCAGTAAAAGGCAGAATTTAGCTCTAAGAAAGCAAAATGCTTTTAAGTACCATATGTTGTGTTTCATTCTAATGATATACTGAGTGATGCGGAGACTGTAAACTTGCTTCTAGTCAGTAAGACAGTAGGAAAGGATTATTTTATTGATATTTTTCATTATTCAATAAAATTACATATTTGCTATGGAAGACACTATAATTTATTAACATTCTGTTGGTGATAATACTGTCTAGTCCAATAATACTGTACTAAAATAGTATTGCTGTTAGTGCATATATATCTCTATAAGTCCTATGTAGCACTAAGGAGATATGCTGCACTTGTATTAAAATGAAAGTGTTAAAAGTATTTTAAGTACTTGTATCTCGAATACACATTTGATTTTCTTTTTATTTTTTGTTGCACACATTTTCTTTGTCTTGTATTTCACACACATTATTTTTCATTGTAAGATGATATTAGATAGGGCTCTTTTAGGGAGGGGGAGTTATGTGGTTTTATTAAATAAATAACTTTTAGGCATGTAGTGTCGTTTCTAATACCTACAGTATTTTGATTTTCAATGTTATATTCACACTTGTTTAAAGTCTGCCTTTCTGCCAGCAATAAACTGATTTTTAAACAGCGCATACTGTACAGTAAAATGGCATGGAGGTGTATAAAAGCAGTGCAAAGATATCACACAAACTGTAAATACACACACTTGGTATTTTTTTCATATTTGTGTGTATATTTATGAATAGAACCCTAAAAAGAGACACTTATAGCTTGTGAGGATGAGATAAAGATGTTAACATGATTCTTCATTTTTTAGGGCCAGGCTCTCATCTCAGATGCATGGGCATGAATTGTTATGCGGTTCTGGTTAACACATACAGGTGCAAGAGCTGATTTTTTTTTAAATGTTATGATAGGGAGTCTGAGATTTGACTCTGGCCCCTTTAAGTTACATAATGTCTTTATGAATAGAGTCTGAAGGGTGCAAACCAGGAATCAAGACAAGAATGCAAAATCAGTTATTAAAACCCTTCTCAAAGTTAATTTGCCTATAAATTATCCAATTCATTTCTGCCCAAATAAAAAAAAAAAAGTATTTACATCAGTAAAAATCTTAACATCTGAGATGCTTCTTGCTTGACATGTCGTTCCAAATTCTGTGCATTTCTTCTGGAGTTATCTGATGCACTGTGATCACTCTGCGATATCTACACAAGCTGTAGGCCATCTTCCAGTGATTGAAGCCACTGTTTTGGAAAGGGTGAATGCCAAGCTTCCGAAGACAGAGTCCCACATACACATCTTCAAGATGAAGAAGTCTGGTATGGAGGGAGGTTTTGTAAATCAGTTCTGCTACATCAGCTGAAAAAATGTAGCCAGTGCCTGAACAGAATGGTGGATAATTGCTGTCAGGGTACAAATCTCTGGGCATGTACCATTTACTGCGGACATCCCTTATTGGTCCTCCATTGATGACATAACCAGTAAAGTACCTTCTCCTTGGCTTGGTGTTAGGTTTGAGCAGTTTATAAATAAGGTTATCCATATTTACAAAAATATCACTGTCTGTCTTCATAACATACTTTGCTTTTGAACAAAATGTGGCCACCCACCTCATACCCATTAATGTTTTAAGAGTAAGGTTATGATAAGAGTCAATGAAATCCTCCACAATAATGTCGTGAAAAATTTGACTTTCTTGCTCTACCATCTGATTTAATACAGGATCTGCATTCTTCCCAAGAAGGAAGAGAGTGGCAATTTTAATGCCTTTAAAATTGTTTTCGTCTCCCCAAGTCTCTCGAATTGCTTGTCTTGCATCAAATTCTTTGTGAGTTGTGCTAATCAAAATGACAAGGAAAGGGATGCTCTTCTCACACTTACTAGGCTCATTTATAAGGAAATCAAATGAATGTGGATTTATAGGTCGAGTTCTTATATTCCCAAAGGAGACATTTTTCCTGGCTATCGATATGGTATTGAAGTGTCTGTGGCCAGTATAGGAAGAAGTAGGACGAGTTATACTTAAATACCAAAGAGCACTTGCCCAACAAACTACTGTCAGAACATATAAACACGAGACCTTTGAAGCCATTGTTTCTGTAGCTCCTCTATTCAGTATAGTGAATAAATAGCCTTTTTACCATCAGCATCTCTGTGTCCCGCAAAAGCAGCATATTACTAACAAACCTTAAAGTTCGATATAGAAAAATAACTGTGTAATTGTTCATGGATCTCAGATGGAGGATATTAACCCTGAAGATACTTCATTTTTTCTTTCTTTGTATAGCAGCAGCTTCTATTTCTTGGAATTTTCATTTATCTCTGAAAAATATGAGAAAAAAATTTCTATTGCTATGTCATATATTCTTGAGGACAATTATTATGATATAAGATTTATCATTCTCCCTAATTTTATTTCATGAAGTCCTTTGATACAACACATTGTACTGGAATATACCCCTACTGGAAGAAAATGTTTGATATATACAGGCTAATAATTCATCTTATATTATATCTAGTTGAAAAGACTGTTACTGTGTTTTAGGTCATCAGTAAAATTTAAAAGGGATGAAGCTGGGAATTCATCTCCTCTCTTGGACTTCCATAATCTAGCATAATATTTAAAGATAAATTATAAAACATTTTACATTAAAATATAAGAAAATATACATTAAGTAAATGAAATATTAAAATATAAATATAAAGAATTAATATTTGCTTACAGTCTTCTTTAATAGGCATATTAGTCTTGTAGGACAGAATTAGCAGAGTATGAGTATGGATATGTACAAACCCCTTTTTAATAAAAATTGTACTAATATGTGCCCTGACACTAATTAAATTAAATTAAATTAAGCAGGTTTGGATTAGAATCCTATTCCTAAGCACAGTAACACAAATAGGGAAGATATGCAGTTATGAAACAACCCATAATAAATCCACGTAAAGATCTGAATACAAATATAGTAGAGACAAGGATAGAAAGATGTGATTATAGCTCTTTTCTAAATAAACAGTGCGGTAGCTTTCTGCATCACTGCTCTAACGCTGTATCTCATCTACAGTAAATATTGCTCCAATGTATGTTTATGGTGACTGTATTTTCAAAACAATAAACTGAGACACTATTGTGGTAACATTTTTTGAAAGGTCGCAAAATACTCATGCAAAAGTACACATTTTTTAAAAAAAGTGCTGTTGTTTTTTTTAAAAGTACTGTCTGTTACTGACTCAACAGACACGTGTATTTATTGGAGGGGAGAATTTTTCCTGCAACATGGGATATTCTACAATTGCAAGTGCATGTAGACTGCAGACATTACACGCACAACTACATGCCACAGGGAGGCAGGCTGTGTCCACACTTATTATTGCGATATGTAGGCCTACATGCCACAGGAAAAGGCTCCAGCAGGGGAGACCTGCAGAAGCCTTTCCCTGCTGCTGCAGCCTTTCTTTGCCATGTGTAGCTATACATAAGTGAAAACGCAGCCTGCCTGGCTGTGGCGTGTAGCTACTTGTGTACTGTCTCCCCACTGCCGGAGCCTTTTACTGCCGTGGGAAAAAACTCAGGCTGTGGAGAGACAGAGGGACACTAAACCGAAGGAACAGCTCTTGCATGTCTTAGAGCTGCAGTTCTCAGCCTTTTTTCTGTCTGAGGCCTTCCTCAACATTCTAGAATAACTCCACGGACCAGTGGGGGAGGGGGAGCAAGGGCTGGCGGGACTCTGGCCAGCCCTGCGCAGCAGGGTCCCAGGAGGGAGTTCCACCTCCATCCCTGTCTCACCTCAGCAAGCTGCCCACCTGTCTGGGCTGGTGGCTGCTCCCCAAGGGCTCTGCTGGGCCAAAGCCACCCGGGCAGCTCTGACTGGCTGTGTGAGCAGTCAAAGGGGGCTGGAAGCTGAGGAGCAGCCACAACCCCGGTGGGCACCAGCAGCAGATGGGGAAATATCACGGCTGCCCACTCCACGGCACCGCCAGCCAGAGGAGCAGCTGCCCTGCACTGCCTGGCTCCGGCTCTCCGCTTAGGACCTGGCCACAGGGTAGGGCCTGCGGGGGCTGGGGGAGAGGACAGGAAGGGGAGAGCTGCCCCCAGGACGGCATCACTCTGGATAAGGCACTGCAGTTTGGGGGTAACGTCCTTGTGCCTCCTCACGTTTGCCCATGGGCTCAAGGTTTCTGCCCCTGTCTTGGTTTCAGCCCCATTCTGTTCCTGGCGGCAGCGGAGGGGAAAGGGTGCAGGGTTTTCAGTCCCACGCCGCTCCTGGCAGTGGCGGGGTGGAGCTCAGGGTTTCAGATCTGCTGGGGCTGGGGGCTGAAGCCCTGCACTGCTCCACATGTCAGCCCCATGGGAGAGGAGGGTGCTGGGCTCATGGCTGAAGCCTTGCGCTGCTCCACATGTCAGGCCTGGAGGGTGAGGGGGAATGCCAGGGCTTGGGCTGAAGCCCTGCACTGCTCCACACGTCAGGCCCCGGGTGGGGTGGGAGGAGGGTGCTGGGGTTCGTGGCTGAAGCCTTGTGCTGCTCCACAGGTCAGCCCCATGGGAGGGTGCTGGGATTAGGGGTTTCAGCAGCGGGGCCCCTCAGATGCCCTGAAAGGGCTAGCAGACCCTGGTTGAGAACCACTGCCTTAGGGCTCTGGCTTGTAGAGCACGCTACACTACTCTACTCACCTAAGCAGTGCTTCACTCTCTATACTGCTATTTAAGCTCTTGTTAACTGGATGTGCAGTGACTGTACTCTATACACTGTCATAAATACAGATGTAGCCTCAGTGTTTCAAATGGATATATCATAGAACACTGAATAAGTGCTGTTAACATTCTTCTTGAGCGAAAGAACAGCTTTTAATAGTGTCTGTGCTCATTTTGGAGGCTGAGAAAGAAGGTTCTGGGAAAACTGGGGTGGTTCCAGTAAAACTGGGCTCAGGTACAACTGAATTCAAAATTTTGTCCTCTCATGCACAGGTGCTGCTGTGTTTGAAATAAACTGAGGCTGTGTGCATATTAGTTGTGTTGCAAGTCCCTCCTGCTGGACTTTCCTAAAAAAAACAGATTGATACAGCAAAAATAAAGAGGAAAAATATCACTCTAACCCTATCTCCAGATTACCAGGAAATTTCTTTTAACCAGGAAGAGGAAACAAAGGCTGTATTGCCATTCCTTACAGCATTATTACTACAGACTACACAGGGTAAGTGAAAAGTTAACAGAAGCCTGAAAGACCAATTAGCCCACCTGCTTACACCTGGAAGCTGTGTCAGACTCAATTTCTTATCAAACCCAGCTGGGGAGGAGGTAAAGGAAGGTGCTCAGAGCAGGAGGAGACACCCAGGAGAAGAGGGGTTTTGAGTTCCCTGTTTAAGGGAAAGGAACTAGTGGGGAGTTACAGCAATGGTGAGCCTAGAAACAGGGGCAAGGCTGCTGGGAAGTAGTCTTTGGATTGACATTCTGGAAGAGGAACAAGGAACTGGTGAGAACCAGAGATACTGAAAGCACAAGCTCAGGGGGGTAGTGGTGTGGAAAGCAGTGACCCAAATTGTTTGTTTTATTTGGGGGGTTGAGTTCTGCTGAGAGATGTTGGGCAGAAGCCCAGGAAACCGCTGACTCTGAGAAGAGTGGGATTGAAGAGGAGCCCCGGAGGGCTGGAAGATTTCAAGCTGATGACTAGTCCTGTGAAGGACACAGTTTATTTAGGACACTGATACTCCGGAAGGGGTGAGGCTGTACACAACTTACTTCTAGGGCTGAGTCACTAGAAGAACTAGACCACGACAGGACCTCCATGGTCATTGGAAGGAGGGGACTGAACAGAAGGTTCTGTAATGCTGCATCCAGCCATGAAAGGGTAGGCTGATTGGTGAGTTCTCTCTTCTACACAGATACAAAAATATCTACAGTTGAAGTGTTTTTGTAATCCAAGATAATTTATTTGTTCAAGTTATGGAGGTTGTTAAGGAAGGAGTGGCAGGCTCAAATTGGAATTTACTTCTAGTATTAGGATTTGCCTTTTCCATTACTGACATTTTGTTTTTCTTAATAAAATACAACTTTTGTACTGTGTAAGGGAAATAAAAAATGGCAACAAAGTGAGAAAACAGTAACAGGGTTGTTATACTGGCTAAAGAGTAATGTATAATTGGAGGTGCTATCCCTCTCCTCAAGTGGTCAACCTCTATGTTCAAGCCTGTTCCAAAGCTTGTTGATTTTAAGGGCAAACATTCTGAGTATTCATGTTTTGCAGCATAGCAGCAATCCTGACTTCATGAGGCACCATGGATTTGTCACAGTATTCAGGATCTTTCCTTATTAATCAATAAGCTAAGTATACAGGAGCAATCTTTTAAAATATGGCCTCTGTGCATATGAAGCTATGCAAGACAATCATTTGGGTATGCAATTTTTTGAGTACCATCACTGGTGAATGCAGTTAGAGTTTGTATGCATGAATCCCACAATGCTATTAACAAGAGTGCGCTCCTCCTAGTTAGCTTCTTCCTAGTTTGTTAAAGTCAATAGAATTGTGAGAGCCCATACAAAACTGAAAAAAATAAATCCCTAATCCAGCAATACTTCTCCGAACTTTTAACCGGCTCTGGCTGAATGGGATCAATGGGCAACAATACCTTTTTTTTTTTTTGTTTTTTTTTTTTTTTTTTTTTTTTTTAAAAAAAAGCTTGTATTAACTGCTACTTTGAGGCCAATATTCAATTCAAATTAGGATACGTGATGCTGAGTTATGATATGGAGATTTTATAAGTATGTTTGGGTTACCATGAGTGAGCTATATAGTTCAGTGTAGGTCAGTTGTGCAATCATGACATATAAAATCTTTATATTGCACCATACCAGCCGGTATTCTGCATATGCTACAGAAAATGGTTTGGGAAATTGAATAGTAGATTGGGTTATGGCTTTCCTTATCTCTTCTCTAATAAAGATAGGCATATTAGTTACCACACATAGGTGTACAGGTTTCAGAGGGAGAAGAAAATTAACTAATACATTTTAGAAACTGTAAAATTGAATAAAAAAAATTTCAATCCACTATATTGTGATTTTAAGGTACCATATATCTCATGATCTAGCAGGGCTAAAAACACATGTCTCATACCAGTAGGAAGAGAGATTCCTAGCTTTTGTAGTTGGAGTAAAATTTTCATTAGATATCAGATCTTAAAACCATCACTCATCCTGTTCTGGCCCTTGGACTCATATAACTCAAAATGAAATTCAAGTTTTCTAGTACACAGTAAGGCAGGTTACCAGGAGGTGACACTGCTTGGAGATGTTCCTTGCAGGCAGGAGGTAGCAGATGCTATCTCCCAGTCTGGTTATTTGTGTAATGCATGCTTCACACTGTATGCCTATTTGCATAATAAATCAAGGGTGGAACAAAGGACTGAAAAATCTACAAGAAGAAATTTACAGGATGAAATAAACAGCAAGGAAATGTGCTGTTTATGAATAAAGACCAAGTATTGGTGTGTCCTGGGGTGCAGAGGAATGCACGCAGTCCTTCACCTAGGACAGCGGTTCTCAAAGTGGGGGTCGCGAGCTCCCTGTGCCTCAGAAGTGTGACTGAGCTAAATGCTTTCCGCGGCATTTTGACAGACATGTGGCGGACTTCAGAGGGTCCTTCAAAAAGCCTCCGAAGTGACACACAGGGATCGCGGCGGCCTGTGGGGAACAGAAAAAGGGCCGCCGACCTAGGAGGTAAGCTGACAGTGTGCTTATCTCATGGAAAAGAATCTAGCTATAAAGCACTGCAAGGATTTTGGGTGACCAATGCTCTACAAGACAGGAGAGTATCTTGTTAGTTAAATTTAAGCTTTTGAAAAGCGTGTTATTTTATATATAACCATTTGTTTCCAATACTTGCTACTATTTAAATCTCTGGGCTCTGTTAAATAAACTTAAACTTGTTTTTGCTATAAACATATCTAAGTGCTGTGGGCTGAGCAGTGCAATGATCTGAGGTGGAAGTAGTAAGCTGGAGTGTTTTGTTTCTGTGGAAGTAGCAGATCTGTGAATACTGAAGAGTCCAGTGGAACAGGATCTGGATGCACCAGGAGGATGATCAGAGGACTTGGCTATTGGAGTGTGCCTATTGCGAATGTATATAGTGACATCAGGGCCTGCAAGGCCTAGAGGGGATGACTTGTGTTGCCAGTGGAGATGGAGAGCTGACCCCTCAACAGGCACAGACAGAGCTTCCGATGCTAAGAGCAGGTGGTAGTGAGGTGCCTCCCAACCCTGGGTACCCCAAAGTAGTATCACAGTGATTGTTTGAAAGCTGTTTCTGCGTTTGGAATATTAAACATAGCCCTGGTAGTGAGCTTTATGTGCAGAATGCAGATGTGGTGTCAAAGATACATGATAAATACAATTTGTCACGTATTTCTAAATCAGATGAACCCATAGAACCATCTCCTAGAGATCGCCATCCCATATGTAGGGTGTGTGCATGTACTTTAAAAGCTTTTTATGTTTGCAAAGGAAACCAAGATTTTCTTAGTTTTATGATAGCAATAGTAAAAACAAAACCTAAAACATACAGCAATGACTTATTTAGTTACTCAACAATTTCACTAGCTCTCTGGGTGTTCCTAGTCTGTTAGAAAAGAAAATAGGATGATTGTTGAGAACACAGGGTGAACAACTGAAATGACATCCCACAAATTGCAGCATTGTGTGGGAGAGTACTTAAGATTTAATATCTGATACAAACAGGGATTTTAATTTTATTGTTTTTAAAGGATGTATGTTAATATGGCATTTTTATTAGATGACAGGGTATCTAATATTTAAGTGGGATGTAGAATATAGCATTTGACTTTGGAAGCAAGTAATGAATTGGCTATGAGAGTATGTCAGCTTAAGTTTCATATCAAGAATGTTAGTCCTGCATGCACAGCAAATATTAAAGCTTTGTTCAAAATACTAGATCTTGAATCTTCTTTCTCTTACAGAAAATTTTTAAAATGCCACTTTACATATTAGCTTAAGTTACCACAATCTCATTATTAAAGATTTTCATTATCCATTAAGGATCTGATGGCATTTTAAGCTAATAGTTTTTTAGATAACCTTTCTGGTTTGAGCATAAACCCTTCAAGTCCTGCATATAACAGATAATTAGTATAAGGTAGCTATATTAATAGTACAATAGGCTTGGGCAAATACAGTTATTTTATTGTAGCACCACAACCAAACACAAAATGTTCCAGGTTTTCTGTTTATAACTTTTTTTGTGTTTGAGCATTTGACAGGAGATGTTAATATGTTCTACTCTAGCACTTTCAGAGTGATTGCAATGATGGAGTCTTAAAGATACCAGTTCCTCAGAATACACACATACTTCAGGCTCTTTGCAAGCTTTTAGAAGCAGAACACATGCTTTCTCTTGACAAAACAGAACATAGTTTAGTAGCATAGTGTCCCATGAAATAGTTAATCATACGTAACACTGTCAGTTCAGATGCTTGTAGTAGTATCTTAACTTTAGTTTTGTATATTGAATATATAGTCTTTAATATATGTAAGAAGTTTTCATATTGTATTTCTAACATGGCTAATTGTACCAGGCTATTCTGTGTGGTGATCGGTCAGGTGCTATCAATATTTTCACAAGGGAGCTCACATATACAGTTTCCTTTGTTCTGTCCTCACAGAGAGGAGGAATGAGAGACTGAGAAATCTATTCAACTGTGTTCCAATTTAAATGTTTCTCCTCCCCCAAGGAGGGGAGGCAACAGCACTAAGCAAATAAGTTTATATTAAGGGCATCTGCTGTAGTAGTTTATATTTTGTACTTTAAAAAAGTGTGGAGTGTATTCTTAGTACAGAAAGTGCATTCAAGCTTTTGGGAATTTAAATGATGGGATGTGTATGAGTTGAGAGATGGGGAGACAGAGAAAAGAGACTCCCTCATGTAGGGAGAGTCTGAAAAAGTTTTTTATTAAAATATCTGAAAGGTAAACAATTTTGTTAATTCCTGTGGCTCAGAAAAATACTTATCACCTTTTTTTAGGATAATTTTACCAATATTCAAAGCAGAGGAGAACATCCTGAGTGGTGGAATTCTAGGGCCCCCTTTAGCACATCAATTGAAGGGTTAGGTAAGGATCTGTCACTTTTTTTTGTTGGCTAATGGATAAAAGATCATGTCGCTTACCTACAGTAATGCTCTTCTTGCACAGTAATTCCATTAATGCTGTTGCACAGTGGTAAGAACCTAGTCTCACAATAATATATGGATTTATTGGGCAGGGGAACATAAACTGTTCCATCAGAGGAAAATAAGACAGTAATTGAGAATGTCAAAAGTTGCCAAGGACTTGCATGAAATATGGCCCTGATTCAGCAAGGTACATAGCTTTGGCATTAGTAGATCTAATTGTGTGCTGAATATTAGGCATGTGATTATGTTGCTTGCATGATCATTGACAGTAGCCAAAGTCCTTTGTAATGTGCTGCAGACTGGACCTAGATTCAGCAGCAATGACATCCTCCTGCAACACACTTGCATTTTTGAGGTATTTCAAGTATATTAAAAAAGATTAATCAAGATGCATTCAATGAAGTGGGTATTAGCCCACAACAGCTGATGTTCCAATACGTCTGTTAGTCTGTAAAGTGCCACAGGACTCTTCATCACTTTTGCAGATCCAGACTAACATGACTACCACTCTGATACTTTAAAAAGATTGATATGACTCTTTCTCAGAATATGAAAATGAATAATCTATCATCACAGTATTCTTTGTTATGTTGATATTGACTTCATCCAACTAAAGAGAGAGACAATGTTGTGTGACTTCTTTGACTAACTGATTTAGGACAAGCTGTGAGATTCACTGAGAATATTTTCATGAGCTGTCTGCACAACATAATGTATTTGATATATAATTAATACATTTGAGAACTTTGCCAACTGTCCCTAGACAATTCTCAAGCAGACAGAAAAAGTTAAATCCGCCAATGTTGTTCATTGGGTGTAATCTGCCAGTTTTTTCAGAGTGTTTCTCCTTTTTTAAATAAAGATTATCTCAGTCTTCTCTGGATTAAGCCTAAATCTGATGTTTCCCTCAACTTTAGATGAATTCTTGCAATGGGGTAACTGAAATCAGCAGCGTATGCAGAGGGTATGATGGGCAACCCCAACTCTGTAAACCTGGCATAAGCCTGTAAATCTCTCATCTCACACTGTCCCCTCAGATGTTATACAGATGTTGAATAGGAGTGGTGACAGCACTGTGCCCTGTGAAACACCCCAAATCAGAGCCCTAGGGTAGGTGCAGCTGCTCCTTATAACTCCATGCTCTGTAAAAGAGCAATAAGACCAGCTGAGTGAAGACAGCCCCATGCACAACTGCCAAGACAGTACACATGAAGGAAAAGGGGATAATGCTACTAATGATAATAAATATAACAGACCCTAATCAGCTTTTCTTGAAGAGAAGTTTTTGCAAGAGTCTTCTCTGATCATAGCTTTCATGTGTATACAGGCCAAGATGCTGAAGTTTCTCTACCATTTATGAAGATCTGAAGTTACTGAAGTAAAAGTTTGTCATCTTATTGAGAAGACAATTATTCAGCACATTAAGAATTCAGCTACAAAGAATTCCAGGGAAACTGTTATGTTTCTGGCACTATACTTGTATAGTAATTTCTTGAAGAAATTCTGACTGGATGGTATAATGATTTTACATGAGTTTTCAAATAAAGCTGCAGGAGAATAGCTTGCAGGTTTATTAAACGTTCCAAACATTTTGTAGTCCCTGAGTGAAACAGATGTAGAACTGGCTCTATTTCAGTTCTTTTTTCTAGAACATGTATGGAATTGAATTATCAAATTGTAGAAAAAGCCCAAGTCTAGGGTTGGGGAAGTTCATGTCTGTTCAATTTAGAACCAGAGTTTCAAAACATTTAGTTTATTTTTTTTTAGATGGCTCAAGTTTTGGTTTGTTGGTCTGAGACTCCTTACTAGAGGACTGGTATTTCTCCCCACCAAGTTTTTATAACTGCAGCTGAACATAAAATATTTCTTTCTGCTGTCATTTTTTAAAAAAAGTGTAATGCTTTTGGATAAAAAAAATCTGCTTGTGTATATTTTCCTTTACTTTCTAATTTCATGCCCCAGCATAAATTTGTGCAGCCTTCAGCTCTGCTTTGCATAGTCTGTCAAGGGTCCCAAGCGGTTGTAGACATGCCCTGGCCAAACTTCCTTCCCCATGCCATACTTCTGGAGGAGAGGCATATAAGCACTATGCTGAGGATGGCCAAACTGTGGATGCTTAGCCAAAAAAAAATCTAGTGGCCTAGTAATCTCAAAAGTCTAGCATTAATCAAATGATTGATAAAAATGGACTTGGATGGGAAACTCCCATAAAATGTTGGCCTGTGGTGAGTACAGATAAGTAGTTCTAGTTTGGCACACTTCTATTTGAATGTGGCTTATTCTGGGCCTGGGCTCACTGGAGTTAACAAGCTTTGCCACTGGATTCTTTTACTACTGAAGGCAATCTTTTATGCAACTATACTTAGTGCTAAATAAAAGGCGAGGAATGAAGTGAAGAAAATAAACATTATACGAGTAGAATAATTTCTTAGAAAAATTCTTTTTCAAAGTTTCCTAGGAGATGTCAAGTGTCAAATCCATGCACTTTTTTTCTTCCTGAATGCTTTTTAGAAACAATTTAAAAAATACTCTTGACTTCATGAATCAGAGGGGTAGCCGTGTTAGTCTGGAATTGCAGAAGTGACAAAGAGTCCTGTGGCACCTTAAAGACTAACTGAAATTTTTTCAGAGCATGAGCTTTCGTGGGCTAATACCCACTTCGTCGGATGCATGCAGTGGAAGTATCCAGGGGCAGGTATAAATAGGTAGGCAAGAACCAGGTGGGAGATAACAAGGTTAGTCCAATCAGGCTGAACCAGCTTGTTATCTCTAATCAGGGAGGGTGAGGTGTTCCTCTAGCAGCTGAACTGGAGGTGTGAATAGCGAGAGAAGAGAAGCTGCTTTTGTAGTTAGCTAGCCATTCAAAATCTCTATTCAGTCCCAAATTGATTGTGTCAAATTTGCAAATGAATTGCAGCTCTGCAGTCTCTCTTTGCAGTCTGGACTTGAAGTTTTTTTGCTGCAAAATGCTGACCTTTAAATCTTCTATGGTGTGTCCAGTGAGGTTGAAGTGCTCTCCTACAGGTTTTTGAGTATTGCCATTCCTGATATCTGATTTGTGTCCATTTATCCTTTTTCGTAGGGACTGTCCAGTTTGGCCGATGTACATAGCAGAGGGACATTGCTGGCACATAATGGCGTATATTACATTGGTAGATGTGCAGGTGAATGAACCAGTGATGGTGTGGCTGATCTGGTTTGGTCCTGTGATGGTGTTGCTGGTGTAGATGTGTGGGCAGAGTTGGCATCGAGGTTTATTGCATGGACTGGTTCCTGAGTTAGAGTTGTTATGGCGCGGTGTGCTGTTGCTGGTGAGAATATGCTTGAGGTTAGCAGGTTGTCTGTAGGCCAGGACTGGCCTGCCTCCCAAGGCCTGTGAAAGTGAGGGATTACATCTACCAATGTAATATACGCCATTATGTGCCAGCAATGTCCCTCTGCTATGTACATCGGCCAAACTGGACAGTCCCTACGAAAAAGGATAAATGGACACAAATCAGATATCAGGAATGGCAATATTCAAAAACCTGTAGGAGAGCACTTCAACCTCACCGGACACACCATAGAAGATTTAAAGGTCAGCATTTTGCAGCAAAAAAACTTCAAGTCCAGACTGCAAAGAGAGACTGCAGAGCTGCAATTCATTTGCAAATTTGACACAATCAATTTGGGACTGAATAGAGATTTTGAATGGCTAGCTAACTACAAAAGCAGCTTCTCTTCTCTCGCTATTCACACCTCCAGTTCAGCTGCTAGAGGAACACCTCACCCTCCCTGATTAGAGATAACAAGCTGGTTCAGCCTGATTGGACTAACCTTGTTATCTCCCACCTGGTTCTTGCCTACCTATTTATACCTGCCCCTGGATACTTCCACTGCATGCATCCGACGAAGTGGGTATTAGCCCACGAAAGCTCATGCTCTGAAAAAATTTCAGTTAGTCTTTAAGGTGCCACAGGACTCTTTGTCACTTCTTGACTTCATGTTGTGATAGGTCATTTGTGCTTACATCAATCATGTCCTCTTACAGCAGTAATGTATAAATTGCATCTTGGCAGGGTTATAAACTGATGCAAATAACACAGTTCGCCTTGGGTTACCATAGCCACAGCTATTATTTTCGGTAGGTATTGTACTGTATTCTGTTGTGAAATTTCACAGCGAGGTTCCTTACCTCATGTCACTGCCAAATTGGTTACAATACTGTGTGTCTAATGAACAGTTCAGAACTAAAAATGGACCCTGCATGAGTTCTCAAAAAATTATTTTTAGGAGGAAAATCTTTACTGGCTCTCTAAGAAAATCTGTATTACCCACATAACTTAACCTATTGACTCCAGTAATAAATAATCTTCAATTAATAATCAATATTTCAGAGCATTCACTGGTCCTGTCTTAATCTTGCTAAGACCTCCCCACCCCCTATTTCATTTCCTTAAGATTTATAGAGATGCCCATGATGTGGCAACATGAAGTGTGACTGTAAGAATAGATGACAGTGGCTGTGATTGTATAGAGGCCTGTCCTGACAATATTGCCATTCTCAGTTAATGTGTGTCAGGACAAAGGGCTAACAATAATGTGGAGACTGAGATGTCTGAAATTGTACCCAGTTCAGCAAATGCAAGTAATGAATCTGCTTCCCTTAACTCACAAGCTATCAGGAGGGGCAAACTGAAGGAAAACTACAAACCATTAAAACTTGGGGATTTATGGGGTAAAGTTGAAAAATAGTTTAAAACTTCACCATTCATGGTATCCATCACAATACTTCAGGTATCTGTATTGCCTGACTTTATAAGTTGGGGTCACTATTATGTGAAAAGATTTAATTCTTGGCATGGCATATTAATATGTTATACCCCGGCATCTTCAGATCCATAAGAAAACAGTATGTCAGTAATTTGCCTATTTTTTCTTATGTAAATAATTGTTTCTCTATGCAATTTTTTATAACAATCACATACCTGTTTACTATTATGTATACTAAATCTATTAGTTTATATTAAATGCAAAAAACAAAAACTGTTATGCAAGTTTAAGGACCACAATCTTAATTCTAAAATGTTGCCAATAATGCAGAGGTTGCATTTAACTTCATTGGCTTTTCTTTTTTCTTAAGGGGAAAAAAAATTTCCAGAGCTGGCAAACTGCTTGCTTTGGATCTGTTCAACTTGTGGAGCCTACAAGAGCTTTTCACATAACTATCTGACTTGCAGACTTCAGAAATTCCACCAGCTCTTGTACATTCCACAGAATTTGTGTGCCAAACACCTATATCGCTGAAAGAACATCTTGTCTCCTAGCTCAAACCATTAGTAACCAAATGGCACTGGCCCTGTTCATGAGGTCTGGAGAGAAATTCCTCTTCTTCAGGCTATGGAATGGCAGCAGAACCTCCCCAGAGTTGCTGCTACACCCTCAGTGTTGTAACCACTCCCAAGGTTGTGGCACTCTCCTTGGGAGGAGTGGCGGCTGTATAACAACCCCAAGCATAAAAAAAAAAAAAAACCCCAACCCATCAGTGTTATAATCTTGAGATTTTTTAAAAAATACATTGGATGTTTACTTGCCTTTGGGGTTCTGAGCCTTTAAGGTTCATGGTTGCAAGCTTTTTTTCCATAAGCACGAAAGGCATTTTTGCAAATGAAAGCAGTGATTATCATTTAATCACTTGGCTCCAGCAGCTGGGGCTTTTAGAAAACTACTACATTTTATGAGCCTGGGGTGGGGAAGGTTAGAGCTGGCAACCCTGCAGCTAGCAGCAGATGCAACACTCCCTCTCTTCTTTCCACATTACTAGGGCTCCTCAGAGGCTTTTGAGGGTCTGGGGCAAAATCTGAAACTGAGGTTTCCCCACTGTTCCAAAAAAAGTTACCACTGAGGGGAGGCAATGGGCCCGAGGGAGCTTAGAGCGAGCTTGCACAGCATTCAGACAGTGGCTCAGGTCCCCACTCTGGGAGTGGTGACCTGTTGCATAGAGTCACAGTGTCACTCAGGTTTGGCTAGCTTCCCCTTCATCACCGGAACAAATCCAAGAGGCACTGTAACCCTACAGGCCAGCTCAGAACCCCACGTGGTTGCGTGGGGGTCTTCTGAAACTGGGGGGCCTGAGTCAAACTGACCCTTTTGCTCCCCCAATAGAGGTCTATTGCCAATTGACTTAAATGGAGCTGGAACAATTTACTCCATCTGAGGATCTTCTCCACTGCCCCCATGGCTGAAAGTGCTTTATAAATACTCAAGTTAAAAAGATTGCATGTATGTTACCCTGCCATACCTCAAACATGGCTGCTAGCCTTTTGCTTGGACTTTATAAAAACAAAACAAAACATACTTTTGCTGGGCATCAAGCATGAAAAATTTCAACCCAAAAGATGAACATGTCAGAAAGCTGTGAGCATGTGAAACAGAGGTGGGCAAACGATGGCCCTGGGCTGGATCCAGCCTGTCAGGACTTTGGATCCAGCCTGTGGGATTGCTACCCCATTGCACTGTGGGGCTAAGGCAGGCTTCCTGCATGCCCTTGCCCCACGCTGCTCCCAGAAGTGTGCAGCACCATGTCCCTGTGGCACTGCCCCCCACAGCTCCCATTGGCTGGGATTGGGGAACTGTGGCCAATGGGAGCTTCAGGGGAGGTACCTGCAGGTGAGGGCAGTGCATGGAGCCCTCTGCCCCGCTCCATCTCCCAGAGACGTTGTGCCAGCTGCTTCTGGGAGCGGGGCCAGGGCAAGCAGGGACCCTGCCTTAGACCCATTGTGCACTGCTGCCACCCTGGCGCCGCTCAGTTAAGTGATGCTGGGCCAGAGCCCGAATGTCTCCTATACCCCAGTCTCCCTCTCCTGAGCCCCTGCTGCACTCTGTACCCTTCCTTCATCCCAATCCCTGCCCTCATCCCCCTTGTACATCCTATGTCCCACACCCTTGCTCTGAGCCCTTTACTGCACCCTGAACCCCCTTCCACACCCCACATTCCCTCCTGTACCCCCTGCCCCAGTCCTACATTCATGGCCTTGCATGCAACTTCTCCACCCAGACTTGGCCCTCGGGCCAAATAGATTGCCCACCCCTGATATAAAAGCATTTTGTGTCTATGGAAACTGTTTGGCGACCTTAAATGTAAAACTTACTACCAGAGCAACTACAAACATATGGGACTGTTTTAAAAACAGACTCTTATGTGAACTTAATTCTTAGCAAATCAGGATGTTTCATACCAGTCCCAGACTCTGAGCCAGTGGATATAACAATTTCACAGAAAGGCCAGCCACTCTGCTAGTATCAGTGGTGTATATATAGACTTTGCAATTGAAGGCACATATGAGGTACGTTACATATTCATATAACGTGTAGTCACATCTGGGCCCAGAGTTTCAGCAGAGCTTCAAAAATGCATACATAGTGACTGTAGGCACATCTACTTGCATATGCAACCCCATTTTTGCATATACAAACCAGATAATTGAATGAATATGTTGATTTGCATTTGTGGTCAAATACATGCCTTTGTGCATCCAAATAAGTAATTTTGGCCTCCCAATGCCCATATATTTAAAAAGAATAAAAGTGAACTGTGCCCTAAGAAAAGCCCCTGCTAAATGTTTTCTATTAAGGTGATTCCTATAAGTCCAAAAGTGCAATATACTCATCAACTTACATTTGGCACCTCCACACCTGCACAGCATGTAGGGAGGCTAGTCTAAGATCATTTGTAGTCTCAAATAAACACAATAGATTCCTGCATCCTTAGCCGAATTATAAAAATGTTAGAGAATCAGCATGGCAACATTGTCCAGCCCCTTCCCCGAAATCTAGGAACTGTTAATTTTTCTGGCCAGCGTTTTCTCTCTCTTTGTTTTGCTGGGTACAAGGCTGTGAATTTTGATTTATTTATTGAAAACAATCGAATTTCTTTTAATGAGAGGGAAGTTTACATCAATCTTCGGGGGAGGGAGGAATGAATAATTTCCTACTTTTTCTTTTTCATTCTATGGTTCAGGGATTAACTGGGTCCCTCTGAAAGATTTTGCAGACAAACACAGTGTGAGCATTCTCAAACTATATTCCCCCATTAACGAAACCTGGATAGAGCATATCTGATAATCTCTAAAATCTAATAAAGCTGCTGACAAAAATGTATTTTGGTAAACAGTGAGATCAGAGTTCTTACTCCATCTCATTTTTAGTCACTGTATCATTAGAGAGATTCCTCAATACAGAGTTTGTTTTCACCGGGGGGCATCAGTTCAAAATGTTGAAGAACAGCACAAGTGGTCAGGAGTGCCATTCCAGGTTTCTTATATCTTTTGTCTTTTAAGTCTGCCCAATTAGGAATACTGCTATAGCTAGTGACTAGAAAAATAACCAGTTGAACTCTTTCCCCTCCCTGCCTCCTTTTTTTCATCTCTCTCCCCCTATACCTAACAAAGGGTGACCAGATAGCAAGTGTGAAAAATTGGGCTAGGGTTATAGGGTCCATATGGAAAAAAAAAAAAAAGCCTCAAATATCAGGAATGACCCTATAAAATCAGGACATCTGGTCACCCTAACCTAATATGTAGAGAATGGAACTTTGTCCTCATTAGGCTGCTACCACATTTTACTTGCAATCTTTTTTTTTAATATGGTGGCTATAGAAGCGTGACCAATGCAATTGCTCCTTCTCAGTATAATTGTAGATTGTAGGGCTGCCCTATCTGTAATCTCATGGTCCCTCGTGAGCTGATATAGGTGTAAAAAAAGTAGACTCATTGTCTTTACTGCAGGATGTATCAAACATGTGCAAAGCAAGTAAAGGATCAATGTGCATAGAATAAGACAACCTAATTTAACTTGCATCTTCCTTTCCTCCCCACCCTTATTTATGGGGCACATCTTTGCATTGCTATGAAAGGGACCATTGTGCAGCATCTGCTACCTTGCACTGTCCCGTGTGATCTTTTTTTTCATTTTTTTTTCATTCCTGAAAGTACTGCTTTGGTAAGAGACACTTGGCAATGATGAAATACAACATGGCTGCCTGCACTGGTTCAAAGGCAGGTCATGTAGACAAAATCCTTCTCTTCTCACCCTCAGCTTTTTCTGGAAGGGGTTGTTACAGGCTGAACAGTAGTTTAGCCCATCTGTGAGATAATGCTATGCCTGAGCTGACTTCAGGGTCAGGGTCTGCTCTGCACACTCAGCTATTTAGCACTTTCCTAGTGTATTAAATGGTATGTATGATTTGTCTCTGTGCCCAGGGGAATTAATACCATGCCTTAGTTCACCCTTGGCTTATCCATATTCATGTGTTCTGAGTTAGTCCTTTAAAGAGAGAAGTGCTAATGCACACTGGTGTAAAAATTCAATTTTCGTCTCTGTTAATATGTCTTCAATGATGCTCACCATCTGTGGATCTCCAAGAGCTTTACCATCATGAGTTCACTGAGCATCTGTATATCCCTGCGAGGTAGGTAATGTACTCATAAAATCTGCCAATAAATCTGGTGTATTAATAATATGAACCTAGACCTTTTCAGAAGGAAGGTGTTTGGCTCATAGTGTGTGAGAACAACAGGAGTTCCCTTGCACATGTTTAAACTCGGTGCAATTCTCCCTGAATATCCTATAGCTTTTTCTCTCTCTTTGGGAGGTCTCCTTTCAGTCTTATTGAAATCTGAGTGATCTCTTGAACAAAAAAAGCTTTTAAAATCCCCACCTATGTTGTAATCTGCGACTCCATTCCTTTTCCAGCTACTCTGATAACAAAAACAGCATGAGGCAGAAACAACACAAAATTCAGCAAAGCAGCTGACAGACCAACTGATAGGGTGGGTCACAGGCCCCAAGAAAAACACCGCTTTGGATGATTGTAAGTTACATGTGGAAATCCACAAGACTTTACCATCTGTGTTCCACTCAGTGTCCCTCACACACTTGGGAGGAAAATATGCGGGGAGTAATTTGGAGCACATGAAAAACTATCAGGAAACATGAGGATTTTTGCAAATATTGGTAGTTCTTTGCACTGCTATTCAGGAGAATGGAGTTCAATTCCTGCCTCTCTCACTCATTGCAAGGTTGAGTGCTACAGAGGCACTGAATGCAGCTTCTGGAGGAGTGAGAGGGAGGGACTGCACCACTCTAGCTGAATAATGAATGGTAGCGAATCCAGTTTAGAATGGAATTCTAGCCCCAGTGAAGTCCATTGCAAAATCCCTATTGATGTAAGCGGAGCCAGATTTCACTCCTAATGTCTGATAGGGGCAGGGAATGGAGGAACAGCTGTGTGTGTGCACAATTGCATGTTACTCTCTAAAAGCCTTTCCCGCTAACCATGGAATAAAATGTAATACTCTGAGAAAGTAAGCAGATGATTGTAGTGAACTCTCTTGACTGCATGGTAACAACATCCTTAGGAGCTGCCCTAAGCATCCCACACTTTTTAAAGAGTTTCATTTTTTTTCTTTTTTAGTGCCTGTGCTGCTTCTCTGTAAGAAAAGCCACACGTCTTTCTCTCTTTTTATTTAAAAAAAATATTTCTCCCCCATGAGCTCATGTACTTTACAGAGATATTGACATCTGCCAGTGGCTTTACTTCTAAATTGTGATCTTGGACAGACACATTGCAAGGAAAAAGAAGCCAAGAAGGAAAGTGGCTGAGTTCCTTTTCACTTTTCTCAAATAGAAGTGGGAGCAGTTCCAGCACTGAGTCTCACTTATGTGCCAACCACAAGTCATCTTTTATATAAGGTATCAATTTACTTCCTGAAATGACATGCACATGTTGAGGGAAGAAATTCCATAACCCTTCCAGCTCCCATCTCTTCCTATTTCTCCCCCTACCCTCTTACATTTATCCACTCAGAAAGCAATTCCACTGGGGAGAACATCCACATGATTTCTTAGCCCTCCCGCTTCAACTCCACAAAAAGCATTGCATAGTCTTATATACACTACCCCTCCCGAGAGTCACATCTTTCTAGTGTGTAGCACATCCTACTTTCTGGTTATGGAAGTGACTGATGATGATGGCCCTAACGGCCATATGCTGCTGTCCACAGTGTAGCTGTGTAGCTGCTTTATGATCCCCACCTCCCTCTATTTAAAGACCCTGCTATTTTATTTAATTTTATAAATTTTCATTTTCAACTGCAACAGATCAACTTGTTTTATAAAGGGTTATCATGTTAAACTTGGATAATTGTATGTTAATATGATGGTAGAGGAAGGTCGTGGTTCTGACATCATTACCCATCTTAACTAAAAATAGTATTTCACTTTGAGTACTCTCATCGATTTCAAGTAAGGTACTATTCAGTGTGGTGGAAGATAGCAAAACAGTGTGGTGTTTTTAAACAGTTGTTCTCTGAAGATGGTGTATTTGTATTACATGGAAGCCACTATTACTAATATAATGTAGCAGCAACTTTTTCAGAAGTATGTGGCAATGAAAAAGCACAACTTCAGTTTCATGTGCATAGAATGTCCTGAGGACTGTAGAATTGTAGCTGTGTTAGCTTTTCCAGATTCCCTGGGCATAGACTTTCTTTAATACTTTGAATATCCACTATTTGAACACCCAACAAAATTGTGCCATGTGGTGCTCAGATGCACTGGGTGGAATGCTGGAGGGGAAGAGTATGGTGATTTCATTCTCCACGCACCTAGCAAAGTAGGTTTCCTACCATTCAAGGAAAAAGGACCTAAGAGAGTGGGACTGGAGTAAGTCACTAGCTCTGTGAATGTTACTGTTCATATGCTGGTTAGAAGGAACAGAGGGAATTTCTGTAGGTGACAGCTAACAGATCTGTCATTAGATCAAGTTGAAGAGTTCTACGTTTTTCAGTCTCTGGAACAAAGTCTCAGATCAGTAGGTATGTGAGGTTGCAACCACAGTCCCATTAAAAATGATTTGATCCCCCATATATCCCTTAACAAAATCCTCATGCTTTTAAATATGTAGGGTTAAGTTTAAGTGACTACTGGAATATTTTGGAAATTGATTTTAAGTACTCTGAGAGTCAAAAAACTTTTAAATGATTCTCTGTTCTCCATATTTCACAGTGTCTAATGCATGTTTGTATCATTCCATCTGCTGAAATCACTTTGGAACTTACAATCTGACCCCTTGGAAGGTTTTTATATTGACTTGTTTTTTGCAAGAGGCAGTTTTCAAGGGCATGGATAGTAAAATGTTTGAGAAACTGCTACTGTTTGAAAAGTAGGAATGCTTTTCTGTTAAAGCAGTTGATTGAGGAGTAAAAAGCAATGGTGTGATGGACTAGTATATTTGTCATAAACTTTTGAACCTATGAAGGCTACTTTGTGAAAGGCAACTTCAGGCTCTGGAAGACTGGCCTAAGAGGAATGTGCATTGTCTGTTTTCCAAATCAGGTAACTTTGGAATTTGTTTGTTTGTAGCTTGCCAGAGGTTGCATCATAATGTGGGGAGCAGAGAACAGAACCTTGGGCTCTCACAGTATGTCTACACTGCATCTTAGAGTGTGCTTCCCAGTGCAGATAGCCAGACATGCACTAGCTTTGCTCTAGCTAGTGTTCTAAAAATGGCTGTGTAGCCTGGGCTAGCTGCCTGAGTTGCTACCCATGCTGCTACCCATGCTACCCCCCAGCTGCACTGCTATTTTAGCATGCTATCTTGAGCAGAGCTAGTATATGTCCATTCATCAACACTGGGAAACCCACTCCAAGCTGCAGTGTAGACATACTTTCTGGTCACCCTACTGCTAACTAACAGTTAGTGTGAAAAATTGAGGCAGTGAGTAGGGGTGGGGAGGATAATAGGAGCCTATATAAGAAAAAGCCCCAAATACCAGGACTGTCCCTATAAAATCGGGACATCTGGTCACCCTTGTTAGCAGATCAATAGCCTTCAGATTACATTTCTTCCACTTATTTTGCTTGTAGAGAGAAAGCACCTCTGTTACATAGACTGTGTTCGTTAACTCACTATGAAGCAGAGAAAGTGTCAGCTTATTCTCTTCAGTTTGTTACCACTGGTGATCCTCAAAGCCATTTTTTATGGTCCAATAGACTAGGGAGGCATAACTAAGGATAAGTTTTTTTGTCAGGGACATCATGGATTCCATGACTTTCAGAGACCGCCATGACGCTTTCTGCTTCAACTCTGTGCTGCAGGGCCGGAGGTGTCAGCTGGTGAGTGCCCCAGAGTGTTGAACTGCTGTGTCTTCCATGAATTTATTTGTTTGCCCATGACCTGTCTGTGACTTTTATTAAAAATAACTGTGAGAAAATCTTAACCTTAGGCATAACCATGGTGAGGGACAGAACAGGGTATTCAGTATCACATAGCAATTTCTATATGTTTCCAACTGACAGCTTTTATGAAAAGTACATGTGCCAAGATTGTTAATGACACTGCCTGCCTTCACTGTATGCAGCAAGACCTGGCTTATGTATTCTTTCCAATGGCTCAGTAAAACTTGCTGAGCTGCTACTTCTGAAAAACCATGAGGAGAGTGAGATCTTAACATTCACCCAAACAGCTTCCCAATTGTCAAATTACTTTCTAATTTTTTTCCTATTTAAACTTACTACTGATGGTGAAAGGATATAATGAGGAACTGAGTCATGTTACCTATAAAATAGCTGTCTAAATCAAACTTCCTAAGAACTTCTTCCAGCAGAGTGGGACTTGAAACTTGCTGTGCAGAGCTGAGATGTACAATACTTGTAGGACACATTGCAACTGCAAACAAAAGTGCAAATTTGCAGGAGAATATTTATTACATAAAAGAAATATGTAATCTCATTATTAACCACCAGGGACCAAATTCTGCTTTGTTACAGTAGTGTAAATTCAGGATATACCATTGGTTTTAATGGCATTATCCTTAAATTTACACCTGACTAACTGAAAGCAGAATTTGGCCTTTGATTATGAGCTCTGATAGTGCATACAGGAAAAATTAAGACCACTATCACATTCTACTAATGAGTTTAAAATCTAATTTTTTTTCCTAAGCAAGTAATTGATTGCAACATCCAGATGTCCCAATCTTCATTCAGAGTCAACCTGCCCCAGGAGACTGCAAAGGCTGGATTTTTCCAATCCCTATAAAAGCAATTCTGAAAGTGGAAGCAGCTAAATCTTCCTTTCTCATGAACCATGAAGGCATATAATCATTCTCCAAAACTAAGAATTGATTTAAAGACAGTTGAAAAGTCAACTGAGAGTAGTTTTGTTAGTTCAGCATGGCTGTAAAAAGTATGGATGAGCTTTTCAGCATCTAGATACCAGAGGAGGAGCAGTGGTTCCTTAAGTGAGGACACATTTCAGTGACCTGGATGTTATATTATGACAATCAAAAGATTTCTCTACCCCCAAGCAACCTCAAATTATTATCCCAGCTGGTAGGAACCAGCCCCTAAGTTATAGCTCTGTCTGACTGGTATGAAAGAGAATCCATCAGAAGGAATTGTATATGAAGAATGTATTCTATGGTTGTCTTGATCCAGTAAATGAAAACATAGACGTATCATCATTTTAAATTGGGGTGAGAGGAAACCAATAACAAAACTGCAGGCATCTAAAAGTAGACGAATTGAGGGCTGGATAAATTATCAACCACCCCAGTAAACAACACAAGAAACAAAAACAAACCCCTTTCAGCACGCAATTTAAGACTATGGACCAAATTTCCTTCAGTTACACCAATGTAAATCTGGAATAATTCCATGACCTTCAGTGCAATGAAGTGTGAGGGAACAAATATGATGATACCTTTGCAAAGAAATACAAAACAACAAAACAGAGAATTTCCTGGGCTGATACTGAAGAAGAATAAGAGCTGAAGACCAGTTCCCCATTATAAGACTGGACCAGGTTGACAAAGTAAAATTAATCCATGACAATGGGCTTGAGTCTATTTCTCACAAATGTTTGACACCCTTGTGACTCCACTAGCTGCAGTGGTGTTTACTGCTTTTTTACAAGAATATAAGTAAGATCAGGAGCAGAATGTATATGATGCTAAATTCTTCAAGAGATAATCTGCAGCATCAAAAGATTAAAAACACTCCAGAGGAAGTAATAAAAGATCAGTTCCTGATGATATACACAGTATTCACCCTAACCAATGAGGGAAATTACCACATTGTGAGAGACATCAAGCTTGGGGTTGAAAATGGTCTGTGTGTAAAACTCTACCTGGACCATTGGAACAGTTTGAACCTGGGTTCTTCAGTTCTAATACCAGAGTTTAAAGGATTGTCATCTTTTGTGGACTTTCCACTAGAAAGGAACAGAGCTCCATACTGTGGTTTTGTGGATTACATATTCAATAAACATAAAACTATAGCTCACTTGAAATGTACTTTATTTTTAATAGACATTTTGTTTCTATTTTCAGTCTACATTGGAGCATGTAGTGTATTAAAGGGTCAAGGTATTAAGGATTGTTTTGGCCTCTGTAAAGATGAAACTGCAAAATTGGATTACAGTTTATCAGTGGTTGAGCACAACTTTATAGCCTGAATTTGTGCCAAACAGGCCTCACTTATGCTAAGTATCCTGTAACTCCTTGTATTCACTGAAATACATTTTTTGTCTTGAGCAAATAGGAAGCAAGACCAGGACAGATTAGCACTTTACCATAGCAACAGAAAGGCAGTTACTCTTTCAGGCCTGTACTGGAATGTCCCAACAGAAGAGGACAAGACCTATGATTGTGCTACCATAATACAACCCTAGAGGTGCCTTCATGCTCTTGGTACTGCAAATGCATGTGCTTAGAACAAATATAAAGGGTATACCATGAAAACAAGGGAGAAAGCTGATTGGTTAAATCTACTTTCAGATGGCACCACAGTACCTTTTACTTGTAAAAATGTAGGGCATTATAAAATGGTGTTACGGCTGTAACTTTGGGAGCACACCTTCTGTGTAAGTTGAATGTGACACTGCTGCATAAGAGAGCTTCCTGGAGACTGGCATCATATAGAAGCCTTTTACTATACCATAACATTACTGAGTTATAGCAATAAACCTGAGACATTGATTTGGTCTCTTGAATGTATTTCATAATGAACCAAAGTGTGGTCAAGCAGTTAGCTGCTTCCTTTCCATCTTTGTTGTTTTCTTTATCCTTTCGAGTACCAAACCTTAAAGTGGCCACAGCATGGTACAGGGGTGGGATAACCTTTAGGATCTAGTAAACTTAGAGGGACAGGCCACCCCTGTCATAGGGTGTGACCAAGTAAACTTTATTGAGGTTAATGGAGAGGTTGGGTTTTCTGTACTCTCTGGATCAGGTCCTATTTGCAGTACTATCAGATCTCCGACTGTAGGCATAGGGAGATAGATGCCATGATTACTGCTTGGTGGGGGGTGAATCGTTATTTTTTTTTTTCAAGGCACCCTTTGTAGCATAGCTCTAAGCACAGGACATGGTCTTATGGAACTTTGAGGAAAATAGGTGAGTGAAGAATGGAGTAGACTTTTTTTCATAATTTCAGTGGTTTTTGTCAATTTTAAGCCACATCTCTTAATTCTACTTTAAAAGATTTTTAATGTGTTAAGAAAACTCCCTATAGTGAAGAATGATTAAATAACCTTGGTCAGGATACTGGTGTTCCAGAATCAATTAAATACAGCCTTGATGTAACTTCATTTAAACACAAAAGCTCTCAGTACATCCAAAGTTTTTCTTTAGGTTTTTAGCATTTCATCTAAAATGGTGATAAGAAAGGATGCAACTAAAACATTCACAAGTGTTATGGATAATTTTGCTTTAAAGTTCCACTCTTCTAATTACAGCAGATAAACTCCCCCGTCAATGCTAGTCTAAGGAGACAGAACACTTTGAAAACTTTCACAATTGTTTGTTTGTTAAATCTGATGCATTTTATTCAAATACTTTTTGAAAAATCCATTGGACAAAACACTTACAGACAACAACTTCTTTTGTGGTCACAATTACCTGCATGATCACTTTAATTGGACATGAATGCCTTTTTATTGCAGAATAAAAGATGCCTTTTACTGCTACCTGCTGTGTAATTGACCACTGCAGCTTGCATCTGATTCACAGATTTATTTTTTTTCTTGGTGCCTTATCGTGAAGCTATTACAAAGAACTGTATAGTGGGTTGTGGCTGCCTAAGAAGAAGAGTGGAACCAGTAATGATCTGAGTGATCCAAGTAAAAGGTTACTAGCAATGCATTGCTTGTGGACGGCATAGAGTAAAGCAGAGATAGCATGTGTTATCGAGACTCTGTATATTCTGAGGCTGGCTCTAAACCATGCAACAGTATAGAATGACAGTTCTTGTCATTCTATATTCCAGTCTTGTGCACCAAGTATTGGCGGAGAGTAATGTCAGATATCTTGAACATCAGATACTTGAAACCTCAAAGCATAACCACATTGCTGGATTTCTCTAGTAGATCAACCATTAAATATGCAGGGAGAATTCCAGAGGAGTTCAGTGAGTTCATGTCAGCCATGACATTGAATTTACTAGAGACAAGGTTGTTGAGAGAGTCTTTTATTGGACCAGTTTCTGTCAGTGAGAGAGAAGATGTCTGAAGAACTTGTTTTTTTTCACTAGCAAATGTTATTACCTCACTTACCTTGTCTCTCTAATATCCTGGGACCAATATGGCTCCAATGACACTACATGCACTAATGTTACTGGCAATTTTTTCTTGCTTGGCTTGGGCAGGACTCGTCTCAAGTTGTTTTCAGGTTTGGAATCTATAACAGCTCTGCCTACAGTAAGCATGGCCACAGGCTGGATCTGATCTCATTGGACATAGTATTCAAATGAGAAAGGAAGCTGGATTTAGGATAACATTTATGCTAAGATTTCAAAAGTGGGTAATTGATTTTTGGGTGTCCAAGTCAAGACACCTTAAAAAGGCCTGATTTTCAGAGGCTATTTGGCAATTTTGAAAATTAGGAGTGGCCCTTTAGGGTGTCAAGTTGGACACCCTAAAAAATGGAAGTACCCCAAATCACTAGTAATTCTCAGAAACCACGGTCTTAATTTACAATAAGAAATGTTTTATCTTGAGAACACTGACTAATGTTGCTATAATCTAGCCAGGCTGTATTATTTGATTCACTCTTTGCAATGAGTTTCTGTATTTGTACATTAGAAGAAACTTCCTTAGAAAGAAGTGTGACAGAGCAGGATGTATGGAAACTCAAAACTTCCTGTCTAACTCTCTGTAGTATAGCTGTCCTCACTGTACTACTTATATACAACTCGCTGATTAACTTTGAAATGAGCTTCTTATGATTTAAGTACATTTTCACCACTTGTTGATAAATTTAGTTGCACATTCTTATGAGAGAACATCCATAGAGTCATAGATCCCAAGGCCAGATGGGACCATTGTGATCATCTAGTCTGACCCCTTGTACAACGCAGGTCACAGAACTTCCCCAAAATAATTCCTAGTGCTTATATTTTAGAAGAACATCCAATCTTGAATTAAAAATTGCTAGTGATAGAAAATCTACCATGACCCTTGATAAATTGCTCCAATCTTTAATAACTCCCTGTTAAAAATTTACACACTATGTTCCAGTCAGAATTTGTCTAGCTTCATCTTATAGCATGAGCCAATAGCTGGACCTTTCTCTGCTAGACTGAAGGGTCCCTTTATCAAATATTTATTCCCCTTGCAGGTACGTACAGATTGCAATCAAGTCACCACTTAAACATCTTGGTGTTAAACTAAATAGATTGAGCTCCTTCAGTCTACTTTATTAGGCATGCTCTCTAACTTTTTAATCATTCTTATGGTCCTTCTCTGAACCCTCTTCAGTTTGTCAACATCCTTCCTGAACTGTGAGCAGCAGAACTGGACACTATTCCAGTAGCCACTGTGACAGTACTAAATACAGAAGGGAAAAATAACCTTTCTGCTTCTACTGGAGATTCCCAGTTATGCTCCCAAGTATTGCGTTTGCCCTTTTGGCCACAGGATCGCATTAGGAGCTCATGTACAGCTGATTATATACCTAGACCCCCCCGTCTTTCTTCGGAGTCAACGGAAGCCTGTAATCCAATGCTGCTTTGTAACAAAGACACAGGCCATTGTTATCAGGACATGAGGAAGGATTAGTCTGGCAATATCTTTCAGCTAGGAAATGTAGCCTTGACCTTGGCTAATAGAAGATTCTCATTAATCACTGATTCAGGCCCACACCCAAACTGCATCTCTGAAGCAATTTCAGGTCAAGGATTCAGATACCTAACCTAATAGCACTACCTATTACACCTGCTGAAGCCCATGAAACTTGCTGAGATTTGTGTATCTAGCATACAGTGATTGCATCTTTCAGCAGCAGTCATTGGGTGTACATGGGGAGTGTGTGGAGGAAGGTCATTACTACCACTGTAGTGTCTCAGTGGTGTCACCAGGATCGTTGCTAGCACACTACCTTCCTGCTCCTCACAGCTTCCCTTGATGGTGGGTCAGACATCTGTCACTGGGAGAAAGAGAAGAGTAGGAATTTCCTATCTTCAGCACTAGGCAACACTTTTAATACATTTGCGGTGGCTCTAGGCATCAGCAAAGCAAGCACATGCTTGTGGCAGCACATTTCCCAAGAGTCAATAGCAACACAACCCACTGTGTCACTGTCCTGGCATTCACAGGGTGTTGTGGAGGGAGTTCATCAGTCTGCTCCAGGGATTGTGGGAAGAAATGGGCAAGAGACAACTCAGCTGTGTGCTGAGGAAATGTGGGATGTTGGAAGGATATGCCTCTGACAAACTAAATGCAAGATGGCACTGCTTGTGGACTCATTTGGGCTGTTGCATGGTTAACACCATACATGTGACAGGAGCATTTTGTGAGTTTCTCAATATGTGTGAAGATAAGGATGGAATGTGTTGATATAAATTATGGTTTGGGGTCTGTTTACAGACAACCTCCAAATGCACTTTTTGGTGGCACCAAGGTCTATTATCTGAAGGCCCCAAGGAATGTCTTGTGTGCTCACATTCCCAAGCTGCATGGGGAGTATACTGCAGCTACTGTTTTATGGCACATGGGGCTACTGCCTAGAAATCAAATGTAGTGTGTTATGCATGCCTTAAAGAGAGACACCTGTAAATACAGATGAAGAAGAAACTACTTATGCTAAACAGGTGGGCTTACCAGTGATCCACATGTGGTTCAAATGTATGCACACAGGACAAATCAAAGTGTTAAGTCATATCACTAAAAAATGCATTTGTTCTTTCCTCCACACTAGAGCTGGTGTAGAATACAGCTCATGCTACTGATGGAATGAGCTCTCCCAGGCATTGTTGGTCATAAGTTGTAAGAGTTGGCAATGTTGAGATGAATCCATGGGTCTTATGGGCACTGTGTATTCATCCCCTGACTCGAGAGCCTGAATGATTTCTCAAATATGTCCCTGTGAAAGCCACTGCTGGAGCTCTCTCTTCTCACAATTACGGCATAGATAGTTTAGATCAGCGGTTCTCAAATGGTCGATCAGGACCGCAAAGTGGGTTGTGACCCCTTTTCAATGTGGTCACCAGGTTTGGCTTAGACTTGCTGGTGCTCAGGGCTGAAGCCCAAGCCTCACCACCCAAGGCTGAAGCCTGAGGGTTTCAGCCCTGTGTTGGGACTCGGGTTACGGTCCCCCTGCCTGGGGTTGAAGTCCTTAGACTTGAGCTTTTCTGCCCTCTCCCCACCCCAAACCTTGTCCAGGACAGTGGGGCTTTAGTGGACTCAGGCTTCAGTCCTTCTCCACCCCAGGGTCATGTAGTAATTTCATTGTCAGTGGGGGGGTCGCGGTGCAATGAAGTTTGAGAACCCCTGCTTTAGATATTCTGACAGGTTCTCCTAGATGACTTCTCCTCCTCCATGTGATTTTTTTTTTCCAGTTGGATGGGGCAGTCATTTTATATATCACATTGCTATCTCTGGTCCTCTGTTGCTTTGACCTCAAATTCTGAAGGCTTTCACTGACAGAGTGGTCTCCCAGTTGGCCCGCCATTCCAAGAGGAGACTAACTTAGTCTTGACAAAGAGTGAGTGTGTGTGTGTGTGTGTGTATGTCCATGCCTCCCTAAAATTTCATACTCATACACAACCAACACTACAAAATAGTAATTTTATTTCAAGAGTGCCATTTACTTTGCCAATTCTCTCACCATAGAGACTTCTGCCTGTTAAGTTTTGTAGAAGAGTTTTCTCAGGAAAAGTGGTGAGTTGATTTTGCCTTCCAGCTCTCCCAAACATTTCTAGGGGGCAAAGGAGTATATACAAAGTCCTGGGAGACTGAGTAACAATGATGATTCTATTAAGCCCATTCCAGGGGGCTGCAACCGTATAAGAGGTCCTGCTTCAGATTCCGTAATGGAAGAAGTACCAGTTATTCCAGTTCCCAGGGAGGAGACAATCCATGTATGCAAGGGAAATCTTTCCATGCCTTGTGACAGGTGAAATAAGTGATTGAACAGGGACTACAAATTACAACACTAGAGACCACCTGGAACAATTACTGAGTGAAAATACCTTCTTAATCTCCAGGAATGGACCAGAATCAGATCAGCAATAAAAGCAGCTTCAGCACGAGTGGGTGCTT
Source organism: Dermatemys mawii (assembly GCA_007922305.1). Classification (NCBI taxonomy): domain Eukaryota; kingdom Metazoa; phylum Chordata; order Testudines; family Dermatemydidae; genus Dermatemys; species Dermatemys mawii. The sequence continues at coordinate 25,268,157 of ML677340.1, forward strand.
TAAAGGAACTACCATCCAACACTTCTGCATGTTAAGTACTATGTTACAGCAAGTTACATTTTGCCTGAGGTGGCTGTGGCCAAAATGTTTTTTCTCATTAATGCTTTTCCATTAAAAAATGCTACTTTGTTCAGCTGCTCTGAGATGCCTGTAAATAATAAAATGTTACAGATAATACATGCTATATTTGAGTTGTGCATATATTGGAGATATGATTCTGTGGAACGGAAGACTTGGTTAAGAGGGGCCCCATATTCTAGTGCATGGGAGAAGCGTAATAGGTAGTGCTATTAGGTTAGGTATCTGAATCCTTGACCTGAAATTGCTTCAGAGATGCAGTTTGAGTGTGGGCCTGACTCAGTGGCTAATGAGAATCTTCTATCAGCCAAGGTCAAGGCTACATTTCCTAGCTGAAAAATATTGCCAGACTAATCCTTCCTCATGTCCTGATAACAATGGCCTATGACTTTGTTACAGAGCAGCATTGGATTATTGCAATGGCTTCCATAATGGGTTACCTAAAGGCTGACCCACTGTTAGTGCAGATGGCAACAGCAAAATCAACTGTTGTCAGATGAGTCTTACCCATTACTTCTCTCCCTCCTCTGAGGGCTTGTACAGAAGTGGATATAGTTTCAGGTCACAGCTTTGACATTTAAATCTGTAAATGGGCTGAGTCCCAACTACCTCGCTGTGTAATGGGCTGAATCCCAAGTACCTCGCTGGGTTTCTGGTATCCTCTATACCAGTGCAGACTCTCCTGTCAGAGAGGATAAGGTTTTTGATCTTGAGGACTTCTGTGATTAATATCTTTGCATCTGGAATGCTCTGTGAGGTTCTTGGCCTCTTTCTAGGAGGGCTTCCAATTGTCTTTGAAATGGCTCTGTAAGTGGTTTCTGAAATATTTACTCATTCTTCTTTTTAACTATTGTTTAAACTGTATCTTTTGGATAGAGTCTAGAACAGCTCAGCAGATCAAGTCCTAAGAAATGCATTTTTTATTATGACCATTGTTACGTCATGGAAAGCTAACTGCTGAACATCTGTGAGCTAGTTTCAAGGACAGAGAAAAACCTCCTGATCAACAGCAACTATAAAAGCTGTAGAATCCAAATGTGAGAAATCTTGTGTCTTCTGTATGAATGTTAATTTACTGAAGGCATTTGAAAACCCTCCTGATACATGATGCTCCAGCTTGCAGGTCTATTAGCTGGCTGGATCAGTGCATACCTGTTTTTCTCACAATGCTTTACTCTTTTGCTAAAGGTTACACTGCTCAATAGATTAATTGTTCACCACTGACAGACTAGATTCAGCAGTAGCAGCTCTTGAGTTTTAAGCAGTTTGTTGTGGTTGGTGGAGTATGTTAGCCTTGCAAATGTAACATATTATCCCTTCTATAGACTGCCAAGCTTCTGGGATTTTTAAGTACAAATTGGGAATTGTATGCCCCCTAGATACTGTGCAATATTTCTAATAAATATTGAAAGAAGCTATGATCAAGCCAGGGTAGGTCTGCACTCTTCAATTTATAACTAGTTGTGCATTCTCTCCCACTGCTGCTTTTACACTGATTTTTTTTTTTAATATCACCCCTGCCCTCTCCATCATTCTGAGTCCAGACGTGTCACCAACAAGTCTGATTATCACCTCCATTGCACTCCCAGGAGTGATGAGATGTATCCTTTTTGTTGTTTAACAAGGTACATTGCAAATGTCGGGGCTGAACCCCACAACAAGTGATAGCGATGGGCTGAGCTGAATCCACTCCAAGACTATCGTATTTGAATGCTCGTATTCCCATGAAAATTCCTTCTTTTTCTTTGGACAGTCTTTAATCCATCAAACAAAACGGAGCACATAATCATGGACCTCTGCCACCACATGCTGATACATACTGCTCTAGATTTTGGAGTCTGTCACACTTTACTTTTAGAATCTCTGTGTGCTAAGAGACAGAATCATTTTCAATGTCTTCTGACCTGTCATATAGCTAAAAAACTAGCCCATCAGTGATGACTGTGGTAACTCAATGCAAATTTTAAATATCCTGAGGAAGCACTCTAAAGGAGAAGAAAATCTCTCTGAGATGAAATGGCTCCTAACAGAATGGAAAACGGTAGCAACAGAAAAGCTGACACTACCTCAGGAATAAACATAATGAGTACATTGTAACCTGGTCAAAGATATGTATGATGGCTTCTGAAAAAATGTATCCTTGATATTCACATCCCTTAGCCACAAATCATTACATCCTTTGATGATGATGATCCTTAATGGGGTAGAGAAATTAATGATTGGGATTTAGATACAAATGGGATCCCGGGGCCATATAACTTGATATAGCAATTGTGTAAATAAGTGACTATGGCCAAAGTCTTTGTATTGCTATCTGTGAGTTTAAGTTAATGTCGGTAACCCCTAAAATGTACATGTTGAGTAATACTCTTGCTTTTTTAAGATGTATAATGAAAGAGGGTCCACATTAGAGAAAGCTTTGATTTATTTAAGAGTTTTCCTGCATAAAACTCATCAATAAAAACAGAGCTGTAACTATCCCTCCTTTTAACAAAGTATTATTGAATATTAGAAGCATGAGAAAAGTAGCAAAGCTGAAAAATATGTACTTGAAAATCAGAGTCTAATACTTCCCAGTGAAAGAAGGCTAATAAAGAAATACGATATTGTAGAAATGGAAGATACTGGTATACAATCACCCAGGGGCTTAAAAGGTTCTAGAAAAGTACAACAAAGTCCCCTTTTTATTGTGATTTCTTGTATATCTCTTTTGTTCTCATGGAGTCTTGATAACAGTTCTTTCTAGTGTGACAAAGCTCCAAGTCTGTCCTTGTGGGTCCTGCGCTTCCTGGCAGATTTAGGGGCCTCAGAAACTCATCTAGGCCCCAGAGTGACCTCCCTTTCTCAGTATAATTGGCAAGAGTCACCACCTAGTGAGTTACCTTCATCACAGGCCAGTATGGAAGATGGAAAAAGGGGGGAGCCCGGGCCCACCCTCTACTCCGGACTCCAGCCCAGGGACCCTAATAGTATCAGCTAAGATGGCTGACCTTTTAGGCACAAAACACAATACAATTCCCTGGGCTACTTCCCCACAGCAGTCCCTGCTTCTTCAAACTCCACTTCACCCTTACCTCAGGGCCTCCTTCCTTCAGTATGATATGTTGTCCTACACTCAGTCTCACCAACAGCATAACTTCCTTCCACAGCTCCTGACACCCACAGCCCACCTGACTAACTGGGAGGTTTTTATCTGGATTCAGCCAGTCCCTGATTGGCTTCAGGTGTCCCAATTAGGCTAGCTGTTTCTACTCCTTTCTAGAAGGTTCTTAATTGGCCCCAGGTGTCTTGATTGGTCTGGAGTAGCCTTTGTTTGGCTATCCAGGGAACAAGGACCTGCACATCCTAAGGCTGATATACCTGCCTTCCAGCACTCTCCTATACCCTTCTGGTCTGACTCCGTCACACTAGATAAAGACAGTTTGTACAGTTTTTCTTTTTGCTCAACACTGTGCCTGTATATTTGGATTCATACAAATTTGTGACCTTCCCCTTCTTCTAGGGAAGAATAAAGCAATTCAAATGAAACCAGTTGTCTCATCTGCCCTGAAGAATTGATCTCCCTTTTAAAATATATCTACCCAATTCTTTCACATACTCCCATATATAGGTTTTTAATTCTGATTTCCAGTCAATCAGAAATGTAGGCATTGGAAATAGACAGCCTAATCACCTGAGATGTCCAACCCAATACTGCACATGTAAGAGATTAAGATGCAAAACTCTAATCCTTTAAATATTTACTTTTGTACCTTTATAAATTAGGAGGCAAGTTTTTAAAATGCCAGTTCCCACAAACTGCATTGTTAGCATTAAATTCCCTATGTAATGAACAGTAATGTAAGAGAATTGTTTGACACTAATCCCTGTCCCTTGATAAACCTTTTGTATAGCCGTTATGTTATATTATTTCAGAGTTAAGCTATTAAAAAAAGAATCAAACTGTTCCCCATCATTTAAATAGATATTTTAGGTGGACAACGCAAAAATAGGAATAATGACCAGGGTATTTTAATTCTCATCCCATTTTACTTTTATCTTCATTTCTCAACCATTCTGCCCAAGTATCTTAATGAAATAAAGGAAAACAAGAATTCCAATTGATAAAACTGTATTAAGTCTGGCTGAACAAAAAAAACATTCCACTACAATACAGATGCCTTGTAATTTCATTTTAGGAAAAAATGCAATGAACTGAAAGAAAATAACAAATACACTACAAACAGACAGCTTCACACTTTAAAAGTAGGATAGAGATTAAACACTCACAGCTATTGGAGAATATTTGTATAATATTTGCCCAGAGCCCATATTCAGACCAATGCTACATTAGCTCACAAATAAGACCAATTTACATCTTGTACTTATAAAATAAGAAAACATACCTGTGGTGTGTGGGGCTGACAATCTGATGTCTATTCTAATTTACGTAAAGTCCCATTTTCTCCTAATCCTCTAGCTTTAGCAGGGAGACCAGATAGAGATGCAGGTAGTTTCTACCCATCTTCCCCACCCCCTAAGTTTAAATAGCCAGTAGAGGCTATTTATTTTCAGTGTTTTCTTTCTTCTCAGTAAGTATGTAAGTGGCTGCTAAATTTCAGTAGCAAGACTAGTATTGGGGCTGCCTAGAAACCAAGAATTCAGTTTTTTGTGATTTCAACACTTGGGTTCGTTCCAATGGGGAAAGAACACTAGACCTTTCAAAAAATGCAGAAAAATAAGAGCCCTGACCTAGAATGAGTGCCCAATTCAAACGAAGGACTTAAACTTGTATCTCCCACATCCCAACTGAGGTCACTTACCACTGGGCTACTGGCTATTCTGGGTGGGTTTCTCTCTTTGGTTTAGACCAGCAATTCAGTTTCATTTTAAACTGATATGTTTCAGTTCCAATGATAAATGATTTTCCATTGAATGAGCATTTCGCTAAAAAATTTCTGACCAGCTCTAGTGCTAATGCAAATCCAAAATGCCATTGTGCATTGCTTAGCTGCTTGTTCCCCTTTGGCTCATGCTAAAGGCACTATGCTACTTTGCTTTCATTTTTGTTGTTAAAAAATGACAATATGCAGACAATCCAGCCATCATTTATTACACAATATCCAACTCTGTGTATAGAAGAATGGCACCATATGGGTCTAAAACAGTTGATAATCCAGTGTTGTTTTTTACATTGTGTTTTAACAAAACTTCAGGACTAGATTCTTAAAACTGGCACGTGCAGCTGCCACACTTCTGCCTGATTTAGGAACAAGTGCACATACCAGATGAGCAGGTTTCTTCACATAAGGCTTGTAGGTCTGTGGACCAAGTAGTCCCACTACTGTGTCTGCCTCTGTTGGGAGCTAGTGTTTAGTATGCTTTGTGCCTGCAATGTAAAGTCCCCTTTTATACTTGTTCTGCAGATTCTTTTCCATTCCACCGACTGAAGTGGGACCTTCTTCAGTCCTTCCACTCCTGGAGTATAATACCCACACGGTAACATCACTACTTTAAACAATAACTTCTGAATTTAAAGCTTTAGTGTAGTGTCAATGGGTGACTATTAAAATATGGGGTTGTATATTTGCTAATTATAACCTATGTATATAGATTACTTTAGTCCACTGTAATTCATCTTCTAAAATTAAGCCAGAAAAACACACATTTCTGTAGACTGTGGCTATATTCAGCCATAATTAATATGCAGTGATGTTAAGTGCAGGGCTTCTTGCCATTTTTCATTGCTTGAGAGTTCCTTTGATATTCCAGTAACATTCTCAAGCAATGAAAATCAAGATCAGTGGGATGAAAATTAAAATACCCCCATAATTCTTTTAAAAAGACAACAGGCATAGTAAAGTGACAGAACCATTTGTTTCTCTCTTTTTTTCAAAAGATGACAGCAATTAAACTTGTAAATGTAGCTTTCTGGAACTATTTAAAAATGTTAGTCCAAATTTATCCCTGGTATAACACTGACTTAAAAATTAATTTGGTTTATTATTTTGGAAGGGTCAGATTCTACACAAGATGCAGAATATCAGCACGTATAATTTAGTGAATACACATTTAGGTTTAGTGTTCTAATATAGACTGAAATAAATAGCCCATTTTGCTCTTAAAAAAGACTACTGACAAAATATTCTAGAAGATGGGCTGCTTCTTAGTCAGATAAATATCAACTTTCATGCTCTCTTTGTGTAGGCAAAACTCCCTTTGGCATCAATAGAAATTTTGCACAGGCAAGTAATATGAGATTGAATTAGACACCAAGATGTCCACTCGACAGAGTGTTGTCATAAAAATGCAGTACTTCTCTTGTAAGTGTGCCTTTTAGTCAACACTTTCCTTCTCACACAAGAAACACTGCCTAGTTTGCCTTGTGTTCTAAACATATATTCATCCCTATTGAGAGAATAAAAATAACCAAGAGAAGCTACAACTCAATAAAAATGTATGTTTGTATCTCGGGAGACATTTTTCCCTGAAAAACTGCACAAAAACAAAAGTAACCTGAAATCATTTGCTAGTGATCATGGCATCTGAGCTGTGCATATCTTTAATCTGACTATATTCTTATAGGTAGAGTTGTAGATAATGGATTTAATGAATGTAAATTGGTGTAAAGCACCAAGCCTGTTTGGCTAGATGCTATGTATATCAAATGAATAAATTCATGTTTACTGGCTTATAAACTTTTTCAGCACAATTGGGCCCCAGTATGACCAGTGATGATGATGATGATACTACTGCTACTATTACAACAAAAAGTATGTAAATACCTACGAAAAAGGCTGTGACCAGCTCACCAAAACTCTCTTCAGTGAGGACTTTTTCCACGAATGAGAATTCTAGGTAAATTGATCTGTTTTCTCCTTAATGTTAGGCCATTGCTCCTTAATTCAAGGAAGTTAGTTGAGCAACTACAATTTCAAAGGTGCCAAATGATCAAGAGGAGCTATGTTACCAACTGAAGGTCAAGCAGATCATTTTTAGTTGCTACAGGCTAACAATTTGAGCCTGAATATAAGAGAGAAGTAATAAGTAACTTGAGACCAAATATGCTAACTTCCTAGTTTCAAATGTCCTTACTATGTCTGAACAAAATATTGGCATTTCATTGTAAATTTCAGTTTACATCCCAAACTCAAGATAGTTTGAAACAAACATAGGGTTGAGAACCCTATGCAGGTCATTTAAAAAGTTACCACCATTGAACAGAACATTAATAAGAGACCATGTCTTCCATAGCAAAGAGAAACTTGAAATTCAAGTACCTTAAAAACTAGGACATTGTAATAAAAGTGAAATTGTGCTTCTTAAAGCAGAATATCTCCACCTTACACAGTATGCAAATTATTCTTTTATCACTCCATAAATGTAGAGTATTATATTGTCAACTTTACACCATCTTGAAGTACAAGCTACAGTGCACTTCTTATAGAAATGACCCTATTAAGGAAATCTGTGTATAGATTGTTAAATAAAGCTGTACTATATTTCTACAAAATCTTAGTGCCTTTAAAATCATGCCTTTTTCATAAAATCACATCTCTAATTACACTTTAATTGGTCCTTCAACAACTAATTATTTTGTATCACTGGGGGGTTTTAAAACTAGTCTGGAAAACACTAGTCTGGAAAGTTAATGGAAACAACATACATTCTCATGCAATTGGACTGGATGATCAATATGTCTTTTCCGCTCCTAAATTCTTTTGACAAGATTGTGCCATATAAGCAGTGAACTTTCTTAGGGGTACATGATGTTATCTAATTAAAATATGACCATGAAAATCATGTTGCTACCACTGTTACATAATTGCAATGAATCTTATACAAAGTATGTCATGGGGCCAGAAAGGGGTAAGCATCCTGCAGGCTAATTGACCGAGTCAACCTGTGGAGACATGTTAGAAGATCATATAAATGGTAATCAGGGCCAATCCCTGTTAGGCTAGAACTCTGAAATGCAAACCTATATTGTTACAATTAGCATCACCTTTAATTTTATGTATTTACTTATATTTTGTTTAATGATTAGCCATGTAAACAGACAGTTCCTGTCTGTCACTGTAGCTATTAATTCAGAGATCAAAAGGGAATTTTAACATTTTAGATTAATTTTGGGTGAAATAATGTCATTGTCTATATGTCACTTTAAAGTTTGTGATTGCCAAAAGGATAAATTGTCTTATGTAAATCTATGTAGCTAATTACTGGTGACGCTTAGGAAATATGTCCACTTCAAAATATCTGTGATTGCCTAGTGGTCGCATAGGGACTCCGAACTGTATAAAGATGCTTTGAGTCCCAAACCTTTTTATCTCAGATCTACTTGATGCTTCATGCAAGGAAACCTCAAGGCTGAGATTCCAGTCCTGACTGGACCACCCTGAATATAAACATTTGGACTATAACCTATGAACTAATTCTGAAAAAACTAATTCTGAAACTCACCATCTCTGCTATGAATCTGAATCTCAAGAATTGTATTCACATCTGTATGTATATTGATTTTTAACCAATACACTTCTAAAAAATTTTTTTAGTTAATAAGAATCGGCTGTAAGCATGTATTTGGTTAAGATCTGGAATTAGGGTGACTGGATGTCCCGATTTTATAGGGACAGTCCTGATTTTTTTTATTTAGGCTCCTAGTGCTCCCTACCCTTGTCCCAATTTTTCACACTTGCTGTTTGGTCACCCTATCTGGAATATTCGTTAACCTGGGAGGTAATGTGTCCAGTCCTTTGGGATTAGTAGGACTTCTTTATGATGAAGAATAAGATTTTCAGTAATTCTCCTCATTTGACTTGGGTGTCTGGGTGGAGGTCCAAGGCTGGGTTGCTTTAAGGGAACTGTGGTGTTGGCTTCTGGATAACCAATGAGGATTTAGAATTATCAAGCCAGCTGAAAACAGCTTCTCTAAGTATTGAAATATCCACCAATTTGGGGGATTGTCTGCCCCATTCCTTGCAGTTCACCCTAATTCAGTGACTTCAGTTGGCTCCCCTGGGACTCTGGTCACAGGGTGATACCATGGTATTCTGCTTTGGGTGGGATTATGCTCAAGAAGGCATGCCTCATAGAGTGATCCTATGTGTAAAAGAGCTCACTGAGTCAGTCATTCTTTTTGATGGTATAGCCTGCTCATCTCTTGATGGCCAAGCAGGCTGTGCAGAAAAAGAGGCAATGCCATGTTGCAACTTGCTGTCTACCCCTTTGGAACTGGTAGGAAGAAGCAGTCTCTATATTACAGGGAGCAAAGAGGCTGCTTTTATGCCTATCCCTTGGATGTGAATCCAAGTGGAGAAGACTTACCATGCTCTCTCTACCCCTGTGATTTGTGACTGGGCATTAAGGGGAAAAAAGGTGCTGAATGCTGTATACATGCATTGCAGAGAGAGTTAGTCAAACTGCATTAGATCTCTATTTGCTCCAGTAAGATACAATATTATTGTCAGAACCTTATTTACAAATAGACGATGATTCCCTAGACCATGGTTTTAAAATCGTGCGTAGGGAGGAAAACAGTGATCCAAACTCCCATATGATTTGTTGTGCAGCATGTACACCACATTCACTCTCAGTAATGTAGTGCAAGCAAGATATAGGTCAGATCGCCAGTGAGAGATGTTATAGGACTAAGCATATAATAATAAACCAGAGTGAGGAATAAAAAGCCCTTGTTAGTAGGAATGATTTAATCCAGGCCCCCATCACCCAAGGGAGACGTGTTTTGGTGAAGGAGGTGCCTTACCAGCATTCATTATGATAGTTTTTAGTTACATGATCCCATGTGATTTGCCTTGACACAGGAACCTGTCTCATTCTGTGCCCCCGACGGATCTGTTCTGGGGTTGAATCAGGGTTGTGTGGTAAAGGATTCTGTCTGTATGACCTCTGCCTTATTTGTTACATTACCTGGAAGGTTTGTAGTGAGTGAGGCAAACTGTCGAAGGAGAAAGAGTGGTCTTGTGGTTGGGTAGCTTAATCTCACTCGAGAGACTTGGATTCTGTCCCTGCCTCTGCCACAGACTTCCTGTGTGCTGACATTTATACCAAAGTTTTCACAGGTAGTGAGTTGTGTATGTAATTAAAGAGTGTTCATAATACATAGTATGGCAAAGTTCTTCCTCTGCCTTGGTGGGCCCTGCGCTTTCCAGTGGATTTGCTTGCCTCAGAGGTTCACGACAACCCTCAGTTCGGCCACATTTGCCACTGACTCAAGCTTGCCGTTCATTCAGCTAACCTCATCACTGGCTGACACTGGGGGAAAAGGGAGGAGAAGAATCCCAGCAGTCTCGGTTGTCCCACTTAGTGGCTCAGGGACAGGTCAGAGACCTTCCCCTCTGATATGACTCTCAGTGCAGCTCAACTGCTCCTGTGTCAAATAGGGGGTTGGGTAGAAGTGGGGAACCTGGGCCCACCCTCTACTCTGGGTTCCAGCCCAGGGCCCTGTGAATCGCAGCTGTATACAGAGTCTCCTGTGACAGCTGTGTGACAACTACAACTCCCTGGGCCACTTCCCCAAGATCTCCCTCCAGCACCTTCTTTATCCTCACTGTAGGACCTTCCTCCTGATGCCAGATAGTGTTTGTATTCCTCAGTCCTCCAGCAGCACACCTTCTCACTTCCAGCTCCTTGCGCATCCTCACTAACAGAAGGGAGGTCTTTTTTTAACCAGATGTCCTGATTAGCTTACTTGCTTTAATTGGTTCTAGTAGCTTTCTAATTGGCTCCAGGTCTCCTAATTAGTCTGCTTGCCTTAACCGGTACTAGCAGGTTCCTGTTGTTTTACCCAGGAAAAAAGGACCTGCTTAATCTGGGGCCAATGTATCTATCTTTCACCGCTCTCCTGTAGCCATCTCACCTGACCCTGTCACAGTAGGCACAATGGTGCTGAATGAATGTTTCATAGGCAACATCCATTCTGGTAGGAAGCTTCAATCATTTTTAATCCTTAATTTTGTATCTCCTAATTTTTAATCATGCAGATGATTGATTGAGAGCAACTCTAAGTTTAAATGGATTTGTTTGTTCATGAATATTAAATTCAAGCCCCTAGTTTATTAAGGACAACAGGCAGTATAGTACACATTCTGGTAGGAAGTAGCACTGAACATAACCTCTCAGCCACAGCAATAACAAACAAGGGCCTCTCTAATTCACTTTCTATGATTCTAACTTTGCAAGCTTTTATGATGTTAAGTAACTTTTTGCATGTGAATAGCTCTGCTCATCACAAAGAGAGCAGAATCTAGTCTCACTGATTTCAATAGGCATAGAAACAGAATCAAAGAAATGTAGGGTTGGAAAGGACCTCATGGTTCTTCTAGTCCAGCCGTGTGTGCTGAGACAGGACCATGTATATCTAGACCATCCATGACAAGTGTTTTTCTAACCTGTTCTTAAAAATGTCTAATGATAGGGATTCCACAGCTTCCTATTCTGGGTCTTAGAATAATAGAATCCTAGAACAGTAGGGTAGGAAAAGACCTCAGGAGGTCGTCTAGTCCACTCTCCTGCTCAAAACAGGATAAATCCCAACTAAATCAGTAACTGTGTCTCTCTACAGTAGGAAAACTAACCTAAATCTTCACTGTTGCAGATTAAGCCCATCACTTTTTGTTCTGCCTTCCATGGACATGGAAAACAGCTGATCACCATCCTCTATATAACAGACCTTTTTTATCAGGTACCAAAGTAAGGTAATGCTCAGTGCATGTGCGGGATGGAGGTGCCTGGGATAGGGAGACAATATAGCCACCCTATTGTTCTACAGCAGTAATAATGCATACTGTCTGATTCTGAAGCAGCACTGATAAGGTCTCCTCCCAGCTAGAAGATATTTCATGTTTACAAAGGGTAGGATTCATATGAATTGCTGGTAGTTACTTCCTTCTATCTCTAGCCAAGAAACTCTTCCAGAAATGAAAACTGATAACTAAATTTTCTCTGCTTTGGACTCTTTGCTTGAAGGGATTTGTGCCATGTTGTGTCTCCCAATAAAATACGTGTTAGAAAAGAAAATAGTAATATATATTACTGATTGATATGATAGTAATTCTATATTTACATCTACACATTCTTGAAATTGCTCTTAGAAATATTTCAGTTTTCAGTGTGTTTTGTGATTTTTTTTCTTTTTATAAAGAAACAATGTTAAAAAAAGGTAAATGGCTTTCAGCTTATGTTACTGCACATTTCACAGGATAGCCAATAAAATGTATACAGCTATGCAACTATACAACTTTTCAAAGCTGCAAAACCGGACAATACAAAATCAGATATAACACTGACTTAACGTGTCAGCGTAGAGGTAACCATAATAATAAAAAGACATACACAAATAGGCAGAACAGGGAAGGAGACTTGCAGGAGGGAAGGGGAAGACAGGAAGAGGGAGAAGGGAAAGCAGAGTGGTCTCAGGTGCTTTTTTTTTTGTGTTATCCCTTTAAAGTAGAACTGCTCAGAAATTTCAATATCTCCCTGAAAAATGGAGGGTGTAAAATTTTGCAAAAATCTTCCTTCCCTCATTACCTGAGCTCTAGTTTAAAGGTAGTTAGTTACGTATGTAGGCCAAGAAGCAGTACAGTAAACTCTCAATTATCTGGCATCAGGTTAACCAAATTGCAGGTTAACTGGAATGCCGCCCCAAGCACAAAAAAAAAAAACAAACAAAAAAAACCCCACCACCAGGGTGCAAGGCAGCTGGGGAACAGGGCCACCGAGGGGCAGGGGAAGTGAAGCAATTTGCCCCAGGCCCTGGGCCCCACAGGGCCCCCATAGTACCTGGTGGCATTGCAGGCGGAGGTGGTGCACTGGCCCCCCTGCGCCCGGGTTGGGGGGAGGGGGTGAGGCCGCTGTTTTAATTGTTACTCACCTGGCAGCGCTCCGGGTCTTCGGCGGCGGGTTCTTCACTCTCTCCGCGTGTGCTCGGCAGCACTAAAGGACCCGCTGCTGAAATGCCGCTGAAGACCTGGAGCGAGCGAAGGGTCTTCGGCGGCATTTCAGGAGCGGGTCCTTCAGTGCTGCTGAACACACGCGGAGCGAGCAAAGGACTGGCCACCGAAGACCTGGAGCGCTGCCAGGTGAGTAACAATTAAAAAGGTGGCTGTTGTGCCCCCGCATCACCCCCACCCTCCCATATTTCCTATGGCTCTAAATTATCCGGGATTTTATTAACCGGGATTAATTTTTTCCCTATCATCCTGGATAATTGACAGTCTACTGTTTTTCTGATCATTGTCCTGTTAAAGTAAGTGTGACAGCATAACAGTTATGGCTAAAATGGATTTCAATGGGACTCTCACATGCTTAAAATAAATGTGCGCTTGTTTTGCAAAATTATGGCCCAAGTTATTGTCAAGGAAATGGCTGTTGGCTTGGGAGGGCAGGAGAAGAACATCCTAAATCATACGCAGATTGAGGCATGACTTGCCTGTAATTTCACTCCTCCTGGATGGAGGAGTATGCTTGTCAGCTGTGCTGAATCCCGTGTTCAGGAAAGGGGTGGCTACATTGAAATTGCATTAAATTCTCTTGTGGTTGTCTGGTTTACAGCCAGCAAAACTGCACGTTGGAACCATTTAAAGTCCTCCTCCCCATCCCCTCAACCATTATTGAAAAGTTAATATAGTTGTGGCCTGATTCTTTAAAGCCATTCTTGTGGCTGTGTCTTCATGCTACTGGGTTTCCTGATCAATATGAGGCAGTTTAAATGAATATTCAAAATCCAAAAGTGAATTGCTTCATGTGCATTCACACAGCTCTTATTTATCCAGCTCAGGGATTGCATAGCTGTGATAATTCACTGTTAGAGACTCTCCTACTCCAGGGATACAGTATCAAACACCCTTATAAATATAATGGTTGTAATTGAAAAAGTCAACATTTAGCAAGAGATTCCACAGAATTACTACAGGTTTTTTGTTTCCTGTTCTTTTATAAACTCTATGGCAACTGTTGGCTGGTTTCTTAATGGTGACAACTGTACCTGTAATATTTCAGGAGGCATGAAGATTAGCATGGAAAAATTAGCATATAAATAATGAAAATTGACATAACTTGCCTAAAAAGCAAGTAAATGAGTTCATCATTATAAATGATACTAATAACGCAAGAGCTTGGGAAATAATTCATAATGAATTTGATAAATGTTGTGTCTCTCTGCTTGTGTAATATCAGTAATTAAATCATAACGTTACAACAATGTTTACATTTGACAATGTTTTTTGAAGTTTTTAACTATGTGAATATTCAGAAATTGATCTCTTGCTTAGCTGTAACTGATCAGAGAAGCAATATGGTATTTCAGTTTAGTAAAACGACACTGCTTGAATGTTCAAAGAAGGAAGTACAAACAAGCCGTGGACATGGTCAAACAAAATTGATTTATAAATTCAAACAAGAATAGGATATTTCTTGAGAAATTAATAAAAAAGATAGTAAATACACAACTGAAAGGACAGCACTTATGCCTTCATTTTTAAAATAATTATTCCAAAAAAACTGAAAACCAATTATTCCAAAAAAACAGAAACAAATGTTGGAGATAACGGAGAAAATGCTGATTTAATACACACAGAAATATAAAACTACAGAAAGCTTGGGAAAATAGTGAAAGCACAGTTGGAATAGAATGAAAATTCTGCACTAGATGGATAATTCTCTTAGGTATTTTTCTCTTCTACTGGAACAATTCTGTTTCATCTCATAAGGAGCAATTTCTATATATTCTCTTTTTCTTGTGTAATTTTATGTCACCCAGCAATTGAAATCAGAAAAGGTTCTGGCAGCATCCTAATGAACTTGATCAGTTTCACAGTATGATGCCATCTGGTTTACAGACTGAGAAATTAGAGTAAGATTAAAAACAAACAAGCAAAAACTATTGGAAATCGTGGGCTAGGGTAAAATAGTACAGAATAGACTGGTTCATCGTGCTCCTTATGATGCCAATACTGCAGTGGATCCACTAATGTAGACCTCTGAAGTCCTGTTAAAACAATGGTACTTGACCTTTTCCACAGGATTTCTGCATTAATTGCTCCTGAAGCAGGACTGGGACCTTGAGGTTAAATCTTGTAAATGGTTCTCTGGGGATTAAGGAATGGATGGCATGTGCCTCTGTGGAGCCCTGCTGAAGTCAACAGGTGCTGTGCAGACTTGACAGTGTGCTCAGCCAAATCCACTTGCAGCATCTGCCCATATATGTGTAAAATTGAAGCCCTGCTATAAATTTCATGAATCTGATGCTTCTTGTGGACTCACTTCAATAAAGTAGGGTGGTTGTGTTTTTAAAAAAATAAAAATAAAAATTCAAACAACGCAATAAAAATTCAATGTTTGCAGATTTATTTTTTTATTGTGCAGCTAGCTCTGATAGGGCTGAATGGTAAAAGCAACTCCAGAAAAAACTGAATGAGGCACAAGGGTGAGCAACGTTTCATGTTGCTATTGAACATCATATAAAGTAATTAGCTAAGACATACTGAGGAGGATAGATCACAGTGTGAATGCCAATAACTTCACCTGCTTAACTGGGGACAGTCCTAACTGTCTCAGGTGAGTTTACATTAATACAATAGCCAATCAAAGACTTGACACAATTAAGAAACTCAAACAAAGGCAGCTGTTTCTTGCTCAATGAAACATGACATTAAAGGCTGTTGTCCACATGTGAGGATCTAATTAGCAATTTGATTTATGCTTATGGTATTAAAATAAAATGCTGCTATTTATATGATCTAGACTAGCACAGCATGGTCTTCATTCTTGTAAATTAAAGGATCATTTATCACAGATCATTAAAATGCAGATCTGGACTAACACATGGTGTTTCAAATTCCATTCTATAAAATGGAGAAATCAGATGGGCAGCTAGAACATATGGGCAAAGTAGTACTTATTCTACCGGTTCATGTTTTCCTGCTGCTCTGAACAATACACATTAAAGTCTGCCATGGCATGAGGTAGAATGAAGGATTCTATGGCTTTGGTCTTTGACTTTCCTAGTGTCCAACCTAAACCATCCTTGCTGCAATTTAAGCCAATTGCTTCTTGTCCTATCCTACTAGGTTAAGAGGAGAAGTTTTTCTCCCTCCTCCTTGTAACAGCATTTTATGTACTTGAAAACTGTAATTGCATTCCCCATCAGTCTTCTCTTGTCCAGATTAAACAAAACCATTTTTTCAATCTTTGCTCATAGGTCATGTTTTCTCGAACTTTAGAGAAAATTATTAGACTTTTTCCAATTTGTTCACGTCTTTCCTGAAATGTGGTGCTCAGAACTAGACACAATACTCCAGTTGAGGCCTAATCAGCACAGAGTAGAAAGGAATAATTACTTCTCAAGTCTTTCTTACAACACTCCTGCTAAAATATCCCAGAATGATGTTCGCTTTTTTTTGCTACAGTGTTATACTGTTGATTCATAGTTAGCTTGTGATCCACTATGACCCCCAGATCCCTTTCTTCAATACTGCCTCCTAGGCAGTCATTTCCCATTTCGTCTGTGCACAACTGATTTGTTCCTTCCTAAGTGGTGTACTTTGCATTTGTCCTTTATTGGTCCCCTCACCACAATCCTGAGGTCAATCAGAAGTTTTTATCTCTAGTACCACCCAGAGCAGCCTCAGGTGTTCTGTCTTGCACTTAGCTGCAATAGTGCACATGGAACTGCTATTGTAGAAATTAGAAACAGAGTAGCAGTGCTCCAGCTATTCCACTGACAAATCTCCTGTGTTTGGATCAGGGGTCAGGGGAGATAAAGGCCAAAGTTTGCTGGTCCTACTATACCGGGGAAACCACCAGGTAGCTGGCTTAGTAAATTTTATGGTGGTTCTACAAAGCAGCCTGGATTGGAGGCCAGGGTCTGACTCCAAAACTGCAAAGACTGAGATGATTTTTTTTTTTGGCAGGGGAGACTTTGTTACTGTGTAATGGTTTAGGCAGAACCTTATTTCACACCTCATTTACTTGGATGATTGCAACTTGAAAAAAAAGCGTGGGAGGAGATGAGAGTCTCTTTAAAGCAGCATTCCTCAAAGTTTTTGTCTGCAGCCCCTTTTCGCTGTCCCGCCTCTTCTTGCGGCTCCTGGGGGTATGTCTGCCGAAATGCTGCCAGATAGAAAGCTTCTGCTTTCTGCGGCATTTTGGCAGGACAAAAATAGACTGCTTGTAGTTCGGCGGTCTCCTGGGCAGGATCGGTGGCACCGCCAGGGTCTCGCGCACCCCCGGTGGTGGTCATGCGCACCACACTTTGAAGACCAGTGCTTTAAAGGACATCATGAATGTGGTTTTGTTGTTGTCCTCACTTCTTGGGATAGGGCACCTTCTTGGTTCTCTCTCCATGACTTTCCAGAGTGCTCATAACTCAGTCTGGCCAAGCCTAGGCTTTGTGGGGCAGTGTCTCAAGTTGTTTGTTCAAGGTCGGCATTCAGTAAACCATATTGTTTGGTGGAGAGTGACAGGGAAGAGGAGGCTTGAACAATCAGTTATCAGAGATAGGCACTGCTCATTGAGGATATGTCTACACTGCAATTAGACACCTGTGGCTGGTCTGTGCTGGCTGACCTGGGCTCGCAGAGCTCAGGCTAAGGGGCTGTTTAATTGTTGTGTAGAAGTTCAGCCTTGGGCTGGATCCCGGGCACTGGAACATGGGCTGTGGCCCTCCCCGTTTTTAAAAGTGGACTGGTCAGGCCCGTTCACTTTCTGCCATGGGCCTGGCCTCTGACTCTCTTCCTTCTCCTGAGGCCCTGCCTCCTGGCCAGGCAAGAAGCTGGAGCCAGACCTGGGGAGCTTGGGCAGTTGTGGGGAGCCCTACACCGTTCCCAGCTGCTCAGGGTCAGGGGGACTGAGAGCAGCCCCTGGCCTGTGTCCTCACCTTCTGGGGTCCCTGCCCAGAACAGAGGATCAGAGGGGGCGTAACCTCATGGTCCCCCCATTTTTACAATGAATCTGTTGCCCCTTAGCCTGGGGTCTAGGATTCTGTGAGGTGGGAAGGTCCCAGAGCTTGGGCTGCAACCCACGCCCAAATGGTTACACCGTGATTAAGCTGTCTCTTTAGCCTGAGCCCAAATCAGTGGGCAAAGGTCAGCCACAGGTGTCTAATTACAGTGTAGACACATCCTGAGAGGTCATAGAGGGTCAGTTTCAGCAGCTGGTAGAGGGTTGGAGCCGAGCATGTGTCTGAGTGATACCATGGAGGGATGTGTGTTTGTGTAGTTCAAGGGGAGGGACCAAAGATCAGGGGTGGCTCTATGTTTTTTGACACCCCAAGTGCACCATCCATCCAGCCAGCCAGCCTTTGGCGGCATGCCTGCGGGAGGTCCGCTGATCCCCCTGATTTGCGGTGCTTCTGTGGGAGGTCCGCTGGTCCCTTGGGTTTGGCTGCTGAATCCGCCTGACTGCCACCCTGAGAACGTTCGGCAGGCTGCCACCTGTGGCTTGTCACGCCAGGCACGTACTTGCTGTACTGGTGCCTGGAGCCGCCCCTGCCAAAGATATGTGTTCGGATCTCAAAAGCACAAGACCTTTGCACCTTTGTATGCTAGAGGCCAGCTCTACATAACATACAGCAGTTCTCACTCTATTGTCTGGGCACTGGAAGATGATTCCATATGTCACAGATGCCCTTATCTCATAGCCACATAATGACTCTTCCAGCATTTGAAAAGGGGGATTAAAATGAAGCTGTTGGGGAATTTGGGTGAGGAAACAGCACAATTTTCTGGCTGTATCATTCTGTGCTCTCAACAAGGCAGCCTGCCTCAGCCTCGCAGAGCATCCCGGTGTGTACGGTCGTTTTTTTTTCATTGTGAGAGATCCTCATTGTACCAGTGCAGTGGCTCATTCTCTGTTCTGGATTCCACTGTAATGTCATCTTCCAAGCTTGCTGCAAAAGCCTACTGAGGAAAAGCTCCTCCATCTAATGAATTAGGTGTAACCATGAAAGGCAGTTAGAGATCACAGCATCTTCTACCAGTTTCACTTTGTTAGACAGCTGATTTTGAAACAAAGGTCAGTTAAAAGAGGATGTAGTTGCTGTGACCTCTACTGCCGTTGTTGCTTGTGCTTCCAGCACTTACTGGAAAACTACATTAAAACAACACCTCCCAAAGGACTGCATGGCATCTCTACTGGTCTCCATTATATCATTCATTTTCTCAGATCAACAAAGACCTTGCTTTCTTTTTTTCTTTTCTCCCTGCTCTTCCTCCACTTAAAAGATCAAACTCTATAGTCATGGAACACAAATTAGAAATCTTGAACTTAGAAGCATTGAAGACTGGTTTAACTCTTCCTGTCATATTTCAGGAAAATAAACTCTCACACTGGGGAGAGATTGTGTGATTCAGAATGAGTTAGGGCGGGAAGTCAGTGTAATAACTTCAGCACTGAATCCACAGAGTGTTTTTCTGTGCATAATTATAGTGAATCCCTCATCTGCTCTGGTGTTTGATTTATCTGAACACCACTAACTACATGGCAAATTGCTATGCTGATCTATCCACAGCACATGCTTCTAATATTGGTTGAGAATAGGTTGTGAGCAAGAGCTAGAACTTTGACTCCACAGCATAATAAAGAAAATGGTCTGCCTCTTCTCCTTTGATCTCGTCTTTGTTTTTCCTTCTTTATCTCTGACACGAAATGCTTAGAAGACCATACTTGGTTAAGCTGTCAGTCAGTCATTGCCAAGGCATTTATTCAGCTTTAAACCTGTCACAGTTACTGGTGGTAATTAGGCAGTAGGTTGGTTCTGATTTGTTTGTCTTAAATATACAAGTCCCTGGCAAGTATTTTGACTATTTAAAAATGTTTCCAGAGCTTGGATAAACTGTTTTGGAACAGGAAGAAGGAGGTAAACACAAAATAAAATAATTTCCAAAAATGGAGAGGAATCTTAAACCATATGAAAAGCATCAGATTTTCGTCCTGGGTTTAACCACCAAGAGTAAAAGTCTTTGCAATATATTATTTTTTATAGATTCAGTTTGGCATTCTGAAATACCTCTTAGTGATATGTATGTCAGATGCAACTTTATTAACTTTGTAACATCTTTACTCCTTTAGAAACACCTAGAAAATTGTTGCATTTGTAAATCTGTATTCTGAGTTTTTATTTAATAAGACACCATGACAGATAAAGAAATAGGAATATTCCTTCAAGGAATTCAAGAGGTGCACCAGTCTTACATCAAATCTCTAGATTTCAGGCATACTGTCTTAATAGTCTCTAGTTATAACCACAACATGAAAAAGCTTCTAACAACTTTTGAAACTTGAGATATGCTTGGGGTGTTAAAGTAAAATGTTTATATTATTTATATGAATAAAAGTGAAATAATGAAGCATTTAATTAGGTGTCAGTATTCAATGTTCCTGGTAAACAGTGGGGGCTATACTGTCTCTAAGAAATCTGGGCATTCCCCTTGCCAGGGAACTTGCAAGCTGACCTCTGGATTGCTTTGTGGTACCAGAGTGGTACAAAGCAGCCTTAACAGAAGTCAATATCTAGCTCTGAAAGTGCACTGAACCTTGCACAGAATGGAACATATCCTTGTGTTTTATAGCTTAAGGAACTATGCTGGTGTTGATGGTTAAAATTTTCCAACCTATGTGAGTCAACATCAATAGTAAGAAGTTGGAGGGTTTTAAATCACCCCTTGCTGTTTTATGACACAATCAGAGAGACTCCACTCAATATTCCATTTCCATCTATTTCTATAAAAGCTAAAGCTTCTTAAAGTCAAAATAGCCTCTTAGTTCTATAATTAGTGGTACAGATAGCTGGAGTCAATGGAAAATGTCTGTCTATTATCCCCTGTAAGTTCACAGTAATTTCTTTTCCTATATAGCAATGTCTCACCTTTCCTCTGTCCTTTAGTAACTGCTAATATAAAAGCTCGCTATGTTCTGTTTGACATCTAAAGGGTGAGATGTAGGGAAGGAGAGGAGAACTTTCTGAATTGAGCATTGGCTTAAGGGGAGACATTAGGCAGATCGAGAAGGTCAGTACCATTGGTGCAGGATAACAGCAGTGAATTAATGCACAGTCCAGTAGCTGAGCTCCAAACATTAATTGGGGGGAAAAGGTGTAAAAAATATTTCATTTTATGTTAAGGCCTTTTAAAAATCTAAATATAGAAGAAATTTAGGATACTGTAGTGCACTGGGCAGGGAATAAGGGTGGGATTTTCACTAGTATTCAGCATCGGCCTGACTCAGTCCCCATTAAAGTCATGAGAGTTTTACCATTGACTTCAATGGGAACAAAGCTAGACCAATATATAGATCATCTGGGGAGACTTTAGAATCCCTGTGTCCTTAATCTACAGGACTCTGGCCCCAGCTTTGGAACACTCTGGGAGGACCCCCTTCAGTGAGTCAGACCCCCTAGGGCTCTCAATCTTCCTCCAGGGCAAGCCATGTGGGTTCACCATCTCCTTAGGCTGGACCTCTGGTCTTTCAGCAACCCTGCTTCACATTGTGAGCTCCATTTAGTGAGTTCCTCTGAGGCAGACTCCTGAGGGAGACTTGTACAATCCTAGGGAACAGTGTGCCTCCTCCTTCAGCATCTGCAATGATTGTCAGCCCGCACTTTAAAACAGAAGACATTAATAGCCTGGAAAACATCATAGGAAGTCCTTGGTTAGCATAGAGAAAAGAAAATGTACACCATAGTCCATGCTGGTCAGCATACAGCCCAAAGCTCTGTCACTCTTGATCTCTGCCCTAGTTCAGGTGTGTGCCTGTCTCAACTGCTTCCTGCGGCCAACACTTTGAAATGCTCCAAGCTGCCTTGGGTTTAACCTGCTCTCCAGCTGGGCAAACGCTGCTTGGCTTCCTGCAGAGAAGTGGGCCATCCATGGTCATTGGTTGGTAGGCACAAAAGTCCCAGTGATCGGACTTGCCAGTGTCTTCTCAAAAGTTCAGCCCAAGCCCCAGATGGCTAGGCTCCATTCATACCTGAACTTCTGGGCCTTTGCAGAAAACAAACACTTTCTATTCCCTAGATAACATTGCAGCATGTAAGGGAAACTGAGGCACATCTACTATTCATAAAAAAGTTATAATAGTTCCCACTTCTTCACACTGTCACTGGAATTTTTAAGAACACATTAGACAAACACCTGTCAGGGATGGTCTAGGTGTACTCAGTCCTGCTTCAGCATGGAGTGATTGACTAGGTGACCTCTTGAGGTCCCTTCCAGCCCTACTTTTCAATGATTCTGTGTTTTATATATTTGACTATCGTGAGATTATATGCAGACACATATAGATTAATATGAAAATAGCCTCTTTCACATCGGTCCCCAAAGAAACATTCTTTAAAAATGGCATATGTCTTTATGTGAATCATGTGTGTCTTTTCCTTATGTGTGTTGCTAGTAAATATCTTCTACATGGTGGCAGAAATCTGTGATGGCATTGTTCAGATGGCTGCTGTTGATAAGGGACAGGAAACGATGGAAAAGTGAAGCCCATATTAAGTCGGTGTGTAAAAGAGTGGCACAGTTTATTCAGCTATTATGAAAAATAACACATTAGGGGAAAGGTGTCTCTAAGGACACAAATGTTACTTGTGTGAAGATAAAGTGGGTTTGGGGAAGATTCAAATTTAAAGTGTTCCTGGGACTCCAGGCAAAGCTGTAGTGAGTTGGGGATCATAGACTCAAAAGTGCAATGAAGGAGAAAAAGCAGAAAACGTTAGGGGCCCAGTAAAACTATAGAAAATAAGGAACTGTAAAGCTTTCTATGGGATCTTAAAATAAGTTTAATTTAATTTTTCAAAGTTCTAATAGCTTCTAAATAAACATATTTTGCTAAATCCTCCTTTTAAGACAAAAAGGGCTGCTAACTGAAATTGACCAGTTCTGTCTCTGTCTGGATTTCACTCCTAACCCAAACAAACAGACTCTTAAGACTGGAGTAAATTCTTAAAACTAAAACAAGCTCTGTAGCTAAGCAAAACTTCTGGATTGCAGTTAAGTTTTTCATCTGTATTAAACCTTAAATTGGAATGAACTCCTCGGGACTGGAACAGACTTCTGGCCAAACTGAACTGGGCTAGGAACTAAAGACCAAATTGTGTATGCCCTTAGCCTTGCATCTACTCTGTTCTATTTTTGACCAATCAGCCCCTTCCACCTTACCCAAAATGGAGTTTCACAGCCAGCAGCAAACAGTGCCCTTTCCTAGCTCCAAAAATGAAGAAGAAGAAGAAAAAAAAGCCTCCATCACTTTACACTAAGGTAAAAGTACCTCAATATATTCTTTGATGCTAAGGGCAATTAGAAGTAGGGGAGGAGAAACCAACCCCACAGCTTGGATCTACTTCTCTACCTAGCTTTATACGTATTAGATTTTTAATATGAATACCAAACATTGCCCATTTAACCCTTTCACAAGCTTATTTGATTGGCATCAACTGAACTACTTTCAACACAGAAGATATTAGCACAGTTAAATCTTACTTGGTGATAAGAGATTTTTTTAAGGATTCAGCCAGGAACTCTCTTAATACAAATACAGTAAGCTTTTTAAGAGTGCACAAGCATATATAGATACACAATGTAGTTCTTTAAACATGGTAAAGTGATCCACTGTCACTTTAACTCACCAATGTCTATCAGCAGCAAGGTTAATGGAAATTATTTAGAACAGTACAAAGTCAGTTCACTAATAACCTGTCTACTATGGAGTAGTGTCTAGTGGTTAAAATACAAGAGTAGGTGTTAGGAATGGAGCTGACTTCTCCTGGATCTCATTAAATTGCTTTGTGGCCAAAAACAAATAATTTAACCTCTCCCTGTCTGTTTGCCATCTGCAAAATGTGGATACTCTTCCCTTTCCCAAGGGGAATTGCAAGGTTTAATTCATTGATACTTAGCACTCTTGAGATGCTCATATGGAAGGTTGCATAGAAGAGTAAAATATTAATTAGAACTTGTAAACAAACACCTCAGCCCTGTCTCAGTGTTTGTTCCCATCAATTCCTGTCTTTGCCTTGGCATTTATATGATAGTGGGAGATGATTATCTTGTGACAACATTGTAAACTAGTGATAGTGTCTTTTCAATCAGTTAAGGATCAAATTTCACCCTAAAAAACAAACAAACCCCCAGATCATAAACAAATATATCTGCCCACACTAAATCAAGTGCTATGATACCCTGGGGATGGGCCTGGCTTCAGAGGGGTGTGTGTGTTTGTGTAAACACAGATGTACTGTGCTTGTGCTTTTCAGGATTAAATCACCATTTTTGTCAGTGAAGGTTTGTCACGATGTGCATGTTTTCTGTGTTACTGGTTTCTTATACCATTAGCTTAGTTACCTGGCAACTTCCCAGAATCACAATTGTTCATGCTAGACTGCTGGATATGTACAGTTAAAACTGATTGTCCATGGCTGTGTTCACACAATTTTTGTTCCTTTAAACTTTATTTTAAAAGGTCTCTTTTCCCTCTTTATAGAGTAGAAACCATATTCACAACAAGCATAACTGTGAACTCTTGATTTAACTATTCTGAGAGATGATATTAAATGTGCTGGAGGATATATGGGAAGGTGAAAAATGTATGCCCATGTTTGTTTTCTCAGCGTTTGCAGCCTTGCATGAGATTTTAGGTACATGAGATAGGATTGTGCTTTTATTGTTCAAAGTCTTCATCTCTGACATTCGCAATGACATTTAGACATGGATTAATTTTTTGTTTTTAAGGATAAGCATTATTAAATGGTGGGACTACGTATGTGGTAAATCTTTTAATAGGAATGCATAATTCTCTCACCAGATGGGTAGAGAGATCTATCTTCTAGTGACTTGATTGTACTCGGATAAATAATACAGTTATGTTTGAGTGACAGTATAAATGCAGGTGTGTGCGTGTGAATGGCTGTTCTGTAAATGCTAAGAGTTATGAGTTATTTAATGATATTTTAATTAATATATTTAAAATATCTTGTCCAAAAGATAAATACACTATGGACAATGTAACTGAATTTTGGGAAGTATCAGTTTAGTTAATTTTTTAAAAATACATACATGTTAATTAACCACTCACAGGATCAAATCCTGAAATCCTCACAAACCTGGCAATCCCCCAGTCCAAATTTACAAATACTTTGCTTACAGAAGGGGTGAATAGTTATGATGTATGTATCAGGCCTGGAGCCACACAACAGTATGCTGTGATCCTGCCATATCTCAGGAGGTAAGCACTGTCAGCTGTTGTTTAAGAAACAGAATTATATTTCGCTATCACAAACTTAAAAACAGCTGGGTTCCTGTCTCACTGAAAAAGAGAGCAAAGCAGCATCAGATTTACTGGCTGACTTTTACTGACCATGACTTGTCACAGTTACAAAAAGTAAATGCACCTGCATATGTACGTGTGATCCTACTCGAAAATGTTGTGGCTAAATCTGTGTCTGGCTCATTTACTTATCTAAGCCAGAACTATGGACACCAGGGTTTTATATTTCCCTAGCACATACACGTGCAATTTCATGTGTCTGCTGAGTACGTGTTTAATCTGTGGATCTCCATTTTATGTCACGCTATGCCCAACTATTCACACAGTTAGTAGGCCTCTGTTTGGACCTTCCCAGGACCTGATTTTTCAGAGGTGCTGAGCACCTGTAACTCCTACTGATTTCACTTAGAATTATGGGTACTCACAACCTCAAAAAATCAGGTCCTGTGTGTCACATTTGGTAGGGTTTCATCATACAAATAGTGTATTACCAGTTGCATTAAGGCCAGATCTCTGTTCTGGTTCCCTGGTGGAACTAGAGGATGCTTGTTCCAGGACAGTCATCACCCCAGGTTTTACTATTTAGATGCACCTGACTATGCATACACCCAGTGACGCAGGTACATACCTGGCTTTGAAGTGCCACCACGCTTATCCCTCCACCAGTAATTATGGTGGTGGTGATTGCACATTACCCTTACTAACTCCTTCAGCTTCTTGCTTCTACTGCTCATTTAAAATATTTTTTTAAAAATCTCCTTCCTTCCCCTTCCGGCTCGTAAAGACCTCTCAGAATGGCCACTGGAACCCTTCCCAGGCCAGTGATGTCAACTATTTATTCAGACTACTTTTCATGATGCTCTTGTGCTTTACTAACTTTCTTGCAAATAACACCATGATTATCTGCATGTTTGTAAATGAAAGGGTTGTGAATATGGGCAATGTGGATTAACAGGCTTTATTTGGATTATTATTTGTGAATGCTGTTTTCACCCATCTCTGCTTATAATTTCCCCTGCAGTTTCAACCGAATTCAGTATTCTTTACTTACTGTCCTGAACTGTTGGGTAAAGTAACTTGCAGCTAAACAGCTGTCAAGTTTCTTCTCAAAGGTGAATGCATTACAGTGGTTATCGCTATCTAGCTATATACACAGAAGTCTGGAAAGCAGTTGGGGAACTTTTGGTATAAAAGGAGACATACTATTGGAGGGTAAAACTAAGAATTGTTCAGCGGTAAATCAAGAATAATGTCTGATTGCTGCTTGTTGTTTTTTAACAAATATATATTCATTGTTCAAAAGCTCTTGTCTGTCACGTGGTCCTTCATTAAGTGATTTTGATAATTGGCATTAATTTAACAGATTCCCACTGACTTGGACTGTTCAGTAAGGAGAATAAATTTCCAAGGATGATTTGTCTATGTTTGAATATTATTTGATTGAGGGCCTGATCCAAAGCCCACTGAAGTGAATGGAAGATGCATTGACTGCAGTGAGCTTTGGATCATGCCCTGATATATCACATCACACTTGTTAAAATGTGTTGTTCCATGACTGACGTTTCTAGTCAGGTTTATGCTACATAAACACACTCCTCAAAATTTGCATTATAAATGGTTCATGTAATTCAGAGATAGAAAAGGCTTATTGTGTGAATAAATCTGTCCTGCTGCTAGTATGTGGTTGTTTCCTATGGCATATTTGAGTGCTTTTTAAATACTTAGGGTTTATTTCACATTGCTAGGATAGGGGTGTGTCACGGAGTTGGGGGGGGGCAAGGCCTTGCACCCCCACTTCCTGCGATTCATCGTGACTCTCAGCCATCCAGTAAAACAGAAAGTATATTAGATGTCAGGAACACGGTCTAAAACAGAGCTTGTAGGTAGAGAGAACAGGACTCCTCAGTCAGGTCCATCTTGGGGCGTGAGGAGACCAGACCCAGGTTCTGGGCTTCTCCCTGTCTCCCCAGTCAGCTCCAAACTGAAATCCCTTCCAGCCCCTCCTCTTGCCTTTGTCTCTTTTCTGGTTAAGGAAACCACCTGGTTTTTTTGTTCGCCAACACCTTCAGTTGGAACCTTGCAGGGGAGGGGCCCAGGCCATCAGTTTCCAGGAGACAGGGTGTTGGCCATTGTCTGTGCAGACAGCATCACTCAGTCCTGTCCTCTAGGGCTCTGCAACAATCACACACCCTTAATCCACCATCTAGATACTTAAGAAATGCATAGGGAAACTGAGACACACACACACAGTATTCAGAGAAAACATTAAGAACAGTCCCACTTCTTCACAGGGTGTCAGTGGGGTTTGCAGTGTTCTGGAATGTATTCAGTACCAGGGAGAGGAGATGTATTTGTGTACCCTCCTCCTGGTGTTCTTTCCCATCTTTAACAAGACCAGAAGATTACTAGCCTAGAAGTACTATTGTCACAGACCAAAAGCTAGATGTTTACTTGAACCATTAGGCAACGGTTAAACTGGAACTAATTCAATCTCTGATAGAGTTTCCTATTTATCTGAAGAATTGAGTCCCTTTAAACTATAACAAAATTGGATGGTTCTATTAAACAAGTGATATCCAAAAACCTTAATATTTATCAATGTCAGAATACATATTCTAAACATAAAAAAATCTGTCGACTTACCTTATATCAGGAAAAATGTCTCAGCGAATCCAAAGTAAATGAGAAAACAGAGTATCTAAAAAAGATGTTTTGTGATCTAGAGGTCATTTAAGACCTCCTGAACACTTATTTCATGGTTATGGAGAACGAAGTACCATATACCCATGTGTTAGGGTCTGAGAACTTACTGGCTATATGTAGAACCCTGTATTTTCTCCCACTACATTATGGTCCACATAATAAAGGGTTGTGTTTCTACTGATAGCAATTATAGCACTAGAGGGGTTGGCTTTTGAAGATGGTGTCATAAAGAGAGTGTTGCCTGTATTACCCATTCTGAATGCCTTTAAACAGGAGAAACAAAAATACGAACAAAGCAAACAAACACATTACTTTACAGACTCCCTTAGGATTATGGTCCTGATCCAAACCCCATGAAGTCAATGAGAGTGTTGACCTCCATGTAAAGTGCCATCCAGGAAAATCTGAGAGTGGTGAGGAGCAGGGACGGGGCCAGTGGACCCATAGTTACTTGGAAGTGCTGTCCATTCTTCCCCAGAAGGCGACTGCAGCACTGAAGGCCTATGAGTGGCTCTGCTGCTATATAAGAGGCTAGGGAGGATCTCATAATCACCAGCACCCATGCTGGCTACTCAAGCTGTGCCCTGGGTGTATAACCCCCTCTTCCCAATAAAACAAAGCACATGGATATGGCAAAGAAACCCAAAATTCCTTTGTTTTTGTTACAGAATCCAAAATGTCCTAATGCTTCTATCCCTTCATGATGTCTGTATGGAGTGTGTAACTGAATATCGCATGGTTTAAAAATACTTTGCCCAGTCTTAATCTCTTGACCTTCACTCTCTTAGATATCTTTCTCCTTTTCCCTTGCTCCTTCATATACCTAGCACATTTCAGACACTCTTCTCATTTCTACTCAGCATGACAATTTCATTTCAAAAACAATTTTTGGTTCCCAAAAGTGTGTGCTAAGACTTTAATGATTAAACTTTTCTGACATCATTTCTTGTGGCTCTTTTCCAATGCTACTTTCATATTTCATACCAATGTAATGATACTCCTGGCTGGTTTGTCAGTGGAGACAGAACCACAGGAACTCTGAATCTAAAAATATGAACGTGTGCTGCTAGAGCTAAAGGGCTAGGTCCATTAGGAGACTCGTGAAACTCTTAATATGGTTCAGGCATTAGTGGAGGACAAAGCCTGGGTTACTGTGGATTAAACATAGTTCAGACACTAGAGGGGAACAATGATGCACCTCACAATCTTTCCCCTGGCTGGGGAAGATTGTCCTGAACATCTGAGATCCACACCAGTGCATATCCTTGTAAAGGCCACCAATTGTAATGCTACCTTTGGTTAAATCATCTGCTGGAGTTGCACCTGGGGTGATTTGAACTAAAAGCATGAGCTTCTACTAATTGAAAAATATGACCAAGTTCATTAAAGTGGCAGAGGAAGCAGACATATAAAGCTACTCTCACTGGTCAAGTATACATTGGTCCCCCCACAATGGCTGGATCACACAGGCTTGAGTCCACTAGTGTGATCAAGCTGATGGACCTGCTCCTTTAGGTCACGCATGCTCACATTTTTATATCCAGAAGTCCTATGTTTGGTCCCTGCAGATGACCCATTCAGGGTAATTTTTACATCAGTACTGAACAGTTATAAGCATTTCAAGATTTGTATTGTTTTAAGCTCATTGCAGCATTTTAGCACTCTATACCTGCCAGTAAACGTTATCCACCTGTACACTGATGAAGTTTAACTTAGAGCATTTTTCTCTCCAGTGTAATTGTTAATTTTTATATTGTGTAAATGGACTATATATGACATGGTTTCTTTGTTAGTTCTGAGTTACTGACTTCAGTACTAAGTAATGACTTGAAACTACAGCATCAAAACTGCATGGCAGTGCAGCCATATACAATACTATGAAATGCTTTCTACTACTGATTAGAACTGAAAATGCCAGAAAAGAGGCTATGTGTGCTGGAGGTTCCTATCAGGAAAACCAGACCAAGGCAGGATGGATAAAGGGAAACAGGAGAAAGAAGAAGAGAACCTCAGACAAAATTGTGTGCGAGGCCGAGATTGATGGATGCTGGTGAGCATTGGGCCTTTGTGAGTCCTGGTGAGTTTGGGGCTGTTTTTGGAAGACGGAAAAGAACTAATTCAGAATTGACAATGAAGATAAGAGGATAAAACTCAAATTACCCACGATGTCATTCAAATACACATTTGGAGCCCTGTGCTTTGTTTTTTTTTATTTTTTCCCCCTAGAACCAATATGGTAAAATGTGCATTTTCTCATTTTAAAAAAAGAAAGGTCTTCTGGTTTGCAGTAGTTGCTCCCCTATTTTACACTTTAACAGTATGGATCCAGTAACATTCCGGTCTCGGAGAATTCATTCAAGTTCTCTGAGCATTTGTGTTACTCAAAGTATAAACACAATATTGATATTCTGTCTGCGCAGTATGAATTTGAACTTATAAGAGCTAGTTGGAAGTTTTTTCATCAGTGTTTTTTGACACAAAATATCATTTTCATCAAAACTAAAACATTCCCTTGAAACACTTTCATTCTGGAAAACTTTCGTTTCAGGAAATTCTGAAATAAAACTTCAGATTTTTTAAAAAATATTCTTACATTGTTTCAAAACATCAGTTTGTAGTAGTGCATATTATGCGCTAATACATGTAAGAAAGATAAAATAAAAATAGAATATTTCAACTATTATAAAACCATTATGGAAAGCTGCTAATTAGTAGTGACAAACATTTTATCATGTTTTCTAGATCATGTTTCCTGTTTGTGCTGCAATGAAACAATTTGATAAGTGTACTACTATTACTGGCACGTTATGAAACTAAAAAATGAGAACACATGAAATACAATGTCAAAACAACATTTCTAAATGTCAAAATGAAATTCAGTTTCATCCAGCCCTTGTTACGTGTATCAGCTGGTTATTCTCAGCAGCTTGACTAAAAGTCCACTTACACTCTAAATGGTCAAGGCCTGATTTTTTGAAAATTGCACACCTAACTTGCACATGCACTGAAATTTGCAGATACAAACGGCAGTTAGATGTATATCTGACTAGCACATGCAGTTACGATAATTACCTTTGAAAGTCAGGTTCACAACTGCATGTACACAATTTTAAAAATCAGGACTCAAACTGTTTACAGAATTTAAAGAAAGAGAATGGATCATTCTATAATAGTGTGTAAAATTTAAAAGGCTATGTGACCTTTGGATTCATGTTTGTTGACTATACTTATATGGACTTCATTCATTCCTGGACTGTATTTAATATTCAGTTTAATTCTGTTTTTTATTTAGATTGTCATAGCTATGAACAAAATGAAAAGGAAATTGGGAATGGTGGCTAATTTATTTTAAATAATTTGTGATTCACATTGCTTTGATTTTAATTCTAATTGATATACATTATTTTAGAACATGGGCAATAGGTTTATTAAGGCTTTCCATCCCTCCAACTTTTTTCTAGAGTGGCACCCATGTGTCTGAATGTAAAAATGTCACTTGCTCTGTCCAGCCCTGACAGAATATAAACCAAAGACACTTACCTCTCTGAAGCAAGACTCATAAATTTGGGTTAACTCCAATGGGAGCATGCACTTTTTAATCAATACTTTTATTATGAGATATTATTCTCCCTTACCTCCAGCTATAACCCTTCCCAAACCCCCATCAGTCCACAGGGTTAGTAACTGCTTATGTTCTGCTAAAACATTAAGGACACCTTGTGGCTGTCTTGATGAGTGAGTACTTTAAGGCTCAAATACTTTCCCATAACGACTAGCCATGTGTTACCAATACCCGGGCAGGTAGAAGCATCATTTCAATTGCACTTCTTCTTTTAAGTGACCAGAAAAAAAATCTAAGAATGCATAATATTTCCAGCCAGACAATTAAGACAGCCTTAGCCAATATTTTATTGATGTCATTTATTAAAATTTCTTTATCCTAGCATTTCCATTTCCTCTCATGTGCTGAAGAAAAGCTAGGATACACTTGGCCTTAGTCCTTAGTGGGCCAGAGTATTACGCACAGGCCTACACCGGAGAGATGCAGGGCCATATTGCCAAAGGGAAGCACTGACTGGCATTGTGACACAGAAACTTAAGAGATTTCCTGTGTACAAGAGGACAGCAGCATCTGGTCACCCTACATCCCACAGACAGTTGTAAGAGATGTTCTGATTTTATAGGAACAGTCCTGATTTTTGATCTTTTTCTAATATAAGCTCCTATTACCCCCTACGTCATCCTGATTTTTCACACTTGCTATCTGGTCACTCTAGAAGGGTGCAATACATACATGTTACTCCTTTTGCTGCTTCCCAGTTCCACAGGCTGGTACAGAGAGAGAAAGGTAGGAACATTTTAGGGGGCCCTACCAGGGAGCATAGTCAAACACTGGATTGGTGTACAGAGGAGAGGTGAGGCTTATGTACTGCTTTCTCTTTCCTTGCCCATTCTGGTTGCCAAAATTTGAGATTGTTCCTATTACAAACTTGTTTAGCCCATTTTATAAGATGCTAAGTCCACATCTAAGCTTCTGCAAGGTTCAGGGGTACTCAAGTCCGGGGTCTTGGTTCAAGTCCATCTCTTTTATTGCAGCCACTTACTGCCTCATGTGCTATTTGGGTGCGTCATTTATGACTGCCATATTGAGACTTCCCTAGATCTGGCTGCTTATATATACTGGATAACTGTGTCACAGTAAAGTATCACAATAGCTTGCATAGCACCAGAAGAAGACAGCGGTAAGCAGAGAACAAATGCTGAACCTTAAAGTTAAACTGTATTTCAGCATAGATTAGATAGGTTCTGGCATGCCTTATGCTCTTAGCACTAATGCCAGGACATATCAATCCTTTTGTTCATCATATCCTGAATCCTGCTTCTGACAGTGGCCAATACTGGTGCTACTCAATAATTAAGAGACTGTTGGAGCTGGATATAAAAGTTGCTCACATGATTAATAGGAGGCTGCTGGACTTGGAAGTGTTCGGGAATGTCACTCGTTTGTTATACATTCAGCCCTCGACTTGAGAAGTTGAATTACCAGGCTGCTACGATAATAGAACTTGTCCTATGTTTCTGTTAAACCATAATAGCTTCATTAAATACAACATTTTCTCTGACATTCCTTTCCATGGTACTGTAATTCAATTAATGACCCCCTTTACAGCTAGTCATAATATTTACAATGAACAAAAAAATAAGTCCTTTTTCTTTCTAAAAATTGAGTGCAAATAGACTGATCTTGACATCTTTATTTGCTCCTGACAATTATTTGTATGCTTCATTCAGACAATTATCAGCCTGTAGATAGCTACTTTAGTGTTTGTTGGATTCTTTGTTATATACTGTTTGCTATTTGAGTAGGGTAATGTGGGACCAAAGCCACATAGTGTGATTTTTTTTTTTATAGATGTGAAAAAATATCTTGCATGAACATGCATATTCATGTGAGAACAAAAGTATTTACATGTGAATAAGCATATATATAATATAAAAACACAAATACAAGCTTCCTTCTAACATCTGTTTGACAAAACTTTAGCCACTTGGTCAAGAACAGCGAATAAAAGGAGATTGTATTGTTGAAGTAATTGAAAGTACTGTCCATAGAATTCTCCCAGATGTATTCTTGTTCATTATGTACAGCAACAATGTAAGTGTCTGATCTCATCTGCTATTGTAAATCAGAAGTTCTCTATAGCAAATATTTTAAGTTTCTAGTGATAGACGGTTGGCTGTGAAGAACAGTTAGAGTATTGTATAGGAAAAAGGACAACTTCCTTATTATAATGAATAACTGAAACTTTCATTTCTTAAAGCAATTTTTCTCTTCTGCTTACTATTGAGCAAAATAAAATGATGTAAAAAAAATAGTTTACACCATGAAAGAACAATGCTGCATCATATGTTGACTTTTATTTTATTGGGATATTAAATATTGGCATCCTATTTTTAAGTAATTCTAGGCTCTCAAGAATCTTGGATATGGACTAATTTATTGTACTACATGAATGGGTGACAGGTGTACATCAGGTTCTGATCCTGACTGAGTCTCTCAGTTACTTTGTCATCTTCCTGTCACTTGGTCATCTCATCTGACAAAATTAGGTAAAAAGTTATTTATATTCTGCAAATGAGGTGAGCAGAGCAGGCTAATTAAGTTACTAAAAATTAAACCTTTATTTTTTTCAGGAAGTTTGACATTTTTTAATGTGTGAAACTACAAAAGGGTTAATATTAGAAACCACGTCAGCAGTTAGATGTTAGTTTCTTACTACTTGTTTTTAAAGAACGCTGTTTCTGAAGTGGTTAAAAAATTTAGACTTGACACTTAAGCTTTGAATGTATATAATAGGTACTTTCCATAACTTTTTGTCTGTAGAATGAATAGGATATCTATTCTATTGATTTCAATACAATTGTTCAAGCAACGACGTTACCCAAGTATAAGGCACAGAAAACTGTCTACCAACATTGTTTATAGTGGATGTTAGTAGTAGTTTAGACCACTAATGCACTAATCTCACAAAAATACAAAGGCAATTGTTTTTACAATGTTAAAAATAACTTTTAGCATCTGATACAAATGTGCTTAAGGCTTAATATTTATTATTGTGTCTACAGCTTGGCAAATAGCGGGGAAATTACTTGCTAGCATGTTTGTTGCCTTTGAATAGCTATTGATTCAGCATACCCCTTTGTGTATTGCTTTTTCTTGAACTTTTATGGGGAGAGGTTTCTATTTGCACAAATGTTGGGAAATAGCTGTTTTTCATGAAAAACAGCTATATTCATAAGCAAACAAGAATATTTGCTACTTGTGATGGAAGCACTCATCCCCTGTTAAATAGTTAGCAGAAGTAATACCATATGATTTGGGTGACCAATAGCAAACCATAAGTAATAAATTGTCAAAGGCCTAGTTGAAGCATAGAATTAGCAAATTTTTTAAAACTTGGGTGGCTGCCTTCACTATGATTTCCCTTGCTTTTGGTCTCTCTTTTTTCACCTCTTTCTATTGTACTTTCACAGTCTCTAGCTCTGAAAGATCTTATTTTGAAAATGTTATGGGCCCCCACGCGGGGAGTTGTGTATGTGCACAGGCCTGGTGGATCAAAGTATCCATATAGTGGTGTAGGTCTGCAGAGCTTTGCTTATATACACCAGCTGAAGATCTGGCCCAGCGTGTTCACTGACCCATTCATTGGTACAATTACCATTGTATTCTTTTAGGAACAATGCCATAATTTCCCACAGAGCTACAGTGCATTGTTCTGAGGCATACTTGTTTTTATTCCTTGAGTAGTACTAAAGTCTTTCACCTCTTATTTCAATCTACCCCAGTTTTATAGTGACCAAAAGTCTTTTTCATTTAATGGCTGTTCTGTGGCCTGTGTGAAATGGCTGGTTTTCTCTGTTCAGCTCCTCCTGGAGAGTCTACATGACTGAAGCCATGAAAATGGACCTAGCTTACCACATTTTTGGGCTCCTTTTCAGAGAAACTAAAGATTAAAAAGAAATTAAAACTGAAGCCTCGGACAACTAACCATGGTCTCTCCAGAGCAGTGAAGAGGCATGTCAAGAAGTTGTAGCAGAGAAACTTGCTCCCTGTGCCGTTTAGTACCTATTCTCCATTTATCCACAGATGTGTTCTCTGGCACCGTTCACTATCAGACTCGTAATCCTGAATGTATATTGCAATGGGTGGTGCATGACGGAGACTAGGAGAGGCTAAGCCTCTCCAAATCTCACACCGCTAGGGAGAGGAGAGTGGCCAATTACCACATGGGCCCATGGGGCCCATTTCCAGGGGCCCCAAATTGGCTGGGGCCCCTGGAAAAAGCTCCCCCTGCTGTGACCCTGGGGCAAGAGGAGCTTTTCTGGCTGTGGAGCTTTTCTGGTCTTGGGGCCACATAGAGGGGAAGGAGGGAAAAAAGGAGTGTGGGGGGGTCATAGGAGTGGGGTTGTAGATAGGGGGCAGAACAGGGATGGGACAGTGGGGAAGGGGCAGAAGGAGGGAGGGCTCTGGGCTTTCAGCCTCCCCTGGCTGGGGCCACAGAGGTTTGAGAGCAGTGAGTGGGGGTGTGGCTTTGGCCAGCAGAGGGGTGGGGCAGGGGGCTAGCCTCCCCAAGGGGAACCTTCACGTGCATATTGCTGCTTGTAAATCAGCAAGTAAGCCACTGCAAGATGCATAGGTGCTATTGGAGAAGTGCTGATCATATGTCTTTCACATCTCTTTAATATGCACAGTACACAACTGTATTGTATGACATCTTTCCTAGTTATATACAGGTGCCTATTTTAACAATATAAGGGGAAAAACACCAGACTTGGCAGGACATGGACAACCGTATGTTCCTAATGATAAATGATAAAATCAGCCCCAGAATTACTGCTTTTTGGATGTTGTAATTCCAAGACCAACCAAACAGTGCCGTGGATCGGTTTATACACGATCAGGAAGCGGAAACCACTAAGGTTGTGTCTACGCTATGCACCTTTTAGCAACACAGCTTTGCTGCTACAGATGTGTGTTTTTCACACCTTTGAATGACAAAATTTTGTCCTTCAGCTTCCAGTGTAAACAAAGGGTAACTGACATGTAGGATTTTTTTACAACTACTTGTTCAAGTGTGATCTAAATGTAGAACTTTTTCAAAACCATGTATAAGAGGTGTATACACTAAGCCCATTATTTAATACGATTTGCATATGTACCTGCTTCCCTCCCCTTTAAAAATGTACCCTATAGGTCTAAAACCCACTGCCTTTTTTGCAGTTTGATTTCCAGACTAATCCATAGTATGTACAAGAATGTTCTTGCATATAAATTAGCTTTCAACATGTGTCATGCATATGTGAATCTGAGCCTTGCTCCTTGTTTGTTTTTGGTAAACAATGTCCCTGTGCCTGGGGGTGCAATAGCAAAGTAGTGAAAATGGCTAGTATTCTAACTGTTATAGCTCCTCCCTAAGTGGTTTGGCATTTTTATTTTGGTAAACTGTCTAGGATAAAAGCTTACATTATTTAAAAAAACTCAAAAATTCCCTTATATAGAACTCAAAAGTGTGAGAAAAGATGAATTCTGGTACATAATCATAGAATCCTGGAACTGGAAGTGACCTCTAGAGGTCATCTAATCCAGTCCCCTGCACTTGTGGCAGGACTAAGTATTATCTAGACCATGCCTGACAGTTGTTTGCCTAACTTGCTCTTAAAAATCTACAATGATGGAGACTCCACAACTTCCCTAGGTGATTTATTACAGTGCTTAACCAACCTGACAGCAAGTTTTTTCTAATGTCCACCTAAATCTCCCTTGCTGCAATTTAAGCCCATTGCTTATCCTAAGAGGTTAAGCATGGGGTAGTAGTCAGAGGACTGCATAATCCTTGACGGTCCCTCTGTAATGTTTCAGATACAGGCCCCTGGCAGGCAGCATACCTCCTGGGATGCCATGTCAGGTGGCTCCGTCAACAGGTGCCTCCGTCCCCCTCAGAAGAGTGTCACCAACCACCATTATCCTGTGTTTCCTCATGGGATTGGTGGCTGTGATCCTCCCAGCCGTGGGGGGTGAATGGCTTCTCCTCTTGGGGGTGATTTCTTATCGCTCGTTACCAGGGCAACATAACAGTTTTCTATCACCATCGTGGGTGGATTTGGAGTTGGGGTGGAATACTGACTATTGCTAGAAATAACCAGCTGCTAATGTCTTCCCTGTGACAGAGCCATATCCTCCTCCCCTGTTGGTGTGTCTGTAGCTGGATAGCTTCCTCAGCCTGGGATGTCTCCATGTGAATACTGTCAAGGAATTCCTCTTTTCAGCCTAGCCACCTCCTCCTGTAGCTCTCCCACCTGCTTCCTGAGAGATGCCACAAAAAGGCACCTTCTGCACTGGATGGTCCCCCCGCCCAGTCTGGCTTGAGTGGAAAATGCAGGCCACAGTCTCTGCAAATCCACACCAGGATCTGGGTAGAGGCATCCAAGGTTAAGCTGTCTGTTTGGGTATAAGCGCAGGTGGAAGAGACAAGAGCAGCATTGGCACTGGCTATGTGACCCTTCCTAACCATAGTGATTATATTACAACTGCCTCCTACAAATTCCCTCTCAAATTCCCCTGTTTGTGGTCCCCTTTTTGCTAGACTAGTTAGCCAGAACAGAAGAGGTTGTCCAGAACATCAAAGCATACTATTGAAGCCACAAACAGGTTTCTTAGTTCAAATGTCATGGCTGCTTCTCTTTCCTAGGTTCCTCAGACATTGTCGATCTTACAGGAAAGTGTGTCAGCTTTCACAATTTCAGGACCAAATTTGGTGCTGGTGTAAGCAGATACATTTTCAGTAAAATCAGTTGTGTTATGCCAGGTTGAATTTGGCCCCAAACGGCTTAATTTTCTTTCTGCTTTAGAATGTTAATTCAGACATGAGTCATTTGACACCTTGCTTTCTTATGAAGAAAAGCTAAAGAGCTAAAAGTAGGTGGGGGAAAAAAAGTCACTTGTTGTTACTTGTGGGCTGTTTGTAGATAAATATTTAGAGATTTCTTTCCCTTCAGCCAAAGAATGACAAATAGAAGCTCCCTCACACCCTGAAGGTAATTTAAAATCTGGGATGTTGTTTACTTGATGTTTAAATCTGACTTCTCTGGAATGAATATTGGGTCTCATCCACAAAGGCATAATATCATGGCCAACAATCAAGGAAGAATGGAGTATACACTATATAAGGTTCCAATCTTATACACCATCTTGGAAGAAATTATAGCAACTATTTAAAATAACAAGACTACAGAGTACTTTTTTTAACTCAGAAATAAGCTTCTTTAAAACAAGATTAGTTTCCATAAAAGAAAACAATTTTGCCTCAGTATCCTATCAGTTCAGCTGCTAGTTTAATTCTTAATGTAGTGAAATTGAGCCATTGCTAAATCCCTCATACAACAAGTTCAAAATGTAGACCATAAACATGGCTCAAGTTTCATATGCTCTTTTTAGTTTGTTCTGTTTTTCAAGAAAATAACTGTCCTAAATCCCGCTCTTCAGCTGTGAAAAGCTGTCAGCTGAATCAAGACTATGGTAATCTATAGCACTAGAGAATTTCAATCCTGAAATTCAGTCATTGCAATTTTATTACTTTGGGTGAAAGTATTTTGTATTTGGCGGTTTTCCTTGGAGAGGAAAGGGAAAAGTTGTAAGACCTGATCTTTTCAGGAGAGGTAGCAAATTTACTAGATTCACGTGTATGAAAACCTTATAGTTTAGTTCAAGTTGGAATAATACTTTCTTTCATTAGGTAAATCCTATGTTGACTGACAGTGGTTAAATTTCACTCATCCACATTTCCTCTAGCTCTGAAAATCTAACATAGACATATAGCCTCTCTTATGATGAGATAGCTGGAGTTGCTCCAGATATATTGATTTGTGATAGTCCTTTAAGCTAGTATGTGTAGCCCTGTGTGGAACTCCACTGACTTTACTTGGGCTCTTTGCAAACAAAAGGGTCTGAGCTTTGTAGTATTGTTTTGGGCCTTAGCTGGAACTAATATTACGATTAGTAGGTTTATTTGAACAGCTATCTAACAAAAGCCTACTTTCTTCTTCAGGTGTGAAAAATATGTCTGCAATCTCTGCTCTCCCTTCGCACATCTATCTGACTGCCCTTAATAACCACTGGTTTTCAGAAGACTTGTCCTGACAGAGAAGGTAGGAAATCCAGTAATTATTGAAGATATGCGATTGGATTTGATGGGACACATTCTAGTCATTGTCATTTGGATATAATATTTAATGTGATTTAAAAGCTAGTCTTCTGTCTTCTAGAGAGAAGATTAAGTAAGACAATCTCATAGTCAAATCCTACTTCAGCTTGTCTTTTACCTGGGTTAAAGTCAGAAACACTTTTCTATAAAAGGCTAAAAGGTCTATTGTTACATAGTTGAAG
Source organism: Dermatemys mawii (assembly GCA_007922305.1). Classification (NCBI taxonomy): domain Eukaryota; kingdom Metazoa; phylum Chordata; order Testudines; family Dermatemydidae; genus Dermatemys; species Dermatemys mawii. The sequence goes on from ML677340.1 coordinate 25,308,136, forward strand.
TTCTCTTATTATCTGAATTCTGCTGAAGCAACTGGAATGCTTTAACACAGACTGAGCATTTAGCAGGCTTTTCTAAACAAGAATACATTTGTTAGCTAAGTGACTCCATCCTAGTCCCATTAGACAGTGAAAAAAACACTCTATTCTATACAGAGCAGTAGTGGGCCTAACATGTGAAAGAAATGTGACCTTTCAAGGTCTCAGCTGAAAATTGCTTCTCACTGAAATATTTGACGTAGTAGTCAAAACTGAGAAGTGAATTATACCATAAGTGTAAATTTAGGCCAAGCTAGGTCTAAAAATTTCCAGCCATAGGAGTGGCCAATCACTTCTTAGCAAGAGTTAACAAGTTAGATGATGAGACATTGATCAGATTTGAAGGATTTGCAGACATATGAACAAGGTAGAACTTGGAGCTCCATGGTAAGATAAGGTCTCAGACTACAACCACATCCTATGGCAGCACATCATAGGGCTGTGCCTTAACAGTTCTGTGCGGGGAGTGTTGAAGTGTGGCCACTTGATGCATGATTACACAGATTCACTGGCTATAAATCCCTATCCCTGCATATGGGGTATGCAGCTCTTGGGGCTTCTAATACCAGTCAAAGCACTAGAAAAGCAGCTACTTAAGGGGTTGTGGATATGCTCTGAATATACGCTGTCCATAGACTGTATCTGGTTTACACACTTCAGTCATGGCTGAGGTGAGGAGCAAATTTCACTTTTAAAGAATAAATGTGAATATCCCTTTAATTCAATGATACCAGGTAAAAATCAACATTTGTTTGTTTTGTTTTGCTGGGTGCTCAAAATGCAGTTTGCTCTTTTTCTTAAGATACATATTTGGTAGGGTATCTTGGTGACAAGTCTCCATGATCCAATAAAGTTCAGAGTTGTATCATCTGTCATCAATCAGCTTGGCTGCAATACCTCTGAGGTTGGTTTGAGGGGGTTTGCAGTCACTTTTGTAAAGCAATTTCTCATTCCATTTTTTCCCCTAGTATATTTTCACTTAGTAGTTGAATTCCTTTTTGTGAATCACTTTTTCTCCTGAAGGAAAAATAAATTGATGGCGGCAGAAGACAACTGCCATCTCCCCCTTGCTCTCTCTAACACATAGTCTCACTTTTTCTCTTCAGTCTAGCTTTTCTATTAATCAAACAATTCTCTGTAAAATCAGGCCCTAATCTTTGTACATGACCCAAGTTACTTTGATATGTTACATATTTCTTATTCATATTAGTTAATTTTATGACAGAATTTTTCTTCAAGTGTTTTCCACTTTACTAATCACACATAAAAATACATTATTGATTATTTCTGTACTTCATTCTTAATGTAAAACAATGCATCCTTAAATGAACCTTAGCTTATGTCTCTAATGCACTTGTGAAACAGTCTTTCAAGCTACCCAGGTTGAGTTTATGACATTTGTTCTAAACTAGTACAACAGTCACACTAGCTGAATACGTTGAAAGGCTTGAATATATTTTTATCGTGCACTTTTACCCAAACAGTTCTGATTAGGTATTCTTGATTTTGTGAAGAAGTTTGAACAGCAAACTAATAGGGTCATATGAAGATTATTAATTTTCATGGATTTTAATACCATGTAAACTCTATTATTATACATGGATGTATTTCTTTAAAGATAAAGTAGATTTTTTGTATGTATCAGATCTCATCTTTAAATCAATGGGAATTTTGCCTGAGTAGGGACTATAAGATTGGGCTTATCACTTGCAATATTGAAATATATAGAATAATAGATTTTTATTTGTTTTTAAGATCTTGGGTACCATGGAAAAAATGTGGGTACAACCTCAAGTATGAATTAAAACCTTGCTTGTTTTGTCGTGAGACAAACTGCTGTGTCATTCTGGTGAAAGAGCAACTTTTTGTTTGTTTGTTTGACTTGTCTCTCTTTGGAAGGAGTTCAAGCTAACCCAAAATAAGAGAGCTGCTCCTGCCTCAGTCATCTTGTTGGCAATCAGAATATAAAAACTAGCAAGAATAGTTATGCAGGTTACAGAACTACTAAAATAATCTTGTAAGAGAGAGGCTAATTAAACAAGATATTACATAGGGGGAAATGAGGACAGAATATGGAAGATTAATAGATTCTGAGGCCAGAAGGGACCATTATGATCATCTAGTATAAACCTTGTCCGATCACAGTCCTTTATTTTTAAACCCTCTCTCCTATTACATGGTACTAAAGTTACATGATTGTGAAATCCTTGACGGCTATTTAAAACACAGACACTCATCTGGTTTTCCTTCTTTAGTGCTAAGTGCATTTGATTTTTTTTTTAAATAACGGAAGAAAAACCAAACGGATGCACAGAGACAACAGAAAGAAACACTGTTATTTTCTGATTAAAATAAATGTTTGAACAATCCAAAGGAAGGATAAAGTAGGCAGGCACAGGATAAAGAGAGAAATAGAAAATGGGTATCTGTTTTAGTGCAACATCCCGAGAAAATCAAGTCAGCAGTTAGCTGTTTATTGGCTGTGGAAGAGTTCACAGCCACTGTGCTTGGTGTCTGAGCATTTGTTGTAAACCTGCTGAGGGTTTACTTTTACTTATGACTCTTTTTTTGGCTGACTTACATCTTTTTGTTTCTAATATCACCACCCTCCATACATTTTCTATAATTACATTTGTTCTTGAACTGAACTCTTAAAAGTGACTGAATAGGGCATCTTTTACTCAACCAATCTGCTCCCTGTGTCTGTTCAGAGTCATGTCTGCTGAATGACCAATATTTTTTTTTTTTTTTTTTACTATTTTCCCCTGTATATAGCTTTGCAGAGCCAATGCAGCAATAAGAGTGAGATGGATTCTAATCTGGCTGGTGCATCATCAATCAATGATTGGTTTCTGGTCCTGAAAGCAGCACAGAGAGCCAAAGCACTTGTGTCAGCACACAGTGTTTACTGAACATCTCTGCAGAGAGACAAGTAGAGGGGAAAGTGAGTGTGATGAGGCAGAGAGGGCGTGACCTGCATGTAGATACTTCAGTTCAATCCACGGAGTGCAAATAATGGGCCAGATGCTAAGAAAGTGTAAAGCTGCATAGCTTCACTGACGTTCAAGGCACTACACTAATTTACACCAACTGAGGATTGGCTCAGGTGTGATGTCTCTTCTCTCCTCCCCACGTGTATTGTTATCCAAGCGTAGTAGCTTTATTTCACAGAGTTCTTGTCTTCCTACCATCCTTCAGGGCTCTCTTTTCCTCAGCTTATGTTACTCTGCAGCACACTGAACCTAAATTCTGAGGCAAATTCCAGTCGACTGTGTGGCAAACTGGAAATTTACAGCAATCTGCATTTAAACTAAAAAGGGGGGTTGGCTGAATTAAATATGAAAAACAAAACACTCATTGCAATAGGCCGTGTTATTTTGATTTTAAATTCCATTTATTTTTCAGAGTCTACATTTTCAATTATCCATCTGGTGCAGCTTTTTTGCATTCACAATGTGTGTTTGCACCATAGAAAGGGTGGAGGGGGAGGGAAGGGAATTCTGACCAATTGTCCTTGGGAAGCTAAGTCTTCCAGTTTGGTTGTTCATGAAGAAAATGTCATTGTACTAATTTTCAGGTGGTGTGTGGTCCCATTCTTTCAAATAGATGAAAATGAAATAGTTGCTGCTGTAACTGTTTAAAGGCATTTCTTTCTTTTTGAGTGTGTTTGCTTACAATTATTGTGCCAGCATTCTTTTGTATGAGGTCTGACTCTCCCACTTAATCACATAACAGTACTTTTATGCTCACCTTATGATAAATTAAAATACCACTGCCCCCATCAATCTGAGACCTGAGTCAAAACTAAGAGTCTGTCGTTTATTTTTAATTCAAGGGAAAAAATGAATCCCTAAATAGTATTATGAGTAATAAGGATCTGAATAGCACTAGTCTAGTCTCCACTAGTGCTGCCAGTTGCTGTTGTTGACTGGTCACTAGAACCATGTTCACAAATGTTCTGTCCTTTCAAGGGAATAGCCTAACAGGGTGAAGTCTTGTTCATTTTGGGCTGTGTATCAAATCCTGGATTGTGGTTTCTGTATATAAGTATGTGTCAACTTGTTTTAGTTATTTTCACAATGGAAAATCCATATTCTACCCCTGCAGTGCTACAGAAAAACAAAAATCCTGAAAGGCAGGAGGCCAGGGAGTTAAAAGCACTTTTACTGCTTTTTGCTGTTTTCTGATATTTAGAGGCAACTACTGATTTAGGAAAAGGAAAGAGCGCTCCTGACACAGTACCAGTGAAAAGTGACCTAATGGATTGTTAATCTGTTCACTGATGTAAGCCATTTCTCTTTATCACTAGGGGCTTGGTTACACTGGCACTTTATAGCGCTATAACCTCCTCCCTGTCCACACTGGCAAAGCACGTAGAGTGCTATAATCGTGGAGTTATAACGCTTCTGGTAATCCACCTCCACATGGGGAGTAAGGGCTGCTGTAGCACTACAGCAAGAATGTGGACACCCACTGCGCTACAAGTGATGTCTTGAGATGCCTAGAGCCATTTAAGGCAATTGACATGTCTTCCCTTTGTTTTGAACTCGGCTGGAGGAATGCGGAAGTACCTCTTTAGAGTTTCTCTCTTAACTCGGGCAGATAAGCAATGCAAATGTTTAAGGAGGGAGCCTGTGTGAAAACAAAGCCCTCTGTGAACAGAGGCTCGCTGACAGGCTTTCAGAAGAACGGAAAAAACACTGGCGCTCTCCCTCTGCATACACACAACATGACCTCCCTCACCCCTCTTGTTTAAAAAGCACGTTGCACCCAGCTGAATGCTGGGATACCTGCCCTAATGTGCTGCTCTTAATGCAGCATTAAGTGCCGCAAATGTGGCCATGCTATACCGCTGGTGCGTCTGAGTGTGGACATATAATAGCGCTGTATATATTGCTGTATAAGGGGACCGCTATAACCAATAGCGCTATAATCTTGTAAGTGTAACCATACCCTAGGTCACTGTGTGGAGTTACAGCATTAAAACCATGCGAATGGTATGTAGGTGCTGTAGCCTACTGTATCTGACATCAGTATGCTCAAAGGCAGTTGCAGTCAAACTGATTGGATTCTTGGGCATGCTTGCCTCTAACGACCCAGAAATATTTAACCCTTCATATCTACCATCCCAGGAAATAAGTGTTCAGAAATAAGGGCCAGGATTGTCTTTAGTTGCTGAGAGTTCCAGCATGGCACTTTCTGGCTCAGTTCTGTTGCTCTGTCCAGACCCTTCTCCTTCTACTCCTGAGGCCCTTCAGTTCTCTTTGCTTTACTCTGGGGATTGGCAACCTTTGGCGTGCAGCCCGCCACAGTAAGCCCCCTGGCAGGCTGAGCCGGTTTGTTTAGCTGTTGCATTTGCAGGTTCGGCTGATTTCAGCTTCCACTGGTTGTGGTTTGCTGCTCCAGGCCAATGGGGGTTGCCTAGCCCCTCTGACCACCCTCTCTAGTGACTGGCAGCTCACAATTGCTGTCCCAGATATCACTCAAACCACCACTACCTATCTATTGTCCTTATGTGGAGGATATGAAAGCTGAACATCTTACTTGGTCAGAGAGCACTTCTACTTGTCCTTCTGGACAACAGGATTTTCCTCAGCCTGACCTCTGAAGTGGTCATCTGGTAGTGGACAGTTGAGGAGGGTTGGGACCTAGGGAGTATGGGAGCCACTTTGTGATTGAGGGGTAGACATATTGGCTTGACATTTTCAGCTGTATCATTGACATCTGAACACCCCCCATTACCTTGGGCCACATTTATTTTTGTTTTTGCAACCATTAGGGCTAGAAGAAAATTAAATGAGTTTTTATATGGAGCTCTAATTCCAGGTAAGGGATAGACTAGATGGGCATGGGATCACAAATATGCATGGTCCTGATCATGAGTAAACAAAACATTGAGTTCAGGAGCTGTAGCTGTGGGTCACTGTTGCTGTCACCTGAATAAATGAGCCCTGACTTTCAGTTGCAAGACTGTATTCTTTACTCAAATACCCCTTGTGTAACTCTACAGAATATGGCTATAAATATTGATACCATGGAAACGGGGAAAAACACTGGAGGCATGAGTCCATCAAAGGCCCAATCCTGCTCTCAGACATGTTAATTGATGGCTAAACTTTCATTGAAAAGGAAGCAGAACCCAAGAAAAAATACGCGTAAATCGCAGGGCTGGCTCTGGCTTTGCTGCCGCTCCAAGCACAAGAAAAACCAACAACCACCAAAAAAACCCACCAGGGCACAGGGCAGCCAGTGAACCAATACCCCCTTCTCCCGGCACCGGGTGGCTGGTGAACCAACCCCGCTTCTCCATATTTCCTATGGATGGTGATTATCCGGGATTTTATTAACCAGGATTAATTTTTTCCTTATCCTGGATAATCGAGTCTCTACTGTATATAGATTATCTAGACTTTTGCTTAATGAATCCATCTAGCAAAGTTAGCTTACTAAGACAGAACCCTTTTTAAAACTTTTCCCCCTCAAAGATATTATTTTTTTGGTTTTGAACTCTTTACAGTGGAAATTAATTGTGAACAGGGAAAGAGCTCACAAATTGCAAGAACATGTTCTTTTACTCGAAGAATTGCTTTCCTGTCTAAATGCTATTTGAAATGCTACATGGAAAACTTATGCAAGTGGTGTTTAAAGCTTTTATGAACTGGTCTCCTAATGGCTATAAAAGCGATATTCTTTAAATTTCTTTTGTATGATTGATTAATATCAGCTATTTTCCATTTACTTTCATTTTTAAGTACTCTAAATTCCTGTCATAAAATGGGGAAATGGCTTGTGTGTTTAAGTGTAGTAATTCTGCTAACCTTTATGCATATACTCATTTTTTAAGTAGTCTATATCACAATTATAGATTTTTTTTTTCTTAAACATGAAACTTCTACTATATGTACTATTACTGGGCTTTGTTTCCATTTTTCATCTTGGGAAATGTTTTCCTTTCCCAGTTAAATTCTCAGTGTGTATTTTTAACTCTTTACAACACAAAAGCTGCTTTTATTTTTTGAAAGGATAGACAATGTATAACTTTCAATTGCCAAGAATCACATAGGAGAATATATTACTGAACTATTTGATTTTTGTATTAAATTATTTTGTACCAGAAGAAATAGGATTTCCTAACATGACTTCTCACTTCTGTCTGACTTTTGCCTTAGCAGCAAAATTAAATAACTTAATGATATACTCTTTCAAATTGATACTTGGTTTGTAATTTCAATTATGATTCTATGTTCCATATCAGTAGAAAGTCCTACTGCAGACAGATACCAAAGATGTTCCTCTGATATTATTACTGAAGCATTAACATATAAAACAAAGCATTATCAAGGCTGAATGAATTTAAAATGTCACATTAAGGGAAAAGAGATTGACACAGAGATTATGAGAAGTGTGGTATTAATTTTTTCCCTCTTTTGGAAAGAATTAATATACACTTTAAAGCATTTTAAAATAATAAAACTAGTTCATTTCTGTGAATTTTATTTACCACGTAGTTTTATGCAATGAGCTATTACTAAAAATCTTTTTTATTACTAACAATCTGCTGGTAACTGTCAAATATCCTGTAATTCTTTTATAAAAGTGTTGGTCCTTGTTGGGGGAAATATAACACCATTCAAACTGCCCCAATGAACTATTTTTACGCTTCAGTGTGTTGAACTCCATGATCACAAATCATTTGTCATGCAGAGAAGCTATTAAACCAGACCAAGGAATGAAAACAAGTCTCTCTTGGTGGTTTAAAGGAAGATTTGCTATAGAATAAGCACAGTGTTGCAAATCTGACATGCTGTTGTACAAACTTTAAAGACTTGAAAACAGTTTAAGGCATTATAGAGTACTTACCATATAAAATGCAGAAAGGAATGGAATCCATATAAGGTCTCCAAACTGTAGTCAATAACTGATTAAAATGATCCTTTATGGTATTATTCTGAAGTGTATAATCTGAAATTAGAGGGCATTTATTGACAGTTACAATATTCATTCTGTTGAAAGAAAGATTTCTCACACACATTAACCACAAAATCAATGTTTGTTGCTTCCTACAGAATATAAGGACAATGATTTAGTCTCAAAAAGCATTTTCAGTTGTGTAATTTATACTGTGCTACATTAAGAGCTTAGTCTCCATGTCATGAAACAAGATTCCAGCACACTGAGTGAAAGAAACAGATGGAAGTAAGAGAAGGACAGATGGGTAACAAAAACAAAAAAGGAAAGAAAAGTAGACTACGAAAACCATGTTCAATACCTGTGTGTTAACTGGCATGAGCCAATTTTCTTTCAGTTTATGAAAATGTTAGCAGTGTTGGCAAATATCTGAAACCACAGTAAGTTAGTGTGCATTAGGGAACTTTTAGTACTCAGCTGAAGGTCCCCAAGGACACTTAGTGCTCCAGCATGCTGTGCACTGCAGATTTACACCCCAGGCTGCTGCTCAATAAGCGTTTGTGCAGACATGTTCTTAGATGGGTTCCCAGGACTGTCTCAATTACAGTAGGGGCCTCTCTAACTCCTGAAGTAGCCCAAGATCAGGAGTGTGTAAATATGGCTTAGATTAGAAGCACATTGCAGAATCTCACCATACATGTCTACAGATCATTTACACTGCATGGCACAAGCAACTGTAGTTGGTTATCCATGCTGCTCCACCAACATGCTTAACCTTGAGTTTTTGAAGCAGACCAATCCCTGTAGTTCAAATGGCAGTTTCAGACTCAAACCCTACTCAGTCTTTGGCCCCTCTGGTAAGCGCTAGTCTGTTGTTGATTTTATATGAACTTCAGTCCTTTAGAAATTGGACTGGGACCATCAACTCAATTTCACTGCTAGACTGGTTTAGTACATCTAGAAATTACCTGGATTGACACTGATCACAGTAGCGAGCAAAAAAATATTTAAATACCATAATATTAAAAACATTTGTTCAATGAGGCAAAAACATAGTTCTGAATACAATATTTTACACATAACCAATTTGCTTACATGTTGTCTCATGCCCTCATGTGAATAGCAAATATATTTTTGGCCTATGGAAGTATTGTAACTTGAACACCCATTTTTATAGGAGAAAAACTGTCTGAAAAAGGTTTGGTATATAACTTTTAGAATGGATTGTATCTTTCTATGTCATAGAAGGTTTATCCTTACTTGATTTCCCTTTTAAAGTTTTCCTATAAGCATTTTGAAACAAAAATTGGCTTATTTTTCTTAATCTTTCATTATTATTTTGCTTTCGTTTGAAGAAGTCCATTCTGACTTGTGTTTGCCCAGAAATTATACTGTATTAGAACACACCCCTGACAAGTCATGGCAACTTTCATGATGTTAAACTGAATTTAACACTCAGAGTAGACAGGGACTAAGTGTCTAACATTATGTCAGCTGGTTGTGGTTTATCATCACTAGAGGGCATGGTGCTAACTTTGTGTACACCAGGGATTGTTAACTATTGGCACACGGCCAGCCAGGGTTTGCTCCCTGGCTGGCTGGGATGGTTTGTTTACCTGTTGAATCTGCACATTCAGCCAGTTGCAGCTCCCACTGGCCGTGGTTCGCCGCTCCAGGCTAATGGAGGCTGCAGAAAGCAGTACAGGCCAAGAGATGTGCTGGTCGCCACTTACCACAGCCCCAGCTGGCCTGGAGCAGCGAACCGCAGCCAGTGGGAGCTGCGATCATCTGAACCTGTGGACATGGCAGGTAAGCAAACTGTTCTGGCCTACCAGGGAACTTACCCTGGTGACTGCGTGCCAAAAGTGGTCAATCCCTAGTGTACACTGAGCATTTAGCGTTGCATTAGGTACCAGGATTCCTCAAGGTTGTGACACAGCACAATGTAATTTATCATTGTAGATAAGCTCTTTAAGGCTCCACCTTCCTTTCAAGTAACTTTTTGGTGGTTTGATGGTCTCAGTGCTCCATCGTGCTCTCAAGTATCTTCAAAAGGAGCTGTTTTGAGGGGAGGAAAATACTAAAGGGATATTATTCTATAACAGGGGTGGGCAAACTACGGTGGCTCATCCTGCCTGGCCCCCTGAGCTCCTGGCTGTGAAGGCTGCCGCTGCACCCACCCGTGCCTTGCCCCCTCCCCCAGAGCCTCAGCGTGCTGCACGGGCGGCACTCTAGGGGCAGGGCAGAGTGTCTGGCTCCACGTGGTTGCCAGACATGCTGCTGAGTGATGTCGTAAGGGGGCTAGAGCTGGGGGGTTGCATAACGATCGGGGAGTCCTGGGGGGCAGTCTGGGAGCAGAAGGGGTTGGATGGGTGTGGGACGCAGTGGGGGTGGTTGGGGGGGGTGTCTCTGGAGGGGGTGGTCAGGGGACAAGGAGCAGGGGGGGTTGGATGGGTCGGGGTTTCTGAGGGGTGCAGTCAGGGAGTGGGAAGTGGGAGGGAGTCGGATAAGGGGTGGGGCAATCTGTTTGGAGAGGGATAATCTTCCCTACCCGGACCTCCTTGCAATTTTGCAACCCCAATGTGGCCCTCTGGCCAAAAAGTTTGTCTGCCCCTGTCCTATAAGAATAGGATGAACACAGCAGTATGGAGGTGGGGCAAAGCAAGAGGGGAAAATTACTTGTTTTAGTTTTATGGTTGAACTAGAGCATAGATCATTCTCATATGTTGTCTTCAAGAAGAAAACTTTAATAAGCTAAGACTTGCTTTCTATACTGCATTGCTGAATCACGCTCAGAAACAGCTTTGAGTTTACAGTGCTAAGTAATATGGACCGTTTATATGGATTTTTACCATATTAATCCACATTTTTGGCTAAAGGGGCTGCCATACCTCAGGCACAATAACCACTAAGCTCTTCTGCTGTAGCTTTCCTTAGCACCTTTTGTCTCCACTATAGTATATTTAGCCCACCTAAACCTAAGCCATTCCCCTCTCTGTATCTGGACGAAGACCATATGTTTCATAAGATGGGAGACAAACTATCCAGCTTTTTTAAAACCATCAGATAGTTAATAATCTTAACCAAAGTCCAAGCAGTAATGAAATCTTTCCAATTTTTGTAGTTTAAAGATAAAGGAAAGAAATTATAACCTAATCCTTTTGAAAACACAGAATTGCTTTGGGAATGAAATCGGGACAGGAATTTACTACTGCAATTCTGGAAGCTTAAAAAAAAAAACACCCCAACCCTGGCACTGGCAGACCGTCTTAAATTTCTTTCAAAAGTAATGGCCACTAATCAGATTTGCCTTAATAGAAAAACCTTTCAACCCAGGAGTTCTACAGGGAAACCTGGCAGAATATAGTGTCAGGAACATCTCTAAGCAGAAGTACCTTTTCTAACTATAAGAGTGAATCTAGCAGCAGTCTCTAAAGGCTAGATGAATACACTTACTGTGCTGGAGGGAGTTCCTGAAAGGGCCATGGAGCAATGGGAGCCATGGGAGGAATTTGGGTTGATCTTGCCAAAATTCCTGCAAGGGGCTGCCAAGTATTACATCCTACTATGACAGCTACTCTGTCCTTGGAGAGGTGCAATATGCTTCTCTCCCTGTGCCCAGCCATGAGTGCCAGGGCCTGGCACTCATCCTACCCACTTTTAGGAAGATAGCACTTATCATGGCACTGTAAAAGAGATGAGCCTGTACTCGCCAGCCATATTATGGCTGGCTCCAAAGCAGGGATGAGGCTCCTTATGCAAAGTTACATTGTGGCAGTAAATCTAACTTCACATGTAGTCATGAAGAAGGTACTGTCTGTCTCTGTCTAGGCCTGTGTCTAATCTTAGGCACATATATTGTTCTTCAAGAATAGTCTTGGCTTCTCCCTGTCTTCGGACATTTTTTTCACTATGACTTCTGTAACTAGAGAAGTTCTAAACCAGGGGTATGGCCCAGGTGCCAAAGGCGGCACACGAGCTGATTTTCGGTGGCACTCACACTGCCTGACCACTGGTGTGGGGGGGGGGGGGGGGGGGGGGGGCGTGCTTTGTATTGTAATTTAATTCTAAATGAAGCTTCTTAAACATTTTAAAAATCTTATTTACTTTACATACAACAATAGTTTAATTATATATTATAGACTTATAGAAAGAGACCTTCTAAAAATGTTAAAATATACTACTGGCACATGAAACCTTAAATTTGAGTGAATAAATGAAGACTCGGCACTTTGCCGACACCTGTTCTAAACTATTTTGAGCTCTTCAGATTATAGAGAAGGTGTTTTATGTCAAAAGGAAAAAGATTCAGATAGACTTCTTAGATCTAGTCTAATAATGGCTCTAAACTAACTGACAAACCTCACTGCTTTTCTTGTACAATCCCCCATGAGACTCTGCTGTTAAAGAGAACCTTCATATTTAAAGATGCCTCATTATGAAACTTTGTTTTTTACATTGCCATTTTCATGCCAAAATACTGTGAAATAATCTTCTCTTTTTCAGAATTGCCTACCAATACATGTGTGTGCATGCATGTGTAGTGTGTAAATCGATGTATTTTACATTTATCTGTAGTACTTTAGGTGATGCACAACTTTGTTTAGATATTTGATCTATATCTATAATTAAGTCCACCAGCCCCAACTGAGACTCACAAATCAATCCACTTAATCCCTCTTCTCCCATTAGAGGGTTTAGCGAAACACTTTTTTTAAAAAAGTGACTTGATGGTCATAAAACTTGGGCTTTGATGGCCCACAGAGAGAGAACATTGTAGAAATGAGAATTCTTCAGTAAAAATGCCATATTGCTAACCCTCTCCTATTATAAACTGAAAGTTGTTAGCAGAAGTGCCATGGCTACTCTTCACTGCAGCATCTTAACACGGGGAAAAAGGGAAATCTCTAAGGTAGTCAAACTTCAGCCATGTGAAACTTCCTGCATTTTTTAAGAAGCTGGAAACCAGTGCAGTTTAGAGAATGTAGGGGTTACTTGCTTCCTTCAAGAGCATCACTGAGAATGCGGCCCTTATGTTCTTCACTAGATGAAGTTCTCAAGTGGACTCCAGATTTATCGCCACAGGGAGTACATCACTGTAATCTAAGAGAAGCTAACAAGAGCAAGGATAAAGGCTAAACCCACAGCTAAGGGGGAAAAATCACAGTCTCCTGGCCAATGAGTATACCTGGCCTTTGCTGTTCTCTGAATATCCACAAGGAACTGTGAATCCAATAAGACTCGTTTGTTGCAAATTTGATTAGCAAAGAACAGACAAATTACTTTAGCCAAGGAAGGTGACATTGCCTCTATTTCTACCCCTTGTTTTTCCCAGTCTCCCAATCCGTTTCAGATGGCCTAAGCCTCACCAGCTAGTCCTTTTGAGCTCCAATTTCAACTTAATTCTGCTAGCTTCGTACTTTGTAGGGGGCAGATTGAAGCAAGTGCATTTTATTCTCTGTACATTATATATTCTAGAGGAATAATTCATGTGTGAAGAACAAGCAAGGAAACAAAAAATACAGATCTCATTTGCATGTTTTATGTCCTTGTGTATAAAAACTGCCTCCCTCCTAACAACCCTCTACATTATTTGTGCCTTGCAAAACAGGTGCATGGATGGGCCCTGGGGATCTCCCATTTATGGGATCCTCCCTATTACACACTTGCTAAAAGTGGTCTCTGTGTTGGCCTATAGAGAACCAGTACCAAGAATATGGAGTTCTGACTTCAGGGGCTCAGTCTATACATTCAGTAGTGATGAATTCTACAGCCTCCATTCTATCGGAGGCAGATGTTTTGATTGGCTGGGCTAACTGTCCAGATAATGTCTCCCACTGAACAGCCTTTCCAGAGAGTCGCTTCCAAAGCTGGTAACTTGTATCAGACTAAATACTCTTTTTCATGCAATAACAATAGCAGCAAATCTGCCCAACAAGTAGAATTGTCCACCCTGACAAAAACATGTAAAAGTGGGTTAAACCTAAGGGTCATTGATTAAATGTAAGAACACAGTTGTTCATCAGCTCTTCCTAAAAAGGGAAAAGCCAGTGCTACACTAAAGAGCTATCACCTTCTGGAAGAAAGAGAGAAAAGTACAGGGTGAGACAAATTTATGGACCCACTCCCGCTACCCAGAATGAAAATTTCTGGAAAAATGAAATAAATTTTCTCATTATTACTTTGAGGGATGTGTCTACAAATTCAATAGTGATGGGATTTTTGTAGCAATGCATGTTCCTCCTCACTCCTCCCCACCCCCCGCCATAATTATCAATTGTTGGGTAGGCTAAAGATGGCTTGCAAAACATCCTGCAGAAGTCTGTCTTATAGAATGTAGTGAACACATACAAAGACCATGTATATGGTGCACTGGACCCATCGGCCCATGAAGCTGCCTTTACCTTTATGGAACAAGCTTTAATGTGTGTATTAGAATGAACAAAGCAGACATTTTACTAAAGGCTTTTGTCCTTTTAACTATACATCTTAATTGCTTTCTGGACCTCTAAGGGGTGCCTTTCTTTCAGATGGGCTGGATTTGGGCAAAAGAGAGGAACAATATCTCCTAAGATTGGTGGAAGAAGGAAATGATCTTAGAGATGAATGAAGTCTGTCCATAGTACCACCCTTTCATTATGGAAGAAACATAATTTTGAGGGAAGACAGAGAAGGCTCCCAGTTCTGAAACCCTTCATGCATGTGGTGTTAAGACCATTTGAAAGATGAGCTTAATTGTCAGGAAATATAGTGACATTTCTGAAATGGGTTTGAAAAATGGATTCAAGAGTACATTGAATATTAAGAGAGATTCCATGCGCTGTCCTGTGAATAGGAGGAAGTCCGATTAGAGTGGTACGATTTTATTTATTTATTTTATTTATCTGGCATGTGTGAGTGATGGGATCAGATAAGTTGACCCTCAACTGCCAGAACTATGCATGTAACCAATGCTTAAGATCTGAGTGAGTGAGTTCTGTAGCCTCAGGGACAGGCTTGCTTGTAAGAATTTTAGGAACAATTTAAGTGTGTGATCCTGTTGTATCCTCTTGATGTGTACCAGAAATCAAATCTTCTGCATATTATGTACTGAAAATTAGTGAAAAGCTTTCCGGACTTCAGTGGGATTCAGAATGAGTTACTGGAATATCCTAATGTGTTTATTATTTTTTTTCATTATTAAATGTGACACCTCAATAACCAGGCAGTTAGGTCCAGAGATGGTGGGTTGTGATAGAACAGATGGCCCTATTATAGAAGATCTGGAGTAGATCATAATGTTCATGGAGCAGTCACAGACATCTCCACGAGGTCTGAAAACCAAGGACATCTGGACCAATGTGGTATGATCAGAATCACTGTAGCCTGTTGTCTGTCTCTCAGATGGTACAGGTTACCATGGCAAAATAGGGAATGCATATACTAGGGGGTTGTTAGGGTTGGGGGGTCTGAGGAACGGGCATATATCAGAGCATTTGGCCATGCCTGGGAGAAGGCACTGATTCTTTTGGCTCAAGCCACAGAAGTTATTCTTCTTGGCACTGGAACAGGATGCATAAAGATCCCAAATTGATTTCCCAAAGGTCTGGGCTATGGGCCATTATTTTCAGCAAAGTTGATTATAGAGTTTATTTTTGTCAGTTTTTTCCTAAATATTCTCTGGGTAATAACATTTATTTCTTTTTTCCCTTTTTTAAATTTTTTTTAAAGTAAAAGCAACCCTTTCCATTCCCTTACATGAAATGAGAAACACTAAGCTCAGGCTCATAGACATCTCTCTTTCTTTGGGATTATGACAACATTTTCAAGGGGTTAATTCAGTACCAATTTCTACCTTAAAGATATACAATATTATAAAAGCCCAGCAAATTTTGACACAGTAATTGGATATACTCCAGGGAAAACCCATCTCAGTTTTCACATCTGTATTTATGGTATTACTAGTCAAGAGAGACTCGTCACAGACGCATTGTGGATGTGCTAAATTCTTACCACCACCTTGTTAGTGGACAGGCAGAGGCAACTAACTAAAAGACTGTTGCATTAAGGTAACATTGGAATATGAGATACTGTACTTGAGTAAGGGAGTATATTCCCTCTTCTATAGTCCTTTCTATCACAATGCCCTGCATGTTCCTTAAATAATGCTTACTTTTCCTTTCAGAAACATCTTTGTGTGTGAAAATGTTTCCAGTTAGATATTCTGAATCTGTTTCTGCTTAATTCACTTAATTTCAGTCTGTCTTGAAAATTCATGGACAAGTTCTAGATCAGGCATGGGCAAACTTTGGCCTGAGGGCCACATCAAAGTTAAAAATTGTACAGAGGGCTGAGTAGGGTAGGGCCTGCCCCCGTCCAACCCCTCTCCCAATTTCTACCCCCCTCAGAATCCTCAACCCATCTAATCTCTCCTGCTGCCTGTCCCTCTCCTGAGACCCCCCACCTCTAACTACCCCCCAGAACTTCACCCCCTGGAACAGCACCTCCCATCTAAGCCCCCTTGCTCCTTGTCCCCGACTGCCCATTCCTGAGACTTGCCTGGCCCTGACCCCCTTACCATGCCACTCAGGTCCGTCAGAGCAAGATATGCTGTCCTGCAAGAGCTTGAAGCCCCACCCCCTTAGAAGCCGCTCAGAGCAGCAGGAGCTAAGCCCCCCCTGGAGCCAGCCACACTGCTGCAGCACTGCCCGGCAGTAGCGTGGGGCCAGACCACTGGCAGCACAGCACGCTGAGGCGGGGCGGAAGACAGCAGGGGAGAGGCTGGAGCAGCCTCCCCGGCTGGGAGCTCAAGGGCTGGTCAGGAAAGGCCCGCAGGCCATAGCTTGCCCATCCTTGCTCTAGATAATGAGACACAAAACACTGTTTAACTGGGGGCTCTTGATGCCATCATTCCTGGTCTCTTGAAACATGCCCCCCTACTGCTCTAAGTTACTTTTAAATGCTATTTAAAAATCTTAAATAAGTTGAAATTAAAAGCCCCTGGGTCGCTGCTTCTCCTGCTGGCACCGATTCTTCTTATTGAAATTATATCCTTTCCCCTAGGAAGGAAGGAAGTGTATAGGCCTGAGGCAGGCTGTAACATTTTAAAGCCATGTGTAAAAACAGTTTAGATCAGTTGGCAAAGGCCGAGGGAAAGCAGGAGCAAAAAGCTGTGGGAGGGTGGGATGAAGAGAAGAGCAAACAAACCAGAGCATGAAAAATAATAGCAAGGGAAAAAGCAAGAACACTAGGGGCAGACAGAGAGAGCTAAGAGGGAATCAATGGCTAACATCAATTAGAAAGAAGTACAAGTGGGAGTGGGGAGGGGAAAAGAAAGGAATAAGACATAGAGAAAGGGAAGAGCAGGAAAGAGTAGTAAGGAAAACAAGAGGGGAAGAAGTTGTGAGAATAATTAGAAGACAAAAGGTGACAGATCAAGGAGAGAAAGCAAAATCTGATTTTTAGTGTCATTTTTCTTCTAAGAATAAACCTGCCTCAGTAGCATTTGTGATAGAACAGTATATCATTCACAGGGAAGTATGGCAGGCTTTTACAGATAAATATGGATCCCATCTCCTATAGAGAGCGTAGGAGGGCTGTAGGCAAAAAAAAAAAAATAAAAAAAATAAAAAGTCAAGGAGACTTCTTTACTGTCAATATTTTAAAAAATCATTATTTGCCCAGATTAATTTTACTTTTTTCTTGACCACCAAGCAAGCTATTTTCTTTAGGGTTTTCCTGACAGAAATTGCATGAAAATGGGATCCTACTCTGGATCAGATAATGTTTACTAAAGTGTACACACAAGGTATTTTTACAGGTGTATTTTAGCACCTAGGGGTTTTGAACCCCTGCCACTGAAAAGCCTTAGAAAAGGTTGCGGTATCTAATAAGACCTTCAGAACACTGCAGAATGAGAAAGCTGTGAAGTTTGATGAAATGATTTTGAATACTTTAGTTCATTTTTATACAAGTTTTTTAACAGGTTTGAGTATAAATGACTACTGACTGCCTGTAATGGGGCGGCTGCCCCACGCCCATGCCATAGTGGGCTAAAGTAGGCCACAGCAGCTGTGTGAGCTGGCAGCCAATCAGAAAAGAGTGTACTGAGGGCCAATCAGGGCTGAGCTTGTAGCCAGCCAGTCAGAGACAGGCTAGGTGCTATAAGAAGGCTGCTTAGGAGATGGGCAGTCAGTCTCTCCTGGACCTTTGAAAGGGAAGGCCTGGCTCCTGAGGGAGGAGCAGCACCAAGGACAGTGCAGTGATGGGCAGGCTCAGGGGAGCAGAAAGGAACTCCAGCCTGGGTACCTGTCAGGCTCCTGGCCCTGAAAAAAGGGTTTAGACCAGGGATTGGGAACCTTTCAGAAGTAGTGTGCTGAGTCTTCATTTATTCACTTGAATTTAAGGTTTTGTGTGCCAGTAGTAGATTTTAACATTTTTAGAAGGTCTCTTTCTATAAGTCTATAATATATAATTAAACTATTGTTGTATGTGAAGTAAATAAGGTTTTAAAAATGTTTAATAAGCTTCATTTAAAATTAAATTACAGTGCAGAGCTCCCTGCCGCTCCCCAAAACCAGTGGCCAGGACCCTGGCAGTGTGAGTGCCACTGAAAATCAGCTTGCGTGCCGTAGGTTGCTTACCCCGGCTCTACACATTACTCTAGATTTATCACTGTTTGGATTCTAATTACGCTGTTCCACATCTCAGTAACTTTAATCTTTTTTAATCTTACTGCAGTGACCAAGGCTGAGTATATTTTAAAGAAAGGCTTATCATAATATTTTACAGTCTCATTAAAACTTTTTTGCATGTCTAGTCTACAATTTCTTCTTTTTTAATGTATTCCCATTTTCTTTCTATTGTCTGTACATACTGAATTTAGAGACAAGCTCACCTCATAAAGCGTCTGCTTCAGTTAGTCATTTTGCACTTTTTATTATTTCATGAGTTTTGTATTATGTATGTAATTTTGTTCACTGCTTGCTCTATGTTCAACCAAAACAAGAATTCACTCCTATAGTTTTTTAATGAAACGACAGCGCACTACTAATTTTTTAAGTTACTACTTTCAGTTCATCTCCATCACATACACTAGCCCTTATTTGAAGTGCTCGGGACATGCTGTTTTAAACTAGTTCTTACTTAACTCATGCCTGGTCCAAGAGCTATTCTGCTGCCATATGAAATTGTACCAAAGACTTTTTGAAAGTCCAAACTAATTAAAAGATACAAACAACAACACTTGCCCTGCTATTGAATTTTAATTCATAAATCATTACAATTCTGTTGTGAACAAGCCACCCTGTGACTAAAAAGAGAGTACCTAAATCTTCGTTAAAGGAAATCTACAGAGCTAATTAAAACAATTGGGGAGTTTTTGAAGAGACAAAGTTCATTGTTTACCTCAATGTGACAGATAAGGCAAGTTCCTGCAATATCTTTGGGAACAGAGGTGCTGGAACAGAGAGGGCCAGGGAGCCATGGCCCCATTACATAGCTGTGAGGGTGAGCTATGGCAGGGAGAGGAGCAAGTGCGGGCAGGGGACTGGAGGGCGGGGGGGATAGACCATAGTTCAGGCACCAGCATTGCTCCCCACCCCACTTTGAGGCAGCTTCCACTGCTCCTGTTTGGGAGACTATATTGTATTAAGTGTATGAATGGTTTATATATTGTGGACCAGAGATCATATGAGTTTCACAGGGAGGGTTATCACAGTTCTTTAAAACAGTGAAAAGAGAAGGGGATTGTGACATTGCTCAGGGTACAATCTGGACTAATGAACAGCTGTTTCCCCTCAATTCTTCACCCTGGGGTGCCTTTTGCATTGCTTTGCTATGAGAGCTACTGCTCATGATCTGCTCACACACAGCCTCTAGCATGTAAATTACTCCCAGTTATACAGTATTAGTGCTTTAGCCAGACACTCTTGAATTACACTGCAGAGTAATACCAGCAAATTCCCAGTCCCAGACTTTACACCAGAAATGTGTGTCTTGTTCTGCCCAGCACTTTCCTGGACAATACAAGCTCATAGAAAGTTTGTCATTTAATTAACAGAAAATGATACAGATGATATCCCAAATGGATTTTCCCAAACACTTCAGTCCAAGAACACTGGTTTAGATAAAACAATAAAACTAATTTATTAATTTCAAAAAGATTTTAAATGATTACAGGTAATGAGGCACAAACATCAGAACTGTATACAAGAAAATAAAAGAAGTGACAGAGTCTCCTGTGGCACCTTAAAGACTAACTAAAGTATTGGAGCATTAGTTAGTCTTTAAGGTGCCACAGGACTCTTTGTCACCTCTGCAATTCCAGAATAACACGGCTACCCATCTGATTCAAGAAAATAAAAGTCAAACACAACTAATGCCTATCTTAACATGCTAAGTAAATTCAAAGCAATGGGGTGGGTCTCAGTATATGCCAGCTGAATTCCTTTCAGTCAGGATCCCTCCCCAGTCCAATGATATTTCCTATTTATTTCAGCTGTTGTTGTCATGAGTAGGGATGAAGGAAGAGATGATTCGGGGTGTTTGCTCCCCTCTCTTATGTGTTTTTTCTCTTGTTTGAGAATAATCTCCAGCTGAGATTCAGGAGACAGAACATCTGTGTGGATGGGAACCCCCAGCTGTTCTTTTGTCAAGATGTAGATTTGTACCCACATCTTTTTTCCTGCCAAAGAATGGTCACTTAACCAGGTGATGGTCCATTTGATTGTGTTGTCACCTGGCTCGGGCTTCAGCTAGCCTTTTATCTCTGTAGAACTGGTTTGTGACAGTGGCAGCTCCTGTGCTCTGGGGCTGGTTAGGCTTGACTTTCTGCTCTGTCATTGCAATCTCCAGAGTTGCTGTGCAACTCAGGTCTGGCCCTGCCCCTCTGACTGGACAAAATTTGTGTGAGTGGAGTTGATTTGGAATGTATTTTAGTAACATACAGAAAAATCTTATTATTTTACATACAATGTTACCAAATGTATTTTATCAGGACAATAATGATCAGTAAATTGAGTATTCAATGATACCTCACAAGGCATACTTTGTACAAAATATATAATAGTCCTATAAAAGGGGTGAACATAGGGGTAGACTGTCAAATTACTTGTGGTAGAACACATCCAGAGAAGTACCACCTCCTAGGGAGAATCATAAATTCTGATTCAAACTGTGTTCTTCAGAGACCAGCAGCTGGAGAAAGGACTTAGAGTTAATGGCCAAAGCTTAAACTGACTCAGGGCCTTTGTTCTGGATCTGAAATGGATGAACTTGTAATGATGGTGAAAACCCAGATGGGGTTTTCAAGGACTAAAATGTACCAGAGCTATAGGTTGAAGTTGGGGATGACTTCCCGTGAGCTTTATGGCATGAACTGTTTTAATAATGTTTTATCCATAATGCTTTTACCTTAAGAATAAACGTGCTTGCTTAGACAGAACTGAGTGGTAAATTAAACCTGTAGGCCATATACTGGTCATTGCTTTGCTTTCTCTCCAAAGGCTCAGGTGCTGCCCTATAGGCAGACTAGCTTGCTGGAGATATCACAGTGTAATGGTTGGAGCTGTACAGCCTTAAAAATCCCTTGTCAGGAGAGAGTGAGGTGCAGGTCTCCCTCCAATTGATGTGATGGCTCAGGAACCAGAAGCCCAAAGTGGGTGCCATCGGGGAATACAGCTGCAGTTGTCATAAAACTATGACATTCAATACACCTCAATTTAAAAAGAAAAAAAATCAACTGCAAACCAAAAGAGTATCACTGACTCTTTTTTTTCTTGACAGTGTGTTAGAAATGAAATCTGGTAGTTGTTTATATAGCACATACTCCATTCATAACATATAAGAAGAGAGAACACAGCATTTTTATCTGTAATGAACTGAGAAGGATCATTAACCTCTTAATATTGATACAGTTATACATTATTACATGGAATTTATACTTACAGTACAATACATTTATCCTTTGCCCTATTTCAAACCATATGCTCATTTTACAGAAAACCAAAGTAAACAAGTAATGGTGCTACAATTAACTTTACAGAAGACTAATTAGGTCAATTCCATTACCCTATCTCCACTGAACATATTTCCGTCTTATAACGAAGTTTATATATAGTGGCACAGCAAATGACATTTTCTGGTAGAAGGTAATCATACTCAGTGTAAAATATTGTGCCCTGGTGGGTGCGGGGGAGGGTGGACTTTCAGAAACACAGTTGTCAGCTGAGCAGCATTGATCTGGGTGTAACTTCTCAACCCCCTCATCCACCACTAACTCCAACCATAGAGAAGCTTACAATTACACATCCCAAAAAGGCAAAATTTAATTAAATAAATAAAACCATGTGATAACATTGCCAAACTCAACCGATCATTCTGCAAGTCTCCTACAGCAGGGGGTTCTCAACCTTTTTGGACTCAGGACTCATTTGTAAATGTTTAGAGGCTGTTGTGACCTAGTAAATAGTCGGGGGGTGGGGGGAGCCTTGGGGTGGTTTGGGTCAGATCCAGCCCCCTTGGAGGGGGTTGGGTCTGCCTAGCACTCATTCCACAGTGGCAGCTCCTGTGTTATGGAGCTGGTTAGGCTTGATTTTCTGCTCTGTCATTGCAACCTCTGGCGTTGCAGTGCCACTCAGGTTTTGCCCTGCCCCTCTGACTGGACCAAATTTGTGTGAGTGGAGTTGTGACCTGGGTCTTGGGGTTTTTGTGCCACTCTGTCAAATTTGGCATACCCGGACTCCCATCACCGTGACAGCTGGGCTAGACCTGGGTGGTGGTGAGGTTGCACTACCTGGAGCAGGGAGGTGAGGCCAGTCAGCCCCCTGGGACAGGAGCCACAGGAGCTGCCATGCAACCCTTTGAAACATTTTGGTGACCAATTTTGGGTCCCAACACACAGGTTGAAAAACCCTATTCTAGAGCACGTCTCCCCCATCAAAGGGCTCAGCTGCCTTTGCAATATGTTTTTTTAAAAAAATTTTAAAGTCCCTGCTTTCAAGCTTCTAAAACCTCTCTTTTTTTGCCACTGTCCATGCTGTAGCTGGACTGCAGAGAATGTCAGTCAACCTGGATGACTTTCCCTCTGGAAATAACTTCTTAAGATATGGGTCTTCTTTTATGATGCCTCTATACTTGGCCCAACTTCCTTTCCCCGCTTTACCTAGTGATTTCATGCTCCGATTTCAGGTCTTTTCTCAAATCCATTAGTTATCACAGATCAAGAGTTCCCCATTTCCACTGACAAGAGAGGCTTCTTAAACAAAATATACAATATTTTAAAAAGTGAATTTCTTGGATTTTTTTAAATCAACTTAAAGGTATAATAATAAAATGTCCAAAGAACTCTTATTTTTCCTTCTGTTTTTGTCATCTAATATTTCTCCCTCCCCTTTTGAATTTCATGTAGTTATTTATTGTGTTAGCTGCATAAACTGAATTGTTTTTTATTGGTAAAACACCATACATACCTGTGTCACTTTATAAATAAATGTCAATTATCTGGCATCTTTCATCAGTGTTAAATAAATTTCAAAATGTTGGTGGGAGGGAACATTTCACTTTATAATATATTTACCATAACCCCCCACCTACCTGCTTTCATCATCTGACTGTACTCGCCTCCCCAACCCCCACAACTTTCCTGTCTCCTCTTTCCCTACTCCAGTAATTGGTTGTGCTTTGCAGTTGCTTTATGTGGCAAAATATGTGGCCACTCTTTGAAGTGTGTCTGCTGCTAGGGAGACTCAGACACTATGGACAGATACTCAGGCTGCTCTGGTACATAAAATAAATTATCCATCGCCATGTATATTTGCTATGGCACATAAAATAAATTCTCTGCAGCACAACATATTTCAAGTAGCATATCTACCTGTATATGGTGCTGTGCATCTGAGATTAGAATCTGTCTCTAAAATGAAAAGTGATGTGCAGAATGGACAGAAACAGTGAGCTGCCTCTTATGAGACCATTGGTAACTCTTAAATTTCACTGTTATAGCTAGTCAGCTCACTGAATATCTTCTGCTTCAGTGTATGAAAAATTACTATGCATAAGTGCCATAACTGGAGGTGTGTGTATATATATATATATATTTAGCCCTCTGTTAGCAAAGTATATAAGAATGTCCATTTTTATTTGGAAAAACATTTAAGTATGTGATTCATTGACAATATATGCTTAAAGCTCTTTGAAGTTAAGCATGACTAAAGTGTGTGTGTGTGTAATATAACAGGTATTGACAATGGATGCAGCAGTATGTGTGTTTATTCATAGGTAGGTAGGTAGATAGATGGAAGCTGATATTATTCTAGTACTAAGTAATAAATTTAAGCTGGTATTGCAAAACAAAGATCAGATGGCTTGCCAAGAAAAGAAAATGTGTCATGTGGAAAGACATCTCTTGGTAAGGATATTAAATACTGGAGCTATATTTCTGAGTAACACTATTGGAAAACAATCTTAGACCCAAGCTCCATCTTTGTATTTGCACAGTAACATTTTAGCTTCTCTGTTTGCTGTTGCGTATGCACAGGTTTGAGTCTCTCATCATACTGGGAATGGGTTACATTTTAAAACCACTTTCTGATTTCAGGCCCATACATTTAAAATAAAGAGGGGGAATAAATTGACCATCTATTGAACAGGCAGGGAGGCCTTTGTCAGTTCCTGCCTCAATATAGGCTTATTAGAGTGCAAAGGTGGGGGAGATAGTATCTTGGACCAACTTCTGTTGGTGGGAGAGACAAGCTTTCGTGTTTACACAGAGATTTTCTTTAGGTCTGGGAAATGTACTACAGGTCATTGCTCAATACAAAGTGGAGCAGATTGTTTAGCATAAATAGTGAATGTACTTGAAGTGGTGCATTAACATCTCTCCAGTCATAAGGGGAGAAAGATGCATGGTGGGGGTGGGAAGGCAGCTGGTCAGGTTATTAGTGGCTTATAGATTGGTGTAATAAGCCATAAATCCAATCTCTCTATTCAGTCGCATGATTTTTAGTGTTTTACAAAGTTAAGCTCCCAGGCTTGTTTTCTGAAAGTGTTGTGCAGGTTTCCTTTGAGAATGAGGACTGATATGTCAGAAACAGAGCGATCGCTTTGTGAGAAATGTTCACCCACAGGTGATAAAGTGTTTTTTTGTCTCATCGTTTTCTTGTGTGAGTTCATTCAAGTACATAGTGATTGTCTGGTTTCACCCACATACAGAAGTGAAAGTAAGCCGATATGGTCCTGTACTTCATAACTGACCATACTGGCAGGGGCACTGATATGTGCGTGTGGTGGGGAGAAAGGGTCAGCTGCCCTGGGGCCCAGTGATTTAAAAGACTCCAGGGCTCCCAACAGAGTCCAGATCCCCTGGCCCTTTAAATCATTGCTGGAGCCCCAGGGACAGGGTAGTGGCAGCAGCCCGGCAGCATTGGGACAACAGTGGTGATTTAAAGGGCTCGGGGCTCCCAGCTGCTGCTACTGCACCAGCCTGGACACTGCTGCTATCAGCTCCGTCCCACCTCCGCCCCCCTTGCTCAGGACCCTAGCTGCCCTGTGTACTGGTAAGTCCATTAAGTTACTTTCACCCCTGCCAACAGAGTTGTAACTGGGGCATTTAGTGCACTGGATAAGGTGTGCCATGTGTTGGGATAGGCATGTGTAAGACCCATAGCTATTGAAAGGTGTGTTGTGGGGAGTGTTGATCATTGTAGCTGAGATGGCTGCAGGCTTTGCATGTGTTGTTCTGGCGGAGTTTGGTGCCACTTTGAATTGGTGTGTCCTGGTCTGTGGGAAACTTGCTTCTGATGAGGAGCTTGGAGAAGTTGGGGAGTTGTTTGAAGGCCAAAGAGAAGGTTCAGGATGGATGTATCTATCAAGATGGATACATACTCACTTTAGGCTCATCATCTTACTTTGAATAGTCCTCAGCCTCCAATGTTAAGTGACCAGTTTAGCTCTTGGGTGCCATCTATCATAAACACATTATTGTTTTTATACTCATTTCAACAGTGAGGAAGAAAATTTAATGTAAAAATATCTGATTCCTCCTACACAATAGCAGCGATAAACCAGTGACCATGAATCCACTCTTCCACTGCCAGCAGGTCTTTGGGCCCCATATGCCACTCTCTGTCTTGCCAACTCTCATGATTTCATTGTGTCTTGCAGTATTTGGTGTGTTGGTTAAAGCCCTAGGTATGAGAGTTCTGTGACTAGATAGTCCCAGCTACCCATTAAAAAAAAAAAAAAGTATGTTTCAGCTGTAATCTTAATGTAGTGAAGCTTGAAATTGTGACCAGCGTGCCCTAAAGTGGCAAAAACCTGAAGGCAAATAGAAAGAACCCCAAATGTATTTTTTTTAAGAAGTCTCATGACTTCTAAGCAAGGCCCAAGGCAAGTTTCCAGTTCAGTTTTTGCATGCTCGAGGGTTTTCTGATTGGAGATGTTACTGAGAACTTTGTGTCGCTCTTATAATGCAGCCCAGTTTAAAGAGAAAATAGCCTTACTCCCAGCAGGAGATCACTTGGGCCTCACCTAAGCATGTAGCTGGCTGCATGCCTACCTCCAGAGCACCTGGAGATCATGAAGGAACTTCTCCATTAAAACAATGCTTTCAGGCAGCCCTGTCACTCCACAGTGGAACTGCGGGTTTGTGGGATGCCACTAGTGGCATTTCTGACTACATCAGCGACAGAAAACCCATTGCCTCACGGGAGCTGTAGGAAATCTGAAGGAAGATTTGGGAGGCCTCACTGCATCCAACAGGAATTCAGAGTCCAATAGGAAGAATTCCTATAAAGCAACAGGATCTTCAGAGTTTAAGGAAATGTTTGGCAGTCTCAGTCTTAGCCATGTCAAGTATTCAAAAATCACTAGGCCAGGGCCCCTGAATCATGAAACTGGCTTAAAAATCAGGAGGGTGTTTTGTTGTTGTTTTAAGTAGGTTCTTTTTCATTTAGCTTCTGAAGTTGTAATGTGTATTTGAGTCACATGAAAGCTGAGATTCTTGTGCTTCAAGCATCTGGAGCTTTAAGAAAAACCCAAATATCATGAGATTCATAGACACCGACTCTGTGGGTGCTCTGGGGCTGGGGTGGGGGGAAGGGGAGGAGCCGTGGTGGGAAGAGGTGGGGTGGGGTATGCTTGGGGGAGGGGACGGGGCAGGCGCAGTAAGAGATGGAGTGAGGGTGGGGCATTGGATCACCCTGCCCCCCCGGGAAAGCTGAAAGTCATCACCTGTGATGAGATTCGTGATAAAATCACAAGAATTTGCAACACTTCTCCCTCCTTCCCCCAGGAACTAGAGGATTCATGCATGAAGGTTAAGGGGTCACAGAGGGGAAGGAACAATGAAGCAACCTTTTGAGTAAGAGCGAGAC
This sequence comes from Dermatemys mawii, assembly GCA_007922305.1. NCBI lineage: Eukaryota > Metazoa > Chordata > Testudines > Dermatemydidae > Dermatemys > Dermatemys mawii. The sequence goes on from ML677340.1 coordinate 25,335,432, forward strand.
TCATTTTGAATTGATCCAAACTTTATCAAAGTGCAGCTATGCAGCTGAGCTGCTGGATTGGTTTTATTTCTTTTTTTACTACAAATTTGGCCATTCCTAGAAATATCAAGAGAAAAACATTTTGTAAAGTGTGTGTACAGGGGACAGAAAAAACACGGGCAAAGGGGGAAATCAATGTCATCATAGATGATAACATACAGAGAGCCTTAGCAGAATGGATAACTGTTTATATTTCATCTGAAAATAGTCCTTAAGGCCCTAGCTACTAGCTGCACTACAAACATTTTAGCTGAAAAACTTCTAAGAAGTGTTGTTTTAAAGCTTTATTATTGCTGAGGTATCCTATCACTGTGATCACTTCAAACTGGTGATTCAATGAAGCTTTGTAAGATTTGTAACTGAACTATTGTGTTCACTGGCTTTTGGGTTGTAAAGGAACAAAACAATCAGTGAAAGGCTAAATTAAAACAAAAATGTCTGGTTCAGCAGCCCTGAATAGGGAAATACTGTAGGTAAAAGGGCAGCCCAGGTTCATCTTCTATTCACTCCCTATGTATGTAAATGTAATTCTATCTGCTAGGGGACTAATTTAAATATGAAATACATTTGCAGTGAAAAATAAAGGATATTTCTGGGTATAAGTGATGTCGAGGTTTTCCCATTATTCAGCAATACTGTGTTTCCTTGTTGGGATCATGGCACTAATGTTGCACATGTAGAAGCTAGCTCTTGGTTGCAGTCACACTCACAATGAGTTTTTTGATCTATTTCTCCATTTTACCTTCTCACTTGACACTAATAAAAAACATGTTTTTTTAACACTCTCTGATAGCTGATGGCAACCTTGGTTCAATTAAAATTTTGCACTCTGCCAGAAAGTAAATTTCCTATAAGGTATATTGTATCGTTTTCAGTATATTGCATACTATACTTTTTAGTAGATTTACCTTCTTATATTTTTGAAATCAGTCTGGATTTAGCAGCATGTCTTTTGAAACTGACAGGTGTGTTAAAAGGACACTGCCAATTACTTTATTGCTATGCATTATGATTGTTTAGAATACAGTGTTAGAAGTTTGAAAATATAATATCCTTCCGTACCAGTTGTGTTCCTTTCTGTTTGGCAAACTGCAGTTTTCACTCCTCCTGCTATCATTACAATGGCTCTTTACGGGCTCTGTCCAGCAGTTTTTACTCCAATTCTTCCCCTGATTATATAAAGGACTGCACGTTTGGGTTTTTGGTTTGTTTTTTCTTGGTCTTGATTTTGCAATGAGGTCCATGGAGCTCTGTACTAGGACAAGGGTTCACCCATGTGGAAATAAATGCAGAACTGTCCATCCAGGTTGCTGAGCATCATTGTTTACCTCAGCACATCTCTGGGAATGTTGCTTAGTTAACTATTAGTATGAAGGAAAACCCATATGCTATTTATGCGGATCTTACAAAAATTATTTTAATTTCTTAACAACCATTTTTCTTTCCTTTTATGGATATTCAGGCATTTTGCACCAGAATATAAACTTAAAGTAGGGCCAATTTAGGGGACCTAAATTTCTCACTATTATCTTTTACCTAATTCCACCACCTCTTTATGGACATGTTAGAAAGGGCAGATCCATTGAGTTCTTCATGAAGAAATGGATAGGCACCTATAGAATCTGGAAAAATTAATATACATTCACATTCTTGAATTGGGCATTTGAAGCTCAAAAATCAGTTATCTACAGCATTATTTTAATTTAAATCATGTGAATTCTACATTTCATGTCTAGTTTTGATAGCAGGGGAATCTGAGACTTGCTTCAATCTTACAAGAAGCACCAGCAATTATATCATGAAGTACATATCTATTCATCCACTAATGTATAGTTCTGAGCACAGCAGGACAAGAAAGAAATTGTCCTGGGTTCATCCAAAGCCCTGATCCTGCAGGTTGTTCTGTGATATTAAAGACGATGGGCCTCTGTACAGATCTGCTCATGCAGAGTGGCTTGCAAGATCAGGGACTAATTAGACAGATAACACAAAATACTTTAGGAGAATCCAGAGGAAGTCTGTTTTGGAACATTTTTTTGTAAACTTTGATATTTTGATATTGGATTGGTGACAACACTTCTTCCCCTCCACCCTCCTCTTATGTGATTTAGCATTGTGGGTGTCTTGTTTTTCAAAATAACATGCATGTTGGTGGTGGTAGTGGCGGTTGTTGGGTTTGCCACTACCTATTTTTCTGGAATTGTTTGGATGCCAAATCCAAGTAATCACCTATCAGGATAATAGATAGGGATCAGGGACTGTAATAAATGTAGTTTCAGTACACGTATTTAACTACTAATTAAATGACACCGATTTTGGAGATCACAATCCGTGTGATTCTAAAGAGGATGATGTTTCATGTGCATAGCCTATCTAGATCAGATTTTAGTCACATCCCTAATTCTTATCTTGCACAGGAATGTCACAGAAAAGCTTTGAGCAATTCATTCCTTTCAAAGGGATTTTTTAGTTTGAACTGTACAGAGCAGGGGTTGGCAACCTTTCAGAAGTGGTGTGCCGAATCTTCATTTCTTCACTTTAATTTAAGGTTTTGCGTGCCAGTAATACATTTTAACACTTTTAGACAGTCATTTCTATAAGTCTTTAATATATAACTAAACTGTTGTTGTATGTAAAGTAAATATGGTTTTTAAAATGTTTAAGAAGCTCATTTAAAATTAAATTAAAATGCAGAGCCCCCCAACCGGTGACCAGGACCCAGGCAGTGTGAGTGCCACTGAAAATCAGCTCGTATGCCGCCTTCGGCACCCGTGCCATAGGTTGCCTACCTCTGGTATAGAGCGTAAAACAAGTTTCCATTTTCTTACAAAGGATTTTACCTTCCACTGTTAAAGAGAGCATTTCTTATTGTTGTTGTCATTGGACCAGGCATCTCGTTAATTTAAAAAGTTGTTATAAGGCAACATGCTATAGGTAGTGACACTTTATATTATAAGACACTATTTTTAATTGCTATAACTTTACCAAACTTTAACCATCTAGGATGAAATTTTCCATGGTCAGTATCTGCCTCAGTATGAACATTTTTTAATAGTTCAGCCACTTCTGAAAATGTGGTTAGATGACAATGTTATTTTGCCAATTTTTTTAAATATTACAACAGACCCAGATTCAGGACCCTACTATGTATGATTCAGACTTCAATCTGGATCTCTTATTTCCCAAGGGGTTTGGGTTTTTTTTTTTCAGATAATTTAATATTTTATTTGTTCAGAGCACAGTTTCCATTGACATTCAGCTACACCTATAGCTGTGAGTGTTCAGGACTTCCACAAGTCAGACCCCAGAAAATGAAGGAAACAAAGTTAGAAACTACATGTCAAAAGTCTGGTTCAAGTGACTTCCCCAATATGACAAAGTGGCCAAAACAGAATCCAGGTCTTCAGAGTGGCATTAATTTTCCTTAACAATAAGCCTATCTTTTCTCTTCCTGCCTCATTCGCTAATACAATTGGGTGACTTTGTTTGGTTAAATAGCAAATTTGCCCAAATATGCGGTTTCAGGGAGACCAAAACACTACTTAAGAATCCAGGTCAAAATTTGCAAATAGGGAATACAAAATGATGGAATTTTTTAAATAAATTGTTCATTTTTCACATTTTTAAATGAGCTGGTTTGACTTTTTGTTTTGAAATGTTTCGTTTTTAAATGTAACTATATTTTAAGAGCTCCCCAAAAAGGTAAAAACCACCTAAAACTTATCAAAACAAAATGAAAAACTGAAATTTTTGTTTAGAATCAAAGAAAATTTTTCATTTGACCAAAACTGAATTTTATTTTATTTTAGTGAGGAAAAACAAGTCAGTTTTGGTTAGAAACTAAACATTTTCTCTTTTGGTTTCGCCACCAAACCAACAAAATCATTCATTTGTTCAGCTCTTTTCTCCAACACCTTTCAAATTCTACAGTAAAGGAAACAAGTGTCTTACAGACAGCAGTCTCCCTTACTGCACAACCCTGATTCATTCCCCGTACATGGCAGTGTAGTGTTAAGATTTTTATATGTAATATAATGATAATGCTTTATATCTCAAAGAGAAGTAGGAGTTAGTGGGATTAATATGTTCAGTTATGCTATTTCAATTCCGTTGTCCCTTTTGAAAATGAAGAGGCCTTATTTAATTAATTCATATTTAGAGCTCTCTCACAAGTTTGGTCTGGAGTTCAGCACAAAGCATTGCAAACACTTGTAAAATGATTATTTTTACCATTCATCAGCAAGTTCATCACTTTTGTTGTTTTCAAATCACATAGTTTCCAGCTGGCTCCCAAACATAACAGATCTAGTTGTAGCTGATATACTTTTAAAATCACCAAGAAAATAGCATTGATACTGCAAATCCACAGTGAGACATGCTGACTGATGTAAGGAGAGGCTTGCTGATTGCCTCTTCAGCAGTATCTAACAGCAGTATCTCTAACTCTAACCAGTAGTCTTTTAGTTTCATGACCGCTCCTCTAGAGAGAATGGTGCAGTAGTTTAATGGCTGAAGCACAGAACTGGGAGCTAAACTCCTGAGTTTTAATCTTGCCTCTGAGACTGATGCCTTCTGGGACTTTGTACTAGTCACTTAGGGGCAAATTTTAAACACAGTACTTTTCTTTGAAAACTTTTTTTTATATATAATATATAAAACCTAAGGAAATTCACAATGAAAAATCTTTGTGAATATGCATGTTATTTAAAGGAAATATTAAAAAAAAATCTTAAAAATAAAAAGTAAAATTTTAAGAATTTGGAAATGCAGAGTGAAGAGATCCTTTATTTTGTCCATCACTCTCCAATGTGTGCATTACCTAAGCACAACAGATATATCTGTGGTGAATATCACAGTATGGAAACTAGTTGATTATTGGTTAGAAACACTGGCATTTCAGATGTGCAGTAAAAAGTTATCATCTGAGCTGTTCTAGCATACAAGGTTTATGTCCAAAGCTATACAACTAAGCAGTCTACGTATATAGAGATTGTACATATATGCGTGAGAGACAGCAGGCATTTTTTTAAGAGAGTTTGCCAACCAGGATTCTATTTTCCAGCCCAAGATAATATTCTCTTGGTTTTTAGCAGTTTGCCAAAGAAAAATTATGTGAAAAGTAATGCAATTAATCAGACACTTAATTTGGAAAATCAGTTCAAAACAACGGCTTGATTTTTAAAAGCTGTAGCATGCATTGTTTGCCCTCCTTAGGCACGCATTTGCCATGACTGTGCAAATACAAATGGATATTTAAATGTGAAAGTGACCACTTTAGCATCATTGGCAAATATCTGATCTGCATATTCAACCGCAGAAATTTTGTATACAAAGGAAGTGCAAAATTCCAATTCTTTTGCATACTTAAAATTATTTGAAGGTAAATTGGAAAGAAGCTGATGTTAGGTACAGAATTAAAGTTTAGTTGTAGTCTGCTTGTAAATTGAGAAAAGCTGATCTGGAAATCCTGAATATAATAAATGTGGACCATTTTTAGAAAGTAAAAATGTGGTCCACACTTTTTAAAAAGTGTGGACCACACTGTCCTGCCATCCCCATTTATTTAATTTTTTAAAATTGACAATATTGTTGAATGATGAAAGGAGGCATATGTATAGCTGAAATGACTCCTGTACATGAGCCATATCAAAATAATTGACAGAATTTTATCAAAGTTATGGAACAAATTTACAGCACAACTTAATCTCGGATAAAATATATCTGCTTTATAGTAAACTCAGAAACATTAAGAAATAAAAGCTCTTTTTGAGCAATCTTTTAAAAAGTCATGTGCAGTTCAGGACAAAAATCAAGAAGTGTTCATGGCTGACTTGAATCTTTGCTGCAGCTCACGTTAGTTACTCAAATTATTTTCCAGCCAGGTCTCTAGCCCTCAACTGAGAGCTTTGTAGTAAACTAGTCCTGTGGAACCTTAAAGACTAACAAAAGTTTTGAAGCATAAGCTTTCGTGGACAAGTACCCACTTCGTCAGATGCATGCAGTGGAAGTCTGAATGATGTACATTTTGGTATGTTTTGAGTGTAAAAATGTTTCTCCCTCAAAAAAAGAGGAGGCTATTTTTAACTGTCATGGGTCTATTTTCACTGCAAAAAACCCTTTAATTTTTAGACAGCTTCCATTCTGTTACAGATATTTTACACAGTTCACAAAACATACTGTACAACATTTTATATGAAATGTGTATCTGTGTGTATCATAATCTGGCCTAGTCCCATCTCAGATGGACACCAGTCTCTGTTAGTGAACCCAAGCACTGGATTTCACATCATTCTAAGCCACCTGACTCTTCACGGAGCCTGATCACTGTTCCTAGCTGTGGGGATTGCAAGGTTCACTCCGAAACTCAGACTCCTTGTCTGAGTAATTTCTTGGGATGTGGACCACACTGTCCTGCCATCCCCAGACCTCCCAAATCCGTCTAGCTGCTTACATGCTCTTCCTCAGATGTCTACCTATACTGTGGTCACTCTGTGGTCAGTTTAATCCCTGCATGAACAGCAAGACAGGAAGGTAAGGAGCCACAGACTCAATAAATAAATTTGTTAACCATGCGTGCTTTATTATACTAACCACTAGAGAGTTACAGAACTTTGCAAAACAACAGGAAGTCCTGAGACATTACCTCGCCTACTTAAATTACACTGCTCTACAGCCAAAATGCTTCTGAAATAAATATAGTCAAACTTTACTAATTCTGGGTCACTGAGAACGAAAATGATGCTTAAAATTGTTGATTGGCTCTAGTTTTCAAGATATGCTATTGGGTCAATATATACGACCCTTGACATGGGAATGGAGGAGGATAAGTGAATTATAAAGGGAAGGGATCTCAATTTAAACCAGAAATGACTAAAATACATCTTTGACTGGATCTAGGAATAAATCTATGACTGAGTTTGGACAGTACTTGCTTTTTAGGCAAAACAATGAATGATGCAATCTGAAGCTGGTATTGCGTCATACATGATATGAATTGCATCATGTTATTCCTAGAAGTCATGGATGATGCAATCATAACGAAGCTTACATCACTCTGCTGAACAAATTGCCCTATATCAGCTCTAGAAATCATACAGTGTCGTGCTTGCTTATTTGTCAGTGTTTGATTTTGCAAAGGGACACATTTCTGTTTAGCCAAAGTGAGCAGAGATGCCTCGTACTTGTGTGAACAGTGCAGATAACTTCTGCTATGTTTGTGGTGAAGTGACTTTTGCATCACAAAAGCGCAGTATAACCACTATGGTTAAGAAAGCCTATCACCTTTATTTTGGCTGCAAAATTGGAGATCAGGACAAGAGGTGGGCCCCACACATATGCTGCAACACTTGTGCAACAAATCTTCGCCAGTGGTTGAACAGGAAAAGGAAATCTATGCCTTTTGCAGTGCCAATGATTTGGAGAGAGCCAACAGATCATACCAGCAATTGTTACTTCTGCATGGTGCCTCCAGTTGGGAAAGGTGTGTCAAAGAAGAAAAAGTGGACTGTGCATTATCCAAACATTCCATCAGCTATATGCCCAATACCCCATGGAGAAGGACTGCCGGTTCCTGATGCACCAGAATTATTCTCACTTGAGTCAGACGAGGAAGAGGAGGAAACTTCTGGTCCTGAACCATCAATGTCACAGGGCCCACATTTTCTCCAGTCTTCCTCCTCTGAACCACACCTCAAAACACACGCTGAACTGAATGACCTTGTCAGGGATTTGGAACTACCCAGGAGTAAGGCAGAGCTGTTGCGCTCCTGACTACAGCAGTGGAATCTCCTGGCAGGTGATGTTAGGGTTTCCATGTTCCATGACTGTCAAAAAGATCTTGTCCCATTCTTCTTCATGGAAGGTGATCTTGTAGCCTGCAACAACATCGATGGTATGATGGCAGCCCTCAACATCGTTCACGATCCAGATGAGTGGAGACTCTTCATTGATTCATCGAAGATGAGTCTTAAAGCTGTTTTGCTGCATAATGGCAATGTTTTGCCATCAATTGCAGTTGGTCATGCAGTCCATATGAAGGAAACCTATGACAACATGAAACAACTTTTGAGGTGCATAAACTGTGACCAACATCAGTGGCAGCTTTGTGGCGATTTGAAGGTTGTTGCTCTCTTGCTTGGTCTGCAGACTGGATACACAAAGTACTGCTGTTTTCTCTGCGAATGGGATAGTCGTGCAAGAGATTCCCACTACATCAAGAAAGACTGGCCACTCCGACAGTCATTGGAGCCTGGGAGGAAAAGTGTTCAGCATCCACCACTCGTCGAATCAAGGAAGATTTTGTTACCACCCTTACACATCAAGCTGCGTCTGATGAAGAACTTTGTCAAGGCCATTGACAAAACACAAGCAGCTTTCAAGTACCTCCATGGAAAATTTCCAAGGTTAAGTGAAGCTAAGATAAAGGAAGGTGTCTTTGTTGGTCCTCAGATTCGTGAACTTCTTCGAGATGATGCATTTGACCATGCACTGCGTGGCAAGGAAAAGATGGCATGGAAAGCCTTCCAGTCAGTGGCAATACATTTTCTTGGAAACAACAAGGCAGACAAGTATAGGTTGTTGGTGGAAAACCTCCTCAAGGCATACAAAAGCCTTGGTTGCAACATGTCACTAAAGATCCATTTTTTGCACACTCATCTAGATTTTTTCCACCGAACTGCGGAGCAGTGAGCGACGAGCACGGCGAGCGATTTCACCAGGACATTGCAACAATGGAGAAATGCTATCAGGGCAAATGGAGCCCATCAATGCTTGCAGACTATTGCTGGACAGTGACAAGAGATGCTCCATTTAATGAATACAAGAGACAAGCCAAGAAGCGCCGAGTAGACACTGAATAGGACTAAACTATGTACTGTGACGGAGTCAGTCCAGAAGGATATAGGAGAGTGCTGGAAGGCAGGTATATTAGTCTCAGGATGTACAGGTCCCTGTTCACTGGATAGCCAAACAAAGGCTACTCCAGGCCAATCAAGACACCTGGGGCCAATTAAGAACCTTCTAGAAAGGAGTAGAAACAGCTAGCCTAACTGGCACACCTGAAGCCAATCAGGGACTGGCTGAAACCAGATAAAAACCTCCCAGTTAGTCAGGTGGGTGTGGGTGTCAGGAGCTGTGAGAGGAAGTTGTGCTGAGACTGAGTGGCGGACAACATATCATACAGAAGGAAGAAGGCCCTGAGGTAAGGGTGAAGTGGGGTTTGAAGAAGCGGAGACTGCTGTGGGGAAGTAGCCCAGGGAATTATATTGTGTTTTGTGCCTAAAAGGTCAGCCATCTTAGCTGATACTATTAGGGTTCCTGGGCTGGAGTCCGGAGTAGAGGGCGGGCCCGGGCTCCCCCCCTTTTCCATCTTCCATACTGGCCTGTGATGAAGGTAACTCACTAGGCGGTGACTCTTGCCAATTATATTGAGAAAGGGAGGTCACTCTGGGACCTAGATGAGTTTCTGAGGCCCCTCAATCTGCCAGGAACCGTAGGACCCACAAGTACAAACTTGGAGCTTTGTCACAGTACATAATAGTTTTTTGCCTTTTGTTTCATAATACATTTTATTTATATAACCCTTTTTGCTGATTTTTAAAGTGTTACATAAACAGGACAGGTGAAATATTATCATGTAAAGCAACCATAAACACATGAAAAAACCTAGGTTTACACTTTATGATTAAAACTCTACTATCTACACAATATACATAGACATAAAATGTAAAAACTTAAATATCTTAGAAACAGTAGCCAATCAGTTGTTTTAATTGTCATATTTGAATTCAGCACATCAACATACATAATAAATATCACATTTTATCTCTGAAGCAGACTTCTAAAAAATTGTAGACAAGTGTTGTTAGAAAATGTGCCTTACATACTATCTATTTAGCTTAACAAAAGTGAAGGTTAAGGGTTGACTTGATTGTATGGCAATAAGTACCTACACTAGGGATGCAAACAGCCTGGTCCCACCCCGTATCTGACCCCCTCCCACTTCCCAGCCCCTGATTATCCCCCTCAGAATCCCCAACCCATCTAACTCCCCCGCACTCAGTCCTCTGATCGCCCCCTCCAGAGACCTCTCCCCACCCCTAACCACCTCCCAGGTACCCCACCCGCTACCCAAGCTCCTCTGCTCCCTGTCCCCTGACTGCCCTGACCCCTATCCGCACCCCTAGGACTCCCATGCCTATCTAACGCCCTCCTCCCCAGAACCTCCTCCCCATCCAACCGCCCCCTGTCCTCTGACTGCCCCCCCGGACCTCTTAACATGCCACTCAGAGCAGCATGTCTGGCAGCTGCCTGGCCCCACAGGAGCGCGCAGCCCTGCCTCCAGAGCACTGCTCGCCTGGTGTGCTGAGGCTCCAGAGGGACAACAGGAGAGGGGGCTGGGGGTAGCCTCCCCGGCAAGCTCAGGGGCTGGGCAGGATGATCCCATGGACCAGATGTGGCCCATGGGCCATAATTTGCCCACCCCTGACCTACCCAAATAAATATTTAGTAATGGGCTCTTCAATCTAGCAGAGGAAGGTATAACACGATCTAATGGCTGGAATCTGAAGTTAGAATTGAAGTCTCTCTTGAATCTGGTGTTCTGGTAAGGCCTAGTTCTAATGTTTATTAAAAACTGAAATTGAATGGCTAATAATTGAAAGTGTTCCTAGTGTCTACAGCTGTGATTTTGATCCCCCTAAAAACTGTTCAGCACAGGATCAAAATGAGGAAAAAAGGAGGCTTTCAACCACTTTTGCATTCCAATGTTCCAGGGGTTACCCAGGAGCAATGTTCCACTGCATGGGGTTTGGAAACCAGAAAGGGGTTGTGTTGAGCTATTTTGAGTCTTCACCACCTGGACTCTTCTGTTATCCTTGGGGAATAATCAGCTAGATTTAAGACAGCTTAGGCTTTCAGGCCCCTTTGAGGTGCTGGAATGGCTCCAAAAGGTCTTGTAGGCGAGCCAGTAATCAGCCCCTTCACCTCTCTAGAACTTGAGAGATACCTGAGGATTGAAAGTCCAAACGTGATACCCAATTTTTAAAAAGGAAAAAAGTGAATCCTGGAAATGTAATGACCAATAACTGTAGCTTCAATCCCTAATAATAATATAATGATATATTACTAGGAAAAATCTATCAGGGAGCAGTGAACAACAGTGATGATTTGTAGAAAAGCCATGCAAGAAATCTAGAATCCCCTTTTTGATGCTGAATTACAAAATTAGTGGAGAAAGGCAATGCAATAAATGTAATATCTGAACTTTAGCAAAGCAACTGACACAGTGCCTTGCATGATCTTATTGTAAAAAATCAAGTTGGCTTGGATCTGAGCATTGTCACATGGATTGAAAACCGACTAGAAACCCTTAAACAAAGCAAATTCCAATAATGCACATGGAAGTAATGACAAGGGACTGATGCTGCATAACTTGCACATGCATACCCAAAACTCGAAGTGAGTAGGAGTTGTGCAAGGAACACAAGATAAGCCTCAAAAGTATCAGTAGAAACTGCAGTGAGGTATCCCAGAGAATAGTGCTAAGCTCTGTTTCTTAATGGGCTGTTTTATCTGGCACAGCTCCACTGAATTCTTTGGGCTAATCCCACCAAAGAATTTAGCCCTGTATCTTTAATAATGATCTCGAAGGGGGACTGTCACAGATGGCCCTGCCTGGAGAAATCCTCTGCTGCAAGCCACAGTGTGATGGGGACAGCTGCCTCAGTGTCCCAGAAATAGTCTTTCAGAGGGCAAATAGCCCTCGTGGAGGTAATTTGTTAGAGTCCAACGTACACAAATCATAACTAAACAAGTCCCAACACCATCGTCTAGAATTCCCCCCAGCATAGTCCAAACAGTATGTGCAAATTACAGCTTTGGATTCCCTCACTATGCCCCTGCTCACAGTGCTGCCCCATCCTGTCCTTGTATAAGGACAGCTATCCCATTCCTGCCAACTGGAATACAACCCCGCTCTTCCCAGCAGGAACTCCCATAGCCCCTGTTCTCCCACACTTCCTCTGGGTCCAGCTGTCCACCTGGAGATGTCAGTGGGTAAGCCCTTCCACTACATCCTTGCCTCTAAGGCCCTGGCTTTAGCTGTCCAGCTTAGATCCAGCGGGCAACTCTGATGCTCTTCCTGCCTTCAGCCCTCTCTGACTTGGGGATGCCAGCCAGCAGTCCTCCTTACTGCTCTCCTGCCTTCAGCTTTCTCCTAGATAACAAATACACTGTCTCCTAGCCAATTCCCTTCTCTCCACAGGATCTGCCTTTTTAGGTCTTCCCCTGAGCTTCCAGATGCTGCCCCACCCTTTGAACCAGCCAAACGAGAGCACCTACTTTGGCACAAAGGAGCTAGGTATTCTTTATTTACTGGGGCCACGAAGAAAAGAGCGTATTAATACCAGCCAAAAAGTCAATTGAATTCTGGGCTGCATACACATTCTGTTCAGGTTCTTACAGTGCTTTGACAACTGGTATCTGAATGTGATCTTTTAGAGGTATCACCTGACAGGGAAGAAATGAGATACTCCATTTCTAGGTGGCTTTAGTGATATCACACCCACAGTTCTGCATTCAGTTCTGGGAATAATTTATCCAAGAGTTACCTTGCACCACTCCCAATATGACCCTGTGCCTGAAGTGTGAGATTTTCAGAAGTTCACCAGCGGCCTAACTTTGCTCCCATTGAATTTACTGGGAGTGATGGGGTTTTGAATATCTCACCCTGAAGACACAGTCTCGCCTACAGTGTAGGGGAGAGACCGAATTAGGAGATAGATGGACAAATGACCAAATCTCTAATTTCTGTCATTTTAATGAAGATACAGGAGTATTGCAGTCAGTGCAGCTAAGATTCAGGTAACTGAATTTATACTCTATAAAGAAATCTGATAACTAAACTAGCATACAATAGTTCAGTTTTTCACAGTTAGTTTCTCAAATGTAATTAGTTAGCCATCTCAAACCTAAAAGGAAACTAACTAATGCATGGGGTAGGCAAACTTTTTGGCCTGAGGGCCACATCGGGGTTCAAAATTGTGTGGAAGGCTGGGTAGAGAAGGTTAAGGGCTGACTTGATTGTATGGCAATAAGTACCTACACCAGGGGTGCAAACGGCCTGGCCCTGTCCCCTATCCCACCCCCACTTCCTGCCCTCCTCAGAACCCCTGACCTATCCAACCGCACCCTGCTCCTTGTCCCCTGATCACCCCTCTCCCAAGACCCCCCACCCTAACCACCCCCAGTGACCCCACCCTCTATCTAAGCTCCCACCCTTGTTCCCTGGTTACCCCCTGCAGAAACCCCCTGCTCCTAACTACCCCCCAAGACCCCACCCCCTATCTTAGCCCCCTGCTCCTTGTCCCCTAACCACCCCTTCCAGAGGACCCTCCCATCCCTAATCACCCCTCAGGACCCCACTTCTCTGTCTTGATTGCCCTGACCCTTAGCCACACCCCTGTCCCTTGACAGGCCCCCTGGGACTCCAATGCCCTTTTCCCCATCCCCTGACCATCCCCTGAGACCCTCTGCCCCTTATCTGCGGGCGAGCGGGCAGCAGGGGATGGGGGAAGCGCTAGCTTCCCCAGCCAGGAACACAGGGGCCAGTTAGGAGGGTCCCGCAGGCTGCATATGGCCTACAGGCCATAGTTTGCACATCCCTGAACTAATGGCTAAGTCTAATTACATCATTTACTTAAAAATAATTTAGAAACCTTTCATAAATTCAGTTTCAGTTCTAAATATAACAAAGTAGTTACATATAAGGTAAGTGAGGTAATACATTTTATTAGACTAATTTGGAGAGAGAGATGCTTTCGAGCTAAACTATTTGATCTTGTGTTTAGCTGTGACACTAAGTATCTTTCCCAGACCCAAGGAAGAGCTCTGTGTAGCTTGAAAGCTTCTCTCTTTCACCAACAGAAGTTGGTCCAATTCAAAAGAGATTACCTCACCCACCTTGTCTCTCTAATATCCTGAGACTAAAAACAATGGCCACAACAACAATACATAGTTACAGTTAATGCAAGTTTATCCATCAGAAATGTTTCAGAACACATAATACTATTACTAGGCCATATCAAAGTGATAATGCCACATGTCTGAAATGAAACATATTTCAATCTACTGCATTAGTTTTTTGACAACCACTTCATACTTACAATCTTAATATTGTATTTTGCCAGTCTCTACCAATGTCATTCCACTTGCAATTTTCAGTTGAACCCATATTGCCACTGTTTTTCTTCTAGCATCTCCACTATTGCAGCCATATGTCTGTCTCCCTATGACTGCCATATCCCATATATGTTAATGGACTTGCATAATACTTTTCAATCTCAGCATTACAAGCTTGCTGGGTGTTCTCAGTTCATTTTTTCATTACTCATTAAAGGTTTTCCCTTAAGCAAATCTTGACAATATATAACAAAGATGGCCTTATGCTGGGGGTACTGCTTGCTAGCAGGCTATGAGACTAGTCATGAATTCTTTCCTGCTTCAAGGCTCAAGTTCATGTTGTAGGTAAACTTCCAACACCCAATTCTAAATTACTAAGTAAGTTTATAGTTTTAGATTGTAAATGTTTGAGGGTTGGGATCATATTTTGGGTAATAGGTAGTAAATTTATATTAACTAATAGTATTAAAGTGATAAATAGGGTGGAGCACTAGTACCAATCTGATTAATTACTGGCCAGTGTTTAAAAACAGAATTGCTAGTTACTGAAACATTAAGGTAATGCCCTCCCTGCCCTCCTCCCCGCCCCCGGCACGTTTTCCAATTCCTAAAGATCAGGTCAGGTTTCAAATCTTGGTTGTGAAATAACATGCTGAAATCTGAAGATCTGCCTGAAAGAGACTCTCTCTGATTGTACAGATTAGGTATTGTGCCCCACCCCCATTTTTGAAGATGGAAGATTTTTTTCCCACATAGTACATTGCACTATGGGACATTCTAACTGTAGAGGACTTCAAATGTTAAAGGAACAGAAGTACAGCTATGAGTTGCAGAAGCCCACAGCTGTAGATGATCAGGAGGGTCTTCATGACCCCAGAAGATACCAGCAATAGGGATTTGGGGAGGACTAATTTGCTGGTATCTAAAGAAATAGAAGTAGACAGTGGGGCTTTCAGCCACTTCCTAAATATGAAGGAGAGAGGAAAAAGAATAGTCAGAGCCTCTTAACAGCCAATATGACCAGCCAGAGTTATTATGGGAAGTGAATCATCTAGCCAGCTAGTTCAACACACTACAAAAGGTGAAGGTATGTCAGCTGCTTCCTAAAGGTGGAACCTACTACCTGTATGGGGAAAGGGAGAGCAGGATGCTGCACAGCCTTATGAAATCACCTGCAATCAGGTGGGCCTGCTGAGGGCATGAGATTTTTTTTTAAGGGCCTGGAATGGGAGAGTCATATAGTTTGTGTCATGGGGTCCAAAAAGGTCAGGCAAATATCCAAACCTTTGGATTTTTTTTTTATTCTGCAGGTACATTAATGTACAGTTATATTGTGATTTAGATTTGGGATTTACACTGGAGGTAAAAAAAAATCCTAAATATTTGGATGTTTTTGTTTTATCCTAATATATTATCTCTCAACTTCCTGATATACTGGGAATGGAACATGGGAAATAACTAACAATCTGAAAGGTAGAGAGAGGAAAACCTGGATAATCAACTATCTTTATTTCCAGGAGCAGAGACTCTCAATTTTGTTTGTTGTTTTTCTTACAAAATAGTGTGTGCCTCATGTTATAGTTTTTATTTTTAGGAAAGCAAAACAATACTAGAATACATTAAAATAGCCTTTTCGTTTATGTGAAGTGGGTAGATTATGAGATTTGCCAAGATTAGAGAGAGAAAACAAAGTGGATTGAGCTAAAAAACAAAACATAAAGGAACTGAAGTACCATATTAAAATTATTCCCTTTCTTCATTGGCAGACTATGCCTCTAAAGGCCCAGTCCTATAATCCTTGGTGAGACCATACACTCATTACAGGATGGGACCATCTGGAAATAAACAACCAATACTGCTGTTTTAAATAAAATTATTATGATGTGATTTTAAAGTAAAGAGACTAACAAGACACTCATTCTACTGTGATGTAATGTGAAAGGGCACTACTGTGATGTAATGTAAAAGATTGGCAATATAATTTTATTCTTACTATAAATATTTAAGAGATTGGGGAATTTATGTTTGTGCCAATTATCATCTGAAGAGATGTCCAGACTGTGAGATGTGAGTGAACCGTTTTTCTAAAAATCTGCATACTGTACATACAATTCATCTTCACAACAACCACACCAGATTGGTGAATCAGGTTTTATAACATAGTTTGTTTATTATAAACAACAATACCATAGGGAGGCATAAACCTTACCCATGATTAGAAAGTGGCGTACCTTGCAGATAAATCTCCTATATACAGCAAGGCCTACTTAAGATGCAATATTTCATTAGTGATTGGGGATGCGGAAAGAACTTCAGAACTTACTGATTATTACACCTTCCTGTGTCAGAAATCATTGCATTATTCCAATTTGTCTGTTAAAGTGGCCTATCTGCCTTTTGCCATCTTATTGCCCTGATCCAACTCTAGTGCACCCAGCAAAGGGAGTACTTTTGTGGTTTAAAGTGTCCCTTAACATTTTTAAAATATAGATTGAGGATGAGATGTGGAGGAATTTAGGATTTATTAGAGTGAATTTCTGCCCCTTGTTCTGTTCATGGTAAATCGTGTCAGAAGTGATTAATACATTCACACCAAACTGCATCCTCAGAGGAGCTATTGGAGTTAGAGTCCCTAGATCATCATACAAGACCCAATTTTTGAATTTCATGCAGTTCTTTGGTTCATGAAAAGCTGCCACTCTGCATTATAATAATCTTATATGGAGATTTGATGTATATGTGAAAGTGAATATTAATCTACCCTAATATTAAATTCTATGAATAGCTATTTTTTAAAAATCTCACACATGTTTGGATCTCTCCATATCTAGACCTGAATATGAAAGACAGCCCTAATTCGTCTCCCTCAACAACTTCTTCCACATGACTGTCTTGAGATTCTAGTCAAATAAGAGTTTTTGTCCTGCTGAGCAGCTGTTAATAAGGAGGATCTAAATTAAGGAGAGGTTCTAAATTAATTTGTCAGAAATATTTTCTACATACAAATAGGATATATATATTTTTAATTTTATTGAGAAAATATTTACGTATAAATAATCATCAAAAGTGTTTGGAATTATTTACTAGACTGAAAAGAGAGAAAGATATGAGCATGTAGAGAACATCATTCTTATAGACTTTAAGGCCAGGAGGGACCTGAAGCAATCAGGAGTGTGGTGTACCCCAGGGTTTGCATGACAGTGTGACCCCACCCTTCCAATCTGTGCTTGTGGCCCTGCTCCAGAAGTGTTAGTCTAGGTAGGTGGCATCAATGGCTATACTGAATGTCATGAGTAGCATTAACTAGTTCAAGTCTGCCTGTCTGTGTCCTTCTCTTGCTCCATCATTAGCTCTGTCCGGTGCCTTTGTTGGGTCAGAAAACACCGACAAACTGCCCATCAGCTTCTCATGGATGCTTTACCCATATCCTAAACAGGAGTGAAAGCCTAAGCAAGAGAGTCCTTGAAACGATGACTTCCCCCATATTGCTGGCTCCGATTGCTTGGGAGTATGCAGGCCAAAATGATATCTTGGCAGGATGTGTTGATGGGCAGTAACATGCAACATAGTCAAGTTTTTCCACACTGCACCATGAAGAGAGGTCTAGAATCGCCATATTTTGAGAGAATGCTGTGGGATATGAATGGTTGGAGTCAGGTCTACATACTGCAATGTGGACATTGGAGCGCTGGATTTAGATGTGGGTTAAAAATTGTTAACCCAAGGTTGGCAATCAGTGTAGATGCTGAGTCCCTTAGTACTCAAACCAAAGGTCTGCTGACTTGAGTCCCATTAACCCTGGTCTTATGTTGTAGTGTAGGCATACTCTCTGAAAGATTTTTTTTCCCAACTCTAGTGCAGAGTTACCAGAGTTTAGAAAAGGTTCTGAAAGGCTCTTTATAGGGTCATATCAAACTGAGAAGCATGTTACTGGTATCAGTGAAAGAGTCATATGAGGATCTGAGAAAAGAGTCTCCCTTGCATCCTGTGCTTATCCATTTGAATCAATGGGACAAATTCATCCCTGGATGAACTCCCTTGGCTTAATGGAGTTTGTTCGGGGTTAAACTTTGCCTAGTAGACTGGGTATGAATGGTTGTAAAATCTTCACCAAAGCTTAACACTATTTTGAAAATTATAAAACTAAATATTTCTGAAACATTCCCCAGTGGGATCAACATTGTAAATCAGTTCCAGCCTGTAGTCACGCTGGTGAAGTCTCTGACTTCCTTACTGATGGTATCTTGAAGTATTTAATATTTTTTAACAAGATACCCACCACTGTTGAGGGATTCTAAAATGGTGTTAGTAATAAAAATGTCATTTTGAAATTTATTTCATAGTTAATTTGGGGGTATTATTGATGTATAAACTTCATGATTTTTGGGTTGATCAAAATAGTTGGGAACATTCCTCTCATTTTAAATATTATTTAGATTTTGATTATAAGTATTTTGCTGTTTTTGTAGCCTCCCTTTATTGGTTGTTTAAAAGCACTAGTAACCTGATAACACACAAGATATAATAGGCTTTTAAGAGGCATTGCCTGATAAGGCATAATCAAGGCTTCCATATACTAGTCTAGGTAAATCTGTGGATGGTAAAACATTGTATTAGTTCAGGTGAGCTTTAAGGTTCCAGGACATTCTGGATCTAACTTGAAACATAATAAAGCAATCTAAGAAAGATTTTATTCACCAGACATCTATGATCTCTTCACAGACACTGAGGTCAGTTTTCATAGGCAACTTCATTTACTATCAATGTAATAGACCCGCAGATGTACATTGAAGAGAGAACAGAACTCCTGAGTGTGTATTTATTTGAAATATTTCTACCATTCACTCATTAATATGAAGTGGATAAGGTTCCGAGTGGTATGGCATGTGCAGCAGCAGTCAAAAAAGTGAACAGAATGTTGGGAATCATCAAGAAAGGGACAGATAAGAAGACACAAAGTATCATATTGCCTCTATATAAATCCATGGTACGCCCACACCTTGAATACTGCATGGACATGTGGTCACCCCATCTCAAGAAAAATATCTTGGAATTGGAAAAGGTTCGGAAAACGTCAACAAAAATGATTAGAGGTATAGAATGGCTTTCGTATGAGGAGGGATTAGTAAAACTGGCACATTTTGCCTTGGAAAAGAGGCAACTAAGGGAGGATATGATAGAGGTCTATACAATGACTGGTGTGGAGAAAGTAAATAAGGAAGTGTTATTTACTCCTTCTTATAATACAAGAACAAGGGGCCACCAAATGAAATTAATAGGTAGCAGGTTTAAAACAAATACAAGAAAGTATTTTGTCACATAATGGACTGTCAACCTCTGGAACTCCTTGCCAGAGGGTGTTGTAAAGGTCAATACTATCACAGGGTTCAAAAGGGAGCTAGATGGACCTATCTTACATGTATCTATCAATGGCTATTAGCCAGGATGGGCAGGAATGATGTCCCTGGCCTCTGTTTGCCAGAAGCTGGGATTGGGTGACAGGGCATGGATCACTTGATGATAACCTGTTTGTTCATTCCCTTGGAGGCACCTGCCATTGGTCACTGTCCAAGGGCAGAATACTGGGCTTGATGGACCTTTGGTCTGACCCAGTATGGCCTTTCTTATGTACACTGAACAAGTCTGAGCCAGCAGGCCAGCAGCAGTATGCAAGAAGTGTGTGACTGGTTTGAAAAAGATACGGAAATGTTGGCAGGTCCTAACGGAAAAACTGCCTTGGTCTTAGCTGGGTCTGATCTTCACAATAGTTTTTCCTATCTGGATGGGAACAAGTTTACCACTTCAGCAGAATTTTGCTTGACCTTATCCAGGAACTTATCAAAGTTCTTTCCTGCTCAAACAGCAAAGTCTTAAAATATAGATCAGTAAAGCCTCTTAAAATACAGATCAGGTTCTTGTTACAATATTCATCAGTATTCACACGGTCATGAAGAGCACCATGACAAAGAGTGATGCAGAGCAAGGTAGCATCTAGAGACAGTTTCTTCTTTCTAAATGTCAGCTTTTGTCTATTTGTCATAACTCTGGAGCTACCTCAACAGAATTATCATGTCTAAGGGGAAGAAACACAAGTTTCTTTGAAGGTGGCTGTGCACATCTGGAAATTTCAGAGCACAGAAGAATTAATGTTTTGACAGCTTGGCTCAACTAGCAGCCCACAATTTCTTAATCTTAGCACGTGGCTGCCCCTATGACACAGAATACATTAGACTCCCATGTGGCAATTCTGTATTTGGAAGTGTCCTTGGGATTTGTGCATTCCAAGTTTTACCAAGTTTTACCAAAGTGAAGAACTCAGTCTCAGCAGAAACAACCCTTCTAACCATGCCACCCTATTGTACATTCAATAGATTCCTAATGAGATGACATTAAGGGAAATTTGTGAGGGCATTCACTGTGAAGAAAGCACCAGTCACAATGGTAGCTTAATGCCAAGAGAACTGTGTGAAGAGCCATGATCCCAGAATAAATGTTAAAATGCCTGGGGACAAGATGTGGGGGAAAGGAAATAGCTAAGAACACTTCCAAAGCTCTGTGTGTTTGTAAATGGCTTGTAACGTTTATTTTGGAATAATTCCAGGAATGAAATTACTTCCTGCAAATGCTCATCTGGCAATAATCTAGTCTGTTTTTGCTACTGAGAAGACCTTCAATATTTGCAGCAAAACCTGGAAGTATTAATGGGCAATAGAATAAGCCTTTGACAAAGACCATGAAATATGGAACAGCTCCCTCAGCATGACCCTCCACAGTTCTTTTCAGATAAAGAGATGTTCTAGTAGTTGTACCTCTCTATTGTTCTGAATCACCTTTCTGCTCCAACTCCAGTTTCATTCTAAAGCATCCTGATCATTTCCAAATTACGCCTGGAAGTAAATAAAAGCAGCACAGGACCAAGGCTAAAAAATCCCAGAAAATAAAACAGGAGTGTAATTCTTTCACTGCAACTTGAGACCTTCCGAGAAGAAACTGCTCAGAAGTTTTAAATGGTGATTTAAGGGTATGTCTACAGCACAATTCAACACCCACGGCTGGCCCATGGCAGCTGACTCAGGCTAAGAGGCTGTTCAACTGCAGAATAGATGTTTGGGCTTGGAATGGAGCCCAGGCCTCTCAGCCCAAGTCCCGTGAGTCCAAGTCAGTTTGTATGGGGCAGCCATGGATTTTTAATTGCAGTGTAGACATACCCTCAAGGCTTTTCTACATGGTGGGGGTAATGAGCACTATGAGGTGTGTGATTTCTAAGGCGCACTAACGTGTTGTGCATTAATTGGTCCAAGTAGACCCTGCTGGGGTGCACTACAAGTTTCATAGTGTACTTTAATGTAGTACTGTTTCAAATAGCACTACATTAAAGCACACCAGGGAAGTCTTAATACATGCCAGGGTCCATGTGGACCAATTAATGCACAACATATTAGTGTGCATTAGAAATCACACCCCCATAGTGCATATTACTGCTCTGAGTAGATATGCCCTGAGGCTGAAGTGTAAATCAGTTTAATAGTCACTGGTGGACAGGTTGCTTTTATAAATCAAATTTTGGGGTTGTTTTGTTGTTTGGTAGGGCCCAATCCTGTAATTCTTTTTCTCTTACTTTACCTTCAATAGAACTACTCATGTCAGTAATAATTTCAGGATTGGTTGGGTGGTCAGTCAGGGTAAAACTCTTCTCAGGCCAGGTGTGTCTCAAGTTCTATTTTTTGTTGCTAGATATGTGCTATGTGGCCATGGGCAAACTTGTTATTTCTCTGGACCTCTGGCACAGGGGTGTATTTCGGTGGTGCCAGCTCTCACAATTTTATTGCAAGTTTTGCAATATTTGATATTCTTCTTAAAGCCCAGCTCCTGGAGTTCAGTAATTGTGAGAATCTCAGCTTAGCAAGTTTCAGGTCCTAATTGCTCTGGAGAAATGCCTGAAAACATGCCAAATATACCTTTAAGGCTCAAAACCCAGAAGGCCTGACTTGTGATTTTTGTGAACATTTGGGGTTGGTAATATTGGAATTTCACCCTTAAATAGCTACAGTGCTGCAGAGCAGAGTCTGCACGCACAGGTAAGGGAGTGGTGCTCTGGATATTTTGCTTTATTTTGTTGGAGTTTTTGATGACTACTTCAGGTTTGGAGTCTCCCTGCAAAGTTGTAACACTTTTAGGTGACCTTAACTATGTCATATCTGTTTTAGATCTTGGATGATAGTGTTTGCAATAAGTTTGACTATGAGAAATGTGCATACAAAATATATAACTTTTTGGCGCTGCCATGACATTAGGCTTCATTACTTGGAGAATCATGGTAACATCATGTTAGCACAACCAGAAGGGTAGAATTATTAGGTATTCTTATGGAGCTGTGTTTTATGGGTAGAGCAATTACTTCACTGATATTTGCTTTTTGTGAATGTTCTAGCAAACAAGTTTACTAGGAGGAACGTTCATGGGAAGAGTAAATTTTAAATTCATACTGGAGAATATTTGCAAAATAAGACTCACTCAAAGAATTCTGTTGAGATAAACAGTGAATAGAAACCTAATACATGACTTAGGTGACCAGTTGTGCAGACTGAATTTTGAATATTAAACATTCACATTGGAGTGAACTATGGATCAAGAATTGTTTGCTGAAATTATTCAATAAATTATTTTTAATAAATAATAAATATGAGAAAATATCAGCTCAGACAACTCACTAGTAGCAAAAAAAAAAAGGCAAAACTTGTCAAATCAATTATTTATGACAAGTAAATTATTCATCACTCAAAAGTTTGTTGTTGAGTGATTGTGGGATAATTTTGAAACGACTCCAAGCAGGTGTATGATTTCTTACATATATGCTCTTTTATGCAGGGACTGCACATAATTTTTGACACGCAACTAGGCAAAACTGATAATGAACTGAAGTTTCACTTTGTGATTTGAGGTCAAAACTCAAAGTGCTTCTCAGCAGCTGTGAATTAGACTTGCTAAGTTGCATACAACTGGAAATAAAAGACCTGAATGTAAATTATTTGAGCCTGCAAACAGAGATGCACATATTTAACTTCAAGCATGTGTGATGAGGCGTGTGAAACTCTCACCAGTTTTTTTGCCCCATCTCATTATACTTAGGGCACATCAGGCTCAGCCAGCAGTTAAAAGAGAGGAGTTCAGTGCAGTTATGAGGGGAAACCCAGGAGACCGGAAGTCTTTGAGGCCCCTCTGTGGGAAGGGCCTGATAGGACTCGAGTGGAAGGAGAACCATGAAAAAGCTACAGGAGCATTGTTAGCTCCTGTGATAGGCATCTAGGTGGCAGACCCTGTGGGTCAGCATTCTGTAGAAGAGCAGAAAACTAGGGAGACCCACACCCAAGACAGATGAGCAGGATGAGTGGAAGTTGCTCAGTTTGTAGTTTAGTTTTGTCTGAATGCTGTTGAGGGACTCCAGAGGGAAACAACACGAGCCACTTTCCTGGGAGAAGACTGAGACTGAAGAGGAGCCCAGGAGGGGTAGAAGATATTGCTGATTACATTTATTTTGCTGGATGCTATTTGTGTGGTATATTCATTCCCCAGAAGGGCCAAGTCACCACTATAAAGACCACTGAAGTCCTAAGGCAGAGAGCGAGGCAGTAGGTGAAACACTGTGTCATACCACAAGGGGGGGTCTCCAGATGATGCATTGACAACTGCATATGAATAATTTCATTAACTTCAGTGGGATTATTTGAGCACTTGAAATTAAGCACATGCCATAAGCATTTTCAGGATCACAGGTTTGGACTGTAAATACTTAGCCAAAGACAGAATCTGGCTAGCCAATGCAAGAGGGTGCAAAAAGCTTCTCACTCCTCTTTAGGCCTGGTGGCCAGAAATTCTATTAGGGCTGCACCATGATTCCTCTGCATGATGCAACCCTAGGGTCATCTTGTCCTTAAATTCTGAGTTTTTAGGGGGTAAATGCCACAGTTTTCTTCACAATATGAAGATATATTAATTTCCAATAATAAGAAATATGTCTGTGTGAATATCAATGATACTGTCAACTTATGCCACTGCATTTGAAATGCACTTGGATTTTTACATTATTGGAGTAAATGCTTGAACTGAGCACATCTTTGGTAACAGCATCCACAGGATGACAAAATCACTCTGCCTATAAAGGGTCATGTAAAGAATGGAAGGAGTATTGTGTAATGGTTAGAGCACAGAACTGGGAAATGAAACTTGCTGTATGATTATGGCCTGCAGCTAATCATTTAACCCTTCTGGGCATCACTTCAGCTATCTGTACATGTAACAACTACCTTTTGGTAATATGGTGTTTGACACCACTCCAGAATGCACCATTGTAAGCAACCATTGATCCTAGGTAATGAAATTATTTCTTCTAAGTTCTCTGCCCCTGATATCCTTTATGATGAGTCCTCCTCCTTCAATTATCATAGCCTTCGTCTTACTAATGTTCCCTCTAACTCCAGTCTGCTCAAATTGCTATGTTGCCACTAAGTCATCAGAGAACAGCATGTTCCAAGGCAGCTTCCTTCATATAGTTTCACTTATAACATCGATGACAACCACAATCGAAAAGATTCAGCAGTGATCCTGATGCAGTCCAACATATACTGGAAATTCTCTATTGGAGTCCCATTTAATTTTGTCAACGGTAGTCACTCTCTCATACATATCCTGTGTACGACTGATATCTTTCTGGCACATCTCTTTGTCTCAAACTCCACCAAACTAGTTCTCTTGGTGCTTGATTTGTATGTCTTACCCAGATCCAGAAATACCATACTGATTTGTTGTCTCTTTTCTCTAGACTTCTTCATGTGGATTTGTAGCATGAATATGGTGTCCTATATGGCATGCCCCTTCCCAGCATGAATCCATACTGGCCTTTCCAAATTTCAAGCATTCTATGCAGACACATTTCAATAATCTTCCATACTTTCATAGCATGCGATGCCAGCTTAATTGGGTGATACTTAACACACAGTGTGATGTCTCTTTTATGTTTAAAAACAGGCACCACAAAGCTTTTATGCCATTCACCCAGCATTTTCTTTCTCTCGAGAATATCATTGAATAAACTTGTAAGACACTTGATGCCTTCCCTTCCCAATGATTTCATTGCATCTGGCACAGATGCTTTCTTCTTTTTCATTTTCCTAAGTGTGTCTAACTCCTTCCTCCTGTATACAATCCATCATGACCAGTTCGGCTTACATTTTCTTAAACCATTGCGTCTTTCATTCATCACTCTTTCAAAATAATCATTCCAAACTTGGTTGACCGACTCACCATTAGTTTTCAGTATACCATATTCATTTCTAAGGTGAGCAAATTCATTCACATCCCTCACATGTTCTTTCTTACCTTAGCAAGTGTCCCTCAAGTCCTCCAAGTCTATCCTAGCTTGTCACATACTATTATTTTTATGATTTTATTTGTTGTTATTGATAAAGGAAAACCACATTGTTCAGTGTGAGTGAATAAAGCTATCCATTTTTGGCTTACATGCTGCATATTTCTAAGCTCTGTGAGGCAAGGGCCATAGCCACCTATGTGTAGTGCTAGACAAACAGCATTATGTAAGCATGTTTTATAAAGCATCTATAATAATGGGGCCTCTGAATGTTGTTGCAACACAATAATAGACATGATATTTCCAAGATTCTCTTTTTACCAGCTGAATTTTATTTTAAAATTGTCCTATTGGAAATAAAATAACCAGGCACATACAGCCTTGCAAAAAACCTCAATCCTCCCCTTTGTAACTCACAGAATATCTGTGCAGCAATAAATCAATTTATCATCATCTCCTATGACTCTTACAGATTTTTAGGGTGTTTGCACTTTTTAACATAATATTATGGTTTTAAGATTAGATATTCCTTCATACACTTCACAAGAATATAGACAGTTTTTTCAAATGAATATATCCTGTTCAGAGGCCACTTTGTACATTTATGGAGAACTGAAAGTGAGTATTATTAGTCATTCAGCTGTACCACCTATTTAGAGAGCAATGACTGATGACTTGCCAACCGTCCATGAAATCTTTTATTCTCAATTTCTAAAAGTGTCTCTTCCATTCCAATCCCCAAAATGCCTTTGAAGCATTTCTGTGCTTATGGCTGTATTCTCATTTTGTTTCTCTCTACTTAAATGCATTGATATCTTCAGTTTTCAGATGGATTTTCTTTGTACCATGCTCTGGTTAGGAGGCCTGTACTCGGGTGTGTAATCAAGTGCTTGTGAAAGTGAGGAACTTACAGCAATAGTTTGAAGTCAATATAGTGAAGACATGTATAAAATAATTTTTGCAGTGCATCTTTCCATATGTACTTTTAGTTGTGATATGCTGTTTTAGGCCAGGATCTCTTTTTTCTTCAATATCAGACACTGCCAGTTGTATGGTGCTATTGTCTGTGACACACTATATGATACTACTAGACTATTTTTCACTTGTGACAAAAATCAGGATCAAAATCCAGCTGATCAGAGAGGAAAAGCTAGTATGTAATGTTGCCAGGTAGCCTATAGTACATGGAATTTATGTACTATACATGTTACTGAGCATTGCACTTCTCAAAATTAACGATCAGGAGGAAAATACCTTTGTATTTTCCAGGGCTAAATCCTGGAGCCTACTGCAAAATTAATGGTCAGGAGAAGGCATCTTCTCCTTAGGCCACATCCCCTCATCAGGAGAAAATGAGCCAGTAGGTTCAGATAATGGTATACAGGGATCCCACACGGTTAGCAATGCATGGGAAGTTCTTACTTCTTACTGTGTCGTCATGATCTTTCCAGAGTAGAATCACACCAATTCTGCTGAATGAACGTGTCTCTGTGGTTGTGAAGGATGGGACAAATTTGGTCCTATTGAATCTGTGAATCAATATTTGCCTGACCTTTACTGATCCTAAAGCTCCAGCTCAGAAAGAGCACACAAGATGTAAAATCTAGAGAACACTTACTGCGTGAATTATCAGAAAAATATGAGATGCATCTAACATTTCTGCCTCTGCTCTTGCCAATTTGGCTGCTCCTGGCATTGCTACTGTCAAGAGAGGTACCAAATGAGATGACATGCTCTGTTACTATGAGGAAGCAAAATTTTGGTTTAAGGTGCTTCCTTGCACACTTGGGATGGGTCATTGTTTGGCCCATAACTTTTATCAGCAGATAGGAGAAATAAGCCTAAGTATTTTCAGGGTATTGCTTCTACCTGACAGCCATGAACTCTTGTGAGTGAGATATAGAGCAATTCAAATCCAGATGGAGAGATTTTTTTCAGTCTCATCAAAAAGCCAATATCATTACAGGACTAGATTGTATAGTCTATGTAAAGATGCAGCTACAGCAGTTTTAAAAAGTCTTTTAATAAGAAATCTGAGTGAGTTCTTGCTTTTGATGTCATCTGTTTCAAAGGATGCATGCAGTTTGTACTGTCTGGGGAGAACCCAGCTCTTCATGTCTGGGTACTATCTATCCAGACTCCAGTCCACAACTTTAAGAATAATCAAAGAGCCGGCCCCAAAGAATCCATGTTTTTACTCTGAATCCAAGGCAATCTGACAGGAGTTTGGGAGCTTAGTCTTGCTCTGTGTGTGTTTATGTATGAATATATATATATATATAATGTGCAGTGCAGATGTGATCTTAAAAAGGTTATAGTGGTGAACCTCACTACAGTGCCTTTAATTCAAGGTACTTCCACTGGTAATAAAACAATCTACTTTCTTCTTGTTTTTCATATTTACTTTATTTCCTTTGTGACTTAGATTTGTTAGCATGTAGCTTTCTCATCTTTCCAGTGACATTTCAGAGAAGATTCCTCTTCTAACTTTTGCTTTTTCCTTGTCTTATGTGCCTGTATTTTTCTTGTGGAACTTCTGGAATGTTCTGAACTTTTGATTAATATAGCAGATTTCTTATAGTTATTTAAAAACTCCTAGAAGTTTACTACAAGATTCACCTGCAACTGCTTCTGTGTGGTGTTAAAACAACAATCAGTGCTATGATATTAATCACTCTTGGTACCCAAACATCATACTGATAGGAATATTAGATGGATGTGAAAAGCATTGGCTCTGGTTGAAGATTTGACCAAGAAGTTTGTCTTGGTAGTTAAGTTCTGTTTATGTATTTAGGAGGTTCATTGCACCACGGTTCCAACTTTACTTCTAAGCATGTTCGCTGTAAATGCTAGGACTAAGCCAATATGTGGTTGATACCATGTGTGACCCCTTTCTCGCCTAGAATGGCTCTAACGTGCAGGGTGCTTCCAGAGCGGTTGATTTCAGAGTGTTTAGATTTCACCATCTCTTTGAATGCCTCCTAAAGTAGTAAAAATCTTAAGTTATCTGATTTTATATCTTAAAGGATCTGGTATTTACTGTTTTTAAGTTTTCTTTCTCTTTAAATAGTTAGGATTAAAGGATTACTTTAGAAGAAAAGTATATGAAACCCAACATGTTCTAACTAAACTATAATCTCTTGTAGAGGGCAAAAGTCTAAAAAATCACCTCAGAAAATTAGAAGGCTAATAGCTGACCGTACAGTTTACCTTTCTATTTGCAGTAGTACAGTCACTAATGAGGATGTCCATAACATCCCAAAGTGCTTAACGGGGAAAGCTGAAAAACATTTTATCACACCAATAGCTAAGTTCTGTCCTCAGATAGAACTGCAGATACAAATCTAAGGGCAAAATTTGGCCGGAAGAGATTCTTTTTAATAAGTATTTGAGTTTAGTTTTTGTTTTCTTTACCTTGGTAACTGAGGAAAAATAGTAATACAATATGATAGGAATATCTGTAACCTAACTAGAATTAATCTAACTGAATGATCACCAAACTAGCTAATGGGTGTTTATACAGTGATGACAGCCACAGGCACTTCAAAATAGTTATAAAATAACTATACTGGAAAAAATGACACTGATATTCATGATGAAATGGTAAATAATTCATACTGAGGTGCTACAGCTATGGATAACCATATTTTTTTCTCTATATGAATAAACATGCATGTAATATTATTTATAGGGGAGCTGGTAGGGACCCCTACAACTGGCAAAGAGAAAGCCCATGAGATAGAGAAGAGTCACTTCTTTGTCCCATGAAATTGTGATCAAGTATTAAACTGTTAAAAATTGTATTTTCCTTCTCTTGCTTGCGTGCCAAAGGAAATACCTGGCAACCAGCCAAAATAATAAATGGTGAATGGACACAAACACTGACAAGCCATACATGCACGGCTGCTGCGGCAACATATATTGTAATGGGAACATCTGGGAGACGCTAGAGCAGCTGTAGCAGCAGTGGTGGTGAAGAGCTCAGCAGGGCAAAGCGCTCTGTCCTTTTATCTCCTTCCCTGCCTCCTTTCCCCCATGTCATCTAGACTTAGCACAAGGCCCTAGCTTAGTGGGAGAGATTCTTCCTTGGAGTGTGGCTACTTTACATTGCAACACCAATGGATATTGGATTTAAAGCCAATATGGCCAGCAATGCCAGCGTAAGGAAGTCTTTTAGTGACACAGATCTAGGTAGAAATTTTTACTGGTGTCAGGAGTGTAGCCAAAGAAAAAAGGTGGTTGCCAGAACTTACCTGCACTTGGAAATGCCCAGATGCCACAACTGTCCCTTTGAGGCTTTTGGAAGTCAATAAAATTTAGAGCATTTTTAACTTCTGCCAAGGGATTGAGCTGATGCACCCCACCAAGGAATGGAAAAGCACAAAAGTGGTTAAAAGCAACCTTTATATCCACAACCCCCAAGATTCACTGTGTGCTTCTTGGCTATTGCTGAGGATTGTGACTGAGTGACTTTAAAGTGTGACAGCATGTGTAAAGGAGAAAGAGGGAGGAGAATATTCAGGCACTAGTTAATAATTATAAAATTGGCAGGACTGATAGACTGGCTGACAAAGTTTCAACCCCTGCAATTATGGAATAATAATCACACAACATACAATTTATTAGCCCATTATATCCTCTGATCCATATGCTCAGGAAAGGAGGAGAAAAGCTGCAGGGAAATATCTTTTAAGATTTTAACCCCCTGCTATTTCTAATCTATAATAAAATCAGAGAACTCTTCCCAGGACCCTTAAGATCCTGAAAACTATTATTTCTGCTTAAATCGCTCTTTTGGGGTGCAGATTCTGCCTGAACTATGGTGTCTACTGAGTGGGGCTTTTGATGTAATTGTGCCTTGGACTGCAGCTGCTCTCAATTCAACAAAGAAACTAGCAGCTTAAAAATAAATCTTTTCTGCTCACAGCCAGGTTTAAACTAAAAATAATCTGCAAGTAAAAGAGCAGTAATTTTAAAGAGAGTCATAAGTGTGTGGTTTATCCATTGAATAGAGTGACCTCAGCAGACTGTGAATCAATTCTTTGGAGGGGAAGCATCCTTGTTATGGCTACCCCCTGTGTGGACGCATTTAGGACAGCAAGAGTCTTACCCTGTGCAAGAGCATGAGATCTGTAATTTGGCCCACAATATATGTTATTTCACAATAATGATGATCTCTAATAGATAGTAGAAGTGCATGATTCCAGGTGTCATTATAGTGAGATAACTGCTCCTCTCAGGTGCTGGAGGTGCTTGAGCTTGTATTTTGCTCTGCACCTGAGGTTTGTGGTTATTGGGAAAGAACTGTACTGGATCCATACTTCAAAATACTACTGGGAGCTGTGGTGATTACAAACTGGTCTGGGTTGGGGAAGTGGATATGTTTAGTAGTACAGTATAGTCTGTTTTTTCCATAGGGCTCTTTGAATTTAAATTTTTCATGACTTCCCTTTTGTGCCAGAGACAATGAAGTGTCACAATTGATACCCACTCCCTCCCCAATCCTTCAAAGGAAGGAAAGAGGAAGGGTGGGTTTAAAATGTTGCTGTTGGCCAAGTTTCTACCTGCAAAATGGATGTGCAGAAAAACTAGTGCCTATCTCCCTTCTTCAGAACAGTGAATATGCTGCCACTGGTCACTGTCTTTTGTTCTGTGTACTATTATCTAAGCATTTCAGTTCCACTCCTGTTAAAGTCAGTTGTCTTCAGTGGGAGTTGGATTTGGCTCCTGTAGTAAGTATGTCACTGTGGTATCCCTGTATGGATGGAGGAGGAAATATTGCCATTTGTCCAGTTTTATACTGCAGAATAAGGGTGTTGATCAGGCTCCTTTGCCAAAAGGATGGGGAGGGAAGAGATACTGTGGCAGGTGTGAGTTCTCTTACAAGAGAAGGGAAGGAGATGCTGCTCCTCTTATTCTGGATCCTTTGCTGGGAGCTAATAAAGATTGGGCATTCTTCTTTGGGGAACTAACTAGGATATACCATTACCGTGAGTGTGTGGTTTGATACACACTCACATACGTAAAAATAAAGATAGTTTTCTATGTATTTATGTTGCTGGAGAAGAGTTGTTCATTCTTTCTTTCTTCTGCAGACAACAAAATGCCTGTCCAAGGCAAACTCTTACTTGTCATATTGATAAATTGGCAGACAAATGTTTTGATCATGTTATAATTTAAAAAAAACAGAAACAGGCATTAAATAAATATATGGCAAAGTTAGAGGATCATTCAGAAGAAGGTCAGAATAATTGTGGCGCAGTTAGTCCTGCTTGAAAGGTTAACTCATCCATTTTTACTTCAGTGGCATTTTGTGGCCTTTTGGAGCAGTGAACAGGCCTATACTGTGGCAATAGAAAAATACACTTGACTTGGACTTTAAATGCTTTGGAAGAAAAAGATGAAGTAGTTTATATATTCCTGTTTTCATGTAAATTAAAGGCTATGCCTTTGTAATTTTTTTGAAGTTAAGTGAACTTCCCTGACAAGTTATTTGTAGAAAATGGGAGTGGGGGGGAGTGGAGAGGGGGGAATCTCTACTTTCCATGGTTCACACTCAAGATTTATTCTTCAATTAGGCTCCAACCTCTGTTCTTTATGAAACATGATTTGGCCCAGGGGACACTAAATCTTTAAAAGTGATGGGAAATCATTAATCAGTAGCTCAGCTGGGACTGACAACATCCTTAAGACAACTATTGAGACAGATTTTATTATAAAAATAAAGCTAAATGGGTCAGTTGTCTTCAATCATTATAAGCAATCAGAGATGCTTATCAGTTACATTTTGACTGTGGAAAAACATCAGTGAACTTGTAAGCAAATAATATGATTTGAAGAGTGGTCCAAAACTGTACATTTATAATTGTAGCCAGAGAACAAATGGTAAAAACCAACATACACACAAAAAAGAGAGAGATCTTAGGTATTGTTTTTAGGCTTTGAGCTTTTTAAGCTTTTGAACTCCTGTTAAATAACATAATTCAGTTAGGCTTTTTATACTCCTAGAAATCCTGGTTTGGACTGTAACCAAGAATAATTCTTCAAATCACAACAATAAAGATTCATTATTGCAGTTATGCTGGCAGATATTTCCCCTATGGGAGATGCTGCTGCTGCTTTTGTGAAAGGGAGTGGGTATTGTACCCAGCTGCAGAAAGGCCAATTAGGCTTGAAGGAGGATAAGATGAGAAGAGAGTGACGGCTATCTGAGGTCAACAAATTTCTGCAATTTCACTGTTAACTTAAATGACACTTGAGGACATTCCTAACTCTCTTTTCTGAGTCTTCCTCATTATTTGTGCTATTCAAGCTGTGATCTGGCTTATGTTCTGCTGATATTTCAAAGCTTTGAAATAGATTAACACTGTTTGCACATTAAATCCAGTATAAATGCGGTAATATCAGTAGCAAAAATATTCCACTGATTGGTCAAGTCCTTTTTAATTAACGTTTGGTAATTTGCATCTGGAGCAAAAACTTCAAACATTTGAAATGAGGTGCCTGTGCTGTATTCTAGGCATGATAAGGCTAGATGGACTGACAAATAACAACATCCAGAGAAAAGTGAAGGTGCAATACGTGACTACAACCATCAAAAGACACAGACTACAATGGTTTGGCCATGTTGCTGGAATGACCCCATATCAACTGCCTAACATTGTTCTCTATGGAAGAGTGCATGGTGAGAGAGGTTGTAGATGTCCAAGAAACAGTGTTATAACGTGGTGCATAAAACCATCCAGGCAACCCCGAACAAACCGAAATAGCAGCTGAAAACAGGCATGGATGAAATCTGGTCATAATCTCAACTTTACCTAAACTTGCCATTGCAAAAATTAGGAGATGATGATATCACTCAGAATATCCATTCTCTCTTCTCACATTCAGGGCTGGCTCTAGGTTTTTTGCTGCCCCAAGCAAAAACATTTTTGGCCACTCCCTCTTTTTTTCCCCGTCCCTCCCAGCCCAGCCCCAATTCCACCCCTTCCCCACCCCATTCCAACCCCTTCCCCAAATCTCAGGCCCCGCCTCTTTCCCGGGGTGCACTGCATTTCCCGTTCTATCCCTTTCTTCCAGGCTTGCCGTGTGGGACAGCTGTTTCGCAGCAAGCCTGGGAGGGAGGGGGGCGAAGCAGAGGGGTGGTGGCGTGCTCTCAGGGAGCAGGTGGAGGCAGAGGTGAGCTGGGGCAGGGGTGAGGAACTGCTGGTGGTTGCAAAGCACCCACCAATTTTTCCCTGTGGGGGCACCAGCCCCATAGCACTCACGGAGTCAGCGCATATAATGGCCAGCGCCGGAATGCCACCCCTGGAAATGTCCAGCCCCAAGCACGTGCTTGCTTTGCTGGTGCCCAGAGCTGGCCCTGTTCATATTATTTATTATCCTACATTATTCCAACATGCCTTAGTTGTTACCAGAACACCCAGACTGAATCATCTCCTTTGATATTATTGCATGTTGATTTTTGAAGGCGTCAGTGGCTTTGAAACATTGTTTATTTTCATGCTCTGGGTCAAATCCTCAGGCAGGAATGCAAGGCAATAAGGGCTAGAAGTCTGGGTAAACCTGCTGTGCACCTTCAAGTCTAACTGGGCTTTCTGCAGCTGGGTACAATACCCACTCCCTTTCACAAAAGCAGCAGCAGCATCTCCCATAGGGGAAATATCTGCCATGTCTGTGCATGTCTGATCCTGAGCCGGTCAACTCTGTGTAGATGGTTTGGGGGAGGTGTGTCATACCAGTGTGTGACTGGGAGTTTTGGGGAGTACGATGTGTGGGGGGAAGCTCAGTCAAATGAGGCCTGATCTCACCATGGACCCCTGTTCTCTTATTGCCATCTAAGTTTGTAGAGGGTTAATTCAGCCTTACAGCTACAGCAACTCCAAGTAGCCTCAGCAAGGTGGGAGCGGGGGTGGGGGTGGGGGAGGAACCAGGACCAAGTCTCTTAGTATTTTTTTAAGGAAAAAAGAGCAGGTCTGTGTGTCCGGAAATAGGGGTAAGGGGAATGGATCTTCAGACTGCTGGGCTTGTTGAGTCCTTGGCTGATCATGAGGATCTAAGGCTAAGCTATGGGGTATTCCCTTCCATTCTGTCTGTTCCTAGGTAGTCTCTCTAAATCATCTAAGGAGGGGCAAGACTGCTTAAATTAACCAGGAACCAATCCAAACTTAGTGTATCCCTGAGATCATTCCCCTGGGCCAAATGGTTATATAAGCAATTGGCCTTGGCAAAGT
Organism: Dermatemys mawii; assembly: GCA_007922305.1. NCBI lineage: Eukaryota > Metazoa > Chordata > Testudines > Dermatemydidae > Dermatemys > Dermatemys mawii. Next base: position 25,370,247 of record ML677340.1, read on the forward strand.
GACAGACTCCACCTCTGGTTGGAAGTGTTGAGTGGTCACAGGAAATATACTGGTATAACATACTCAAATAGTCAGAGAGACAGAGTAAGGATCACAGTTGCAAACTTTCACGCAGTCTATTAGCACCAACTTTCACAATAAGCCAAAAATCAAGCTAATCCCATTTCAAAACAAGGCCAAAACAAGCCAATCTCTAAGAACCCTAACGCTATGTGACTAGATCCCCTCGGCATGCAGTCTCAGACTGTGGTGGGCCCACTGTGCACCACTGACTCTCTCCCCCCTTGCCTCTGCTTACGCCTTGCCCCCCTTATCCCTGTTTGCCAGGAGCCGATCAAAAAAAAAGCAACCAGCTACAAGCCAAACAAGTAACAAGCCAAAAACTAGCCAACAAGGAACTCACAAGACAATTAAGCCAAAACCAAGCCTAACTTCTGCATTTTTTCCATGGGTTTGACATATCTGGTACGGACATGTCTGCACTTTGAGCTGGAGGTGTGCTTCCCTGCTCGAGGAGATTTTCCCATTGAGCTAGCATGCAAAAAATTGAGTATAGCCTTCTCCCTTATTTAAGGAGACTCCTCAGCTCCCTACTTAAGCTAGTATTAAATCAGCTTTGAGCTGTTCGAGCAACATGAAGGTGGCCAGAATTGCATTTCTATTAAATGTTATAGGTCTTCAGAGCAACATCCTTAGAATTGCTGTTACATTTCTGTAGAATTCTACTGGTTTTGTTCCAATTAAATTCATTAGGATTCTTCCATCAAAGTGAGTAGGTGGGCTGTATGTTGCGGATCGTCCCGGAAACAAGAGATAAGAAATCCTCTTGCAGACTCTGGAGCTGTGAACAGTTGCTGTGCAACTGTTCTGCAGACACTATTTCAGTTTCAGGGCTGCAGCTCTTGTATCTTCTGCTTCTCCTCATTAAGGTTCAATGGCCAATGGATTCATACAGTGGTGGATTCATACAGTGATGGATTCATCAATCCTTCCTTCCTTTGCCAACATCAAAGTGCCATTGCACATAGGAAATCCTTGCAGAGATGGGCCTATATTCAGCAATGCACTGAATATTTAACACTGAGCAAATTTGCTTGCACTGAAGCAAATAGGATAAGACTTTTCAAAATTGCCAGTGATTGAGAAATCCATTCTTCATTCAGCTCTACAGAGGATTTCTTGCATTGCTGAGACCTCTGTGGACTCAGTCTCTTTGTTGTAAGGGAGGTACATCGCAACTGAAATCCTCCCAGTCCCTGCACAGGAGAAGAACCACACAGACTCTGCTGCCAGTGGGATTCTATGTGCCAGAAGAAAAGGGGCAGGATTTGGGGTTAATTGCATGTAACTGAATTTGAGTTTGCATTTTTTTAAAAAATCCCCCGAAATGTGTGAATTTGCTAACGAGAAGTTTCTTTAAACCATCAGAAAACAAAGACATTAAATGAGGGGAAAGCCCTACATCAATACACCTTTGCAATAAAGCCTGAGATTTTAACACAGGAAACGTAAGAAAATTCAAAGTTCTGTCTCAACTATATTGGGTCACCTCTCTGAAGGTTTTCTGTTTTGAAACAAAAACTCAAGTCATATCATATACATATATTTAGGCATGAATACTAATACACAGTTGACACAGAGCTAAAATATTAGTGCTGCATTTTTAGTTATAAAAGAAACCTTATAGGAAACACTGTTATGCTGAAAACATAATAAATGACGCCAAAATATATTACAAAACTCAAAGTATATAAAATTATTATGAGATGAAGGAGAGTTCTTTTTAAAAATGTTCCTTAATTTGGGGGGAAAGTATGGAGCTTAGGGTGCCCAGGAAAGTCCGGTTGAAACGGGGACCTGTTGGTGTTTGGTCAAATCTACTGACCTGACACACAAAGTTCAGTTACTACAGGCAGGGGAGACACCAAGTCATCACGCAGACCAGCCCCTACTCAGCCAGCCCCACCTCCTATCTGCATCAGGTGCCTGTAGCTCCCAGCCCCAGGTCTGCAGGAGAGCCCCTTCTGACCCACGCAGGGAGGGGGGCAGAGGAGAAAAGCAGTGAATGATGCGGGGGGAGAGGAGTGATTGGGGGGTGGGGCCTCAAGAGGAAGAGGCAGAGCAAGGAAGGTTCCAGCACTCCTGCCGGAGTGTCCAGTTTTTAAATATTACAAAGTTGGCAATCCTAATGGAGCTATAATATTTGTTCACACGTATCAGGTTATGATTTAGTTGATATTGTTTCTGCCACTGAATAGCAAATATATGATTTATATTATAGTGAACTGTTCTGACTGAGGTTGGTGACAAAATTCCCATTGACGTCAATGGCAATGGGATTAGACCCTACATGTATTTCTATCATAAATATTTGCTATTTAGTGCCTTAGAGCACAGAGTATATGGCTCTTAAATCATTGTTGCACTCTCCTGGCCTCAGCTCTCTGTTTATCAAATTCTGAAGCATTCTGTTTGCCGGTAGTAATGTTGCTTCATGCTAGGCTCTAAGAACCAAATTTTAAAAGGACAATAAGATTGTGACTCCAAAATTTTCAGGAGCCCACCAGTTTCATATATGTAACCACACCTATATATGTGAAAATGGCCGTCAGTGTGCACAAGTGTGGATTTTCTCAGGTGCATCAGTTGCACCTTTGAATACACAATTGTCACAATATTTCAATGTAGGTAGAAATGATAAACTTGCACATTATGGACTGTTCCACTGCATTATATACTGTAGGGAAGTATTATTTTACCTTTCAACAGTAGAAGTTCTTAAAGGGATACCATCAATTTAAAAATCTCACTTTATGTTGTTATAAATGGCACCTGCTCGTCTGACCATTTAGCTGTCTTTTTACATTCCACGTATCACTCTGGTATCTGAGTGCCCCACTGTATTGCCCTCCTTCAGTTCTAGTCATTTGAGGTGATAAAGATACATCAGACAGCTTGACAATAATTGCTTTTTTCATTTTGTTTTCTGTGCATTTGACAGCACTCTGTGTACCGTCACCTTCACTGTTTCCCCATACTGTCAGTTCTTCTTTCTTCATGTGGGTCTTACACAGCAATATAAAGGAGGTTGGTTTTTTAATAAATAGGAAGCTGTCATTACAAAATTGTAGTAGTAAGTGCTACTTTTAACTCACTTTTAAAATGCACTAGATTTCAGATGATACTCTCCCTTCAGAAAAAAAATCATGTTAACGCAATACATGGAAAGAGAGCAATTTTTAAGTAAATACATATTTATACATAACTGCTGTGGTATATTCCCACTGAAAGTGTCTAAAAATGTCACTCCTTTTTCAACACTACTTCTTGATAAGAGATAATTCCAACTGCATACATTAATTTATAAGAAAAGGCACTGCTATAACTCTCTGAACATGTGTTGTATGTCATCCTATTAAAAAGGATGGGTCTGGCTGAAAGGTGTGGCACTAGATATTGGGAAGAAGTTATTCCAGGATTAGGGATTGAGTCTAAACTCTCATTGACTTCATAGAGAGCAGAATTAGATCTGTAATTCTGCTACTATAAATGTATTTTTGTAAAGAGGAAATTGAGTTATTTTAAATTCTTTATTGGTGAATTAACATCTTAGGGATAACAGTAATGGCAGTTTATTCAAAGGGGTACACTATTAAATTAAATTAAACTTTAAGTTCTCTGGGGCAGGGAGTATGTCTTTCTGTATGTTTGTATAGCACTTACTATAAAGATATCCCTCCCTGATTGGGACTTTTAGCCAGTATTGCATTATAAAGAACGATCAATGGTACATCAGCATGTTGATTTACGATGAAGGAAATTGAATTCTTTTGTGTATCCACCGCACCTTAAAAAGTTACACTATTAATGATTGTATATAAAGACATTTTTCTCAGCTGTCTCCTAGTAATGTTGTGAGCTAAGGCAATTCATCAGTACTACAGTTATGCTCTTATTCAAATTAAACAATCTTGCAGGGGTCTAAATATATTACCTCAAGCCACCAATCCACCTCATTTTGTTTTGTGCTTTAAAACTTTATAAGCATCTTTTTTCTGTGTGGGGATTCACTGCAGAGGAAAAAACCTCTTAAATAAAATGCACTGGCAATATTTGTTCATAATATTAAAAAAAAGACACACATAATACAGATGTCCTATTTTTCTGCCTAGTAGCAGAGAGGCTTCAGTAGTATTCATATGATTTATTCACTCTCTCTCTTACTTCTGGACTTCATCTCCTATTTTAGAGTGTTCCAGTATCGAATAGGAGGAAAATAAAACCTTGTCTTCATTTGTAGTTGTTACATTTCTAGGCCTATGTGAACTAGTCAGTAACTTGAGAGACAAAATTCTCAGCTCCAACAGACCTAAATATCTCCTGAAGCTTGTACAAAACTGCTATTCTATGCTATGCCAGGAGTCTTGGCCTAATACCCTGGCGCTGTTTGCACAGCTATTGGGCATGCTCCTGCATAACCTTAACATATAACTACTATAGGGGGCACATGGAACAATTCTACTTCGACAGCCATAGACTCCACCTAATCCCTATAAGTCATCTTGGAGCACAGGCAAATGGGTGAGAGAGTCTGGATGGCGCAATGCAAACAATTCATATATGTGTTCTGATGACAGAGGAAAGTTTTCCAGGATGGACAAGTCGTGAAGTGACAGCTGTGGTGACACTGGTGTTCCTAGTCACAGATCTGCATGTAGGTAGCTTGCAACACCAATTATAATAGCTTTGTGGAATGTTAGGACTTTGAGACAACCCTACCACCAGCTGACCTGAAAGAGGCATGGCATTTGTTGCAAAAGAGCTGGCCAGATATAGGGTTGGCGTTGCTGCACTCAGTAAAACCGGACTCACTGTTTGAAGGGCAACTCACAGAGATGGGCGTAGTGTAAATGTTCTTCTGGTGAAGTCGCCCATCCTCAGCCATGACAATTGGATGTTGGCTTTGCTATTAGCAATTCCATTGCTTCCAAGCTCAAAAGTCTACCTAAAGGCATAAGTGATTCTTATAGTTCTACGGTTGCCATTCAAAAATAAGTGGTATGTTACCTCATTGGTGCTTACGTTCCTACCATGACAAATGCCAATGATGAGAAAAAAAAGTTCTATAGTGACTTAGTCAAACTCATCATGTCTATATCAGTGTCAGATAAACTCATTATCATGGGGGACTTTAATGCAAAGGTTGGAAGTAATGTGGTAATCGGTTGACCTGCTATCTGACAACATAGGACTGTGAAAGAAAATAGCAATGGAACTCTGCTAATTGTCACTTGACACACTAAGTATCAAACACAAGATAAAAAGAAAATGTGACAAATTCACCCAAGATCCTTGCAATGGCATCTTATAAATGACATCATCTGGCAGCAAGATCTACAGGATGTACAAATTACTGTAGCCATGGATGGGAAGGACTGCTGGACAGACCATCAAATGATCTGCTCCAAATGTTGTTAGTAATTTTACCAGTGCATTGCAAGTCATCATCTAATCAGTTGACTTAATGTAAAGTAATTAAAAGTTGAAGCTACATGAGTGCAGCTGTGTGATAACATTACAGCACCTTTGTCTGATCCTGATGGTTTGACTACTAGTGCTAATGCAAAGAGTTGGTGGGCAACTTTTCATAACATAGTATATCAAGTTGCTCATGCCACTATGGACACAGCAAAATGACACAATTAAGATTGGTTTGATGAGATGATCTTAAAATTCAAAAGCTACTCACTACAAAACAGGTGCATTGTAAAATCCTTGTATCCCATATCTCTGTATGAAGGTTATTAAACACAGGAAACTGTGCCATGACATCCAATCTTAGAGGTATGCAGGATCAATAGTGAAATGCTAAGCAGATGAAATCCAGAGCTATGCCACCCGTCATGAGACCAAAGACTTCTATGCTGCTTTGAAAGATGTAAATGGTCTTATACATACCACTACAGTGCCTTTAAAGTGTGAAAATGCCTAACACTGATCATTCATATAGGAGCAATCCTTTAGAGCTGACGACTGCATTTCAGTGATCTTTTGAATAGTATCCAACATCACAGATGAGGTAGTAATAAGAGTAAGGATCAGCCAATGTGTAATGACAACATGGTCACAGCCCCGTTCCTTGACGAAGTCACCTCTACACTCAGAGCCATAAAGAATTGATGGGCTCCCAGATCTCATGGCATTCCTGAAGAAATATTCCAGTATGGAGGTAAGATTCTGCTGATGTGACTACTTGAACTATTTCTCAATATATGGAGTATTGTAGACTTCAAAGACACCACCATTGTCACCAAATACAAGAGGAAAAGTGAAGTCTGATTGTGGTCACTATCACAGAATCTCATTATTCTCCATCGGCAAAAAGATTCTGACTGGAGTACTTTTTGATCGTCTGCTGTGGAACATCATTAGTCAGGTGCTATCACAGTTGCAATGTGGTTTTAGGCCAGATGTGATATTTGTAACCTTTCGGGTGCAGGAGAAATGCAGAGAACAGCAACAGGACTTTTACACTGTCTTTATTGGCATGGCTAAATAATTTGGCACCATCAGTAGACCTGGGCATTGGCAGTTATTATGTAAGTTTCATTGTCCAGCAAAATTCACCAACATTCTGAGGCTATTTCATGATGGAATTCTTGGACAAGTCTAGGTGGATCATGCTCTGTCTGACTCATTGCCTATTACTAATGGTATTAAGCGGTGCAGCTTAATTGGTCCACCCTTGTTTAATCTCTTTTAAACAGCAATATTTGATGATGCTACAAGAGACTTAAATGCTGGTATCAGGATATGTTTCCAATCCCCTGGAAAATTATTCTGAACAGTCTGCAATCTTCCATGAAGGTCTTCAAGGCAATTGGTCATGAGCTTCTGTACACTGATGACTGTGCTTGAGAGACTGTACTCCTAAAAGAGATACAATTGATTCCAGATAGATTTGCAGTCTGCAGAAAGGTATGGGCTGACTATCACTCTGAAAAAGACAGAGGTCATGTATCAACCTGCGCCAGGGGAAAACTCTACACAAATCCAAACGTCACCATCACACAGCTAAATGTTACAGACTTCTGCTATCTTGGTAGTATGTTGTCAAATGATATTATTATAGACAGGAGCTGACAAGTCTCATCAACAATGCTAGTTCATCATTTGGCAGACTGTCAAGCAGTCTGGCAGCAACATGGTATTAAGCTTAAAACCAAATTAAAAGTCTATAAAGCTGTTTCAACCTGTCGTCTGAGTGTGAGACCTGGACCTGCTACAGACAGCACATTAAGCTTCTAGATAATTGCCATTTATGACATCTGCATGCCACACTCTGCATGGCATGATGGTTACCAATAGTGAGCTTCTGGAACCATAGTCACGCCACAGAGATTGAAGCCAGGCGTATTGTGTCACAGTTATGCTGGGCTGGTCACATATTGAGGATGGAAGATGTCAGAATGCCAAAGCAGTTGGTAAATAGAAAACTGAAACTGGACAATTACGTATGAGGCAGCCAGAAGAAACAATTCAAAGATATATTGAAGCATAACTAGAAACAGTGCAACATTGACAGTTGGGAGTTGTCAGCAATAGATAGATCACGTTGGCAAGCAGTAGTCAGTGATGGTGTTACCCAGTTTGAGATTAACCACTATATGGATCTTGAAGCACAGAGCCTAAGTTTACTCAGCAGCACAGATTGTAATCCCATTCCTTGGCATCGAGCTATCTCTTCACTTCATGTAGAAAAGACTGCCACTCATGCATCAGTCTTTTTAGCCACATCCCTACTCCCAAGACCTAAAACGGTTGTCAGTGTCATCTTCAGTCATGACAGACCACCACAACAACATACCCCAGTTGTCTTTCTGTATTATTCCACAGGAGTTCTGTTCATTGGCATGCAAGGGGAGGGTAGTTTGCTGCTTGGAACCCTTGCTTTGTGGAAAAATCTGGGGTGTTCTGTATCCATGTAGAAGCCAACAGGATATGGGTATTGATCTAGAAATAAGTAAGGGGTGAAATACCTCACTCAGATAAGCAATCATAGTGTAGTATCTTAGCCTGATACCTGGAAAGTATAAGTTGTATAGAATGGGTATCTGACCCCTCCAGAAATGATTTAAAATGAGTCCCTGGAGTTGGACCATATAAATCTCAATGTAATTTTGCCCCACTGGCCACTGCACTCTGAGGAAGAGGAATTTGACCCTTCCCATGAGCACTCAGAGAAACAGAAAAACTAGTTAATGGGTTGACAATGAGAGAGCTTGCAGATCTTACTTTTAAAGAAAATCTTTCCAAGGCAGAGTTGTTGCACTTCCATGGGATACAGACATAAATCCTTGATAGATCTAGGTCTGCAACCAGCAGAAGTGCACTCTACCAAGTTGTAATATTGTCATCATGCATGATAGCTCTACTAAGCTTTAAGCTGAAGCTGTTGTGAAGTCTGATTTGGTGTGATTGCCAAAACCTCCTTTTATTCTAGATGCCATGACTTATTTAACTAATTTATTCATAGGCACATGTAAGGTGCTCATTACTGTAGTATCACTTTTATGAGAAAGTGTTTCCATAACTTGGCTACATACAATTATCGTGATTTTCCAAAGCAGCTAAAGGAAGTTACTTAAGAAGCAAATTCTACTGGGATTTAGGCTTCCTTGAAAACCCAACCCAATGAATCACTCATCCAGCCCATCAAAAGGAAATGGGAGTATGGGATGCTCTGCGGTTGGTGCAGATGGATGATCTTTTGTCATAATATGCAGCAAATAGTCCCCTGTGCTCCAACCTTTTCTTCTCCCTACAATATATTCATGCCTTATAAGAAAAAAAAGTTTTATAACAATATTTTGGAATAAAAATACTTCAACTTTTTTTAGCTTTGGGAAGGACTTACAAGTTTCTGAGCTTTTCATTCTATGCATCCTATGAAGTGGGCTATAGCCCACAAAAGCTTATGCTGAAATAAACTGGTTAGTCTCTAAGGTGCACAAATCTTCCTCATCTTATTTACAGATACAGACTAACATGGCTGCTAATCTTAAACCTGAGCTTTTCAGTTTTGCTTTGTATTTATTTGAACCACATATGTAATGCTTTATGTCTCAAAGTCAGGGAAAAACTGGGAAATAGCTGTTCTTGGTGCTTAGAAATCTCAGAGATCAACAAAACATATAAAGAGTTTGTATTTCCAGGGCAATTGTGTGAGCCCAAACAGTATGATGAACTAGTTTATCCAGTCTTCTTCAGCTGGAGCCTGATTCTACAGTTCACAGGACTGTGGTGATGTCCACAGGACTTGTAGAAGAGGTCAGACTTGGATGCCTAGGCTCTAAGTTAGAAATATTTGGCCTATAGTTGGCACCTAAATTGAACTAAATAAGGCTCAGTGTCTTTTTTTTTGACTCAGTGCTGAATTTTAGGCATCTGCATTTGAAAGATTTGATCTTAAACTGAGGGTTGGTTGGTGTACTGCTACAGACCTTTAGAAGGCACCTACCACTCCACTATCATTTTTAACTTTGAGTTTCAGAGGTTGAATTGAAATCCCAATGAACTCATTTGCAGTTAGAATGCAGACTTAGTTTCTGAAGTGAACTTTAGTGCTGCCTCTCATTTTACAAATCTTGGCTGGATCCAGAGGAGGTCTTTTCTCAGTGTTTACTTAGACGAAACCCCCATGGACTTACTCCAGTGACTTCGTTCAGAGATGCCAGCAAAAATTTTGCTGAATCTAGACTTTGAGTTAAGAGAGTTGTTTTCTTGATTACCTCTTTTGCAGCATCACTTATGGGCTGCAACCAAGGATCAGGTCCCCATTGTGCTAGGTACTGTATAAACCCAAACCAAAAAGATGGTCCCCACCTCATAAAGCTTGCAATCAAACATCTTCATTGTTTGGCCCTCTATCTGTCTTACTGGCTCTTATTTTTAATTTGCATTCAGTACAATTTAGACATTAATCTATATCAATATAGTTAATTCATTTTTGTTTTGTCTAAGGTTACAGGTAATCATGATTTAACAATTTATATATTTCACTACATCTTATTTGATTTAAATTGGACCTAGCATGTTATAATGTCGTCTTTTTTAAAATAATCTCTTCTAAGGGAATACTATTGCATAAATTGTCAGCAGTAGAGGTAGCCATGGGTGAAATGGCCTTTCTTATTAAATGTCACAAGATTTAATGTCACAGTATAATTGGGATGGAAGTATAATTGAGCTAAGCTCAACATGTCTTTTTCTGTTAACACATTATTAATCTGCGGGAGTGTTAAAATATGTTTTATAAAGGTCCTATTCACATGGAAATTGTTGGCTCCTACTAAAAATTACACTTTCACTGCAGAACACAGACATGAAAAATGTTAGCTTTGGTTCACAAAGAATATGATTTGCAAGTAGAATGTGAAATAGAAAGGGGGCACACTAAGGAATTAGCCATGTATTCATAAAGCATATGACTTTGAGGATATAAAATGCCCGAGCTATAATATTATAGCATCACTCCAGCACTACCAAAAAGTGGTTTAGTTTGAGAGAGTTTCAGCACAAAACTTCTGTTTTTCAACCTTCTATTGTGAATCTTCCCTCATTTGTAAAAATGAAAGAACAAAATGTTAGTTAAGTTTACAACACCAAATAGCAAACTATGCGATTTACTCTCTCAGTAATGGAGTATTGTATGCAAATAAGTACAGCTATCTTCGTAGGGTTTTATAGAGTCACCCCAATTGAAATAGTTGGGAAATAACTGTAAGATACAGTTAAACACTGATGGTTTACTTTTAATGGAGAAAATGTTTTTCTTTCTGAAAGTAAGTGCTTGTTTACATGGTTGGGTAACATGCTTTACAGTGGCGTGACTTCTACTGGGCAGTAACTTGTACATTAATTAGTACATGTAGATCCTAATAGCGTGCTTTAACATAGTGCTATTTGAAATACCACTATGTTAGAGCACAGGGGAACCTTTAGTGCATACCAGTGAGGTCTACACAGACCAATTAATGCACAACATGTTATTTCCCTCTACAGGGATGTGAGTTCTGAAGAACATCAGCCCATCATGTAGACAAGCCCTAACACTGTCAACACATTGATTGTTTTCCAACTAGCCAAATTTGGAAGACAGTCAAAAAATAAGGAAATTTAGATGGAGGGATGGGAGAAACTTTCCATACTTTATTATTTCCCATTTGGAAAATGTTGGGAAACAATAATAAACTGTAAGGGAGTGGGATTTTTTTGAATCACTTTCTCACACTTTCTATCTTCCAACTTTTGACAGCTGGAACACAGTGTGTTTAAATGTCTTTTAAAGTTGAGATCTTCCTTTCAGAAACTGTGAATATCAGAGAGATATTCCCACGTATCCCCACATACAAAATTTCCCATTTTCTGAAATGAAAAATTCTGGCTTTTATCCAAAAGTTGTGATGATGAAAAATTTCTGAATATTGAAAAATGTCATCAAAATAAAAAAAAAAAATCATGAAAAATTCCATTTTCAATTGAACTCTCTTTTCTGAAAAGACAAAACAAACAAACAACCTTTTAATCAGCTCTATTAGTTTGGGGGGTTTTGTTTTGAAATTTGTTTTGCTTTGGGGAGGGCACAGGAAAGTGGATAAAAAGGAGTGATTTGCTGTGAATGGTGTCATTATTATGGATGATGGTGATCTTGTAACATCTGAATCCATGAAGGTTTGTTGGGGTATAGCTTAAAACATTTGGAAAGCTGAACCATTTGAAAAATTCTAGGAACCTGGTGTCTTTACACTTTAATAGTGCTGACACTTTTTATTAATGCTGTACTGCTAAAAGTCAACAGAGCAGCGTGGTACCTCATCTGCCAGGAAAACAGGATAAACAAAGGACATAAAGAGGAAATGTAGGTGACTCTTTTATAATCAGTTGCAAATTTATCCCTTTCAATATAATTTGCACTTGTGTTGTAATTGCTTTAATTATTTTTCAGTAATGTCTCTTGTGTTTCTTTAATTGACGCAACTCTGCTAAATCAAAGATCTGAAATTTTTCCAAATGGAAAAGACTACACATAGGTTTATAAAGCCTATTTTAAAAATAATGTGTGGCTTTTTAAAAACAAACAAACAAAATGCTTAGGAATTATCAATTCTGCAGGCACTATCCTGACCTTTTGTCCAACTGCCAATGTGCTTGTCAGATTAATATGTCTTCAATTCTTTTATTTATTTCGTATCTTGTTTCTGTGTTAGATTTTGTGATCATACAAGTTTTGTAGAATTACTAGAAAGAAACAATTCAAAGAAGTTCTTATGCTTACAATATTACCCAATAGTCCTTGGGGAAGAGTAAACATTACACCCGTTTTTTCACATGGGTGTATCAGATAATAATTTAGTATGTTTTTTAGATTTGTAGACATTCTACTCTTCAGTAGACTCACAAGTCAAGAATTTATAAAAAGTTGAATGGCATCTTATTTTTGCTTTCCAGAAGAAAGACTTGCTGTCAGTGGCCCGCATTGTGTCAGCTCATAATTCCAAGTTTTTCTGATTTCTATTATTTCAAGCATATTCCAGCCCTTCCAACTGCAAGGCAATGGGATAGAGAAGAATCAGTACAGATTGCTAGCTGAATTCTACAAGAAAAAAATCCCCTCTTGGTTTTGTTGCATTATGGGACACCCTCCCCATGGGTCACTGTAGTAAGTAAGCTCAACTCAGCTCTTCGTGAGTTGACAGATCTGAACACTGCCAACCTTTATCCTAAATATAAATCCTGATTTAAAAGGTGTGAGGCTCAGACATTCTGCATCTAAGAGGGACTCAGGGTTTGTTTAACTATAGGAATGCTGCCCAGAGTTTACCCAAACTTTATCCAGGACACCTAGCCTGGTAACACTGAGAGATCTAGGACAGCCTCAGCTATTGTAATTGGAAGTAAGTGCACCTGCAGTTTTACATGATTGAGACTGATAAAGGTACTTGATACAGAAGCAGGTGGCATTCTTCCAAATCTACTTGTATTGCTGCATGGTCTAGTAGCCATGGTAGCCTTGAAGAAGAGAGAACGCTCTGTTGAGAAGAAGCCTAAACCTATTGAAAATGAGTTATCTATTAGAGCTGGTCAAAATTTTCCTATCTAAACTTTTTTTTCATTAGAAAATTAGGTTCTTAACAAATGAAAATTTTAGCAGAAAGTATCTGCTTTCCTCAAAACAAAACTTTTTTGCTTTTCAGGTGTTTGGGTTCTTTTACGAAAAGTCAAAATTTCCAGGAAAAAAAAAATTTACCGGCTCAATTTTTTACATGAGGAGGATTTTCCAGTATAACTATACCAGTTCCTAATGAAATAAGTTATATAGGCAAAAGCACGTTTTTCTGGTATAGCTGCATGTAAATTATAGCTTTTGCTGCACAAAAATGTGTGTATTTGGTGTGGGGGTGAGGGCGGGGGGAGATCACACCACTAACTTATATTACTTTACTGATTAATGTTTTAAGTGTAGACCTGGCTTGACTTTCTGTTCTAAATTATGTCACCTCTCTTCCTTATTTATCCAAATTCTACAATGGGACTTCTAATACATACCCTCCTTGGTAAGATGTGTTGAGGTCTGTAGCGGGGTGACCACCCGCTCCTCTTCAGAAGGGCTTCAAACAGCCCTGGGAGAAGGCTGAAACAGGGACAGAGATTAAGGACAGCTGGGTCAGCTGACTGGGTAGCTGACCACAGCTGTGGCCAAGGCAATAAGGGTCCAGCTGGCCCTTATAAGAGGGCAGTGGGCTAGAGGCAAACAGTCTCTCTCTAGCCTTTGGCTGCTGGGGCTAAGCAGGGTACTGGGAATAGGTTAGGACTGGGGGAAGGGTAGAGGAGCTGTGGAGCTCTGACCTGGAAACCCCCCAGGCTGTGGGGCCTAGTTTATGGTCAACTAGGTACTGGGGTGCAGAGGGCAGCCCCAAGGGTAGGCAGAGGCAGCAGGTCCAACCCCCCTTGCCAGTGATGACTGGCGATGATACTGCAGTCTGCCCAGTGAACGGGGGTAGGTGGTGACTGGCAGTTGCCTAGACTGAGGCAAGGTGGGGATAGGGGGTGGGGGTTCCCCTGAGGAGGGGAGACCCAGAGATCTGTCGGGATACTGTAGGGGTGCAGCACCCCAGGTGAGAGGGCACCGGGGTCCGGGAGGGACACGGGGCCGACTGCAAGCGGCACTAGAGGCTGCAGAGGGCGCTCCGGTGACTGGTGAGCTGATTCCCCGGACGACCAGTAGGAGGCGCCATGGGGTGAGTTGCCACCCCGCTTACAAGGTCAATATATGAAAATAGTGAATACAGCACCCACTACCAAACTATCTGTGCACATTCTACACAGCTTAATGTGGGTCATTAGCATTTCCTGTTAAGAGGAGCAAAATATCCTATAGCCTACGGTTTTAGAGATGGCTAACAGGAAGAAGAACTAGCCAGAGAGCTAACAGCCCAATATTTCATGTTATATTCATTCAGAGGTCTGAGGAAAAATATACTTTGCAACTGATCTTAAATATGGCCAAGTTTGCCCTGATGTTTATTTTCAGAGGGTGTGAGTTTCAGAGTTATGTTCCTGCCACTGAGAATATTCCATCTCTAGCTTCAGCAAGTTTTGCCTCTGGAACCATTAGTTCCAGATGAGCATAAGTCACATGCAGAGAAGGATACGGCGAGTCAGTCCTTGAGTTCATGTTACATCTAGTTCCAGTAGCTTTTAGAGCCTCTTGCAGGAGTAAAGGAACAGATGACCGAGGAAGGTTTGCCACTGAGAGGAAAGGATGTAATCATCTTGTCAGCCTTAGGTCAAAAGAGGTATTTCTAACTATTGATGCAATCAGTGAGGATCAAATCCTGTGCAGTTTGGAATAGAACACAAGTCCAATACTCTCTGTTTTGTATTCTATTCGTATGCTACCAATGCACAAAATAAGTTTATAATGTTCAAAAATTTGCCTATGTTCTCCCAGGCTAAGAAGTGAAAATTTAATTTCATTCCTCAGGAGTCTGACCTGCAAGACCACAAAGTAATTAACCATTACTGACTGAAGTATGTTATATGGCTGAAGAAGATACTGCAGAGAGTATAGAACAATTATCTCCTGAGCTTTCCCCTGCTTTTTAATCATAAATTATGGAAGGTGAGAAGGAAGTGTTGGAAGAACATGGTTTGGATCAATGGTTTGGATAAGCATTATAGTGACATGTATCTGCAGACCCTCACACAGATAATAATACAAAATAAATTGTTCTTTTCATGGCACTTACAAAAAATCTAAATGTAACTACACTGTCCCTATAAATATTAAGTCATAGCAAACATTTGCTGTCCTCTGCTTTCCCAGCCCCTCACAATGAGAATGGCAGCCAAGTGATTCTTTCCAAGTATTTTTTGCACATAATTAGAATTAATACTCTAGACTCAGATTTCAAACACAGGCACCATAATAAGACACAGTGGATGCACAAATCGCTATTTGAAAACACATACTTAACATTGGTGCCAGTTCTAGAATTCAGATGTGGGATATGGTCATCTGGTTAAGGCATTCTTGTTTAACCCCTAGACGCCTCAGCTGTATACAAGCTAACCAGTATGTATTTAAAGTCACATACATATTACATGTGAGTGAAGTTCATGCATTAGGACAGAACAATCACAGTCACAAAAGAAAGTAAAATAAGCTTAGAGGCCTTCTGCTTAGTATGGATCACTGTCATAGGGCATCTGCCTCCCGTGTTCCTCTGCATGACCTCAGGATGGTCCTGCTAACAGCCTACTGCATTGATTTCCCTATTCTAGGCGCTTGCATTCCCCTGTGTCCCAGGAGCTGAATGCTTACCTATGTTCTCCATCATTATGTCAGAGGGCAGCCCCGCTGCGGCACCCTCCTTTGGCAGGGCATGGCACACCCTTTCTGATTTTCTCCTTTCTCCCAGAATCCTCATTAGCTCCACACAAGCCCTCAGAGTATAAATAGCTCTTTGTGGGGTTTATTTATTACAAAAGTCCCACAGCTATAATCCAGAATTCCCCAGCACTGTCTCAATATTTCAGTCCATCCACACACCAAGTACAGCTCCAATCTCTCTCACCATGCTCTGGCTCTCTGATACAGTTCCAGAGTTTCTCACCCCATTTAGATGCTCAGGTATGGCACCAACATCTCTCCCCAGTACACCTCCCAGCCCCACCTGCTGGGGTAATTTTCCACCTCAGTTCTTTCTTTTCCCAGTGCAGACCCAGCTGTTGGCCAGAGACATCTTGACTCATTCACCAGCCTACAGCCCTTTCTGACCCTCAAAGAGCCAACAGACATCCTCCACTGCTCTTCTCAGCCTTTAGCTCTTTCCAGCCATGGCGCTCTGGCCAGCAGAAGTTTGTAGGTGTCCTGTTGACTGCTTCTCTGCCTTCTGCTTTCACCTAATATGACTCTGCTGCTCGGTGGGGACATCTCTACTCCTCCAAGGGCATCCCCTCCATGAAGGTCTCTGCCCAGAACTCCTCCTGGAAAGGACAAGTTTCAGCAGCCATGCTATTAGCCTGCACTTTTCTCCAAGTCTGGCCAGCGCTGCTAGATGATAGTGAGGGGGGAGCATGGACTCTCCCTGCGCCCTCCCACCACACCCCTACACAAATCCCCTCCATTCCATCCTCCCAACTTTGGAGTCTCTAGTGAAGTACAGAAATTGTGTTTGGCCAAATTATGGTGGACCCCTGTGTAAGGGCACATAGAGGGGAATGGGGATGTTTCTTGCATTCTCTCCCCCACTTTATGAAGCCCTTTTTTTCAGGGCTAGCCCTGGTGAGTCAACAAAAATAGAAATACTGATGAGAAAATTCTTCTTTTGTACCAAAAACTTTCTAGACTAAAGGGATAGTGTCCTAGGTGCAGGATTGGATTCATTAGAACCAAGTGTCTCATCGGGAACTGTTTAGCGGCATCAGTAATAGCAGGAAGCTCAATTTTCCATTTCCCCTACTGAATGTGTTGAAATCTCCAGCAGCAGGGCTGGAACTTTTGCCTACTATTGGTAAGTAGCAGGAAATCTATAGAAATGGCAAGAGCCAGCTTGCACACAGCTGGGAGAAAAGGTGTCCCAACCCCCAGAGGCTGTCCAGAATCCTGAGTATAGCCCCCACAGATGCTATGTGCCACGTGAGATGGCATTTGCTTCATCCACCTTTCACTCTAGCATAGCAAGTGCAGCTGACTGGGCACAAGAGGGGAGGATATCTCACACCTTATAGAATGGGAGCCTACGAACCTTGGAGGAATTCTGGCTGAGGTTATGAAAGATATTATAACCATCACACTTTCATTTTAACTAAGAGGAATCTATCAATAATTCAGGTGTTAAATTTTTAACTACTCAATTTTTTACCTCCAGCAGATGTTGCTGATCCATTTTCCTATCTTACAGTTGCTTGCAATGGAAAACAAAATACAGGGGCAGCTCTCCAAAGAAGCTAGAGGTCTGGCATCAGCTGCCAGAGGGCTGTGTATGCATTCTGGTGAGTCTTAAGGTATTACGAATATTAATATCTTGACTATCTAAAGGCTTGAGGCACAGAAGAGCTTGCAAAATTTGTGAGAGAGAACAGAATCCAGAAGTTAGGATCTGTGCCCATGCAGGCTGCCTTTGAGACTCTGAGATCTGTTCCTCCCCCGCCATGCTCCTCCCTCAGACTTCCCCCTTCACTTGCAGTTTTCTTGGAAGAGAAACCCAATGCCCCTGGTGCTTAAAGCTTTTGAAAATAAAAATAGCTGCCATTAATGTTTTGCATCTTACTATTAGCAACACAGAACATCTAAAGTAATACAGAAAGATTTATGTTGCTGTGAAGTCTTTGAAGTGTTTTTTGCATTCAGTCCATTAGGAGAAAAAGTAGCAAAGACTCTGAGCCTTTATAAGCTTTTTTCATAGATTCCAGGGCCAGAAGGGACCACTGTGATGATCTAGTCTGATCTTCTGCATAACACAGGCCACAGAACTTCCCCAAAATAATTCCTAGAGGCTATCTTTTAGGAAAACATCCAATCTTGCTTTTAAAATAGTCAGTAATAGAAAATCCACCATGATCCTTGGTAAATTGTTGAGATGATTAATTAGCCTCACTGTCAAAAATTTATGCCTTGTTTCAATGCTGTTTATACAAAATGAGCCAAAGAATGAGGAAAAAGTAACTTTTGCACATTAGAATTTGTAGGTGGCTGATAACAAGAATATCTCTCAACAATGAATCATACACCTGAAAAAAGATTCTCGTCTAGCACTGGGAAAATTTCATAGCAGCTAATAGCTTTGACAGCTCCCTAACAGACACAGTGTCTAGTTAAAAAAAACAAAACAAAAACCCTCTTTTAGATGACATAATTGCAACTCACAGAAAAATGCCAACAAACTAAATACACAGAACCAAATTCAGTTACACATATCGACACAGTTGAAATCAGTACATGATACCGAGTGTGAAATTTGGCCCATAAATACCAATTCTAAATGAGTAAAAAAAGCTGTGGACTCTGAAAATGAAGTTTTCACTTGTAATAACCAGTGTCCTCCACCTTTATGTGCCAGCTGTAAGAATAATTCTTCTTTTAAAGAGACTTCCTTTGAGTCACATCATTGTGCAATTCTTCCACAACTTTTAACACTTTTTAGCTTACAGTCTCATATATAGTGAAAATAAAATCTAAGCTTTCATTTGAAAATCCAGACTAGTTCAACAGGAGGCCACAATTTAAAGAATCTCAGAGAAATGTATCTGCAGTTATATGACTGTGGAAGAAAATAAATCCTCACTCTCAGATTGGATGCACATGATGTATGAAGTATTCCTGGACAAATATCTTCACCAGATCAAACACGCTGCAGTGAGTCTAACCAGAATGAAATTGCACAAAACTCTGAAATTTACTTCAGCTCTATTAGTTACTGTATGTTTAGGATATAAGAGGCACAAGGATCCTCTTTAATTTACTCTTTGTCTTGCCCCTTTGAAAAATGCCCATATCCAGTAGAACCTGGATCTTTTTAAGGTTTAAAAAGGCCGGTTGCATTCACTACCACCACCACCAGAAATCCTTACCAGTCCTCAAGCATGTGCTCTTCAGGTAACAGCCTCCTTGCTTGCAGTTCTTGACTTGATCATCAAGTTGAGAACCAGCAGTAGAAGGAAGCAGATCGATTGGGAGCACATTTCTGCAGGGTCAGTAAGTAGAGAGCAGGAGCAGGAAAGGGGTATTTTTTGTTGGGAAGGGAGCTGGGATCGGATCAGAATTGAGAGGAGTGTCAGATTAGTGTACTTGGGGAAGGAAGATATGGAAGTACTGTATCAGTAGGCTGAAAAGGTAGGTAGTCTCTTGTGAGGAGGGAACAAAAAGGAATCTGCAGTTGGAAGGCTGGGCTGGGTTCTTGGTGGGAAGAGGAGCTGAAGACCAGGGGAAAAATCCTGACCCCATTCAAGTTAATGACAAAACTCCAGTTGACTTTTGTGAATGAGGATTTCACTTAATATACATAGCTTACATTTCTCTGTCCTCTAATGGTGCATTCTTTGACATTGGTTGAGATGTAAAGTCAAATTAAACATAATTTTAATACATGTCTGGATTTGATATTATGATTCAGACTGTGGCCTGGTTTGTGCAGTCATGCAGAGGTCTATGGAGACATGAGATGCCCTCTTATGAACTTTCCCTGGATAACTATACCACCCACCCACCTCCAGCACAAGTGGGGAAGGAGACTCCGCAGAGGCACTGCATTCCTCTCTATGTGCAGGTGGCCAGGAGGTGCCAAGAGGGGTGAGGAAGAAGTTCTATCTCATTGCACAAGAGCTATGGACTATACCTGGTTCAACTTCACTAAACTCATTGTACAAGCGTGAAGTTTAATTCTGCCTTTTGCAGGGGACAGACTGAATACAGTTGTGGATCAAAGAGGATCCAGTATGATTTTTTTTTTTTAACATAGAGGGGGACCTGTAATGCCCCACTGGATTTTTTTAGGTAGATATTTTGGGAGAACATCTGATTTTAAGGCATTCAGAGAATCTAAAATAAAACTGCATTTTACTCTTACAAAAGAACATTGCACAGACATTTTGCTATAGTAAAATGATAGCTCCCTAGCCCTAATACACTGCTGGAGATGGAAAACCTATCTTGGCATTCATTCTTTGTTGGTGGTGTAAGAGACCTGAGAGTTACTGGGCAGAGTGACTGATTTGTATGAATAAGGGATTAAGACTGGTGCTACAGTAGATGTGATGCCTGAATTTGTGTCATAGGATATAAAGATTAAAGGTTTAGTAGATTTAGATCTGAATATAAGACAACTGGATTGGATTTTTTAACTCTTTATTTCCCTTTTGTATGAAATTATTAGCATGCAAACAGCATTCTTTCTTCTCTTTAATCATTAGTGGTATTTTGTATCTTGTACTGATGGATTTATTAGAACATGTCTTCTGATGATGTTTCTTATGGGATGTTTTATTTCCCAATAAAAATTCTTAATAAAAAAAGAAGTGATAGGAAAATCAGTTTAAGTAAAATAAATGCTTTTTGAAACTTGAAAATCTTCAGTTATTGTTCTGTCGTTTATATGTCATACTGCAGTTAGTTTCAGCTAGAACCAAAACTGTTTGTAAGCACCTGTCGCGATGAGGACCCAATCCTACTAACTTGGGGCAAATGTAAAACAAAGAAATAATAATACCAAAATTCAGTGAGAGAAAATATTTCTAAACAGATTTGTCTGAAAATCTGACTGGAAGCTTTTCAAAGAGGCTTGGATAATACTTGGTAAGCACCCAAATTTCTGGATAATGAATTAAATGAGCATGATTGGCTAAAAGAATACTTCAAACAGGATATACTATGAAGTTTTGATCTAAAATTTTCTTATAATCTTCCCCGATTGCTCACCTTGTT
Source organism: Dermatemys mawii (assembly GCA_007922305.1). Lineage (NCBI taxonomy): Eukaryota > Metazoa > Chordata > Testudines > Dermatemydidae > Dermatemys > Dermatemys mawii. The sequence goes on from ML677340.1 coordinate 25,391,233, forward strand.
AAATTTTTATTTAGCCTGATATGCCACTATAATTTACTGCATCGTGGGATGATTCTGATCTTAGGCTGATTCTACACTGGTGTAACTTCAGCCAGTGAAAGGAAGTAAGTGAGATCAGCACCAGATCACATTTATGTAATTTTCTTGACTTTGGGTCTAATAGAAGAATTTTCATGAATGGGCTCAAAGTAAAGAAAAAGTAAAAAAGCAAATTATGTCATTTTTAATAAACACAATTGCATCAGCTACTTATTAATCTTCTAATCAAAATTTCTGTTCCTCTCAATGCATCATATGTTACTAAGGTCAAAGGGAGCCCTGTGCAAGGAGCACTTCCAGGAATAAACCCCATATGTGTATATTAGTTAAAATGTTAATTTTCAAAGGCTACTTCTCAAAGTTGTTGTTGGGTTTTTTTTAATCAATAATTGTTGAATTGTTAGATGATTCATCAGTCAAATCCTGGCCCTATTGAAGTCAATAGCAAAATTCTCATTGACTTCTAAAAGGGCAGAATTTCACCTCTTTCCCTCCTACCCCCATGTGTATATTTAGCAGGGCTCCCTAGAAGAATGCAGTTCTGTAGGAATTAGGTTAGAATTTCATGTTACTTTAGTGAAAGAAGCCTACTCAAATTTGATTATTATAAGGAATTAAAACTAGAGGGTCACAAACTTTGTTGCTTCTGTAGACTGAGTTCATTGCACACACCAGGGACTCCTTGCACCCTTCCATAAGCTCCCTGTTGTCCACCTTCCCATCCCCCTTCTCTTTCAGAGGGTTGGTGCAACTCCCCTCACTTTCCCTCATGCCATGCTCTATATGCACCCTTCCCCACCATTATTATTTCTCTTCTTTTTCTCTAGGAGATGAGTCATTCAGAGTGTCAACATGTTAAATGCTATTGGAAGGATATATGTAGTGGTGGTGTAGCCATGTTGGTCCCATGATATTAGAGGGAGAAGGTGGCTAAGGTAATATCTTTTATTGGAAAGACTAAATTGGGATGATGGATGGAGATACGTTATTCTGGAAGGTATCAGAGGGTGTCATCAACTAGTTGTTTGATCTATAGACAGTTGCAGAAGTACTTGCAGCTGTGGCTTTCCTCAATAAATTCTAGAGACTCCTCCACTTCTTCCCTTCTAGTTTTCCAGTTCCCTATGCACACACGCTCAAACCCATAGGGTTCTGCCTAGAACATTCCCTGACAGTTTAAAATGGATCAGAAGTGGTATTCCAAAGTTGTTAAGTTACATTCAAACACAGAAATGCTATCAAGCACATAATGTGCTTAGATTTCCAGAAAGCCTTTGACAAGGTCCTTCACCAAAGGCTCTTGCATAAATTAAACTGTCAAGGGATAAGAGGGAAGATCCTTTCATAGACTGAGAACTGGTTAAAAGGCAGGGAACAAAGGGTAGGAATAAATGGTAAATTTTCAGAATGGAGAGGGGTAACTAGTGGTGTTCCCCAAGAGTCAGTTCTAGGACCAATCCTATTCAACTTATTTATAAATGATTTGGAGGAAGGGGTAAACAGTGATGGGCAAAATTTGCAGATGATACTAAACTGCTCAAGATTGTTAAGACCAAAGCAGACTGTGAAGAACTTCAAAAAGATCTCACAAAACCAAGTGACTGGGCAACAATGGCTAATGAAATTTAATGTGGATAAATGTAAAGTAATGCACATTGGAAAAAATAACCCCAACTATACATACAATATGATGAGAGCTAATGTAGCTACAGCTAATCAGGAAAAAGATCTTGGAGTCATCATGGATAGTCCTCTAAAGCAGGGTTTCTCAAACTGGGGGTCACCGAGCACTCCCAGGGGGGTTGCGAGCTCCCGGCACCGCTAAAAAGCCACCAAATGAATTACTTCTGCATTCAATGGCTTTTCAGCGGACATGCCGAGCTATTTCAGGAGTGCTCGGCATGTCTCCCAAAAATAGCCACCGAATGCAGAAGTAATTCATTCAGCAGCTTTTCGGTGGACATACAAAGGGTCCACCGCGGCAGCTGCCCAATGAAAAAGGGGTCTCGGTTCTCAGAAGTCTGTGAACCGCTGCTCTAAAGACATCCATGCAGTGTGCAGTGGCAGTCAAAAAACAGGATGTTAAGAATCATTAAAAAAGGGATAGAGAATAAGATGGAGGATATCTTATTGCCCTTCTATAAATGCATAGTACACCCACAGCTTGAATACTGCATACAGATGTGGTCTCATCTCAAAAAGGATATACTGGCATTAGAAAAGGTTCAGAGAAGGGCAACTAAAATGATTAGGAGTATGGAACAGATCCCATATGAGGAGAGATTAAAGAGGCTAGGACTTTTCAGCCTGGGAAAGAGGAGACTAAGGGGGAAAACGATAGAGGTATATAAAATTGAGTGGTGTAGAGAAAGTGAATAAGGAAACATTATTTACTTGTTCCCATAATAGAAGAATGAGGGGCCACCAAATGAATTTAGTGGGCAGCAGGTTTAAAACAAATAAAAGGAAGATCTTCAAACAGTGCACAGTCAACCTGTGGATCTCCTTGCCTGAGGAAGTTGTGAAGGCTAGGAATATAACAGGGTTTAAAAGAGAACTAGATAAATTCATGGAGATTAAGTCCATTAATGGTTATTAGCCAGGATGGGTAAGGTATGGTGTCCCTAGCCTCTGTTTGTCAGAGAGGGGTGATGAATGGCAGGAGAGAGATCACTTGATCATTGCCTTTTAGGTTCACTCATTCCGGGGCACTTGGCATTGGCCACTGTTGGTAGACAGGATACTGGGCTGGATGGACCTTTAGTCTGACCCAGTACGACCATTCTTATGTTCTTATGCTGAGTTTTGGCTTCACAAGCTCAGCCAATAATTGTATGTTTGTGCACTGTTATACAGCAACACTATCCACTAAATAATGTTACTTTTTAAATATTATGTAAACAGCAATATGGCACACTGAAATATATTGTCCACAGTCTCTATTGGTTACCAACGTATGAGGCATAGTTTAAACAATGAAGAATAAAAAATGGATTTCAGACCAAAATTTTCAGAACTGGTACCTAAAAGTAGGAACATGATTTTTAAAATTTTAGTCCTTAAAGTCTTTAGCCTTTTGAACACAATATGAACAAACTTTATTCTATTCATGCTACCCTAGAGTCTTAGCATATGAGAGACTCTAGATTTTAATTTTTAAAGGGAGTGTCCTGACTAGCATTACTTGTCCGCTACTGAGACAAAAGCTATGTGATTGTGACAGTCAAAATCTTTTCTAATGCTATAGACCAAAAAAACCCATAGTTTTAAATGAATAATTACATACAATTGTCTATTTTTAAATACGATGACTACTATAATGACAATCCTCCAGATAAACATATATATATAATTAGTGATTACAATACAGCTATAACCCATCACCACTTATTATTATAAAACCATAAACTATTATTCAGTACACTATAAAATTCAAAATCTAATTGAAAGTGCTAGTTTAGCATAGTTCCCACAAGCCATCATTCTTTAATATTGTGAAATGAATGAGGTTTTGGTGGAGCTATTAATTGATACTGACAAGCAATAACCAGTGGAATGAAACTCCAATTATGAGAGGCAATTAATCACATTTACTGTCATCTGTGGTGTCAAATAAAATTCAATAAAATTCTAAACAGTAAAAAAAAAAAACGGAATTTATGCCTCATGTTTTAATTCATTTCATGGAAATCAGACTGTCTTTTGTTGTGGTAATCAAACAATTACAAAAGGGCTATTTCACTACTGATTTTGTTGTATTCTCCAATTTTTTTTAAAAAAACCTGTTTTTATTTCTTGACGTAGACTTATACCATATTGCATATTTGTTTCTAAGGCAGTCTATATAGTTAGTAGCTTAACTGGTTTTTAAAAATAAAAATGTCCTAGTCCTATGTGTGCATTTCAGCCACAATACAGGACAACACTTAAACATATACTTAACTTTTAACATGTAGACATAAGCATATGCTTATGCGTGCTCCTGAATTGGGCTGCTTTCCTGAATTGTGGCCTTATAGCACATTCACCACTGTGACTTCTGAATGATAGCAAAATTATTCAAAGCAAAATTCAGTCAGAAGTAATTCATTCCCCATCCATTTATATAATTGTTTTAGTTTGCATGAACCTGTAAATGGTTTCTAAATTCTGTTCCTTTTTCCAAGAACAGTTGCCAGTCAATGAACTTAAACAGGCCTTTCAAACAACACATTTTGATATTCAAATGGGTACAAAAGAATGTAAAGCAGTTTCGTACCTTAATAATTGATTTGACTGGCCCAATGTAAAATTCAGACATCACATTTAGATGCCATGTTTCCAAAGTGGGCTCAGTGTCATTTGACATAACATTTTTAATAATGTTCTCTAGAAGTTCTTCCTTTATTTATATCAAAGTGCCAGCCAGAAAAGGTTACTTGAGAGCAGTGTAAGGCAGCCCCTAGTTCCCAGGCGATGTTCACTCTGTTCTGACCTGTGGCAATCTCAGTCTCTGTTGGGTGGGCAGCTCCAAGCACAAACTTAGCCAACCATTTGCCATGAGAGTATGAACAATTGTTTATGATATAAATAGGTAGCACTGACTAAAATTTGACAGTGTAAAAACATCTGGATTCAACTTCTGCAGAGAATAGTTTCAGTTCAGAAAGTCAAAGAAATCCGAAATATTTTCTTTAATATTTTGCTGGTCAATGGTAGCTTTATCTGCCCTTTCTATTCCATCAGCACTAGGAGGCCTTAAAATGAATCAGCAGAGCAGAAATAACATCTGCTCACTCTACTCTGTAATATCCAACAGAACCATCTTCGTGTAAGAAGCACATGAGAACTGACAGCTGAAGGAGTAATACATGTCTGAGGAAATCCTAAAATAGACACAATTGTATTTAGTTAGGTCTTGGGCACTTCCAAAACACATTCTTTCCAACCACTGAAGCTGTATTAAAAAAAAATATTGCAATAAAAGTTTAAACTAAAGAGGCCAATGTGCTAAAAAAAATATCCTATTCTGATTTATATAGTAAGTGTAATAACTTGCTCTATTTTTAAATATAGTATCTCATCCAACCCCAGCAGACATGAGGATCAATCATTATAGTTTTATAACAGCTAACATAATATGTAATTAGGTCAAGTCTTTGGATCCCTTGCTGTTTAAAATTCTATTATGAGGGCGCCATCACCCATAGCCTACTAGGTTATTTAGTGCCACTACTAATAGATAAGTGTGCCTTTTTCCACTAAATATATTTGAATTTTTTTGTTTGAAATATTTGACCTCTTTTAATTAATTTAAGTAAAGAAAACTCTAAAAATACTGCACATAACTAATATAATCAATAAAGGCAATGGCTTTGTCAAAAATCAAATTAATGACACCATCAAGGTAATCTCAACTGTGTTGAGAAAAAGTCTTTGGAGATTGCCATTTTCCGCTACTGAAGTTAAGACTCTCACATTTATTTTTCTTTGATGTAGTTCTGGATTGTAAAGCCTGCATCATGACTGTGTGCCAAGTTGTAAAAAAAGAGTCCCTGAGTTATGATAAAATGATTGTTGCATAGGGCATTATTTGACCAACAACTGGTATTATTTGTAACCTTAATTTGAATTTAACTCCATTTCATACCAGTAAAGGGCTTCTGGTGGTGTGGGTTTTTTTTTTTTCAAATTACTCATTTCTCCTTCTAAAAAGTTCTTGCTTCAGTACCAACTTTGAACACCCACACTGAAAATTCCTGACAGCACCTTCATCCTATGTTTTAGCACAGAAAATTTTGTTGCCAAGGTAACTGACTTTATCAGAGTAAAAAAAATTTAAAATATTCAAATCTCAAGGATGTAAGTTCTAAACTTACTGGGGTAAAACAAATACTAATTCTGCCAAACACTATTTATAATGATGTGAAGTCAAACATAACTATTCTACAGGGGAAAAATCTATAATCTTCAAAATAAACATTTTCTGTTTTTTAATATTGCATATTTTTAAAAAACATATTTTGGACTATTTCACAAATGGTTTATAAAGCAGATGATATGGGTCAAAAATTTACTATTTAAACCCTCATCCATCAATTCACCCATATTCAAAACTCCCGTTGGGTTCCAAGCAGTACCACACTTGAAATAATTGCAGATCTGGCTCTAATTATACAGTATTTTTTCTTTATGATATCTTTGGAGTTTTTTGCTCTTACTGAAGACATTTTCAAGAAAACAGAATCACTCATGCTTCTGATTCCCCATTGAATAATAACCCGCTGCTGGTGACATCATAATCATTCTACCACATCTGATGTCCAGAAACAGGATTATGACTGTAAGTGGCAAATAAGTATGATTGACTCTACTGAGAAGTTGTGGGAAACTGTTAGTTTATACAATATAGAAAATGTTATGGCTGTGCATTTATTTTAGATAAATCATGTAAATATACATGTGTAAGCAGTGTCAGGAATGAGATATATTCTGACATCTGGTGGCGTACTATGGGAATTGCGGTGAGTTATGGAAAATAGCTTTGGGGCTGATCAATTTGCATAGATACACCCACTGCACCTAGCCTGAGCCCACAGCAGCCCACATGGCCACTTCGGCTGATGTGGGAGCCCCAGTTTCTATGTTGTTGGGGCAGGATATATAAAGTGATGCTACCCTGATTATGTGAATGAAGGACTATGGACATGTACTTGGCCCTTGTTATGATGGAGGGACTTGCCATCATCTAGGTAGCACTCACTGGGCAAGGGCCAGGCATTTCAGAACATGCTGAGATTGAGAGAGAGGCTGGGGACAAGCACCTATACCTTTTGGTGAGGGCTTTGTCTGAGGGCCCACAGGCTTATTGCACAGTGCCTCTCTCCACTGTGGAAAGTCAGAGTTAAATTTTGCTTCCATTAGGAGCCTGGGTTCAGACTGCTGAGCTGAAATCACTTTAGGCTCACTTGTGCACCTGCACTAAGGCTCCCCTGCTATATGCTGAAATCACTTAAGAGCTGAAATCTACTAAGAGCTAAAGAAATCACTGAGCACTGTCTTAAGTCGGGGGGGCCTGAAAAGAGTGCAGAGTGGCTGGTGCAGCAGAGCAGTCCATGTGTTGGCTAGCAGGACGGCTCGCGGAGTAGTTGGTGCTGCTGGCGGAGTTGTTGGTGCCGCAGAGCAGTCCATGTGTCAACTAGCGGAGCTGTTGGTGCTGGTGACGGAGTGACTGGCACTGCAGAGCTGTCCGTGTGTCGGCTAGCGGAGTAGTTGGTGCTGCTGGCGGAGTGGCTGGCGCAGCAGAGTGGTCCGTGTGTTGACTAGCGGAGCCGTTGGTGCTGCTGGTGGAGTGACTGGCACCGCAGAGCTGTCTGTGTGTCAGCTAGCAGGACGGCTAGCGGAGTGACTGGTGCCGCAGAGCAGTTCGAGTATCGGTGAGCAGAGCAGCTAGCAGATCAACTGGCAGAGCGGTTCGTGGGATGGCCAGCGGAGCAGAGCGGATTGCAGTGAGGGCTGCAGCGGAACCCCACGGAGAGGCGGCGCAGTTGGCCTCGGACTACGTAAGGTGCCCCTTGCCCTATCCTCCATTTCCACCCAGGCTGGGAGGTAAGACTCTGCCGATTGACTTTTGAACTCTGCACTGACCAAGAACAGAGACTCTTGGGCTGTTGGACTTTTGGGACTATTGAGTGACTTTTTGGGGTTGTGGAACTCAAGAGCCAAAGGGAAGGCCACGGCCTATTTGCTAGGAGGGGGGCTTCTGGTTCACGGTTTGGTTTATTAATCTTGTTCGTGGTGTTTCCTCAATATAATGCCACATTGTTTCTCCCTGTTATTAAAAGGCTTTTGGTACACTCAGACTCTGTGCTTGCGAGAGGGGAAGTATTGTCTCTTACAGATGCCCAGAGGGGTGGTGTATGGTTGTCCCAGGTCACTGGGTAGGGGCTCGAGCCGGTTTTGTATTGTGCTATTGGAATGAAACCCATGGATACTGAACCCGGCCCTTGTTGCTGCCAACTCTGATGGGCAGAAGGGTTACACATGCAAATTTTAGGTGCAGTACTTGAGCTGCCACCTATTCCACTATGAACTCAGCTGGACTATTCACATGGGTAAATATTTGCACTATCAGGGCTTGAGATAAGCTTCCCTCTGCTTCATACCAATGAATACCTTGGGTAAAATTTACAAAAAAATACTTGTAGCCCTGCTCATTTATCTATTGAATTCAATGGCAGTAATTGAAGTGGTGTCAAGGATCCTAATGCTATGTCTACATTGGAGCAGGGAGCATGCCTCCCTGTCTGCTACCTCTGCTTAAGCTACTGCTCAAAAAAAAGTAGTGTGGGCATTGTGGCACTATTTACCTGAGTCTAAGCCCAATCCCCTAAGTCTGAGCTCAGGTAGCTAGCCCGAGCTGCTGCCCAGGCTACAAAGTTCACACTGCTATTTATGGTGAACTAGCTCAAGCAGAGCTCGCTCAAGTCTTTCTACCGAGTCTGGGAAGCAAGCTCTCAGCTGCAACATAAACATATCCTCAAACTTGAGCATTGGGCCATGAGACTCTAAATATACCTCTTTGGCGACTTCAATATGAAGAGATGACTGTTCTGATATTTTCTTACTACCAATGTATTTTATAAGCAGTATGGCTTCTCCATTCATTTCTAGATGTAAACGCTTAAATTGTTTATATAATAAAATGCCATTGTGACATACAATGGTATTAAGAGCCAAAACTCTTATGTTGAACATGCAACCACAAAAGTTCAGCTGGATGAAGACCGTTCTTTCTGGTGTTGTATAATGAGGATTATTTTAATTTAAAATATATGTCATGATAGAATAATTTGCCTTAAGGGAATAATGACACATTATCAATAAGTCCAGATTTTTATCTCCAGAAGTCTTAGGACCTCTCAGATACATGGCTGCAACGCACATTGATTTAGAGATTGAATCTGCACGATTCTGAGCACTCTAGCCTTGATCCAGGAAAACACTTAAGCACATGCTTAACTCTGAGCATCACAACAATCTCATTGACTGTAATGGTATACTCATATTCCTAACGTTAAGCATAGATCTGAATCAGTGCTCAACATCTTGCACAACTGAACACTTAATGCTGTGGGCCAAATCCTGTAATATTTATTCTGGTAAAATTCCTACTGAACCCAATGGGACTTTGGTTGACCCATGTACTTTTATGGTCCCCATTACCATAATATCCTTCAAAAATACTGAACGCTTTTCAGGCTGAAGAAGAAATGGCTTGATTAGTTTCTAGGTTTTTTGTTTGTGTGTGAGGGTATGGTTGGTGGTTGTTTTTTTTTGTCTGAGCAGAAGGAGAAATTCTGAATGAAAGCTAAGTTGAAGAAATGAGTTGTGCATGTAGTTCCCAAAGCAGCTATGTTCATGGTCTTTTTTGCTTCTTATGGACCGTAAAAGTTGCACTTCCCTCTAGTGATTGACAGTTCTGTTGTTCCAGGGGAACATAATTGTCATGGGAGATCATGGCTGCAGTGGGAAAGAATCTCTTGGGTACCTAGGGTCAATCCTATGGGAGCCTTTGACTATGGGACTTGCATTATATTATAAATTATAGCTTAAAAGTCAAAACAAAATTAAAACAAAATATTTCTACCTTAGAATGAAACACATTGATAAGGTTATTTCAATGTTTCCAAAACAAAATATTTTAGAAAGTTTGCTTTGTGGCACATTTCAAAATTTCAACTTTTTAATGTGATCGGGGATTAAAGGAAATTTTGACATGTCAGAACTTCCCACTGAACTCTAGGTGAGTGGAAAATGAAGGTGCAAGTGGGGGAATAATTTTCTTTTAAAGGTACAGATATTAGGTTGCTTAGGCCTGTGTAACAGATGTGTAACTTTCCTATTGAGGTAGGGGTAGCACATAGTATCACAGATCTGGTCAGCTTCTCCTTGCTGACAATTCATCAGATTGTTGCGAGAGGATCGAGCTTCTGGATTGTCTGTACTTTAAGCCTCTGGAACAATGGTGGGCAACTTGTGGCCTGTGGGCTGCATGTAGCCCATCAGGATAAACTGATTGTGGACCGTGAGACATTTTGTGGACATTGACTGTCCACAGGCACAACCCCCGTAGCTCTCAGTGGCTGCAGTTCACTGTTCCTGCCCAATAGGAGGTGTGGGAAGCAGCGTCTGGCACGTTCCTACATATTTGACTAAATATGTAACATTTTTTAGTAAATTAATTTGACATGTTGTAAAAGGAGGGTGGTTTTTGTGCCTGAAAACTGCTCATTTGCTCTAATTTCAAAATAGAATGATGAATTTAGGATCCTTTTCTTTAAGACTTTTCAGTAAATTATTTTTTCATGATTAGTTCTACCCATTTTTTAGATGATTTTTTTGTAGCTGTGCATCTGGAGTCTCATCTTCAGAGATTACTGGATTAATGTTTTCTGTAGATTGCCACAGAAAATCTGATGGACAACTGCGTTATGACGCGTACAGAATTATTCATGACATTTCCTGACTTTGATTTCTTTTGGATTGTCCATAGGACTTTCATATAAGATAGTTACCAATTTCTTCCTTTTCAAATGTTCCTGATAGAACTGAACTATATTTAGAAAGAGGAAGATAATTGATTTTTCAGTTCAGTGGATGAACCAAAAAATCTCCCCCATAAATTCATGTTGGGATGATCCAAAATGACAAATTTTCAGTTTTTCACTTAAACAAATTTTTTGTTTTAAATTGAACAAAACAAAATACTTTGGGTCATTTTGGGGTGTTTGTCTCCCCCATTTTCGTTAAATTTCTCTCCCCCAAATCTAGTTAAATTTCTAAATGCTGCTTTGAATCAAAATGTTGAAAGATTCATTTAAAAAATGTCAAAACAAAATGTTTCTCTTTTCTTTAGAATCCCCTCCCTTTTTTTGGAGCAAAAAACATTCTCCAAATGCCACCCAAATTTGCAAATAGTTCGTCAATCCAAAACTGCATTTTTTTTTGTGAATAAACTATTCACTGAAAAATAAATTGCCCAGCTCTAATTATATTTTCTGTTCAGTTGCTGGAGAGGGCTACAGAATCTATCCAGTCTCCAATATTCACTTTTCCCTGCCAGTCTGCCCCCAGTTACATATTTTATTGCTCTAATAAAGAACTACGCACCTTCTGATTATTATTCTGTACACCTTGAAAGTGTTCAGTTCTCCTTTAGTCTTCAGCGCACTCCCCAAGGAAATACAAAATAATAATGTGCCATATGGCAAATGGAATCAGCTGCAACTCCATGCTGCATCTTCTGTCACATGGTATTTTAGAATATGACCATCTCAAGTTTGCATTTGATGAACATTGCATTTCCTCACATAATTCTGACTCTGTACAGTCTGCTGCTTTTCCCACTAGAGGCATCCTTGTCACTACTATTAATCTTTTCTTATATCTAAATAAAGGATAGGTATTTTGCTGAAATTCACAGTGCACAAAGTAAAAAAGATGTAGAAATAGCTCAGTGGGTGGTAATTTTAATAAATGGCACACAGTGCCATATGTTTGCATTAATATAATAGTTGTGTAACCATATGCATTCTGCTTTCTCAGTATTAATGTGTATTTTTATTATGAAATAATAAATAATCATATAAGTAACTTGGGAATGTTGGCTGAATGATCACTTTAAAGTGTTGTTTATGCTTCTAGGCACCGCTCATGTAATGCCATAGTGCACCTAGGTGCTGGAGTTGGGATTATTCGTGCTTCAAAGCAAATCAAATGCATGTTTAATATCAGAAGAAAGTATGTTTGTACTTAATGCAGAGAAAATATTGCTCAGGAACAAAGTCCAGCATGTGCATGTGTGTGTGCACGCACACACCTGTGATCCTTGTAATCCCTTTATAATCAGAATAAGCTTCAGTCACCTTACATATTGTTAGGTAATGGTCTAAATTGCTTACCTGACTTAGAAAGTGTTCCGTTTTTCTCTCTCTGTTAATTGCTCTTCTTTGCTTAGCTGTGCCATGCCCATAATTTCATAATTCTTCATTCTGTGCCATTTTTCATCTCGCCTTCTCCACCTCATATCGAACATGTGCTGGTTGCATATTGATAAACCTGTGTCGGAAAATAGCCAAAAGTTATATAGGGATAAGCCAGAGTTTTTATTTTGTATTATTCATGTATCTTGCATGAAAACAGATTTACAGCAGGATGTTAGCTATTTGTAAAGAGAGCTCCAAGGGCCATGTTCTAATGTCAAATAAGAAGTTGGTACATGTGAACACTGTTGTAATTTATATGGCTAAGCAGCTTAAATCCACTCACTTGAGTAACACAATGCATACAATGTCCTTTGGTGGGATAATGCAGTAAATGAGATATGCAGGAACAATAATAGAAGTGTTTTCATAAAATAAATTGTGGAGATTTATAGAAAATAGGAGCATCTTGCCTACAGGTAAATAACTGCTAAACTGCAGCCTAGAAGCACAAGTAATGCCTTCAAAATGACCAGTCAGATTTAATAGAGCCACAGGCTGATTGAATTAATGCCTTATCCATGTATGTTTAGGCCAAATTCCACAATTTACAGCATATGTGGACCCATATGCAGTACTTCATTGACGTTAATGAAGCTCCATTCAGACACAGTGTACCACCCATTCCATAGTAAATTGCAGGATTAGGGTTTTGATCTCTTTCCTCCTCTGTTTATGCCTTTTGTTTTTCTCTCAGCCCTCATTCCCTGCCTCTTTCTCTGTTTCTGCCCATCTCTCTAACCTCGATTCCTCCTGTTTCCACCTCTCTTTTCATACGACCAGCCCGGCATTAAAGGTAGACTATCAAATTAAAATTGTATTGTTTTACTTTATTAATTTGCCCCTTTAACTACTTCTATTATCACATTTTTAATCTTCAGACTTCCTTATTAAATACCAGGGGTTTAATCATTATTTTTTTATATAACATTTTTGTCATATAAACAGGAATAAAAATAATTAACTCCCATAAGATCTTTAATAAAATTTAAAAACTGGGTTGTTTGTAAAAGTGCTAAAAATTGTATATAAGATTTAAAAGGTCAAATCTGAAGGCACCTTCCTTAAAATAAACAGCATCCACCTTTAAAAAGAATGTCTTCATTAATGGCCAAATCCTGTTCCCATGGAAGGCGATGGCAAAGATTATTGACTCCTTGGGACCAGGATAAGGGCCTCAATCCTTAGTAATTCCAGCAATACCAGCACTTAGAAATACCCATGATAGATTTCTTTAACCACTTATTCAAATTATTAAGACTATTAATTAGTCAGAGTCCCATTGCAGGGGAAGAATATGCTCCTGGATAGATCAGCATGCCACAGAGCCTGCATTGGTGGCTTTCTGTGGTCAGTATGGCTCAGAGGTACACGGATATATTCTGTTGAATCATATCTTAAATCTATAATGAACTCAGGTCAAAAAGCACAATATTTGGCCCAAGGATGCATTTTTTTTTGGTATCTCTCTGTCAAACTATCAAAGGATTTTCATGAAATGAATTTGGACATCAAAAATCTCTACCAATAACTGTTATCTTATTTATTGCATAGTTCAGGGGTAGGCAACCTATGGCACGGGTGCCGAAGGTGGCATGCAAGCTGATTTTCAGTGGCACTCACAGTGCCCAGGTCCTGGCCACTGGTCTGTGGGGGGTGGGGGGCCTCTGCATTGCAATTTAATTTTAAATGTAGCTTCTTAAACATTTTTAAAACCTTATTTAATTTACATATAGCAATAGTTTAATTATATATTATAGACTTATAGAAAGAGACCTTCTAAAAACGTTAAAATGTACTACTGGCACACGAAACCTTAAATTCGAGTGAATAAATGAATATTCAGCACACCACTTCTGAAAGGTTGCCGACCCTGGCAGAGTGTTATGATTAATCACATTTTAATATAATGTAGGATGTAATGTGCATTTCTTTAGAGCACGCCACATTCCATTAAGGTGCCCAACTTTTCATGGGGGAGGATATTAAATGAAACTAGTTCATTATTTGCCTGAAAATGCATGTACTACACCAAAATATCATGTTATCTGTGATTAGTTTGTGAAAGCCATCTGTCATCTTCCCCACCCCCAAAGTACCTCAGAAAGCAGAGAGGCTAGAGAAAAGAAGTAGAAGAAAAGAAGACAATGTAACCACCTGTTACCATTAATTTTAGTTAGCTGTGAGAGACATGGACTTAAAAAGGAAGAGGAGATTTCCCAGTGTACTGGAAAACAAGTATCACTACTGTTGACTAAAGGGCTTTTAAAATCTTGAAAATTATGTATGTTCCATGTCAGACAGATGTGTACACAAGCAATTTACAGTTGGGAACTGGAACCAAAGAGGAGAAATTTCAGGCAGGTAGAGTATTGGAGCATATTCCACTACGGGAAAAAAAAAATCCTCTCCTTTTGGCTGGGGAATTGGGATTCTATTTTGAAAGAGCACACCAGTTTGCTCTAATGATTGCACAGATTTTCAAATTAAGCACAGCAAGTGTAAAGATCCTGCACAGATTTTAAAATCCATTGTGTGTTCATGCACTGAAATGTGCTTTGTTTTTTTAGCACTATATGAGAGAATCATAGAATATTAGAGTTGGAAGAGACCTCAGGAGGTCTTTTAGTCTAACCCCCTGCTCAAAGCAAGACCAACCCCAACTAAATGATCCCAGCCAGGCCTTTGTCAAGCTGGGCCTTAAAAACTTCTAAGGATGGAGATTCCACCACATTTCTAGGTAATCCATTCCAGTGCTTCACCACCCTTCTAGTGAAATAGTTTTTCCTTATATGCAACCTAGACCTTCCACACTGCAACTTGAGACCATTGCTTCATGTTCTGTCATCTGTCACCACTGAGCACAGCCTATCTCCATCCTCTTTGAATCGCCCCCCCATTTCGGATAGTCGAAGGCTGCTATCAAATCCACCCTCACTGTTTTTTTTCTGCAGACTAAACAAACTCAGTTCCCTCAGCCTCTTCTCATTAATCATGTGCCCCAGCCCCCTAATAATTGTTGTTGTCCTTTGCTGCACTCTCTCCAAATTGTCTACATCCTTTCTGTAGTGGAGCACCCAGAACTGGACTCAGTACTCCAGATATGGCTTCACCAGTGCCGAATAGAAGGAAATAATCACTTTCTTCGATCTGCTGGCGATACTCTTACTAATGCAGCCCAATATGTCATTAGCCTTCTTGGCATCAAGGGAACACTATTGACTCATATCCTGGCTTCTTGTCCACGGTAATCCCCAGGTTCTTTTCTGTGGAACTGCCACTTAGCCAGTCGGTCCCCAGCATGTAGCTCGCTATTCAGAGTTGGAAACGGGTATAAGCTCTACTGATGTTCAGTTCCCTGTGAAAATGCCACCACCAAATTATTGGGGCAATTTCCCTTTCATTCATGGAGTCCTCTCATCTTTCAGTACTGCTAAATAATCGTTATCAGAGTGGATTAATCCTTAAGACTAACAAAGCTACTCCTGGAGAAAAATGTTTGCTTTTGGAATGGATTAGAAATTTAGATGATCAGATGGAATGATGGACTAGCAAATGGCAGATATTTTAAAAAAAAATAGAGAGGGAAAAGGAAACACCTAAAATGCCTTTACCCCCATCTTCCCCATTCAAACTACAAAAGGACAACGCTGTGCTTGTTTCATCAACACCCCAGTTATATATTACCAGAGCAAAACAAATATTCCCAGCAAAGATCATTTCTTGTAAATTTGTTAGAGTGGTGATTCCTCCTTCCTTATGTCTGGAAAGGCCTTATTGTTTGAGAACAAAATGAATAAATGCCCTAGAAGACCCTCACTTTTCTCCCTAAAGTGCACCGGGATCATGGTGGAATAAAGGGAGGAGTGATTTTTGTAATTGTAATTTTATTAAAATGTGACCAGTGCATCACTGTCTGAAGTGGCAGAGATAAAAGGAGAGCCAGAAAGGACATGTAAAAGAGTTCTAGGAAGAGGAAGAAAACAAGCTTTCAAGACCATAGTGCCTAACTCTCTTTGGACTAATCTGATTCTCACTTTCCAATTTTTCAGCCCACTCCTAAATCCTATCCTTGTCCAGAAACAAATTCACAGTAGCTGTCTCTGCCTCAAGCAATCTCCATGGTAACTTATGCTCTGTAACATTTTGTGTTCAGTTGGTTTGGTTAAAATAAAAATGAATTGGAATACTTTCCCACCCCATGAACCAAATCTTTTCTAATATTCAGAAAAAAATCAGTTAAGGGTCTTCCTCCATTTGCTGAACGCTTTACAGCACTCTGGTCCCTCCCTGCTCTCTGTTAATTGGGTTACACCAGCTTCTTCATCTTTCAGAAACCTATTTTTTTCTGTCAGAGCTGTTGTGGGATCCAGGGTACTGACTAATGCTAATTATTTTGTGTTCTGGAGCACACAGTAAAACATGTCAGAGTTAAATAAAGTGTCAAAGGTGTGCAGCAGAGAGCCTGTCATTTTTGTCTGAATCCCATGAGGGAAGAAGGACTTTAGGCACCTGCTTGTAGGGAAACCTCCCTGCATCCAACACCCAGAATGAGGGGGACATGCCCCATCGAGATGGGCAGCCATCAGTGGGAGCAGACCACTGGGAATCTCCATTTCAGAAGGTAGCACCAGCACAGAGAGAGGGCCCAGTAAGCGGGGGGAGGTGAGGGAGGGGAAAATTTAGGTACGGGGAACAATCCACGCCTGTTGGGAAAGAGGGATAAAATTCAAATAAGCAAATGAACTTTTAAATAATCCTGTGACTCTTCAGAAGTTCTCCTATCATTACTCTGTGTGGTATTTCTACCTGCCATTCTTAGATACTCCTAGCTAGCTTCTAATTTTTGTCTTTGGCCCCTATTTTTATTTTTCCATCAGAGCATCCAATTTGGCTTTATCAACTTTGTCAGGCTCTTTCATAATTCTGATAATTCCTTTGTCTATTCTTTTCCAGTGAGAATAAGCTCAATATTCTTTATACCATAATTTAGATTCTCAAGATATTGTACTATAATTATGGGAAAATCCTAAAGAATGAAACCAATAGAGTTCTATGGAAATTTCTCTACAAACCTATTAAATTTCATACAGAAAAACAACTTTTCTATGCTATTTTAAGTCATCAATAAAATCCTATAGCAGGGCTGTAATTCTTTATTAAATGATATATGATTGTCTAAAAATTCTATAGGAAGATTGTTGATCTATATGAAATACTATAGGACTTTCTATAAGGGGCTCAGATACTACAGTGATAAGAACACTATAGAAATGCATATGAAATAGAATAGACTGTATCTTTGTTGCTTCTATAAGTGCCAGATCACAATGGACTCAGGTATATACTCATTGGTTTCAATGTGGGATTGACTGAATAAGATTTTGTTCGGACCTCAGGTTTTGGTCCCAAAAGAACAAAGTAGTAATATCCTTCCTATGACAAACATTATAGCAACATCTTTTTGCCCTTTTTCACAGTAGTGATGCACAATAAGGCAGTGATTTCAATGATTTTTCCAAATCAGCATGCAGTTCCTTTTCCTGATCAATGTGCTGGATGGCAGCCCCATTTAACGTATATCTATACTACATTATCTAGCTTGGCGCATTGCATCCACACTGACTTTTCATTTGTATAGAATTAACTCTGCTTGTCATTTACTGGCTAAACTCACCTTAGCTATGCAAATTCCTTGTAATCTGATTGTAATAAAAAACCCTTCCTATTCCTCTCCAAATTGTTCCTCTGATTTTAGCTTCATTTTCAAATTAGAAATTTTGTTTTCAGTATCTTCAGCACAACTGTTCGCATCTGCAATGGTATGAGTACCTCAGAAGTCAAATCTATGACCTTAATCATTTCCCTGGAAACTTCTTTCCAACTTGAAAAACTGAACCTGTGGCTAACTTTTTCTCCAGCTGTGCAGGAAGTATTCTCACTAACACTCTAATTCACTCCTTATGCCATGGCTCTTTGCTATGGATATTAATTTCTGAAGGCACAGCCTTGTCAAATCAAGGTGTACGAAATCCACAGACTCCCTCTAATCTATCATGTTAGTAATATCTTCAAAGGACTCCAACAGTTTCGTAAAGCATGATCTCCTCTGCCAGAGACCATGCTGGCTATCCTTTATCAGACAGTGCTTTCCCAGGTGTTCACTCATCACATTCCTTAAGATAGCTATTTTCTCCTAAAGTGATGCTTCGCTCCCTGGGCTCTAGTTTCCTGGTTTAATAATAAATAACATTTTTGTTTGTCTCTTTCATGTGGGTTATGTTTGCCACATTTAATTGCTCTTAACTCTAGTGAATATTAAATATGTTTTAAGATTTGTCAGTTTCTTTGCTCATTTTGTTTAAAACTTGTGAATAAATTGGGCCAGCTGTGGTCACTCAGTTATAGTGAACTTCAAAGAATGGGGCAGACAATCACCAAAAAGCTGGTGGATATTCCAATACTTAGATTTACCAAGCCAGCATAAAACAGCTTCTTTATTACCATACTGGTTACTCAGAAATCCAAACAACACAGTTCTCTTAGTGATCCAGCCTCAGTCCTCCAGCCAGGTACCTAAGTCAAATATAATTATTTCTGAAAATCTTATTTCAGCATATAAAAGAAAAGGTTCTACCAATCCCAAAGGATCAGACACCTTACCTCCCAGGTTAATGAATATTCCAGATCTTACCCAAATACATACTACAGCCAATTCTTATTAACTAAACTAAAATTTATTAAAAAACAAGAGAGTATGGTTTAAAAGATCAATATTCATATAGACATGAGTTAATTCTTAAGATTCAGAATCATAGCAGAGATGGTGAGCCTTTGTAGTTGCAAAGAGTTCTTTCAGAAATAATTCATAGGCTATAGTCCAATGTCCAAATATCATATTCAGGGCATACCAGCATAACTGGGACCTCAGTCTTGCGACTGAAACATAAAACTTAAGCAGATCTGAGATGACAGAATCAGGACCTAATGCTCTTTTATACAATTTCATGTCCTCTTTGATAAGTTGGGAGTTCCTTGGGGAATAAAAGGTAATTAGGATGACTTTGAAGGAGGCCCAGCACTTAGCTATAGAATTAACATAAGGCAATTTGCTTATTCCTCCACCATTCACAGATTATTGTCCATACATTTCAAAGAGAGATGAATACAGAGCTATCCTGCATTTACAATTCATTTAAATGCTAGGATATTCTTTTGATCTCTGAACTATCAGAGTACAGCCTAGACAGGGTGATCCAGTCAGACCTGGGATCCCAGTCATTGTGGCTTAGGCTTCCCCTTCATAAAATGTCAAGCAGATCTGAGATAACCAGGATTGGGACGCAAGGATCTTTTATACAATTTCAGGCCTTCTTTAACAAGCTGGAGTCCCTCCGGGAACAACAGATAATCAGGGCCTCTTTGAAGTGGGTCCATCACCAATACTTATCTATACAAATTAACATAAGACAATTGCCTGTTCCTTCACCATTCACTGACGATTTTCTATACTTCAGAGAGAGAGGAATACAGAGATGTCCCGTGTTTACAATTCATTTAAATGCTGGGATGTTCTTTTGATCTCTGAATTATCAGAATACAGTATAGACAGGGACTGTTGATTACATATATATGGGTAGTGGTCAACAATGTAAATACACAAAAACACAAACATTATCTCCCCATGTGTCTCTAAGGGTTGAATTTGAGTCCTTCATCCTGCAGAATGTTTAACCGTGTTTAATGTTGGCCATGCGTCACAACAACAATATATAATGAATAATGTTGTAACAATATATTTAAGGCCAGCACCTGAATGTGGCTGTGCACTTGCATTTAACTCTGTTGTGGTGGACTGATCACTCACTGAAGCAAAAAATAAATGACATACTTCTTTAGCTTAAGAGGCTGTCTGTGAACCTGTGCATTCTGGGTAGTGGGGAAAAGAACCAGTCCACACTTTTTAAGCTCTCCTCATATGGAAGCTGTTCCATACCCCTAATGTTTTTTGTTGCCCTTCTTTGTATCTCTTCTGCTTCTAAGGTATCTTTTTTGAGATGGATCAACCAGATCTGCATGTAGTATTCAAGATGTGGGCATGGATTTATGTAGAGGCATTATGATATTTTCTGTCATCCTATCTATCCATTTCAAATGGTTCCTAACATTCTGTTAATAATTCTGGCTGCCAGATGTTTTCAAAGAACTATCCACAATGACTCCAAAATGTTTTTTTGAGTGGTAACAGCTAATTTAGATCTCATTGTTTTCAATGTATAGTTGGGATTACAGTTTCAAAAGTGCATTACTTTGCATTTATCGACACTGAATTTCATCTGCCGTTCTGTGAGATCCCTTTGTAACTCTTTGCGGTCTCTCTAATAATGGCCCCAAATTTCTTTTGCTCTGTTGATACATTGTTGATACATTTGACAATTGATTTGGTAATTGTGATGCTCTCTGCATGGTGCTGCTTGATATTTCTTCTAGGTTCTAGCTTGATCCTTTGATAACTGAAGTCAATAGTAAATTTCTTGTTGACTTTAATGGGGCAGGATCAGGAATTTAATTTTTCTATTTTTTTCCCTTTCTTCTATTGGCTTTTGAGATTTTTCACAATTTTTCCCTTTTCCTAATTCCTTTGGATTTCAAAATGTGTTGTGGGAAGCAGTAAACATGGAGTGCTGCATAGCTGTCCTGCAGTCTGGATGAGGAAGTACAAACTAAGTGATGGGATGTAGACTGAGGAGGAGCCATGGAAAAAAAAACAGCCGAGTCTTTTGGAGTTCTCTGAAGGTTACCAAATCCAAGTTCTGGCACACCATGGTGTGTGTGTATAGGGTGGGGGGGAGGGCGAATGAACTGTCAAGATTTAGGGCTCCTTCCTGGAAATACCTGCTCCAGGTTCCTCCCATTCATATGATAGGGCTATTAGCTCTAATACTTCAGAAACTCATAACTCCCACATTATTACATAGCGAGGGGGATATCTCTCAATTAACCAAGCTAATTTTGAGCTTTGTAGGTTTAATAGAATACCTTAAACTCAATCAGGAAATTAATCATTAGCCAGTGGGAGTAATGGAACACAGATGTGATGTTTTTCTGGCAAGAAATACCACTTAATGAGCAGCTGCATTTTCCAAATGAGTTGTAGCCATACATGGTGCATGTATATTGTAACCCAGCCTTAAGGTGACAAAAAGCATGGGCAATCATTATGAATAGAAGATAGAAAGGAAGGGTAGTCCAGTGGTTACGGTGCTAGCCTAGGTTTCAGAAGACTAGGTTCCTATTTGCAATGTCAGTATTACAAAGTTTCTCTGGTAAACTAAAAAAAAAACACCCCACCCTCATTAAAGTATTATTCTTGTTTAGGTTTTCATCAACCCTGGAAATCACTCTGTTCCCAGAATGAAACTGAAATTCCCTGCATTTCTTGTAGAAATGTTTTGTAAAACAGTTAACCACTATATGTGGTGTAAGTGCTAAGAATCCTGAGTCTTGGGGTTTTTTTCAAAATCTCGAAACCCACCTTATCCTCCATCAAAGAAACTCTTTAGAAAAGCATACATCGAGAAAAGGAAAGAATCAGCCAAAGAGAAATCAGTTTTGGCTCTAGAGAATATTTGACATTCACATGTTTCCTTTCACAAAGGAGAAAGTATTAAAATTTTCCAAATTACAGGTGTGAAGATTAAGGCTGCTGGAAGCATGTGTTTAAAGTTTTATTTTCAAAATACACAAGTTTATTTTGGAGATATGATGTAAAATTTGTGTTATGCTTCTTGTCTGGTCCCTAGGTTGTCTCTTAGAAATTATTTTCAGAAATATAATGCATTCTTTAAAGTTCAATAGATGGGATTAAAATGCTCATTACAAAAGTAAAAATAAGGTAAACTTTTATAAAAGTTTGGGTTTGAACAAGTCAGAACATTTTTGACCAAATTTATGTTTTGATGAAAGCTATTTTCAGAAATCTTTTAAGAAAAACATTTTCCACTATGCAGCCAGTTATAGTTTTAGCAGATACAAAAGTCTTACAAATTTAATAAAATGTAACTTAAAAGCAATTTAGTTGTAAAGAATGGAAAGAATAAATTATGCCTGGATGAGCAAGCTATCTAAGACTTCCCAGAAAAGTAATGCCCCAAATGGATGGTTACCTTCCCTTATTGAAACTAGCTAACTTGCTTTAAGTATTCTGTATAGGCACTCTTCCATTGGTCTTAAAGAAGTCTGTGCTATACAGTTGTGGGACTCCTGACAGTATCATTGAAAATTTCTCAATGGCAGTGTTTTTAGTTCAAACTCATTTTACATCAATCCTTGGACTCTGTTTTGTGTCTTCTTTCATAAGTTAAAATGAACTCTCTGAGATCCAGTTAGGGCTGCTTAGGATTTTAATCACCCTCAGGTTCTTATATACCTCATTAATGGCTAATTAACAGATATTCTACCTTACATAAATGATTATTATTTAGTTTTTTTATTAGGATGACTCTCTAACCCAACTT
This sequence comes from Dermatemys mawii, assembly GCA_007922305.1. NCBI lineage: Eukaryota > Metazoa > Chordata > Testudines > Dermatemydidae > Dermatemys > Dermatemys mawii. The sequence goes on from ML677340.1 coordinate 25,413,812, forward strand.
TAAAAGACCAAATATATCCTGAGGCATTGTTCAAACGCACCCATTTCTGGGTCTAGTAACTCAGAAATAAAAGTAGAGCATAAACATCAGTCTGAAAGCTTCTTCCCTGAGTTTATAGTCTCCACCTTGGATTTTGTCTGTCCTAGATCCCCCTGTCTATCTTATCTCCCTTGTTATCCTGGGAGGAATTAACAAATAGTTCTTTCCACAATGAGTAAGCAGAACTTCAGCAAGGTTATAACACCTATTAACAAGGTGTGTCAAGAGAAGAGCCAATCCATCCGTAGCACTGATAAAGGTAACAGGACACAATGATAAAACAAAACATGAAAATAATCAACAATAGAAAACAACTGGTGATTCTGAATTAGATCAAAATATGGGTTTACAAGGAAAGAAAAGAGACTCTGACTTATTAGAAATGCTGAGAAGTGAAAAGAGAACTTCTGAAACTGAATTTTAAAATGTGAAGTCAGAAAAACAGAATTGAAGACCATTTCAAAAAGTTTTAAATTCATTGAAGAAGGATTTACTAGAACATTGGTTCTTAAGCTTCTCCCCAGGACACCTGACTAGCTAGCTAAGCTGGATCTCTCTCTGATATGGTAATGTAGGAAGAGCAGGGTGGTTGCTGATGCCTGGTCAAAACCTCCAGGTTGAGAACCATGAAATAAATAACCTAATATTCAAATGTGTTCAAATATTCAGTAAGCAGACAGAGAGATTTAAACTTCTTGGGCCCTGCCTACCCTATAGGAACCATAGCTGATTCTACCATAATTTTGTCTAGTTTCTCCAATCAGTGTGGTCAGAGTCCCTTCCCTCTGCCTTTTTTGGGGAGGCTGGGCATTACTTCAATTGTGCCAGAATTCTACAATACATTTTTGTTGAGTCATTTTTAATGTTTGTGGGGGGAAAACTTATCAAACTTTTTTTTTTTTTGGATAGAGGATTTCAGTCTTGAAGGATGTGAACACTGCACCTTTCATTAGCACTAAATTCACAAAAGTGGGGAAAATAAATTAAGTCCTGTAAATTAAGCAAAGCCAGTCATTTCTGCCTCAGGAGCAGCTAAAATTATCTATTTTCTCTAGATAACTAGGTTCTTTTTATTTCCAAATGAAGAATACTATCTTCTGCCTTAGCAATGCTGGAAAATAATTAGATTTTTTAAAATGGAATTGTTTGGGAGTGGGGAAAAAAGATTAACATAAAACACTCATGTATCCTATGTGTATGTTGCTAAAACCTAGCATTCTGAGGGTGACTTAAAAAAATAGCCATTTTTTTCAGAGGTGTCAGCTTCCACAATAGTTGCTTCCGATCAGTTAGATTTAAGATAGTCTTTGATTCCCTACAAAACTTCAGTTCCTCCCTCCTACACGTAATCCCTTTTAGTAACAGTCAGGAGAAAAATAAGTTTTTTACATTCATCAAATCAGCTTATCAGATAAACAGAAAGTAAACACAAAACAAGTTGCTGGTATAAACATGTGAGTGTTCTCTCTCTCTCTCTCTGTTCTTCTCCTTTTTTATAAATACTCTTTTAAAAGAAGTTCTGTCTTGAAGCTGCTTTGTGGGCTAGATCCTTTGCTGGGGTAAATCAGCATAGCTTCATTGACTTTATTAATGCTACATTGATTTATTCCGTCTGGGGATCTTGTCATATGTGTAATTTATACGATAGTGCAAATCAATGGGTTTTATTGGGGGAACTAAACAAAGGTTGAGAAGAAGGCATGTTATTCATCAATCCATCTAATTATTCACACAGTGATTATCATTATGGGGTAAAATCCTGACCCCACTGAAATCAATGGGTGTTTTGCTATTGTCACTGGTGCCAGGATTTCACCGTAATGTCTGAATGTCTCACAAGAAAACAGAGACTGGTCCTCTGTTGCAGGGGCTCTCTCCTGACTCAGGTAGGAAGGATGATTTTAACTGGTGAGGGAAAACTAGATTTCAGAGAGAGGTGGTGCATTTGGACCAGGGTTTAATCATCACTGAGACAATGCTAAACACAATTTACTCTAATCTATGAGGAATGGTCATTCCTGGTCAGAATTACGTCAGCTAACTCAGCTCTTCACAACTGCATTTGAACCCAGTAGAATTCATGGCAAGGCAAGCAAGGATCTGAATTTAAGTTATCACTTTTGGCCAGGGCACTCACTATTCAAAAGCAGCTTATTAAGCTGGAACAAATAGCAGGCAAGCCCTTGTACAGGAGGATGGGAGGATGCTTATCTGGAGATGCTAGCACTGGGATGAGCAATAAGTATTGTGTGTGAAAAATAGGAACCAGAACTTTGTCCAGAACAGGAATTATAATCCTGGAATGTATCTGGGAAACATTCAAGGGGCATTTCATGAGAAATGGTCCTCTCCTCCTTGGAGGGGACATCTCTGGAAATACCTTTGTGATGGGAGATTATGGGAAGGCAAATCAAAGTAACCAAAAGACGCAATGGAGACAAAAAGGTGAAAGAGAGACAAGACCCCAAATTCCAGTGACTGGATCTCACTGCCATGCAAAAAGCTGCTGCAGAAAGAAAGAAGTTGGAACAAAAATGAGCATTTCTTAACTAATGTAAGATGTTGCGTTCTGTCCTGTAACTGACCAAAAGGATATCTGTCTAAATAGGTTTTTGTAGAGTGTCAGATAGCTTCTTTATTTTAACTGTTTTCTCTCTACTTATATCTTGTTTTCATTTAACACAATGTGTTTAAAGTTATTTATGAATTTCAGACATACTATCTCCACTAAATTAATCTTGAAGGAGAAGTAGTGAATCGAGTGTGCCTGGGAAACATATCACAATCACAATTCTTAGTTAAAAGGATACAGACTAAGTATTTGTCTTCTGTAAAGTGTGCTGCTTTCAGAGTGGCATCAAAAACTCCTAATAATCACAGACAAGAAATGATTTTTAAAGGGTCAACGTGACATCACAAAGCTGCAAGGATGCTCTACGGAGTATTCAGAATTGGGGCCTTTAGTTCATTCAGAAATGACATACTCTCTCTCCCTGCCCTGGCATTATTTCTTTTATATCTAACTGATCTCTAAAGCATGCTCCCCTGACTGATGAAATAATCTATTTATATATATTTTATGAAGAACATAACTGATACAATTGCCTCACTAATTTTACTATAATTATAGCTCTGTTCATTTGCCTGACCTATAGCCAGCCTGGGATGATGATAATCTGTCTGACTGAATAATCAATTCCACCCATGGCTCAAATAACTCACCATTATAAATCAGATTACTTTTTCCCTGGACTGAAATTAAAAACAAAAAACTGCACATACAGGGCATCTTCATCTGCAAGGTAATGTAGTGGTTTGGATTCAGCTGAAGGATGTTAGGCAGATGATTCATTATTTATATAACCTTTGCCTGCATTGCATACCTGAGTTACTTGAGCAAATCACAAATATTTGTGCTAGTAGATTTGTCTGCAGAAGTCTGATTCACTTACTTTTTTAATGGATTACAAAGAATTTTAGAAAAATTATAAAGTTTACTTCTTTGTAGTCCAAATCCTTATTAAACAGGCAGGGAAAAACTATGATTTGTTAAGCTCTTTTTTGAAGTCCAAATCATGTTTGTACCTTAGGGAAAAGAACAGGGGCTAACATAGTTTGCATGAGCTTAAGATGATTAACCTACTTTATATTATTCTCCCTACACTGCATGCAGTCATTAATTTTTACTATAGTGTCTCTTGCAATTAGGCAAAACAGTATTTATCTTTTTTCTGTATTTAGAATAATTAATATAAACTGTTTAATCTTTTTTCATGCTAACCATACTAAGACAGGTGAATTACATCTTTCACACCTTTAGTCTTCCATTAGATCTGATGTCCATTAATGCTTAAGGAACAGGGATGGATTTTTCATCAGCTATGAACAGCCAGTTTTAAATTTCACTGTTAGGTATTTTCCCACCCATCTGTTCTCTCACTCTTTAGTTGGTATTTTCCTAAAGCTTTCTGATTTACTGCTAAATAAGACCAGTAAAATAGAAGACTACTACAAGATATTTTTCTTATCTTGAGTGTAACTTGTACACACAATAAAATTCTATATGGCAGCCTTGATTCTACAAAACACTCTAGAGTGTGTTTGGGATTTAGACTGTGTTTTTAGAGAAACGGTAGAGTAAGTTCATAAAAAAAATTGTACTACAGGCTGTATAACTGTCATGCTATATGCCATCCCATATTACTTTCTAATAGAGTAGAGTATTGGGAAAAGCAGTTGTGTTTCCAGGTTCATAACCATGGGCTGTCTATAGTGATGAGGTCCTCCAGTTACAGCAAAATTAGATATATAACTATGAGTTATGCCTTTCATGCATTTCAGGCAAGTGAACTTTGGTTTTTAGCTAATCCAGGTAATATGTTAGGTATGTATTTAATAATTGGGTTTAGAGAGAATACTTTCTCAAGGGATGTGGGAGCCTGCAATGCCAGCTCTGTTACAGAAAGGAACCTGATAAAAGGAGCATGCTTTACATTCTAATACATTATACATTTTTCTTTCTACCTACTCACATTTTCTTGTGAAAAGTTGAAGTTTTGGGAAGACATGCAGAAGTATAGCAGACCTTATATGTCTTTGTGTGATTCTGGGTTCCTATGAAACCTTATAAGCCATGAATTCTATTCCATTTTCCAATTTTAAAAAGTAGTAAAATTATTTCATGTCGTGTTCATTTTCTATAAACAACACTTTTGTATTTGTGAAAGATGGCACATACAATTGTGGGCACCTGAATGTATAAATATCCCATATGGCTTTTTTTCAGGACCTTAAGGTAGCTCATCTTACCCTCAGTTTAAGGGTCCTGTGATACCTGTGGTAAGAGTCCTTTCTCCTCATTTGAAGGAACTAGCAAGGAGAATCAGTTTTCATTTTTGTTTAAATAGTAAATTTCTACTTGTTTGGAATCTAAATTCTAAAGAATCCTCTTCCTATCCTTTTCTCAAATCCTCACATCAGAAAAGAATGTAAGCACATGCTTAAGTCAATGAGACTTAACTATAAACACATGCTTAAGTGTTTTGCTGAATACAGATCTGCTTGAGGTTAAGCACTTATTTAAGTATTTTACTGAACTGGGGTCTGGATTTATAGCATTGTCCCTTTTACTGGTTCAGATTTTTTTAAAAATCCATCCTAGCGTCTGGACTTTTTCAGGTTCAGAGATGAACACTTGTCACCTTTCTTGTGGAAAACTCATTGGAAATGAATCTGGTGTGTTAGTTCTATTGGGTAATATCTTACCATTGTGGGAATGTAAGGTGACACCTGACGGTTTCTGCATCCACCATTATATAAATATCAATGATAAGTGTATTCCTGTATACATAAATCAAACTGCCCTAGGTTATTGGCAATTCTGTGCCTGTCTCATTTTGACCAGAATTCCATCCTAGACCTGAGAAACTAAAGTTTTATTGCAACTAAGGCTTTCTGTGAAAAAAGTTTTTCCACAAATCAACATTTTTCTGACAAAAAACATTTTTGACAAAAAAATTCTCAACCAGATCTTCATTTGAACCATATCCCCATTCATTCGCAATATCATACTTATGATACATACTTTTTATTTTTTTTTAAATGGCAGTTATACTCTTACTGCACAACTGAAACACAAACCACAGCATTTGCTATTTGAGCCCTTACATACTCCTTTATTTTATAATCAAGGTATAGTATCTTCAGTGAATCATTCCTCATGATCAGTAGACTTTGAGTTTCCTCCTAGGCTAATGCAAATTTTGGCTCCTGGTGTTTTAGAATATAATGTGCTGAACAGTACACTCGAGCTACTCTTAAATGTACTTTATTATTGTGTTTGTTTACCTTTATTATCATTAAACATTTTCATATATGCAGTGAGCATTATGTGCAAACACAGACTCCTTCTTGAGATTGGCTGAAAAGATGGCTCCTAAAGCTCTGAGAGTCTAATGACAACTCATAGATGGCGTAAAATATGTTACCTCTGAAGGGTTTGATGTGTCTTTTGGATTGTGGGAATCTGGTCATAAATCATGCGTGCCTGACACACCCATGAATTATAAACTCTTCACATCTGAAAAGGAAATGTGGTCATAAACCTACGCATTTGAGAGAACACACAGGCTCACTAATTTGGATCTTTTAGAGTAAAGATATGATGTAATTCATGTAACTTGGCTCCTGATGAACTTTTGGAAATGTCTTCTGAGGATGACAAGCCTGAGCTCGCTCATTAAAACCAATGCAAGAGATTTCAGTTTAGGAGGAGTGTGATGAGGCTCTAGTTTTGTAATAGATATGTAAAAGTGAAGGTTACTTAGGTGAAGCTAAGAAAAGAATCAACTGGGTGGGTAATTGTGCTGCACACCCCATGTACAGATTTTACATTTAATATTTAACATAAAATATGGCACATTAAATGAGGAGTGCATCTTGGTATATTGCAGAGTCCATTTACCATTGTAAATAGTGTACTAAATTCCAGACAGAAGAAGGAAAGACAGTAAACTCATGGGTCTGCTGTTAACTCTGTGATAGTCTGTAAATAGGTCACAATCTGCCATTTGGGCAGCCATGCTTTAAATGAATACTTGAGAAAAGAATAGAGCCGTTAGATGAATATGGCCTATAAACTATGTATTGGAGAATACAGATTTCTAGGTCTGGCACATGTCTTGTGTACAAATCTGCTCCATTTACATCACCGCTAGACACCAGGACGTAAACCGTTGTGATTAACCTTGATCGTAGAAGAAAGTGGAAATGTAAATTGTATGCCTAAGATAAGGATATACCTGTGGTACCTCAGAGGGGCATGGATTCATATATTTACAATCCACAGCACAAAGTGATACCATTGTATGATTTTGGAGTAGGTGTTTTCTTATGAGTGAAGACTGCGAGTTTGTCATGGAAGTCATGGATTCCGTGACTTTCCAGGACCTCCATGAATTCTGCAGCAACTGGGTGCAACTGACCCCAGGGCTTCCCTAGCAGCTGTTGGGGAAGTCTTGAACCACTGCATTCCTCCATCACCACCAGCTGTGGTCTCTGACTGCCACCACCACACCCTGCCCCCCACCTCAAAGCACCAATGGCCGTCCTGGGCCACATACCACTGCCGCCCCAGCACCAGCAGCTTTCCCAAGCCACCCCTTGCCATGGAGCTCCCATGGTGATCCTGGAGCCCGCTCAAGACCACCCAAGATTTAGTCAGGAGTATATAGTACAAGTCATGGACATTCATGGGCCGTGGATTTTTGTTTACTGCCTTTGATTTGTCCATGATTTCTACTAAAAATACCTCTGACTAAAACATAACTTTACTTATGAGGGTCTGTCATGGGGTGTACCTTTGCAGCTCCTTACAGGAGGCCATGCTGTTCTACTACACCTTATTATAGGAAGCCAAAAGTGACAGAAAAAGAGCAGTTAAGATGGGTCCTCCAGGCCTGCTTATAGAGGCTTTACGGAAGCAGCCAATTAGAGCTCAGCAAGCTCAGATAAAAGGAGGTTCAGGGCCTTAGTGGGTCAGTTTTGGGCTGGGACCAGTGGGACAAGAAGGGCTTTACCTCTCTGGCCAAAAGAGCTCAAGAAATCACCCTCTTTATTTCTGGCTGCATATACATAAGCTGGGTTTGCAGGGAGACAGAAGACCTAAGACTCAGGCTTGTTGTCTCCAAGAGACATTTCCTTAAGTCTGAGGGTGAAAGTGGCCAGGAGGAAAAGACCCAGGGAAAAAGTAGCAACTGAAATTGAGCAATATGTTGCTGGTGTTTATAGGGTCCCTGGGTTGGAAGCTGGAGTAACTGGCAGGCCTGTGTTCCCCAAACAGCCACAGTGGCATAAACCCCAAGAAGGGGCCAGAGCTTATTTGAGAGCCTAAACAAAGGGCTGAATTTAAAAGCCCAGAGCTGGGGCTGAAGACCCTAGTGAGGGAAAGCGGGCTGTTGATTATTGGTCTCTTTATTACCCTGGAAGGGGTTCATTTGGACTTTTTGACTTGGCCAGAGGGCCAAACTATGGAAAACCCACCAAGGTTGGCCATCAACCTCAGGGGATACCAGAGGTGAGAAAAAGATGGCAGTACCACACTCAGCTGCTGGGAGTCACTTAAGAGGCGAGTGCCCCCCTTACAGGGCCCCACCACCCTATCTGAATAAGTTAGATTTCTAGGGAGAGGTAAGCTAAGAATAGCCTCACAAGTGGAGTGCATGAGTCAGATTCCTTTATGAAGATGGTGCCTCCTTTCTCAAATATTATAATGCTAAAGAATACGTCCTTCCATTCAGTACTGTGTTGTTAGCACTTCCCAAGGCACTACGTTTCAGAACCCTCTCTACCCTGTGTCACTCTATTCAAATATCCCTTTCCTGGAGCTATAATAATGGAGAATTTTCAGAGGCAGCCGTTGAGGGTTTAACATAATCACTGCAGAAACTGGTACCTTACAGTGCATAAAGGAACTTACAGAATGTTTCCTCCTACTCCCCCACTCCCAGCAGATTCTGTTTTATATGATTAATAAGGAAAACAAGCACATAAATCAACTGTGTATTGTAGTTTGAGAAGATTTAAAGCTACCATGCATTTCCAAATAGAAAACAGTTGCATAGTATAATCTCCTTTGTTTCTCACTAGCAAAGAACTACATGAATAAAGATCAGGTATTTATAATGCCTGTAAGCAATACTATGTGAAAAGGTACTAAAAAGATTCTGTTACTGACGAATTATGAGGTGTTCATGTGGATTAATAGAATATACCAAAATGAGCAAGCTATATGATATAATAAATTTTCTGTCATACCACCCACGTTTGTATTCTTAAATATTTTTATGTTGTAACAAATTAAATATGATCTAGCAAAGTCATTGTCTCTTCTTACTGACCTCTTTTTAGTTCCATCAGCTATAACTAACTATTTTACCTGGATAATGACCATATTGCAAAAACCATGAAACTCCTTTTAAGAAAGTTACTTTATTTCAGAATAAATATAACAGAAATCAAAGGATCTATGTTAGTATTTTTAAAAGGGAGGTTCCTTCTAATTTTTTTTAAAGAAAGAAGTTCTGCACAGATATTTGAAACAATATTTTTCACTATTTTTACGAGATTATCTGAAAGCGCAAAAGACACCAGGTGAGCAATGGAAGTAGGGTTGGGGGAGGAAAGCCATAATGATAAGCTTTTTATCCTGTCGTTGTTAGTATGATGTGCTGTAATATCCAGAGAACCCAATCAGGATTCAGACTCTTTTTGTGCTAAGTGATATACAAATACACATCCACATTCTGTTCCTGGCCCAAAGAGCTTGCAGATGAATTAGGTTGGGAAGGATTAGATTTTTATCAGTAAATATCAATTTCACCACATACACACAAACAAACAAATATGTCATCATTACATAATCAGTACTGATTTAAATGTACAGATAGGCAAAGTAAGAAAAATGCTGCTTGAAAATTTATTATATATACTTATTACAATTTGATTTAAGGATATTTACTTTATATATTTTGACCTGATGACAATTTGTGTGTTTTAATAGTTATAAAGCTGTAACTTTTTGAATTTCAGCTTTTATTGTCATTAAATAATTGTCTGATCCCCCGCACCCGTTCCCATAACTGATACCCCCCATATCTTCCCAGAACTAGGAAAATTTAAAAGTGATAAAAATAGAAAAAATGTTTTAAAATATACATAGATATTATCTTTCAAAATTATTTAAAAAATCAAGTTCTGCTAATCCAAAACATAATTTAAGACAGGACACAACAAGTAGGTTTAACAAATAGGAAGAAGAGGAAGGAAAGAAAATATGAGTGTAACAGTGATAAGGTCATGCATTTCTGTATGTTAATTAGTACACAACTTGCTTATTCATGTTTAGTTCTTTTGTTCTCTTCTGCTTTTTCCCTACTTTTATTTTTAATAACTTGTAAAAATGTCCATTTCAATCTCCCCATATTAGCAGTTTCTTGTTTTATTTACAATTCTTTTTTAACCTCTGTCTTTTATGCAGTGCTGTCCCTAGGCTACGTAATGAATTGTGACAACTGCTTCAAGTCCTGTGCTCTGGGGTGGTAGGGGGGTCCCATAGGCTGGCGCAACTGGCTGGTGCAAGAACACTGCCTGGGAGAAGCTAGGTCCAGCCCCACCCAAGGGACAGCATGCTGGGAGGGAGAGCGTGCAACACTGCTGCTGCAGCCTCTCCAGCCCTGGGAAGGCGGGCGGTGTGGGTCCAGCCCCCTGGAGCCCAGCAGCACCACAGAAGCAGGGCCTTGGGGGGCGGAGTATGGGCAGGGCCACACCTGGCTGTTTTGGGAGGCACCGCCTCCCCTACCCACTGCCTGACACAGCTGGTTCTGGAAGTGACGGATTTGTCACTTCTGCCCAGGCCCCGCATCCCTTAAGGATGGCCCTGCTTTTATGTAATCTTTCACCTTTCCCCATTTCCATTTTTTCTTTTAAAGCTGCTGCTCTTGCAAGTTTCCAGTGGCTCAGTCTTCTGATGGGCCCGTACCCTGCCTCCCAGGGATTGCTGGAGTCCAGTGTGCTCTAGCTTACACCCATGCTAGCCCTGTGCTGTCCTGTTCTGCTATGCCCCTCCACCAGAACCTGGGTATTGCAGGCAGTTATATGCCACCCAGGGATTTTTTCCCTGTGTCAGGGGAATTCCCATCTGACTATACAGTCCCTAGGAGCCTCTAAAATGGTCAATGTGGGTTAGGGTTGAGTTCATGGAGGAGTTGTGGAGGCTACTTCCTTTTTGAGGTTTCTGTTGGGCAATACGATGCTTCCAAAGTAGATGAACTGTTCTACTTCCTTGATATTTTTGCCTCCTAATGTGATGTTCTTACTGGGCTTCAAGGTTGCTTGTTTTAGCAAAATTAACTTTGGTCCCTGCTTGGCCTGCTATTTTTGATAAGTCGCCTGTCTGTACGCAAACTTTCAGGTGTCACTCAGCAGTGCAATATCATCAGCAAAGTTTAGATTTTTCAGGCATTTGCCACCTATCTATGCTATGCCACCATTCGTGTTGCTAATACACTTCTTCGTTATCCAGTCTACAGCAATGCCAAGCAGCTGTAGAGATAAAATGCAGCCTTATTTCATATTAGTGTCCATATTGAACCACTATTTTGCCCGTTTTTTCACCCTTAAAGAGCATTTTGCATCTCTGTACTTGGCCTTGATGATGGTGACAACTTTAACTGGGATGCCGTAGGATTGAAGAGTATTCCAAATGTATGTCTATTCAGGCTCTCAAATGCCTTTTGAAAAATGAAATTAATGAAGATGGGAGCTTGCCATTCTATACATTCTCCTATGACACTCCATAGTGAGAATATCTGATCTACATAGACACATTTTGGCCTAAATACTATCTGTTCTTCTTTAAGCTTTCCATCCACTCTCTCTTGCATTGTGTGTAGCATCACACTGCACAAGGTTTTCCGTACAACAGAGAGTAATGTAACCCCTGTCCCATTGTCAGTAAGATCGCCCTTTTTGCATATTCTGACAATGATTTCATGTTTGCGCTGGTCAGGAGGGGTGTCTCTTTCTCAAACTTGGTTTAACAGCTCTACCATTTTGTTAGGGTGGTGATATCAAATACTTCTAGCATTTCTGCTGTGATTTGATAGTCTGCTTCCACTGTTACTTTTCAGTTTCTTGATTACAGCCTGTACATACCTGTTGAGCCTTTGTTAATGTCAAGTTGATCAGATTCATGTTTCATCAACATCTGGTACTGAAGTGGGTCTGGGTCTGTTGAAGACTTCTTTGAAATGCTCTGCCCATCTTTTTCTCTGTTCTACCTCAGTTATAAGTATTTTTCCATCTTTGCTTTCTGTTGGACCACTTCTTATTTTGAAATATCCACACAGGGTTTTATCACTTGGGGAAACCTCTGATGAGTGGCTAGGTTTTCAACATATCTCCATATCTTCTCTTGTGTTTGCTTTTTGCTCTTGGGTCTGTACCCATGTAGCTAGCTGGTGCTGCTGCTCATGCCACACTGCTATTTTTAGTGCACTAACTCAAACAAAGTTAACACGTTTGTCTACCCTGGCTGAGAAGCACCCTCCTAGAGGCAAGATAGACATATATTTGGAGAGAAATAGTCTAAAATGTCTTAAATCAAAATACAATATTTAAAACATAAATTTGGCCTGACTCTCTGATTGTACCTTGTGGCATAGAGCTGGAAAGTAAGCACTGAGTGTATGTAAAACACTTATTTTGTTCAGGTGTAAATGACTACCCAGCATGCAAGCAGGTAGAGAATCAGGCTCTATGCTTTGCCAAATCTTATCTTTCCTATATTGGCAGATTTTTCACTAGAAGACTGTAACTGCACATAGTGCTGGCTCACAATATCTGAAAATCCTACATTTACTCCTAGCAGGAACAGTTTTGATATCTCTTGCTTCCAGTTCAGGGTGAAAGAATACACAAAATTGAATACCACGAAAACTCAGCCTAGACTTTAGGCATAAGATTTATGGCATATTCAGTGAAACTATAGTACAAAAAAATTCCAGGATAAAACTATGGTCTTCCATTTATATTGGCATAGATATGAAAGACTAATACAGCAACTAGATCTGAGTAGAATATTATTGTGCAGTAATGTTCACTTAGCCACTTGCATTTCCTAGACAGACATAGTAGCATCAAATTATATGCCAGACTAACATTCAATATTGATTGTTCTGTTTTAAAATTTTGAACCAACAACTTAGCAGCAAGTAATAGAAGTAAAAGAAAAACAAAAATGGACAAGAAAGGAAACGGCTACTCTTTCTACCTCTGATAATTGTGCAATATATTATAAAACAATGAGAATTCACTGTATCACCAAGAAGAGTTGATAACTATAATAATTGGCACTGGCAGTAATTTAAGTCCATCGTCAGCCCAGTATAAAGTTGCATTTTAGTCTGAATGCTGACTTATGTCTATGAAGAAACTTTCTGTTCACCCTAATTAAACTGGATAGTGCAATTCACAAGTTGTTTCTAGATCACTGCTCTTCTTATTTTAATGGAAATCAATGAAAAATAAGTAGGCTTTTAAAGCAGGAAGTAAAAGTACATACTCAACCTCAGAAAACAGCACATGGACATTTTGACTAGAGTAGAAAACACTGGTGACTCTCATCGTTTACTGAGTTAATACAAAATACAGATGAACATATTGCGGTATTTGTTTGGTAAGTCCATTGGAAATAAGTCTCAATAATACGTACTGAATGCTATTGTTACTGAGTTATTGCTTGATAATACAGGGTCGAATCCTCTCTCCAGTACATAGCCTAAGCAGCTAGGTTTGTATGGTGGAAAACTGTAGAATGGGAGAAAAAAGCCCCCTTAGATCAGCAACTGAAAGCAGAACTGCATGGTGGCTGCTTTACAACACAGAGCCTGCAACCTGCCCATTGCTGCCACGTGATCCTCTTCACAGAAGGGAGGAAAGCCCAGTTCCTTTCCCCACTCTGTCCTGCCCCAAAGATCTCCCTTGCAAACTTGGACGCAATTAGGCCCTGTAGAGCTATTACTCTTGAGCAGACAGGATGCAGCACCACTGTCATAAGTATAAAGTAGCCTAGCATTATTGTTTACCTATAAGGGGTTAAGCTAAAGGTAACCTGAAAAGTGGGCAACTGACCAATAAAAAATTCCTCAGGAGACAAGGGATTTTCAGTTTCAGTTTCTCTCTGGGTCTCTTCTCTGTTCAACTCGGCTATGGGATGAATCACACGTATTTCTTTCACTGTAACTATAAGCTTTCTATCCAGTAACAAGTAAGGTAGTCAGTAAGTTTACCTTCTTTTTTATCACTTGGAAAATTCTCCAGTTGGTGAAAATTTATCTCTGTGTTTCTCTAATACTGTAAAGCTTCAGCAGGAGGAGAAATTCAGGGAGGGGGTTGTCTTTAACTCTTTATTAATTATTGTGGTGCTGTTCTACTAATTTTCTTTAAGGGATTTATTCCTTTCTTTTTCTTTAATTAAAATCTTTCTTTTAAGAATTTGACTGCTTGTTTTCCATTGTGTAAGATCCTGGTTTTAAATCGGGCACGTCTCGCAGGATCAGGCGAGGTTTGTTTTTATCTCTCAAGCTTCCCAGGGAAGGAAGAACTTTGGGGGTTTAGTGGAAAGGGAAGGAAGTGTCCCAAACTCCCCTTTGTCCTAGTTTTGGGGATACTGAGTTTGGTGGTGGCAGTGTACCAGTTCCAAACACAGGAGAAGTCTGGAGGGAAAGGTTTTAACCTAAGCTGGTAAAATAAGCTTGGGGGATTATTTCTTTTCCTCATGCGGGTCCCCATCTCTGTACCCTAGAGTTCAGAGTGGAGAGGCAATCCTAACAACCACTGTACAGATTCCATGCACAGACAAACCGCACTGGTTCTGCTGAATCATAAAGATTTCCAAATGTATTGTAAATGTCTGATATCTCTTATTCTGAAAGCATTCTTTCCTTAGACACTATGTACCCAATTATCTCCTCAATCCACCCTCTGGTGGAGGCACAGCTGTGTGGATACGCTTCACTTCACAGAAGGAATCAAGCAGCAGAAGTCTTTGCAAGGTGCAGTAGAAAGAGAGAAAGTGTAACTCTAGGGATAACATTGTTTTCCTTATTCTGACACAGTTCCTTGTTCAGGTGTTACAAGAAACTGATTCTGTTAGTGATGCTTTGCCATTGTCATGTGACACAGTCGAGGTTCGTTCCATTTTTCCAACACACCATGCAGATAGGATTAAAACAATCAATTTCTCTTGTGATACAGCATTTCTATGTCTTGGCAGTAACTACAGTATGGTAATTATGTTATCTAGAAGGAAAAGAGAAATGATAATTTTGGATTGTATCCCAAATCTGTCCAGACAAGGACATGACCAGATTACAATATATGCTCCACCACATCTTTGCAGTGCAGACTGTGAAATGTTTATATTTCCAGAGCCTGGTTTTAATAATGCATGCCATCAAACAGCTCATGTTGTTAATAATGCCACCTTTGGTTTATATACCACCTTTCACTTTATAAAAACATTTTAGTATCCTTCAAATGAGTAGCAAAATCCTCCCCATGCAGTATGTGGGCAGTAGGGGAGAGGAGTATACCAGCTGTGTGACCTGCACAAGACTCATGCACATCACCCAAGGCAGCTGGTGGGAAGTAAGCTCATGGTCTCTCCATCTCAAGTCAAGCCCAAGAAGAAATGCTGCAGGCTTCCCTAATGACCTGTTCAGCAGCATCCCCACTCTAGCACCATTTTTCCTGCCAGCAAATTTCCTTTCTCCCCTTCTTTCTACCATGGTTCATCCACAAACCCCAGATGTGGCTGCTGCCACCTCCTCCCTCCTGATAGCTTGTGCAGAGTCCCTGGAGCCCCTCCATCTCATTGTTTCTTCACTCCTTCCAGGGTACTCCTTGCTGCTGCATCCTTCCATTCCCCCACATTTCTTAGCACTCCTCCATTTCCCTTCCCCCTCATTCTCTGCTGCCTCTCTTCCTTCTCTCCCTTTTCCCTCTTGTTCATTTCACACCCATTCTTGTCTCCCTGTCTTCCTTGTTTCAGGGCTATCTCCATCTTTTCTTCCCCCCACTGTTGCCTCGTCCTCTCCCCAGTTAGTGATCTTCCCACAGCCTGCTGCAGCTTCACTCCCTTTCATCACGTGCCACTCATTGCTTCCCCTACCACTTCTGTGATTCTCAGACCCCCTCAGTGCCAACTGTCAAGAGTTCACTGTTACTTAAAAACTGCTCCTAACAGGCCTGATAATCTCTCTATATGCAGCACACCATTTTTATGGTACTCATCCATAAATGATGGCATGTGAGGTTTCTGGTAAAATCTTATGTCATCCTGATCCTCATAATTATTGCAAATATATTTCCAATACATGGTGCCAACATGCAAGTAAACAATGAGGAAGGCACTTCTTTCATGAAGATAGGACTTGTCTAGAGTAAAGAATTGCATTGCGTTGTTCCTAGAATAGATGTATCTATGGTTCTATGCCTGTCTGAGGATGCCCACAGTTTATGAGAAACAGGAAGCTCCCTGCTGCTTTCTTTTAACATGCATCCCAGAATTTACTCAGTTTGTAAGTCAATTAGTTATCTACCTTCATCATGTCACCGTCAAATAATCTTTTAAGTGTTTATGATGTAACATGAGAGATGACAAATCCTAACAGAAACCAAATGGTATGATATACAGAAAATGCTGCAAATATTCAAACTACTCTTCAAATTGCTCAAGTTTTTTTTTTTCACAGATTTTCTATGGACTTTAATTGGAGCTGTGGGTACTCAGCACTTCTGAAAATCAGGACCAAGCTGTCTCAAGTTAGCCTTCCAAAAAGTGAGGCATCCAAAATCAGTAGTAACCTCTTCTGAAAAACGTGGCCTTACTCACAACTCTGTCGTACTGAGCTTCCAACCAGTCATCCATTTACCAGCAACAAGCAAGACAATTTCAGCTTATGGGCCTGATCATGCAGTTTTCACTCAGTGAATTAAATGGTAATTTTGCCTGAGCAAAGCTTTCTAACTGTTCATACTCTTCCAGACTTTTTAAGCATTTCTTCTTCAAATATGAAATGCAATTGTGGCCCTATTACTCCTGAAGAATACGTTGTAAGTAGAAATATAACATTAAAACAGGCATGAGTAACTTGAGGGTGATTCTTGTTAATTCAGAATCCTAGGCTAATAAACAAACTGACCTTGGAGTTAATGTAGCCCAAGATCTGAAGCCAGTCAATTCCCTCCCCCGTCGCCCCCCCCCCCGGACTAGTAAAAGTCCTTTGCAAAGGACATTATCATGTTTCTTTGGTGTGGTTTCAACTGGGCAGACTGGTCAAAGCCTGCCTGCCCCCAGAGCCTGTGGATTTAGGGGAACTGGGTGGAAGCCAAGGCTGTCCTTGCAGAAACCCTGTGCTGCCTCCTGCATTTCATCCCCTTTCCTTCACCACTGCCCCTGGATACATCTAAGGGAAATTTACAGGGAAACGTGATTAAGAAAGTAACATAACCTTAGGTTGTGCCATACTTAAGGCAGAGTAATCATTGATTTCAGTGGAAGGATGGTGTATATAGTTCACCTGCCCCCTCTGATCCAGTTCTGCTACTACATTCTGCTCACTGGGGAGTAATTTGACCTTGGTATATAATGATGTGAACAGGGAATTGCTTCGAGTTTCCATCTAAATATTCATATTTTACATGCCTTGCTCTCGTGAAACAAAACAAAGTAGTTCAGCATTAGTCCTCTGTACCCAGAGGCAAAGTAAAACTGGAATATAAAATGTTTGTGATCTATAGTCAGTGTGTTAAGGAAAACGTTTATTTAAATATTGACCTCTTATGCTAAGATAACCTTTATCTACATATTGTAAATCAGACAAATCACTACAAAAGCCTCATGTATTCATAGTGAGTAGTCCTACATATATATTAATTCTATATCTCCAGTTCCCAAAGTACAGTTTTATTTTCAAATATGAGAATATCCTGAGTTGGCTACGCTTTCTCTGATAGCTATGTTAATAACGGTATCTCTGCATAGAGAACTTTTACTTGTAAATGTAGTCTTGCACTACAAAGATTGAATGCTTTTTAGAGTATTTTGATATATTTTATTTGTAGTTTTCCCTTTTTAAACATTCAACTAAAAATGTTAAACAATGTAGAAAATAAGACCATAGAATATGTACCTTACTGAAGTGCCTGTGGAGCTTCCTAAGGTATCTTCATGTCATAGAGTAGCAGGGTTAGAAGGGACCTCAGGAGGTCATCTAGTCCATCCCGCTTCTCAAAGCAGGACCAACTCCAACTAAATTATCCTAGCCAGGGCTTTGTCAAGCCTGACTTTAAAAACCTCTAAGGAAGGAGATTCCATCACCTCCCTAGGTAACCCATTCCAGTGCCTCACCACCCTCCTAGTGAAAAAGCTTTTCCTAATATCCAACTAAACCTCTCCTCTGCAACTTGAGACCATTACTCCTTGTTCTGTCACCTGGTACCCCTGAGAACAGTCTAGATCCATCCTCTTTGGAACCCCCTTTCAGGTAGTTGAAAGCACCTATCAAATCCCCTCTCATTCTTCTCTTCTGTAGACTAAACAATCCCAGTTCCCTCAGCCTCTTCTCATAAGTCATGTGCTCCAGCCCCCTAATCATTTTTGTTGCCCTCTTCTGGATTCTTTCCAATTTTTCCACAGCTTTCTTGTAGTGTGGGGCCCAAAACTGGACACAGTATTCCAGATGAGGCCTCACCAATGCCGAATAGAGGGGAATGATCACATCCCTTGATCTGCTGGCAGTGCCCCTATTTATACAACACAAAGTGCTATTAGCAGTGTGCCTTTGTTGCCAAGAAGGCTAACTCATGTCCAGCTTCTGCTCCATTGTAACCCCTAGGTCCTTTTCTGCAGAACTGGTACCTAGCCATTCGGTCCCTAGTCTGTATGGGATTCTTCCGTCCTAAGTGCAGGACTCTGCACTTGTCCTTGTTGAACTTCATCAGATTTGTTTTGGCCCAATCCTCTAATTTGTCTAGGTCCCTCTGTATTCTATCCCTACCCTCGAGCATATCTACCACTCCTCCCAGTTTAGTGTCACCTGCAAATTTGCTGAGGGTGTTGTCTACGCCATCCTCCAGATCATTAATGAAGATATTGAAGAAAACTGGCCCCAGGACCAACCCTTGGGGCACTCCACTTGATACCAGCTGCCAGCTAGACATTGAGCCATTGATCACTACCTGCTGAGCCCAACAATCTAGCCACGTTTCTATCTACCTTATAGTCCATTCATAGAGCCCATACTACTTTAGCTGTGGGAGACCATATCAAAAGCTTTGCTAAAGTCAAGGAATAACATGTCCACTGCTTTCCCCTCATCCACAGAGCCAGATATCTCATCACAGAAAGCAATTAGGTTAGTCAAGTATGACTTCCCCTTGGTGAATCCATGCTGACTGTTTCTGATCACTTTCCTCTCCTTCAAGTGCTTCAGAATTGATTCCTTGAGGACCTGCTCCATGATTTTTCCAGGGACTGAGGTGAGGCTGACTGGCCTGTAGTTCTCTGGATCCTCCTCCTCCCCTTTTTTTAAAGATGGGCACTACATTAGCCATTTTCCAGTCATCTGGGACCTCCCCCGATCACAATGAATTTTCAAATATAATGGCCAATGGCTCTGCAATCACAACTGCCAACTCCTTTAGCACCCTCAGATTCAGGGCACCCAGCCCCCATGGAGTTGTGTTCGTCCAGCTTTTCTAAATAGTCCTGAACCACTTCTTTCTCCACAGAGGTTGTGGTCACTACCCATACTGTGCTGTGCAGTGCAGTAGTCTGGGAGCTGACCTTGTTCATGAAGACAGAGGCAAAAAAAGCATTGAGTACATTAGCTTTTTCCATATCCTCTCTCACTAGTTTGCCTCCCTCATTCAGTAAGGGGCCCACACTTTCCTTGACTTTCTTCTTGTTGCTAACATATCTGAAGAAATCCTTCTTGTTACTCTTAACATCTCTTGATAGCTGCAACTCCAAGTGTGATTTCACTTCCTGATTTCACTCCTGCATGCCTAAGCAATATTTTTATACTCCTCCCTGGTCATTTGTCCAATCTTCCTCTTCTTGTAAGTTTCTTCTTTGTATTTAAGATCAGCAAGGATTTCACTGTTAAGCCAAGCTGGTTGCCTGCCATATTTACTATTCTTTCTACACATCAGGATAGTTTGTTCCTGCAACCTCAATAGAGATTATTTAAAATGCAAACTGCTCTCCTGGACTCTTTACCCTCATGTTATTCTCCCAAGGGACCTTGCCCATCAGTTCCCTGAGGGAGTCAAAGTCTGCTTTTCTGAAGTCCGGGGTCTGTATTCTGCTGCTCTCCTTTCTTCCTTGTATCAGGATCCTGAACTTGACCATCTCATGGTCACTGCCTCCCAGGTTCCCATCCACTTTTGCTTACCCTACTGTTTCTTCCCTGTGTGTGTCCATTGCATCAATAATACTGCTCTACAGCCAAAATGCTTCTGAAATAAATGTAGTTAAACTTTACTAATTCTGGGTCACTGAGAACGAAAATGATGCTTAAAATTGTTGACTGGCTCTAGTTTTCAAGATAAGCTATTGGGTCAGTATATACGACCCTTGACATGGGAATGGCGGAGGATAAGTGAGTTATAAAGGGAAGGGATCTCAATTTAAACCAGAAATGACTAAAATACATCTTTGACTGGATCTAGGAATAAATCTATGACTGGGTTTGGACAGTACTTGTTTTTTAGGCAAAACAATGAATGATGCAATCTGAAGCTGGTATTGCATCATACATGATATGAATTGCATCATGTTATTCCTAGAAGTCATGGATGATGCAATCATAACGAAGCTTACATCACTCTGCTGAACAAATTGCCCTATATCAGCTTTAGAAATCATACAGTGTCGTGCTCTCTTATTTGTCAGTGTTTGATTTTGCAAAGGGACACATTTCTGTTTAGCCAAAGTGAGCAGAGATGCCTCGTACTTGTGTGAACAGTGCAAATAACTTCTGCTATGTTTGTGGTGAAGTGACTTGTGCATCACAAAAGCCCCCAAAAACCACATAACCACTATGGTTAAGAAAGCCTATCACCTTTATTTTGGCTGCAAAATTGGAGATCAGGACAAGAGGTGGGCCCCACACATATGCTGCAACACTTGTGCAACAAATCTTCGCCAGTGGTTGAACAGGAAAAGGAAATCTATGCCTTTTGCAGTGCCAATGATTTGGAGAGAGCCAACAGATCATACCAGCAATTGTTACTTCTGCATGGTGCCTCCAGTTGAGAAAGGTGTGTCAAAGAAGAAAAAGTGGACTGTGCATTATCCAAACATTCCATCAGCTATACGCCCAATACCCCACGGAGAAGGACTGCCGGTTCCTGATGCACCAGAATCATTCTCACTTGAGTCAGACGAGGAAGAGGAAGAGGATGAAACTTCTTGTCCTGAACCAGCAGTGTCACAGGACCCACATTTTTTCCCATCCTCCTCCTCTGAACAACACCTCATAACACAAGCTGAACTGAATGACCTTGTCAGGGATTTGGAACTACCCAAGAGCAAGGCAGAGCTGTTGGGCTCCAGACTACAGCAGTGGAATCTCTTGGCAGGTGATGTTAGGGTTTCCATGTTCCGTGACCGTCAAAAGGATCTTGTCCCATTCTTCTTCATGGAAGGTGATCTTGTAGCCTGCAACAACATCGATGGTATGATGGCAGCCCTCAACATCGTTCACGATCCAGATGAGTGGAGACTGTTCATTGATTCATCGAAGACGAGTCTTGAAGCTGTTTTGCTGCATAATGGCAATGTTTTGCCATCAATTGCAGTTGGTCATGCAGTCCATATGAAGGAAACCTATGACAACATGAGACAACTTTTGAGGTGCATAAACTATGACCAACATCAGTGGCAGCTTTGTGGCGATTTGAAGGTTGTTGCTCTCTTGCTTGGTCTGCAGATTGGATACACAAAGTACTGCTGTTTTCTCTGCGAATGGGATAGTCATGCAAGAGATTCCCACTACATCGAGAAAGATTGGCCACTCCAACAGTCATTGGAGCCTGGGAGGAAAAGTGTTCAGCATCCACCACTTGTTGCATCAAGGAAGATTTTGTTACCACCCTTACACATCAAGCTGCGTCTGATGAAGAACTTTGTCAAGGCCATTGACAAAACACAAGCAGCTTTCAAGTACCTCCATGGAAAATTTCCAAGGTTAAGTGAATCTAAGATAAAGGAAAGTGTCTTTGTTGGTCCTCAGATTCGTGAACTTCTTCGAGATGATGCATTTGACCATGCACTGCGTGGCAAGGAAAAGATGGCATGGAAAGCCTTCCAGTCAGTGGCAATACATTTTCTCGGAAACAACAAGGCAGACAACTACAGGTTGTTCGTGGAAAACCTCCTCAAGGCATACAAAAGCCTTGGTTGCAACATGTCACTAAAGATACATTTTTTGCACTCTCATCTAGATTTTTTTCCACCGAACTGCGGAGCAGTGAGCGACGAGCACGGCGAGCGATTTCACCAGGACATGGCAACAATGGGAAAACGCTATCAGGGCAAATGGAGCCCATCAATGCTTGCAGACTATTGCTGGACAGTGACAAGAGATGCTCCATTTAATGAATACAAGAGACAAGCCAAGAAGCACCGAGTAGACACTGAATAGGACTAAACTATGTACATAATAGTTTTTTGCCTTTTGTTTCATAATACATTTTATTTATATAACCCTCTTGCTGATTTTTAAAGTGTTACATAAACAGGAGAGGTCAAATATTATCATGTAAAGCAACCATAAACACATGAAAAGACCTAGGTTTACAATTTGATTAAAACTCTACTATCTACACAATATACATAGACATAAGATGTAAAAACTTAAATATCTTAGAAACAATAGCCAATCAGTTGTTTTAATTGTCATGTTTGAATTCAGCACATCAAAATACATAATAAATATCACATTTTATCTCTGAAGCAGATGACTTCTAAATAATTGTACACCAGTGTAATCCTGACTCTATCCTCCAAAAGAGAACACTTGATCATCACAGAAGGATTGGGGACCTAAAACTAAAACTGAAATTGAATGCCTTTGGTTATGTCTTTATCTTGTCGAGCTGAATTTTACTTGGATAGACACCTGGGCAATAAAAACGATCGAATGAGTACGCACCACACCTCCCTGGGTCTGTGGGCCACTCTATAAAAGTAATCTTTGCTCTAGGGAATGTTTCTAATTGATGCCTGTGGCACTTCCCATGACTAAAAAAACTACACTTATTGATTTTTTTCAAACCTGGTGCCTACAGCTATTTATTTAATTATTTGATTTATACAAATACTAAAACACCCCCCCCACACACACACACACATCCCTGCAAAAAATCTGTTTCCTCTTCTGTGTTCCATGTTTATTTTCCAGGAAGGGATTCTCAATCTCCAGCTTTCTAGAGTCTGCTGGTCAACACTTGCCTTCTCATATATGAACCTAGCACGGAATTACAGGACTTTCTGTTATGGCTATCCTTTCACTGCTGCAACACACACGGGTCCTATACTCCATTACATATCATTGGGAACCAACATCAGTGAAATCATTGGAAACCAAAAGTTCTCAGCATCTTTGAAAATCAGATTACTTATATTTCAAAATTAAATAGGATTTAGTACCTTAGCTTTGTGCACTTAACTCTGAATTTTTTTCTTAGTCCTAACCATTTGTTCTATTCCTGTTCCAAAAACAAATCCCTTTCTTTTCAAACTCATTTTAACTAGCAGGTAAGTTTCATGTGAATAAAAAGCAAATTTTGCTGTATTATAACAATTTTCAGAAAATAAAAGATGTTCCAACATGCTTTGAGATGATTCAATCTTCAAACTGTATCATTTGCTTTCCTGCAGAGGTCTACAACGAAGGTATAAGTCTCTTTAAGAATCTTTCAATACATCCAATAAAATTTTACAGGTATTATAATATGTAACCCTTCTGCCAGGTGGAGCCAGCAGCAAGCAGGACTGAGTTCAATATCTAGGGATTCCTTTCCATCAATACAACACAGAACCAGCTCGAGCACCGACTCAGGAACTTGGGAAATGTACACACCACTCCGGGCACCTCTCAGAGGCAATACTCCCCCACTCACAAGGACAGAGTCCAAGTGTAAAAAAGCAACTTTTAATAAAAGGAGAGAAGTAACTCAGAGTTAATTTGGGAAAACACTGCAAACGGGATTCATAAACATAAACCATTAGTAAAAGAACAACCCCCAAGGTAGATTGGGCAGAGTCCTTTTCCCCTCAGGTTCTTAAGTACAGCAACTCAAAAGTCCCTTTCACATGTCCAACCCTTCTCTGCTTCAATGCACCCCACTCACAGTTGCTGTCCTTGGTCAGTGCACACCTAGAGTTCAGAGGTGCATCTGCAGAGTTCACCTCCCACCCTGGGTGGGGAATAAAGAGGCATCTTGTTTGCTCCACTGGCCACTCACCAGTCACCTGATCTCTGCTCTCACTGCACCTTTCTACCAGCCATCTGGTTGGCTGCTCCTCGTGCCTCTCTGCCACCAACCTCCTGACCGCTCATCACATCTCCTCGACACCACCCTCCTGGCTGTCAGTCACCTTCTGCCTCTCTGCTGTGACCCCTGCACATCAGTCTTTCAGTGATTTTCAGCTCTTTTGCAGGCTGGGCGGAAACACTGCCTCATTTCAAATAATTTCAGCTCTCCATGATTTTAGCTCTTAGCAGGCAGGGCAAAAACACAGTCCTACTACAACTGGTTTAATTTATGATTGAGCAATTAAAATAACAAAAGAGGCTCATAATGAAACCTATTTAGCTCTATTCTTTGAACAGTGAGGAAGAACAAGTTAAGCCAATCTATAGAGCACTGGGACTCCTATCCTCACCCTCCTTACTTTCACAGGGCGCTGACATTCGAGCCCCTGCTTAACACATTCTTTCAACTGAGGGTGCCCCCCTTCATTTGAGACAGATTAAGCACAGTCCTGCTTTCCTGTATTGCTACAAATAATTCTAACATTTGTAACCATATTTCACTTCCCCTGCATTCCGTCCTAAGGTCATTTGTATCCAACAGCAGCTAAATTTGATCCTTTGACATGGCTGTAAATGATGAATATGTAAAGAGAGCAGGAGCAAACTGTATTTACATAAACACACCCATAGTCTCTTTCCCTCCTAGCTAGCTATCAGGGAAGCATTCCTTTAGACCCTGCTTACAAATATATGAGGATTTTGTTAAGTCCAATTCAGCAGGATGCAGATTTTAACTAGGAATATATGAAATTCTGTTTTACTTTCCTGTCCGGTATTCTGGATAAAGAATAACCCTTCAGAACACAAGTTTTAGTCTCTTAAGCTCATAAATTGAAATATATGGTTTCTGGCTTCTGACAGCACTATGTACACTTATGGCAGTATTGTACATAAATAATAACCACAAGGATACACATGGAGTCTTCGTATGAGTTCAGAAAATGTTCATTACAAGTGATATCTATCTTCAGGTGAATAGAGAAAAAGTGGGATGTTTCATTACTATTTGATATAATTTAAGGGAAAGAAACCTTCTAGTAGTTTTTTTCCACATCATCAAGCAGCATGTTCTGTACACACTTTTTAAGATAAAGAATTCTGTTGCTGATATCTTTTCATATTACTTTAATGAGTGTGTCAAAAGCATCCATTTGTAAGCACTACTCCTAAACATATCAATTTAAACTCTCTCCTGATTTGTCAAATGTGCTAATTGTACCAGTGTAGAGATGCCACAGCACTACCCTTTCTTTCAAGCCTATTACCAAGTACCTTTCAGCACACTAGGATGGTCATCTAACACTTTTCCCCTTATAGTAAATTAAAACCAACAGGGTTTATTTTATCATCAGCAAGCCTCCACTTGCTGATGATAAAATAAAGTGATTCCCTCCCCAGGAAGGGAATCACTTTGTCTCAGACAATTTAGACCCCCATATCCTGATTTAAGGAGCTGGTACTTTCCAGCACATAATACAAGTTCCATCAACTATTTCGTAGAAGGAGAACTATGATGTTGGAATTAAGATTTGCCATTTGCTAACAAACTCAGCAAAATTATACTTAAAAGTAAAGGAGGAAGATAAGTTAATTAGAAGAAGCAAAGATCCCATTATGGTTCAATTATGGGAGTAAGAAATTTCCTTTAATGTAAAATAAGAGATGAAAATCAGATGTGAAAATGCAAGTACAGGTTTAGCACAGACATTGAAAAAAAATATTTCAAGCTGACCTCAGCCATTTGTTTGATCTTTTTTCCCTACATAATGCTCTTTGCTAGCCATTCTCTTTTCTTTATTTGCCTTTTGTCAATCCCCTCAAATCTATTTTCTGTCTTTTGTTTAAAAAAAAAACCCTCTTCCTTTGTACAATACATAAAAGTAGATTTAAAATGTCTGGTATTAAGCCACAGAACAGACAGCTGAGAACCAAAGCTAGCTTTATAAATATTATAAATCCCTAATTTGTGAACTCTTTCAATTTTATCAAGTTAGTGGTGAATTCGACCACCAGAAAAATCTGCTGAGAAGAATAAGATGTACTAGGGGTGGAAGGGTGAGAGTATGAAATGTTGATACTCCCATAAATGAGGAGAAATTGGCTCAAAAGAATCATCTAGCTGTGCCCAAAGTATGCAAGGTGGTCTTAAGAACATAAGAAAGGCCATACTGGGTCAGATCAAATGTCCATCCAGACCAGTATCCTGTCTGCCAACAGTGGTCAATGCCAGGTGCTCTAGAGAGAGTGAACCTCACAGGGAAGGATCAAGTGATCTCTCTCCTGCCATCCATGTCCACCCTCTGACAAACAGGGGCTAAGCACACTGTGTTGGGGAAAGTCTGGGAGAAAGTATGATTTTGGCAGAATCCTGAGGTGAGCAAAGTAACTGATAAGTGTTCAATAAAATACTCAAACTAATACAAAGAGTTTCAACTCCAGTTTAGGCTGGAATGCCCTGGTGCTCAGTTAGCAAACATAGGGAATGATTTTAGCTCTGCCAGGCATGCTCAGTAACCCATTCAGAGGAAACTCATTTTAAAGAGATTTTTAATATTTTTTCATAAAACTATTTTCATCACATGCAATATATGTTTAAGGTAATACATGTGTTATCTTTAAAAATACTGAAATAATTACGTGGGATATGTTACAATGCAGGAATCCTACTTACAGTCATGAGTTCTGTTAAATGTATTATGTAACATTCAGGTATGGACATTCTATTTTTACATATTTATCTTTTATTTGATTTCATTAACTAGCTATCCTAATATACTAAATATTTGGCCCAATGTAAGCAGAGGTGCGTGCCTAACTTTCCTTGCATATTTGCTTGTTCCTGACTCAGATAAACAAACCTGCAATGTGCAAGTCAGGGTTGTACACACACACTACAGTTCTGCAACTTAAGTCAAGTGTGCACCCTTTTTTGAAAATTTCAGTACTCCTGATGGCAAAGGGTTACAGGCATCCCTTGGCACTAGTATTTATGTTCTAGTTCACCAGTGTCTCATGTGAGGTCTCTAATAAAAGCCTGTGTCACTCTGGTCATTAATAACATTGTGAAAGGTATATATGGATACTGAAAATTATATTCTTAAGGTATGCAACTGGGATGCTGGTCACCAGAAAAGGTGAAAAGTTATGTTTTTTTTCTCCAGGCAAGAGATGTTTTTATCCACCTATCTACCATTTACATGTAAATTGAGTATTGTTCACAATGAGCAACCATTAGCATTCTAAGTCAAATGCTAAAGATGAACTGATAGGAACTTCAGAAAGAAACTAACAGGAAGAAGTAAAGAGGGGGGGTGGATGGGCAGGAAAGACAGTCTTTCTTGGGGTGCACATCAAAGGTTTGTTCTGATATATTTAGGGAGCAAAAAGGACACCCTGGCTTCACCTGGGAAGTAAACAGACAGTGAGCTTGCTTCATAAAAAAAATGGGAGGGGGGCTCTCAGCCAGGCTCGGCTGAAAATGCTGGAGAGAGCTTTAGGAGAGAGAAGCTTCTTTTGACAGGAGGATCACGTTGTAGTTAAGTTTAGGGTCTAGAAAGAGTATTATGACTTTGGTCTTTCCCGATATTCTTACTCACTATCACTTGAATTTCTATTCTTTGATAATAAACTTATTCTTGTTTTCACTATAAATGTTGTGTGTTTAGCAGAGCTGTGTATAATTAATAAACTGCAGTGTAATGTTCCTTTGGGAACAGCAGGCCTGGTAATTCTGAGTGTGTTCAGTAGATGAAGGACTGGACACTGCAGGGAATGCTCTGAAGACTAAGAGGATGGTGTTTGTCTAGCACTAACCTGTACAGAAAGAGCAAGCTCTGCAGAAGCCTCAAAGGTAGTGCTTGTGTATTAGGCAGCTGACCCACAGCAGGCACAGACAAGACTTCCTCACACTAAGAGCACTAATTGAATGCATTTTCCTAGTTAAGTCTCTTTCACAGATTCTTATCAATTGTTGGACATTTTCACTACAAGAGGTTTTTTCTCCTGCTGATAATGGCCCATCCAAATTAAACAGCCTCTTAGAATTGGTATGGTAATTTACAACTTTTTTTTCTTTCTGTGTGTATAAATGCATCTTAGCTTTGTTCCATTCTATGCATCCGATGAAGTGGGCTATAGCCCACGAAAGCTTATGCTGAAATAAACTGGTTAGTCTCTATGCTGTTAGTATCTGCTGAGTTTTTTTTAAAAAAATCTATTCTAACACATTGTGAGTTACCAGTCTGATCATGTAGTGACACAGTAAAACAGAAGATACCGTGGAACAGATTTTAATTCGTATTTGCCTGTACCTAATTTTTTTTCTCACTTGAAAATGCTCACTACTGTTTAATGTGCCTGGAGTACTATCTTGAGCCAAGACAAAATTGAACCCTGCCAAGAACTTCTCTAAAATATCTTTGAATCAGTGCAAGTTACAGGCATTCTCTTTTAGACCTAGCAAAGAAAATTAGCAGTTTTGGCAGCAGGTCCTGGATTGCGGGAATGCAATGAATCCATTTATCACAGGTCTTGGCAATGCACTTTCTTTTCTAAGACCTCCCACATCTCAACACGTTTTTCTGTTTAAACAAAAAATAGTAAAGCAACTAAATTCTAAAAGCTAACATTTCAACTAACTGTTTTTTTCCATTCTTTTGAATTCCAACTGTGTTGCATTCTAATTTTAAAGACGCAGGGGAGGAACAGCTAGATGTTAATTGTATCACTCTCCTCTGCCTTCTTATCGCCATTTTTCCATGGGTTGGGTGACTGTCCAGTAGTAGGAAGTTGGACAAATTCTTTGGCACTCTGGTGCAAAAAAGAAAGGTCAAGGGAAATTAAGAAACTGAGATAAAGAGAAGATCCAGAAATTAATTCCTTGAAGGGAAATAGTTCAGAGAGGTTATTTCTACTAGAAAGGTGTTCTAACGTAGATTGTATAAGTCTGAATGTCATGTTTGGGGTGGGATTTTCAAAAACAGTTGGCACTGGCTTAACTCTGCTTCCACTGAAGTCAATGGTGAAATTCTTATTCGTTTCAATGGGAGCAGAGGTAGGCCAATGTTGAGGACTTTAATCTCACCTTGAGTAATTTCTTCTTGTTCCTTCTGATTTGTGACATGAAATATAGTGATTGTAGCATGCTCTTAAACATGTAATAATATTGGCCAAGATGTGGAGGTCACTCTTCTACTCTAAGCATATTTCAGTAGTGACTAATAGTTAACAGCTAATATTTTTTTGTTGGCCTATGTTGCTCATCTTAACTAAGTTCTTATCCCCACAAACCAGCATAGGTGGTGATCTTACTGTCAGTCTCAGTGGAGTCAACAAGATTTGAGTGCATAGGGGTACTGAACTACCCTATCACCATTAGATTGGGTTTCTCCATCTCAAGATTGAGGCATATTAGTTGGGCAGGATGAAAACTTATTCATTGTTACTGTCTTTCCTGTGTATATTCAGACGGCAGATAAATAGTAAAATTCTCTCAACCCACCAGCTTTTAAGGAACATTAGATTCACTTGAAAACAAGAAAACATTCACACTGAAGTTGAACTAGTTGTGGTGTATTCACAGACATTTGACTTTTAATAACCTCCTAAAAATTGAGATTTTTTTAATGTTCCTATATTCTGCAAGTCATTGTGGAAACTTCATTTTATAGAGTTTGTAATTCCTTTTTATAAAGTACATTCAAATTGTGAGATTTTGCTTTTATACTGAAGATGTCAAAGGTATTGGTATGCAGTACTGTTTAGGCAGTTGGATCTTTTCATTCCTTGTCTGCATAATTGTTGTTGTTTTCCCATTATAGGGCTGTGATGATCTGTTCTCTGTTCCCTTTTCTGTTTCTTCATGTTGTCTGTGTATCTCTGTGTGCTGCCTCTCTTGTGTGGTCTTTGATTTTTATTCTCTGACTGTTGTGTGGCATTATGGCAAATATATCAGTTTCCATCTGTTTTGTCATGTGGAAACTGACTATGCTATCTTTCTTTGTTTCAGTCCTCCCACTGGTCCCAAAAACATTAGAAACAGTGAGTATTATATATTTTCAGATATTTTTGTGCATACACTAGCAATACACTTTTTATATTTCGTTCGTAAATCAGTAATTTAATCAGGAAGCAGGAAGATGCTGACGAGGAGACTAGTTAACCATGATTAGCTCATACTAAGGAACCAAAATCAGAACTGAGCAAATCACTTGACTGACTGACAAAGAGTCAAATTCTATATCCAAAGAGAATAGCAAACCTCCTTGATCTTAGCAATATAAATTCATTTGTTTACTTTCCTGACTTCAATTTGAGACGTACAGTTGACTGCACCAAAAGAAAACTTCAAAAAGAATGTTGGTATCACCAGGGGCCAGAGATGGCAGATAGTCAATCAGCAGTCAGAAGTCAAATTGTTTATCTCCAGCTGTGTATGAGGAAATGAAGGGAGCAGAAACACTAGACAGAAAGCCTACATGGTGGAAATCTTTTTAATGTGCCATCTTTCTTTTAACAATTATCCCTAGAACGAATTAGGCTTATGTAAATGCAGATATTTATAACATAACATTTTTTATTTTGTTGTTTTTCCTGTTATGTTTTTCTCCTTATAGCTAGTGAATCGTCTGTCATGACAAAATAAAGATCCAGTACCTTGGGTTATTTTGGCAATTTGTTTAGAATCTGTCAAAGAGACAGGTTTACTTTTCTGAAGAGCTAGGCAGGCAGTAGGAGTATATTTCTCCAACCCTCTTGAAGTCTCAGGTAGACTCTACTGTAGCAGGAGAGCTGGTGAAAACAAATGAGAATACACTCAGAGGGTAGAATTTATAAAAACATTTGAATTGTGTGCCCAACTACCATTAATTTTCAATGACAGTTGGGCACCTAAGTCCCTAGACACTTTTAAGGCAATCTTACCCTCTCAGTGCTGAGTAAACTCCAGCTGCACTACAATGAGGACATCACACATTTGAAGGGAGGAAGATTGTGATTAGGATTCATTGTCGCTTGATCAAAGAAGCGCAGTTAATATCTTGCTGAGTGGGATAATACATCTTACCTCCCTGATTTAAAAATGAGTAAATGTCTCTCATATGAGGAACCGTGGACTAGTGGGTGAGACGCTGGCCTGGGAATCAGGAAATTTGGTTTCCGTTCCTGGCTCTGCCATTGACTGACTGTGTGCGTCCTTGTGCAAGCCAGCTAATAACTCCCAGTGCCTCAGACAGCCGATCTGTGAAATATGAATAATTACCCACCTTTGTAAAGACTTTGGCTGAAAAGTGCTATGTGAGTGTTTCATATTATCATTTGTTTGTTTAGTTATATTGTAAATATGTAAAGGAATTGAATATTAGCTGGTTGGTTGTATTCTTAGGTCACAGTTTCACTAATAGGAAGCAGTATTGACATGTACACATCAGCTTGTTTTGTATGTTTTGATCTTTTTTTCCCCACAACAATTTACCATGGGTAACAGGGAGAGCACATCATACTACCTATCAGAGAACTCCACAGAATTAGAAACCAAACCCTGATCTTCAGCTCCAAATCAGTGGAGCTACACCTATTTATAGAAGCTGAGGATCTTTCCATATATTGTTTTTCAGTTACCCAGTGGTACTACTTGAAACAGAATACTGCAGTGCTTACATATTGCAGCATGCTACTGTGGTTGGTGCATTAGACACACTACAGACACAAAGACAGTCCCACTAACCTCCTACAGTTACTTCTTGAGGGAGAATATAGTCCTTTTAGTTGGCACCCATTTCCTGGATTAATTGGCAAATGAAAGACTGCACCATTGGTAGGCTGAGCTTGACTTCAGTCTCCTGTTGTGAAAACAGACTAGAAAAAAATAACAATTGTGGTTCAAGTATGAATGTTTGGCAGCTTTAAACTCTGCACCATATATCTTCATGTTTTCTCTTTCATCCCGATCTGCAGGTTCTCATATTTTATTTATTGCGAAAATTCTGAGCTGAGTAATGCTGGAATCTGGAGTGTGGTTCTTCCCTTCCTCTTCATTTTATTGGCACAATACACAATGTAAGATAGATTGCTGAACTCAAGTTTTTAAGGAAGGTGATATGCTTCTGTTAAATTATAAAGTTTATGGGCACAAACCCCACCCAGGCAGGGCCTGGAGTCTTACAAGTCCATAGCAATGTACAGAAACTGTTGCTGCTTCAAGTGCTGCCCCTTATCACTGATTGGTTAGTCTATGGGACAAGGAAGCAGGAAGTTTAGGTGGCAGTGCCAAGAATTGAACCTAGATCTCTTGATTCTCACTCCAGTGGCCTAACCTTAAGATCTTCCTTCCTTGCCTACCTTTTTTCATTGTCATTCAGCAGAGATGAGTAAATAATTTATATTTTTCAGTTCAATATCCAAACAAAAAATCTGAAACAAACTTTATTGGGGGGGGGGGGGGTGTTATTTCACTTCAAATTTGGTGTTTTTACCTCTTCAAAAAAATCTAGTTAAGCTCAAACTGAAAAATCAAAACATTTTGTTCCAAAAATCTTGAACAAATATTTTGCCTCAAAAAAATTCCTATTTTTGGCCAAAATTGTTCATCAGTCTACTAATCCACTAATAGTTTCCATCAACATGGAACTGCATTTTTAAGAAATAAACTATTTGTCCAAATTTTTTTGCCCACTTTTGTTATTCAGTTACAGACCAGTCCTGCCAGTGTGGTTCTGCTTCATATGTGGAGGAAGAATTGCAGATGTTAGATACAGTCAAGCACCAAAGGTGCTTCCTGTGCTGGAGAGAAGGACTGGGAGCAGGGACTGATTGCGTACTCATGGAGGCAAAATTTCAAGGTTTTCAAGTAGAGCAGGGATGGGCTAGAAAGGAGGTGTGACCATAAGATTTGCTGTTATGTGGATCCTCTGGTTCCTCTCTCACCCCTTCCCACATTCTGTGGAAAGTTTCAGCATCCAGTTATACAAACAGTGTTTGCTCCTCACTCGTTCATTCACAAAAGTTCAAAATACGGATTATCTCTGTGCTGCTTGGACTCTGGGGGAAAGGTGTTTTTAAACGAGAGATCCCCAGCTGGTTAGCCATAAAGGACATATAGGCCTTGCTGATTACAGGAGCATCTGTTACCTTTTGAAACTTGAGATGGTAACTTATTTGTGTCTATGATCACCCACATTAACATTATAAACAACTTTTTTATTTTCCCTATTTAATACATCTTTGGATAGTTTATTGTAGGATTGGCTACAAGCATTGTCTTTGGTGTGATATCTAAGGTGCAATTGACCTGGGGTAAATGACTGGTCCTTTGGAACTGTGCGTAACCTGAATATTGCTGTGATTCTTGGTATAAGGGGCCATCTAGATAGGCTTACCTGTGTGGCAATATGGATAGGAGAATCGAGGGGACTGCCCATGACTCCATGTTTAGGCTGTTATAGTGCCTGAGGAGTTTATTCTTGATAACTGGCTAATGAAATCTAAGTACAGGACTCTCAACCAATTTGGAGTTTGTGCCCTGGTTCCTAACTGTCTGCCTTGACATTGGTACTCACAGTCTTGAGTCACTGCTGGCAGCATTACTCCCTCTCTGCAGTGGCCATCACTGTAGAATCTGTAGAGTGCTCTACTTTTTTTTTTGTTGTTGTTATGTAGGCTCTAGTAATGGCATTATTTTCCATAATATGGTCTAACAATTTACAACAGAGATTAACTCATAGTAATATAGTATGTCCATATATTGCAGGATTATGTGAAAGTTACTTGTATTACTACAGTAAATGCTTTTCTGTAATTTCTTACTGTTTGTTATGGTTCTATCTCCGTACTGCAGCCATCATATAATCTTATATTTTTCACTATTACCACCACTAACTGTCTCTACATATTACCATCTGAATGTTTTTACCCATCTGTATCCCATTATCCTGATATTGCATTGTTCTAGCACCTGTCTTTGATACTTATTTTTAGTGTAACATGTCATTTTGGCAAAAGTGGAAAAGATATGAAGCCCATGGATTCATTACTCAGTCATAACTGAAATGGACTGAACTTTCTATTAGAAAGAGACTGCAGATCTGTTCAGCTCAGTGTGAAGTTGAATTGAGTACTGTACATGTATTTAAGTGAAAATAATGTGGATGCCTTCAAGCACGATGGCCAGTTTGCAGCAGATACAGTACTTGAGCTTAAAAAAAGACAAGAGAGAGGAAGATCTTTTTGCATTCACACTACCCATACACAAGAAGCTCATTTAGGGCTTGATCCTGCTCCCCCTGAAGTCAATGGAAAAACTTCCGGCTTGAATGCTGCCAGATCCACACCTTGCTCAACCATGGCCAAGGCCAAATGTTTTGGTGTTAGTTCAGATTTTGGTGTGGCTTTGATGGACATCTAAACTGCACAAGAGAGGGACAATGAGCTTGATTAACAACCGTAAAATGGCAATAACACACAACTCCTGATTCTTCTTTTATCTGTAGCAGAGAAATTGGAATGAACTCTATTGCAGTCAATCCAGATCCACCGGTGTGAAAGAGGGAAGAATCAGGCCCCAAAAGGTTTAATATGTTGGAAGGAGGGAGATACATGGTGTCATATGCATCCCAGTGTATAGTAGCTCAACTGGCTTCAGCAAAGTTACAAAGGGAATGAATACAACCCAGAGTTCCTGAAATAGTATGAGAGAAATCAGCTCTTGGAGGTTGAATTGAGTTGGTTTCTGGAGCTCTTGAGGTTGCATGGCAGCCCTCTGTGTTGTGAGCTGTGCTCTGTTTCTGATATCCTACTTCTGAAGTGTACATATTTATTTAAATATGCATGAGGACAGAACACATGGTGTCTGAATCCATTCATTTCCTTTCCAACAAAGTAATAATCCCCCGCTAGAATCCAAATCTTCATGATCACTTCAAAGTGGTGCCAACATCCAGAGCATGGTTTAATCATCTAATCCTAAATAAAACATTTTATGATTTATAGCTATGTGCTTTCAAAAAATCTGAATACAACTCTTCAAACTTCATGTTTTAGGAAGAAACAGGAAGCCCACTTGAATTTCATTGGTTTAAAATTTACTCATGGAAGTGAACATTTTGAAAGATGCAGTATATACGGCACCTTTGGTATCTTATAAAAGATCTATTTATTTACAATATGTGCACTTATGAACACCAGATATTAGATTTTTCCAGGTCTTCTGAAATGTTGATGTTATTGCATCTGTGCCCTTAGAAATGATCAAAATATTGGGCATATTAGGATGCAACTTTCTTTTTGGAAGAACAAAAGTAATGCTGAATCTGTTATAGCAAAATGTCTCAAGAGCAGCAGTAACAGGATGAAGGTCTATTCTCTGAAGTCAAAAGGGATACAGTAGTGACATACAAAAAAGAGAATGTTTTGTGGGCAAGTGACAGGAGCAGAGGATGAGACAGTTTCCTTTGGAATATAGAAAGAGGATTAATGGTAAATATAGTACCCTTTGAGTAAGGATTGCACAATGGGGTCTCAAAGGGTATCCCTGGAGCAGTGCACATTCAGACATTCATCTGGTTAGATTAGGGGCAGGCTAATTCGGTCTGGCCCCCTGAGCTCCCGGTTGGGGAGGCTAGCTCCTCCCCTACTGTTTCCCCCGTCCCGCAAGCAGCACTCTGGGTGGTAGGGCTGCACACTCTGGTGGATCAGTGCGGCAGTGTGTCTGGCTCCGAGCCAAACATGCTGTTCTGAATGGGATGGTAAGGGAGTCCGGGCTGGGGGGTTGGATAAGGGCTAGAGGGTTTCCGGGGGTGGTCAGGGGACAGAGGTGTGTGTTGGATAGTCCCAGGGGGCCTGTCAGGTGATAGGGGTGTGGCTAGGGGTCGGGGAAGTCAGGGGACAGGGAGCAGGGAGGGTTGGATAGGGGGTGAGGTCCTCAGGGATTATTAGGGGCAGAGGGGTCTCTGGAGGGAGTAGTCAAGGGACAAGGAGCAGGGGGAAGTAGATGGAGCAGGGATGGGTTTGGAGTTCTGAGGGAGGCAGTCAGGGGGCAGGAAGTGGAAGAGGGTCAGATAGGGGGCGGGGCCAGGCTGTTTGGGGAGGCACAGCCTTCCCTATCCAGTTCTCCCTACAATTGTGAACCCCAATGTGGCCCTTGGGCCAAAAAGTTTGCCCACTCCTGGGTTAGAGAATATGAGATAGAGAATTTTAACTTTGTGAAAAGTTTCCGGAGTATCTAATTCATTATCTGTTTCTCTAGTTATAAGAGAAAATCAACCCTACTGTATGAATGTCAATAAGCCTGGTTAATAACACAAAAAAGCATGTGTTCATTAAAATGCTTCATTACAGGAACAAAAGTTTAAGAACCAGATTCTGCTATCTATCTGTCACACCAGAATGATTCCATTGACTTAATGGAGTTACTCCAGAATTGGGATTGGGCAACAGAGCAGTATCTATACCTAGCTCTTCTACCAGGTTCAGAGAAAAACAAATCCAAATACATGTATGTCCTTTTTCACTAGTATAAAGATTAATATTCTATACAACAAATACTAAGGTTCTGGTTCAGAGAAAAACCCATAATCACATACATTTTTCATTAAGGAAAAAACTAAATAAACATTCCCAACCAAAGATTTTTTTTCTCCAAATTATTGTTACATTATTCATCAAAAACTCTCAAGTTCTAGCACATTTATAATTAAAGAATATTCTGGACTTGCTCAAACATGTTTTGAAATTAGTTAGCAAATCCACTCCTTTTATCACCTTCTGTCAGAATCATTTACAGAAATAAAGTAATAATGAATTATCTTTTTATGAAAACTCAGTAGTGACATAAGAATTTCTCCAAGTCTAATTAACGTCTTAAAAGACATTTGTCTATGATGTATGAACAAAATCTAAACTGTTTCCATTTTAAAATGGCACATATACAATTTCTACTAATTACATGATTGAATTTAGCAAATTACCTGTACATTTGCAAGTTGAGGAAACTC
This sequence comes from Dermatemys mawii, assembly GCA_007922305.1. Taxonomy (NCBI): domain Eukaryota; kingdom Metazoa; phylum Chordata; order Testudines; family Dermatemydidae; genus Dermatemys; species Dermatemys mawii. The sequence goes on from ML677340.1 coordinate 25,451,004, forward strand.
AGAGAGCAGGTCTTTTCATGTTGGTGAGGCATTCTTCCATCATATAATGACTATGGGTCTGATTCACAGCCCACTGAAACCAATGGGATTCTTTCCATTGACTTCTCTGGGCTGTTGATCAGACCCTGTTGGTGAAATCCTGACTCAATGAAATCAACAGGAGTTCACCATTGATTTCAGTGGGGTCACAATTTCATCTCATAACTTTTTGTTGTGTGTCGCCTCTCTTTTTACTTTGGAAAGGATTAGTGGGGGTAGGGGCAGCTTCAGGGTATGACGTTTCTAAGAGCTAGCCATTCTTCTAGACTGATAACAAGATGACCAAAAAAGGCAGCCAGAAGTATATTAAGTATTCATAAGAATAATAAATTATTAGAAACCCAGGTTGATTTCTGCACAAAATTGATAGCCTGTTGTCTGCGTCCAGCTGGTGGTTCTACTTGCATAAACAGCAGTGTCTCTCAGCTCTCCCAGCATCTCCCAATGGCTAGCTGAGTTCTTTATCTGGATGAAGAACAACTAGATATATTTGAACCTGAAGAAGCTGGAGATGATGTTGATAGATGGAAATATTTTAAAAGAACTCACCTCATTCAGAACATTGTAATCTGCTATAAGTATCTACCCATTGATTGAGTTTTCAGTCTGAAGGTCTTCTTGGACTCCTCATCCCCAAAAAGCTAAAAATGGCTGTGAAATGTGCCCACTTCCATCTGCAGCTGGCCAGAAGACTGCACCCCATTGTAGTAGACTTAGACTTGGCCAGGATCATCCACACACTTATGACTTCCATTCCTGTCCTGAATTAAGTCAAATATTATCAAACAGTTCCAGATGGCCAAGAATGTAGCAGCCTGTCTGCAAAACAACAGACTGCTGTAAAGCCCATTACCCCAGTGGTTATCTATCTGACTCCACCACAAATGAAGATGGCAATGGTTTTGGTGAACATACTCCACGCAGTCTAACTGATAAGCGTCTCAGTAATGATTTACTTATATGGGCAGGGAGGAAGAAACATCGTTTCAGATTATGGAAGTAGAGGCAAGGAGTGTGGAATGTTGCTGAACCCTATTACTCGAGAGCCAGATTCCGATCTCAATTCCATTGTTGTAAATCCAAAATAACTCAGTTGAAGAAACTGGATTTACAATAGTGTAAATACAATTACTGAGTGCAATCTGTGGTTCCAGATTTCATTGGACCATGGCTGTTGAACTTCTTAGATTATATTCTAGATTGAAATCCATCCATGGGATTTTCAAAGGCACCTCTGAGATATGGAAACCTCTGATTTGGATTCCCAATTCCAATGGGAACTGGGTGTCCAAATCCCTTAGGTGCCTTTGATAGTCCTACCCTAAATATCTTATTTTCTATAGTTGAATGTTTGAGTACTAATTTGAGTGATTTTATCAAATTCTAATTTAGTGGGGAAAAAATATGTATATATGCTTTTAAAAAAGAAAGTTGGTATGGTGTTTTATGGGGATGAAGACGTGTGCCTGCTTAATATATGTAGCCAGTGAATGCAGCAACCTAACTAATTTTTAAGGCAAATTGAGAGAAAAGTCAGTTGAAGCTACTACTTTTACAGCAATGTTTTAAAATTTGTACTTTGGATACATATGCGTAGGTTTTCATAGCCAGAAATGCAAATTTTTATTCTATGTTTAAGCATCTTTAATGACAGCGCTTTTGAATTTGATACCACATCCATTATTAGAACAACTTTATACACTTTAGTTTTGAAATTATGAAGTTGCAGTAAGGTATATTTCTTGATAAAAGATTGGAATGGAAGATTACAGTAATACAGAAGGTTACTTATAACTTTACAACAAGAACAGTAGAAGTGACAAAGAGTTCTGCGGCACCTTAAAGACTAACTAAAGTATTAGAGCATACTCATATGCTCTAATACTTTAGTTAGTCTTTAAGGTGCCACAGGATTCTTTGTCACTTCTGCAATTCCAGACTAACACGGCTACCTCTCTGATTCTTAACAAGAACAGTGTGTGTGCTTCTTCTGTGAATTTTTCAAAGGCCCCTTTGTTTGCTAATATATTTACATACATGTTAGTAAAAATAACAATAGTTTATCTCAACTATCTTTATTTTGACATAACAAGTAATTATTTATTTAGCAACGTGGTTCAAATGATAAAACAAAGTATCAAAAATATTTTTTTTTCTTTCTTTTGGAACATGTCTGGGTTGTTCTTAGTGTTTTCCTGAGAGCTACATTTGAGTTAATTTCATTATCATTATCATGACTTTCATAGAAGGAATTTTCAGTGTAAGACACACAGAGTAAGAGTTCAAAAATGTAAAAGCATATTCTCATGATAAATAATGTTATCTGTTCTGATGTGAGGCACTCTGAGGTTTCATGCCTTGCCATTCATATTCCCATTCCAAAATGTTGTTTTATTTTCAATGGCTGATTTTACTTTCTGCTGCTTCAGTTTTTGTCAGCAGTATTCATTGATAGTATTTAGCCTGCGAGGGCTTGTCTACACACTGGGGCGATGTGCACTATAGGGATGTGATTTCTAAAATTCACTAATGTGTTGAGCAGTAAATGGCCTGTGTAGACCCTGCTGGTGTGCACTAGAAGTTTCCTATGTTAATGTATATTACGGAATTTTTAATATGCTTCAGCAGGGTCTATACAGACCAGTTAGTGCACTTTGGAAATCATACTCTCTGCGATAGTGCGCATTACACCACCACATAAAAATGCCACAAATTTTGGTTTCTGGTAATGGAAAAACACTAAAAACATTCCCATAGCCTTGCATAAGAACTATGTTGTCATCAAATGGCCTCTTTCCAGAATTATATTCCTGTAATAGTTAAGAGAAAGGGGAACTGCACTGATGAAATTGTCCCTAGTTTACCTCCCTCTGTACTGCCAGCCCCTCATTGGAAAGCTGATTTATTTTGTAGATATTAGCTTTTGTAAGGCTGTATAGCAATAAATAAATAATAAATAATAAATAAAATTTCCAAGAGAAACACTAAAGCCCACAACCAAAACACAACCCTATCAAGAAACCCCCAAAACCATTTAAAAAAAAAATCACAAAATCCAATCTACACAGAATGCATGAACGTTTGGGATTGGACGAACTTCTGGTGATGATGGAGACAAGCTTTTGAGTCAACAAAAGCTGGTACAGTAAGAGATATTATCACCCCATCTTGTCTCTCTAATATCTTAGAACTGACATGGCTAAAACTATTTTAGTCATTTAGAGTTCAAGGTCTAGGCAAAGATTAGTGAGTATACTAAAATCTAGAGCAATAATTTTAAAAAACCAAACAAATAAAACTTTTAATATCTTGGCATTTCTGGGAATAACCCGACTGATATAGACCATACTTCTGTGGGATTAACACAAACTCTCTGAAGGGGGGAAAAGTGTCCATAAAATTAAAAATTCACACCTTTCTTTATGTAAAGTTAAATTGGATCTTTCAGTTACTTACAGAAATTCCCTCGGGACCGTATCGTGCTCCTTTTCCTTTCCCTCTCCCTCTCACCCTCCTGAAAAAAATCTCATTATTGATGTTGAAAGCACTGGTTTCTGGCTGAATTTATCATCTTGAAAGATGTTAACCATTGATGAGATTCCAGAAACACAGTCTTTTATAACTTCTTAAATCTGTACATTTTCCTACATCTTTAACAGTTATCATCTTAGAATGCTATTGGCCATATTGCATTCTTATGGTTTTCCATCTTAGGTTATGTCTAAAGTAACCTTGACCACAGTATTGATCAGATAGCAGACAGACCACTTCATACTAATAAATTTCCACTGTGGGTTTTGTCATAAGAAATGTGGCTACTGTAGATTCAATGCCTCTTTATTTAAATCTGGAGTTTGAAAAGCAGACTTAAGAGCACTCTCTGTACCATGGGGTCCATCATCCCATCAACAAGACTTAAGCACAAAATAATACAGGGCTATAGCCATCAATTCAACTCTGAGATGACATGAGGTGGAACTATGACCTTCTTTTTCATCTGGTGCTTCACTGGGGCATACAGTATATAAAGAGCTGTTAGGCCATAGGTGAAGCTGACATGTTGGCCTAACAGTCTGAGGCATGGCTACATTGTTGTGGTTAAATTTGATTCAATCCTGGTTAGTAATGACTGGAACCCTGTCCTGAGGGAGGTAAAAATTCTCGTTCAGGTTAGATCCTGGTTCCCGTGAACTCTACTGCCTGCCTATGATGCAGTGAGGGACATACAATGGCTTAGTGAAGGCATAACAAGTATATTTCTCCAAACGGTGGCACTGCTTAGTGTGGCTCTGCTGCTACGGGAGCCCGCGCTGCAGGGCTGGTCCACAACATTTTGGCACCCTGAGGCGGGGAGCTGAAATGATGCCCCCATGCCCCTCGCTTGGGCCAAATACCTGAATAGCAAACTTACTGCCACAGGCAGTAAGAGACAACTGACAGAAAGACACAGCTACCCTGCCCTTTATGCCTATGTATGGGAGCATAAGAAAGGCAGCACATGCCATATGCCTAATGGTGCCATGCCTAATGGACAGGGCTGTTCAAAAGATTCTAATCTTGCATGCATAAGGTGCATGTGCACCTAGAGTAGGATCCAGACTGACACTTAATGGTTCTCTTTTGCTTTGTGTTCTCTGGACATGCTTGCACATTTGCATTTTTTGTGTCGTCTTCCATCTTGCTGATATGCTCTTCATATATTTCCAAAGCCCTTGACAATTTCAGCCAGTCAGCCATAATAAGCTCTGATTTTAAAGCTCATCATCACAACTGAGTAGACACAAACACAAAGAAAAGTTTTAATACTGACTGGAAATTGTACGTCCACAGTATGTCATGTGACTTGTTTACATACTAATCATTGATCCTTTCACTGGCCCCTTTTTTGGCCATCCTAAAAGTAAATCTGTCACATTCATCTATTCAGCTTTGAACTAAATTGCTCTGGTAATGCAGGTTTGCACATTTCATGTTTTCATAGTAGAGCTGTCAATTAATCACAGTTAACTCACGCAATTAACTCAAAAAATTAATTGCAATTAATCAGTTTTAATCTCACTGCTAATAGAATACCAATTGAAATTTATTAAATATTTTGGATGTTTTTCTACATTTTCATATAGTATTGTGTTTTAGCTGAAATCAGTGTATACTATTTTTATAATTTGTACAGTACAAATATTTGTAATAAAAGAAATAATATCTTTCAATTCACCTCATACAAATACTGTAGCGCAATCTTTGTCATGAAAGTGCAACTTACAAATGTAGATTTTCTTTTGTTACATAACTGCACTCAAAAACAAAATAATGTAAAACTTCGAAATCTGCAAGTCCATTCAGTCCTACTTCTTGTTCAGCCATTTTCGAAGACAAACATGTTTGTTTACATTTACAGGACAAAATGCTGCCCTATTCTTATTTATAAAGTTACCAGATATGCTTAACATTCGTATGCCCCTTCATGCTTACGCTACCACTCCAGAGGACAATCTTCCCTGCTCAAGATGCTTGTTAAAAAAATAAGGCATTAATTAAATTTGTGACTGAACTTCTTGGGGGAGAACTGTATGCCTCCTGCTCTTTTTTTATCTGAATTCTGCCATATATTTCATGTTATAGCAGTCTCAGATGATGACCCAGCACATGTTTGTTTTAGGAACACTTTAACTGCAGATTTGACAAAATATAAAGAAGATAAGGTACAATGTGAGATTTCTAAAGATAGCTACAGCTCTCAAGCCAAGGTTTAAGAATATGAAGTACCTTCCAAAATCTGAGAGGGCCAAGATGTGGAGCATGCTTTCAGAAGTCTTAAAAGAAAAGCACTCCAATGTGGAAACTACAGTCGTATGTGTGGAGCTGGAATTGTAGTTTAGTTTCTAGGTGGAATTCTTGAGGATCTCTGGTCACAAAACAAAACACACACAAGGGAATTGCAATTTTAGCTACTTGTACATGTTTTAAAAAAATGCAGAGGTAAAGCAATTCTGATACAGATTCTCCTACTCCCTGTCTTTACAGAAATAGTGTATTGAACTTTTACTTCTGTTGTCTGAGTCTCTGGCTTCAGGAAACTATTCCATTGGTGCTTTAAGAACATTAACAATCACTTGCTTCTTTTGTATTCTTTAATCATTATGTTTGATAAAAGATACCTTACCATTTTCCCCCCTCCTCTGGATAGGACCTTTAGTTTCCCGTAATAGATCCTTCATATTAATCATTTAAATTAACAATTCTTCAGAAAGTCATATTCAGTGTGATTCTTCCAAGAAAATAGATTAAAGATTAAAGACTAGATGATTCAGTCCATTCAGAACCAGGCAAAGCATAAAATTTAAAAGTACAGCCATGCCAAAGGGTTGTCTTGCCATACATCTAAGAGTCGCAGCTTTATTTTACAATAAAGAGTTGTTCTTTAAGGCGTGGGCAGTCACTTGCATTAATATCAACATGACAATGAGACTATATCTGGAAATGTTCCCAAGGAAATTTACTCTCGTACAAAGCTATTCCAGGTTGAGCTGTTTTGTAACCCTGATAAGTTTAGAGTATACTAAAATCCCCAACCCAGCTCCCTAGCTAATAGTGGACTCACTTCTAACAAGAATACTCCAATTTCTGATCAGTAGTTCTGACTGAATTCTCCTAGTCAATGACTAAGCGCATTTGACTGGCTCATACCTTTCTATTCATTCAATAAGTTATTTTTTTACTCTCAGGATTTATATCCTGAGAATTTTTAGTATCTTTATTTCTCTCTAGGCTGGGCTACAGTTCTTTGGTTGATATGAAGATGTTCCTTTTAGCTGGGAGAAATTGCTTTTTTGGGGAGGGGAGGGAGAAATAATAAATTAAAATCCCATATATCTTTTACAGCATCTCAGGATGATCAGATGTCCCAATTTTATAGGGACAGTCCCAATTTTTGGGTCTTTTTCTTGTATAGGATCCTATTACCCCCCCATCTCCTGTCCCAATTTTTCACATTTGTTGTCTGGTCACCCTAAGTATTATTCACACTGAAGTATCAGAGTACCACAGAGCCAATTAGTCTACCACGCAAGTACAATATAAGCAAACTACATAGGCTATATAATATATCACAGTGGTAACATATGAGATAGGGAAAGCATAAAGAAAAATAGAATGCCAAGACTGAGAGACATGGATTCAATGTGGCGAAACTGGGAGGATCAGGCACTGGATTTTCTCGTTCAATTATTAATAAAAAGTTTGTTTTGGAATAAGTTACAGTTGCTGTTGTTAAGGGCAATTCAAAAGAAGGCCTAGCATTAAAAAAAACCAACTACAAACACAAAAACACCCTGGAAAAACAAGCTACAATTACATAAACAATTCTCCCATCAACTTTAATACCCAGTTCTCACACACTGACTGTTTAACAGAAACATTTTCAGTGACCAGATTCTATATAAATGTATTGCTTTCCATGGTGGATGTTGATGCAGGAGAATGACAGATTCTCTTTGAACCATAATTAGAATTTTAGCATTTTAACTGCCTTATAAACAGATAAATTCTGTCCTTCAGCCAGTGATAATTCATAAAAATAGAGGGGCAGATGCTCAACTGGCATAAATTGCCATAGTTTCATGAAGTCAGTGGAGCTATGAAAATTTATGCCATCAGAGGTCCTGCCCTACAATTTAATCTAGAAATCTGGTTGGCTGTTGGAAGGTCCAAGAGGTGTAGAATAAACAAAGTAATAATCTTACAGAATTAGTAATGTCTACCTCAATTGTTCTAAACACATAAATGAGCCCTAAATGTCTAAATATTGCACTGGAACACACTTTCTTTAAATGATTTTTTTAATTTCAAAATCTCCTTCATTTAGTAAAAGCAATGTCCCCTCAAAATTAATTTTGAGATATTACAAATTATGGAGTCCTATGGAAAGGAATGTAACATTCAGAAAATTGGTATTTTAGCATTTTAACATCATCCTGGTAGAATTGCCAGAAGGGCTATTGCGGTTCTCTTTTGTAAAAAGTCACTCTCAGGACTTGCTTTTGCAAATGTATTACCCTGGCAGGTTTTCAATATCATTCTTAAAAGCAGTTAGTAAAGGTAGTAACACTTAGAAGCTCTAGGTATCTGTATTGTTAGCCAGATACATTATTCAAGTTCAGTTATATTGGTGATTATGTCCAAGAGGTGTGAACATCAACTATCAGGATAGGAATGGCCTAGCTCTTCATTAAACCAAAAAATGTTAAGAGCATGTAAAACTAGACATGAGAATCTCATTAGGTTTCTTCCCAGTGGATGTTTGTTCATTTTGTAGATTTAAGCTTAGTACTCATAAAATAACTTAGCATAACATATTATTTAATATTTTAATTTTACAGTGACTAGTACCAGATTTACATTCCTGGAGAATGAAATTCTCAATTCACAAAACAGGTGCAGCATAAGCAGTGGTAGTGCAGGTTTTCTTAGACTGCTTGAGCAATTTGCCTACCCTCTAGGGTTAAACAATGGTTTGCATGTCCATTCAAACTGTCATATCTATGCTGAGACTTAATGTTCAATGTTACACTTCCCCTTTATCCAGCCTGTTGGTTTTGAACAAGCTATATCTCTCTATACCAATATTCCAACCATGAGATTTATTCCACCAAGTCTCAGTGATGCCAATTAAATAATAATTTACTTTATGTACTAATACTTCCAGTTCTTCTTGTTTATTCGCCATACTCTTGGCATTTGTGCATAGACATCAAAGATATCAGTTGGTATAGATGGTATTATCTCAGGCAATAAACTTTGAAGATATTAATGTTTTAAAAAGAGCCCCAACTTTAAAAGAATGTAAGTATCCAAAAAAGGAGTCAGGCTGACGTTCCTTATCAGAGGCCATAAAAGTGGTCCTTCAAACACACTCACACCCACACACACCAAGGGAAAAAACTTCTAATTTAAACCTACTCTAAAAATATTGAAGATTTTCTTATTGAAAATAATTCTGTAACATTCTCAAGCCTTCAAACTTTAAGAACAAGATTTTAATGGTTGGAAATATTTTCCTGAAGATGCTGGTTACTTTTAGCTACTTCATGTTTTCTCCCAATAGTGCAAACCTTTGTTTATTCCTTGAAATGCTTGAAAATGGCACCAGCCTCTTTTGGGATGTATATTTGGAAACGTTTTGCACTGTAAATGACAAGATGTTTTATGTACCAATACGAAATCCAATAGCCTTGCTAAGACTGGTTACTAATACAAGAAGCCAACTGGAGTGCAGAATATTCATATTAATTGGAGAATTAATTATTTGACAATGCTTAAACAACTCTCACCCAACTCAGAAAGAAAAAAGTCACCACTCTAATAATTAAGAAGAAAAGACAATAAATTCTTTAATGACTATTCAAGTTTAATGACTGTCTAAGAATTAATGCATATTAAAAAGAAGAGTCTGAGAACTAAAAAAACTTTCATATCTGACAAAGGTGTTTGGGTTTCTTTGATACAAAATTTTAATCTCTCTTACACACTGATAGATCTGAAGGACTATCAGAAAATTGACTACATAAGAGAGTTAAAACTCTAACTTTAAAGATGTTCTGAGAATTTCCCACCACAAAGTACAAAGGCAATCTGAGTTATATTGAATTAAACAGATTACACATTAATGAGATTTACATATCACTAAGACCAGCCCACAAAGACATTGAGGCAATGAAAGGATGACGGCAGTTAAATTTTTAATCTAGCCATACTGCTGAAAACGTGTATTCCTCTTTCCGTTAAATTATAGGAAACAGAATGGTATAAAGTTTCAGAATTGTGAAGCAAGCTCTCTCTGCTCACATTTCTCTTCTCCTTGCAAAATCCCCATCACAGCTTCTCATCTCTGCTCAGCAGCCTCTCTGAGCAAGACAGCTAAGCAGAAAAGAGCTACAGAGTAGCATCACCTTTTAAAGTCTTCCCACAAATAATTTTTAAAAGACACATTCACATTTTTTGTGGTTCTAAATTAATTTGTTACAGCTCAGCTGAACCTTCAGTTTTTCCCTGGGCACTCCTTCCAATTATCCGCCACTACCTATACTTCTCCCAGACTGGAACTCTGCAATTCATCCCGTGTTATGCTGGACCACTAGGCTAGAATACTTCTTATGTCCACCATCCAGCCAGAGAAGCAGTGCCTTAGTTCCCTTTGCAGTCCCTCATGAGTGCACTCTTCAGTTGATAGACTTCACTACCTTCATCTCTATTGGTGGAACTATTCGGGAGCCTGCGACCAGCTACTGATTAACATAACTCAAAACAGCTCCTTCCAAACCAACATTTTTATTCTTCACCCAAAGGTACACGGGGAGCAGAGACAAGGATTAAAACCACAAAAGATGTGTATCCTTGGGTCTTGCTTAAAGCTTATACTTCTCTAATAGGCTCAGCCAAACCTAGCTGTGTCAGACACTTCTTGCAACGCCTCTGTTTCAGTCGCAATCTCCAGGCTGCATTTTCTGCCTTTCTGTCAGTGTTTAACCTGAAGCAACTGCTGGCAACTCCTCCCATTTCATTCTGAGGGGGTGCTTTTAAGAGTTTATGGTCCTTTTGATCTCTAGGCACTGACCTTGCAAAACAAGGTGTAACTTCTAGCTGGAACCTTCAAAGAGCCTCTTCCCTATTAATGGCCCAGCCATTGCTCACTTTGAAGTTGTTTAGCCACAGATGTCTTATCTCTGACCATTGGAAGAGTAAGCAGGAAACAAAACAAACAGCAGTTTTAATTCAATTCTGTAGTCCAGGGATCGGCAACCTTGGCACGCAGCACTGCCAGTTTGTTTACTTGCCAGTTTGCCGATTGCGGCTCCCACTGGCCACGGTTTGACGTCCCGGTCCAATGGGGACTGCAGGAAGTAGCACGGAGCTGGCCACCGCTTCCTGCAGCCCCCATTGGACTGGGACGGTGAACCGCAGCCAGTGGAAGCCACGATTTGGCAAACTGGCAAGTAAACAAATTGGCGGGGCCCACGAAGGGTGCTTACCCTGCGGTGCCACGTGACAAGGTTGCCGATCCCTGCTGTAGTCAGAATAATAACTAGCAGATAAACTGAGGTACATATTATGGCCAAAAAGTTCCAACAGAACTTCTCACCAACACAAATTGGTCCAATGAAAGATATTACCTCACCCATCTTGTCTCTCTGATATCCTGGGACCAACACAGCTACGACAACACTGTATAAAATTCCAAATAATTTCTGTAAAGAATAAATTTGAGAAAATTGTAATTTGTTCACAGGCAGTTTATTGGCAAAGTAGTACAAGTTGTTAAATAAATGATTCACCAAATTATTTGTCCCTCTTTACTAACTGTTTACATGAATCCTTGCAGTGTTATATAATGGAAGTTAGAAGTTTGCAAGCAGGCAAGAGGAAAAATTGACAAACACAATAATACCATAATGACATTGAGACATTATTAAAAGTACAATAGCCTAATATGTTCAATTGCTATTGTAAAGGCTCAGTTTCTTGTATGTATCTGTACCACATGATGTAACCGTTTTTCATTGGTACTTTGAATGAATTACTGTCCTTTGCTCTTGAATAACCTCATCTGTCATCACAAAATAACCTTATATCAAATATCTCCCTTGGTGTTGCATATTTAAGTAAGCCTAGACTTTTGATGACTGGTACTTAATCAAACCTGGCACACAATTTACATCTACTAATTTTGCCATGAAACTATAGCCTGACTCAGTACTGTTGATATTCACAACAGAATGCCCCTACATATGTAACTGAGCTGAATTTGGATTTTTGTTACAGAATCATTACATAGATTTTTTTCCCTAGTACAACCATGCAGTATTACTTAATCTTCTTGTCTTTAACTATGTTAAAAAGTAGGCCTTTTTCGTCTGTAAATACTATTTCTGCATCTCAGTGCACCATGAGATTGCAGATTTTCTGAAACGATCATCTTGACCATTCTATTCCACTACAAAAGTTTCCATATTGCTCAGAAACATAAGGAATAATTAGACAGGAGAAAAATTAAAATACTTTAGCAGGATACTGTGACAACTTCCACTCCTTAACATTTGTGGCTGCATTTTCCATATTTCAGAAGAAAATCTGAAACCTGAATCAGTAAGTGTTACATGTGCCACCTGCTCTCCAGAATTTTTGTCACTTCATGCAAGATTCAGAAGGAACTTGAAAAACTAAATCTTGTTTTAATGATGTGATATTTGATGCTAAATGCTTTCAAATTGTTGCAGTATCAGGCATAGTAATATTTTAATATTTGATTAACTAAATTAAGTAAATTAGGAATGCAATTAGAATGCTATTCTCAGCCTCAGAAATTACTGAAGATTAGAAGAGTAATGTATCAGTTCATGGATATTATAGGAAGCATTGCAAAAATAACATTACCATCAGCCTCTGAAATAAAAAGTCAGCTAATTTAAACAGGCTCTAACCTTTGGTAACTAGAGATTGTGTGTTGTGCATGTGAATAGGAATTTGATCTATTAATAGTGTTCTTACCTTGGAAATGTACAGGTGAATGTTGAGCCTGTTTAACCCATAATTCCAAAGCTAAAATAAGAATGCTGTTAAATGAGCTCAAAACGTATACAGCATTTGTTCTCAATCTTTACAATGCTGTAACCACCTTTTCCATATAGGGACCCCTGCCCCTCCAAGCTAGCCAAGAAACCCCTCTATCAGTATGGGAAGTGCAATCCCTTGACACCATTCTGTGGCTCCGTGGTGGGTCACGACCACCCAGATAATCCTTGACATACAGTATATAATTTATAGTTCCTAGTTATCCAATTACTGTCTAGTCTAGTTTAAAATTCATACTCAGTTGATTGTATAGCCAACTACTGGATTGTGTTGCACTATTTGAAAGACCTCTTCTTTCCGTTTGACTTTCATGTCCATTCGATTTTGCTGGTTATTGGGTAGAGTTATAAAATTCATGACAAATAAAATTCTAACAGTTAGAGCCAGCCACAAGACATCTAAATACAAGTAATTCTTTTGCTCCCCTGCTAATTGGCCTGAAGAAGTTATTTAGAAAACCAGGAATTGGCAGTGTTCCACCCAGCATGCACTTATAAAATTGCACATTATCTGGAAATACATGTGAAAAAGTTATTTTCCTGAGACTAGGAGTGCACTGTTTGTAATGCCTTTAAATGGAGACCAAATGTTTCTCTTTTTTTGCTTGTTATTCTGCAGAACACCAGGTTATCTTTTCAAGCCTGTATAACATATTGCCTCTGTACAATGTGATGTGTCATTACTATAAGAATACATAAATCACAAGGAAAATAATCCAAATAATGTTCATTCTGTAAGAGCTTTTGTAATATGACAAGAACAGCAATATGAAATTTAGCACGTGAGCACCAGCCATTTGATCTGGGCTCACATTTACATCCCCCAGTCTACAACAATATTAAAAAAAACATAAACTCTTCTCTACCTACACTACTACACTAAAACTACCAAAATACCTAATAATTGTAATTTTTTAAAATTATTTAGGCACTGACTTAAATGAAGCTAGGTCAAGCCTTTCATTAAGTCAGTGTGGAGGGCAGATGGCTGATAAGCCCAGGCAAGTTTCAGAATGGTAAAAGTACACAAATTTACAAGGAAGGGTGTCAGGAAGAAAGAAAAATGCACAAATAAGAATATTTTTTTCCAGTGCAGAGGAAAAGACGTTTCTCTGGCCCTACTGCCTCCTTACAAAGACAGTCAGTATAAACAGTCTTACAAGAGTCTGTCTATTACAAACAGTAGGATGTAACAGAATATTTAGCATTTATGTAGTGCTTTGCATGTTCATAGTAACTAATAAATCTGCATAACATACCCTAACATACCCATAATTCTATCTACATTTCTCAGGAGAAATGTAGATAGAATTATCCCCATCTTACAAATAAGACACATTTTGACATTAAAAATGACTTGTCGAAGGCCCCACAGCAATTCACTAACAGAGCTGGGACTAAGTCGCAGGCTGTGGATTCCCTGTTTCAAGCTCATGCTAAAAAGACTTGAAGGTGAATCTCGAAGAAGATAGTAAAGGGAGTTGTGATGCTGGCAGACCAGGTGTCAGCTCATACCAGACCCCTGGGCCTCACTGAACACTGACAAATATGTAAAACAGTCTGGCTCATCTCAGTGTTAGTTTTGTTAAAATAGATATTACACTAAACAGCTCGACGGAGATAGGTTAATTTCCTGGATTCGGTGATGTGGACATGGGGAAGAGGGAGGGGAAATGGAGGTAGAAGAGAACTGGATTGTAAACATTCTGGGTGAACCCTTTTCTCTAGAGATTTCAAGCCATATTCCCCCTGCACAAGTCCTATAAGGGCAAATCAATTTTTTAAAATGTCTAGATAATGGAAAGCCTATGCTGTGTTTCTAGAATACAAGAATCTCTCTTTATCCTCAAACCTAGCTGGCAAAGTCGGTGATCTATCTGGTACAGTAGCTGTTTTTCCACTATAATTTCTCTCTTCCTGATGCTGCTGCTTTTTCACAGTCCCTCTCTGTTTTCCATTCTTCCCAGTTTCTACTCCATTTGTGCCCTCCCTGTATCAGACTCACTTTTGGGGTGATGTGTTTTTGTTTTCTTTTCTTTGGACTTTAGTCTCCATCCTTTCTCTGTTCCTTTTCTTGGTGTCTCCTTGGAGGAATTGGAACACTAGAGTTGAACTTTTAACCACTGATGTTCAAATGAGTTCAAAATGAGGCCAAGGGAGATCACCCATTCCTCATATATACACATTTAGAAATAACTTTTCTTCTGGTTTCTCAAAAAATGTAAATGTTTCAGTTGCCATATTTAGAACATTGCATCACAAACGTGACCTAGAAAGGAAAAACCTTGGGCTTTGCCTCTTATTCTTTATAAAGTATGCAAAAGGCATGACACATTTTGGTTTGTTTTAAATTCTGCTTGTTGTTTTACTTTAGAGATATCAGGAATATGAATTCTAGTCTTGTTTTTCTGGAGATCTCTTTGGAGTGAATCCAGAGGAGTGTTTTGTGATCTTTCACAGCTGTTTACTGATGAATCAGAAACACTGAAGCTTTAATATTTTTTGCAGCACTCTGTAGTTAAACTGGAGTTAACTTAAATAACGACAAAAACAGTTTTAAACAGTCTAAATTAATACCATTTCCACTTTCAGTTAGTTTGTTTTCACTTTCTTGGTACTCTACCTGCGATAGTCTAATGCTTTAGTTCTCCAGTTGCACATAGTCTTCCAGAAAAAAGACAGATGTTACCTGAATTTCTAATGTAGAAACCAAGCAGAAACATACAAACACACCTCATTTACGTATGAATATACCATTAGGAAAGAAAACAGGGCACAAACCCTTTTCTCTTTGTCACCCCTCTCTCCTGTCAGTCTGCAGACTGACTTTAAGTATCGAATAAGCAGAAAGCTCTTTTCTCCAATTACATCCTTTTAATTGTGGTTTCCCTCTGGTATTTTAACAGGTGGTGTTTCAGTGATCGATCAACTCCCAGGCATCTACATCCTCTCATAGTGCACTAGAGACCATCAGTGTACTGATTTAGGATTGCTAATCTACTGTCACCAAGATTTTTAGGTGCAAAAAACCCCCAAGTCTCTAGGCAAATGAACTTTTTAAAAAAGAAATCTTTTCCTTTTTGTAAGCATCAGAGAATCTCTTATGGGAGATTTTGAGTCTCTTTCCTATGATTTTCCCTCATCTTTCTCTTTTTTTCCTCCCTACATAGCTGTTTTGTTTTGGTTTTTAAAATCTGCTCAAGAAAGTAACATTATAACACAGCCATACCGGAAATGATACCCTGAGGATTAGCTCAGATTTACCTTGCATATGACAAAACACCTAAGAATGTTTAGTCACCATTCAACAAGCTGAATATTGCAGTTGCTATTCAAAGAGCTGTTGCTATCTGTACAGTAATACTGAATAGTTGTTTCAGTATACAAGAATTTTTTTTCCTTTGGGTGGTTTATCATTGGAAAATATAAACTTAGCTGGTTTTCAGTAATTATGTGTTAGTACATGACCCACAAAATAGCTTTTCTTATGATGTCTTTGCTAGAGCTAGACAAACTTTTTCAAAGCATTTTTTCAATGAAAAATGCAAATTCAGATTGACCAAATTTTGTGAATTTGTGTCAAATTCCCCAAATTGTTTTGGTTGGAAAAAAAATTCTGAAAAATTCTAAATCTATTGAGTTGCTATTTTTGAAACTAAACACTTGGATTTTTCAATTAAAAATTACTTCATTTTGAATGTTACTTCTATTTTATTTTTAAAAAATCAAAGGTGAAGAAAGCTCAATGTTTCATTTTGGGTCAGAAAAAATGTTTTGTATGTTCCAAAACAAACTGAGATTTTTGGTTTGCTGAGAAATTTGAAAAAAATTAATTTCAACGCAAAACTTTTCCCCCTGTTTTTGAGTCACTAAATCAAAAATTGGGTTATTCAGCATTCTATGTATTACACTGTAATTTCAGGAAAAATCAGATATCTTTCCCTATTAATTTTACTATCAGATCATGCAATGAAACATTTAACTTTGATTTTTGTGTGTGTGTCAGCCTACAGCAGTGTAGGCCAATCATCATAATCGGACAGACTGACAACAACTAGAAGTCACTTATTTTTTGCCCACAACACACAGCTTCTGTCCTCAGTTTGGAATTTTGAGAAATGTAAATTAACATGGATTAGAACAACATATAACAGCTTTAAATTTTGTCTCATTGAAGGAAAGGTGTATGCATGAGTATATCAGAGTTACTTGGTAATAAATTAATTTTTTTTGGTGCTCAGTTATTGCCAGTACACACTGCTGAGATCTGACTGACAATTACATAACAAGCTGAACACAGGCAGGGGAAAACAAGGCTACATTTAGAGAGAAGCATTTCAGTTAAGAGTTTCCCCAATCTGCTGTCCTAGTCTAGGATTCAGATCATCCCTAGAAAACAGCTGCTCAACAGATAAGATGAATATTGCACAAAGGAGGATTAGGGTACCATGGCTTGAAAGATTTACCAGCCAAATACCATACTCATCAAGACCCACCTGAATATTGCATTTGAAGGCAGTGAAAGATGATACCTACTTTTATGGAACCTCAGTGAGTTAGGCAAGAGACCTTTGTTAAAAACCCACTGTAGAAATTCAATGTAGAAGAGATCAACTTGTTTAGCTGATACCGATGGTATGGCACAGACCTAACTAAATTCAGATCTATGATACTGTATGTCAATTAATTACATTTTTTTTCTAAAAGTTTATTGGGTAAGTAGCACTCTGACATGCACAACTTTTTAGTGTGCCTCACTCATGACTAAGGCTCTGTGTTTGTCACAGAGGTCACGGAAATCACTTTCCATGACTTCTGCAGTGGCTGGTGTGCTTTCCTGTGGGGGTACTTGTCAGAAGGGCGACTTCTAGCTCCATGTGCTGCCTCTGCCTGCAGGCACCACCCCAAGCAATGGGAGCTGCAGAACCGGGGCTTGGGGCGGAGTGGAGGCAACACGTGGAGCTAGTAGCTGGAGTCACCGCTTCCCAGGAGATGGGTAGAGAGCCTGTCCCAGCCCTTCCAACTCCCTCCCAGAACCCACAATGCCTCTTCTGGGCCACACCCCCTTCCAGCATCCATGGTGGCATCCCCCAGACCAGCACCTCAGCACTCATGGTGACCTCTGCGCCACCTTCCCAAGCCACGTCCACCCCGCACGTTTTAGTCAGAGGTATATAGTAAAACTCTATGCACACATCTTGGGCTGTGAATTTTTGTTTACTGTCTGTGACCTGTCCATGACTTTTACTAAAAAAAATCTGTGACTAAAACATAGCCTTATTCATGACCCAGATCAAAAGTCTGAGGAGTTGCACTTGCTGGTTGAAGCAAGGACCCTGGGGTCATAGTCATAACACAGAGAATGCTAAGCCCATCCCAGCATCACTCTTCTGTTGTTTTCCATTCCTCTGAGATTTTTAGTATTCTCATGACTCCACAAAAATAATTCAGTGATTCACGAAGTTGATTACCAAATTTTCTTATCACTTTATTTATTATGTACCTTGAACTGACCCACTGATTTGTATACAAGGTATTCACATTTTCTAAATATTTTTAACCTGCTTTTTTCAATAACTGTTTTTATAAGGTTTTCATTACATTCTTATCTTCATTTTTCTTGTTAAAGGCAGATTTTAAAAATGAGTTTACCTTCTCATTAACTAGTGGCACTCTTTCCTCTCTCTCTTTTTTTGCCAGATACATTTGTAAAAGCCTTTATGCACATACAATATCAGACACTTCTGTAATATGTGAGCTTTCTACAACTCCTCTATTTGTTCATTACTCTTTCATCTTTGAGACTCCTCCCTGCAGTGCCCAGTCCAACTGATATAGTCCTGAACTAAAAACTGAAGAAAGATGGTGAGGTTCTGGATAATATGTAATGACTTGAAGGCTTTAGTTAGAGAGGAATTTGCATGCTGTGTATCTATATCTACTTTTCAGTCTCCTTGATTAATGGCAACAAGGGTGGATAGGAAAAACTGTAGGAGGCAACCTGAATCTTTCGCAACAAATATACTGATTTTAAGAATTTTAGATGCAGTACCAGAGACTCGGCTTGGATAGATTGGAATTGCTAGAGATGGGTCGTCTTAAACTGAGAACTGTGTGTAGATGATATATGGGAATTTAGACAATAAAGACAGTAACAGCAATACGATCACCTCCCAAAAATCCATGACTGACTTACTGATCCTCAAGTACCTTGGAGAATTAGGACTGGAAACCTCTGATGTCATTGGTCTCCAGGTAACAATCTGGAGACAGGTCTTTGTGACAATACATGTGGGTCTGGGAACACTGCAAGTATTAAATTCAAGGGCTGCAGTTGAAAGGAACAATTGCGACAGTGTTGTAAAATACTAAAAAATAGACTTGTGTAAATTTGAGAGGACTGTTTTAATCTATAGTTTAAAGAAATATATGAAAAAGAAGAAAAATCTTCTCACTAAATTCTCTAGGGATAATGTTTCTCTTTGCGCTCTCCCCCACCACATCCCTTATTTTACTACAGTTTTCAACCAGCAAATAATTGCTTAATTTTCATAGTGTTCTCTGTTTCTCTTTGGAGGACTTTGCTGGTTCAGGCAATCTAGTAGGCTAGCTTGTTGAGCTATCTTTACAGTTTGACTTTTACACCTGGGTGCTCATCAATCATCCTAAGTACCGTTCTGCACTAGCTATGTCATAGGAATGTGAATTAAAACAACTTCTGCAGTGCTAGAACACAGAGAAAAATCTCCATGGGCTTCAAGAAAAATGCCAGCCAGCCACTAAAAGGCCTGTAGGCCAGATTTTAAGTATTGTCCCACTAGGGGACAGTCAATCTGGGGCTGAATTCTTAATTTAAAAAAATCAGTTCATAAAATTAACAGCAAGCAGCTCTCATAAATTATGAGATACTCTACATAATTTATTTATAATTGTACTAAATGTTGAAGTTTAAGCTTTCCATTTTAAAATTTTCCTTTATTAACTATTTTGAGTCTGTGCTTATGTACCTGATACGTGCATCCGATAAGGACTGAAAAATTTCTGATATTGTGGATAGTTTAAAAACAATAAAATAAACTGACAAGAGATTTTCATCTGTCCCGAAAAAAAGACAATTACAATTATGTCAATTTGGCACGCTATGTGATCTGGCAGCCCCTATAATAATTTCTAGAAGACCCACCATATCAAAGCTACATGCAAATGTTCTGAGTGCGAATTAGATCTTTGTCAGGAAAGACTCATTTTATTCAATAACTTTTAATTAAAATCTTTAATTTTGTGTTCTTGAATACTTTTGGTGGGCTGGAGAATGCCTCTTTCTTAGCTGATGCTTTGAAGACAACAAATTAATTAAACTCATTAACTGGAAGGGTATTATCAATAATAAATCAGAGCATTTACTGTGGTTTAACATGGTATACAGCTTGCATTAATGAGTCTAACAGATATCAATACAGTAAAATAAAATCTGAACTCTTCCTGTTTTATGTCTATTACTTGCATTAATAAGTTTATACAAAACCTACAATGCATCTTATTTTATAAAATGTATTAGATATGGTTAAGTCACAATGGTCAACTTAAACTGTTTCATTTATAATATAGTAGCCTTTAAGTTGAGGCAAACAAAGGGTACCTAAGAGATTTAAGTTGAATGTTATTAAAATATATTAAATCAGAACAATTACCTTCTTTCACTGAGATCTGAGTTAAAACTTCCAGTTCTGACCTAATAAGTGGTATTTCATGGTATGAATCCTGAAAAGGAAACTATATTGGTAAATTCACTGCTCATTTTAGAAATCTCAGGAGTTCTCATTAACTGAAAATTACAGTAGTGCAGTCATGAACACTTTTGTCATCTACAGATGAAATAAGATCTGTGTGAAGTTGTCAATTACCATTTCTGCAATACTGCTTAAAACAAAAAGGGCCCAGTTTGAAGCCTTTACTCACATTTGTGAGTACTTTATTTACACAAACACTGCCACTGAAGAAATTGGGACTACTCATGTGAGTAGTTGGTCATCAGTGTGTGAGAGAACTGCACCACTGGGCTCCATAGGCACCCACTACATGAGTGCTCCAAGGCTGGA
Source organism: Dermatemys mawii (assembly GCA_007922305.1). Taxonomy (NCBI): domain Eukaryota; kingdom Metazoa; phylum Chordata; order Testudines; family Dermatemydidae; genus Dermatemys; species Dermatemys mawii. Next base: position 25,471,768 of record ML677340.1, read on the forward strand.
GTACGGACGGGGAAAAATTAGTGGGTGTTCTGCACCCACCGGCAGCCAAGCCTGCCCCCTTCACCCCACCCCACCTCACCTCCGCCTCTGAGTGTGCCACATCTCCGTTCCTCCACCTACCTCCCAGTGCTTGCCGGCGCCAAACAGCTATAGCAAACTTCAAGGGGGATTGGGGAGGAGCGGAAACATGGCGTGCTCAGGGGAAGAGGCGAGGCCAGGGCAAGGATTTAGGGAAAGAGTTGAATAGGGGCAGGGAGGGGGTGGAGTTGGGGTGGGGACTTTGCGGAAGGGGTTGGAATGGGAGTGGAAAGGGACAGGGTAGGGGTGGAGTCGGTGTGCGGGGAGTAGTGGAGGGTGGAGCACCCACCGGCAGCAGAAGTCGTCGGCGCTTTGCTCCAAATAAAATACTGCTAAAAGCTGTGCATAGATATCATAAGGCAGAATTTGTTCCATTCACATGATATTTCTCACATAGTGTTGTATCTAAAGCTGACAAGAGAAGTTGTGTGTACATAAAGCGTGCAGTAGAATACTAATTGGCATACCCAACTTGTAACAGAGACACATCAATTAGCAATTACCTCAATTATCAAAAGCTTATAGGAACATACAGAGCTGCTGTAGCATTGAGCTTGTTTCCTGAATTGCAGACCTCCCTGCTCCCATTTCACCTTCTATATCAAAGGGCAAATGACCCCCACGTTACCCTGGGGGCCCATGCAGACCTAAAAACAGCAGACATGGATTCTGCTGCACTGTGGGTGGGGCTTGATTCTGGTCCCCAGAAAGGGAAAAGAGCCAGTTGGTCCACGACTAAATTCATTCACTGGGCACGACCCCTGAGAGGAGTACTTGTGGCACCTTAGAGACTAACAAATTTATGTTCCACTCTATGCATCTGATGAAGTGGGGTTTAGCCCATGAAAGCTTATACCCAAATAAATTTGTTAGTTTCTAAGGTGCCACAAGTACTCCTTGTTCTTTTGCGAATACTGACTACATGGCTATCGCTCTGAAACCTGAGAGGAGCGTTACTGGGCTGCATGCTTAATGCTGAGGCTCACGCTTTGTGGTCTGATACTACACTGTAATACACCTCAGTTCAAGTTAAAATAAAATGAGTTATCTTTACAGCTAATTTTATCTTGAGTTATCTTTACAGCTAATTTTCCCATTCACAGAACTATTACTTGTCAGCAAAAACTGACTTCAAAAGATGTCAAACCCACGTGATATTTTCTCAAATTCCTCTTTATTTTATAAAATGAAGAAATAGGAATCAGTGTATAACCTATCATCTTATCCTTCAATATCTGGTTAGTTGTTGTACCCCGGTTTACCACTCATTGCAAGCAAATATCTAGCTCCATCCTGAATTAATGTGCATTATTTCTATCACAGAATTTGGCTGCTTGTTTCACTTTCCCAGTAGTTTTTGCATAAATGGTATTCCATCGGCATGTTTCAAATGCTAGTCTCTATCTCAGTTTCTGTACTTTACTCATACTGTTAGGGTATGGTTACACTTACAAGATTATAGTGCTATTGGTTATAGCGGTCCCCTTATACAGTAATATGTATAGCGCAATTGTATGTCCACACTCAGACGCGCCAGCAGTATAGCACGGCCACATCTGGAGCACTTAATGCGGCATTAAGAGCAGCGCATTAGGGCAGGTATCCCAGCATTCAGCTGGGTGCAACGTGCTTTTTAAACGAGGGGGGTGGGGGGGACGCGTTGTGTGTATGTGGAGGGAGAGAGCCAGTGTTTTTTCCGTTCTTCTGAAAGCCTGTCAGCGAGCCTCCGTTCACAGAAGGCTTTGTTTTCACACAGCCTCCCTCCTTAAACATTTGCATTGCTTATCTGCCGAGTTAAGAGAGAAACTCTAAAGAGGTACTTCCGCATTCCTCCAGCTGAGTTCAAAACAAAGGGAAGAGACGTCAATTGCCTTAAATGGCTCTAGGCATCTCCAGAGATCACTTGTAGCACAGTGGGTGTCCACATTCTTGCTGTAGCGCTACAGCCCTTATTCCCCATGCGGAGGTGGATTACGAGGAGCGCTATAACTCCGCGGTTATAGCACTCTACGTGCCTTGCCAGTGTGGACGGGGAGGAGGTTATAGCGCTCATGGGGGCTTTATAGCGCTATAAAGTGCCAGTGTAACCAAGCCCTTAGTCATGCTGTCTGGAGTGGCTCACAACTGAGTGTGTCAATCTCAAAAGCCGAGTGAACACCTCAAACTGGTGGTATGTTCCATCACTACATTTCACCAATCCAGTAACAAATGTGAACTCCTGATCATTGTAACAGTCTTACCATGGAGTCACAGCCAGTCCCCCCGGCACTCCAATCTACCTTGCCATTGGCAAGCTGGACTTGGTGATAAATGGTCACTTAAACCAAAAGTCACAAAATATTTAGGTTGTTCCAGTCCCAATATCGGTCATTTACCCCTCATCGATTTGTACTTTAGAACTCTCACCAAAGACAATGCTAGTAGCCAATCCTATATTAACATGGACTTGTTAACAGGGACAAAGAAATGAGAGAGAAATTTACAGGTTACAGCATGCTCCATATATACACAAAGGAGTTCAGTCTATACTTCCAAAGGTAATAGAGGTATAGTAATCTGTCAGCACTGAATGCCTTTTTAGGGCTGACCCTGGGGATCTCTGTTCTTTTGTTTCTTGACTCCAGTCTTTGTAAGAATATAAACAACAAAGAGAAGAAAAAAATCTTCCTGGATATCTTTATGTTCCTCTTGCAGAATTCAAGCTGATGGGAAGTGCTTTCTCATACATAGCACCTTCATGGGTGCAAAAGGGCCATTAAACCAAGCTCTGTGTTATGATGTTCCACAATGGCCCATTTAGTCTTGCTAATTCCTGATGAGTTGGGAAATCACTTTTCCTGCCTAGGTTCACAAGTTAAGACCAGACATGTTTACAATTATAAAGAAAAACTTACATACTTCCTTCTAGAAAGGAGCATAAACACTGCCAAATTAAGTGTAAAAATGTAATAAGAAAAGCCAAAAAGGAGTTTGAAGAAAAGCTAGCCAAAACTCAAAAGGTAATAATAAAATGTCTTTTAAGTACATCAGAAGCAGGAAGCTTGCTAAGCAACCAGTGGGGCCTCTGGAAGATCGAGATACAAAAAAGGAGCATTTAAAGACAATAAAGTCATTGCAGAGAAACTAAATTAATTCTTTGCTTCAGTCTTCATGGCTGAGGACGTTAGGGAGATTCCCAAACCTGTGCCGTCTTTTGTAGGTGACAAATCTGAGGAATTGTCACAGACTGAAGTGTCACTAGAGGTGGTTTTGGAATTAATTGATAAACTTAACTGTAACAAGTCACTGGGACCAGATGGCATTCACCCAAGAGTTCTGAAAGAACTCAAATGTGAAATTGCAGAACTATTAACTAAGGTTTGTAACCTGTCCTTTAAATCAGCCTCTGTACCCAATGACTGTATATTTAAAAAGGGCTCTAGACACGATCTGGGCAATTACAGACTGGTAACTCTAATGTCAGTACTGGGCAAATTAGTTGAAATGATAGTCAAGCACATAGAAGAACATAAATTGTTGGGCAAAAGTCAACATGGTTTCTGTAAAGGGAAATCATGTCTTATTAATCTAATAGAGTTCTTCAAAGGGGTCAACAAACATGTGGACAAGGGGGAACCAGTGGACATAGTGTACTTAGATTTCCAGAAAGCCTTTGACAGGTGCCTCACCAAAGGCTCTTACATAAATTAAGTTGTCATGGGATAAGAGGGAAGATCTTTTCATGGATTAAGAACTGGTTAAAGACTAGGGAACAAAGGGTGATAATAAATGGTAAATTTTCAGAATGGAGAGGGGTAACACTGCTCTACAGCCCAAATGCTTCTGAAATAAATGTAGTCAAATTTTATTAACTCTGGGTCACTGAGAACAAAAATGATGCTTAAAATTGTTGATTGGCTCTAGTTTTCAAGATATGCTATTGGGTCAGTATATATGACCCTTGACATGGGAATGGCGGAGGATAAGTGAGTTATAAAGGGAAGGGATCTCAATTTAAACCAGAAATGACTAAAATACGTCTTTGACTGGATCTATGAATAAATCTATGACTGGGTTTGGACAGTACTTGCTTTTTAGGCAAAACAATGAATGATGCAATCTGAAGCTGGTATTGCGTCATACATGATATGAATTGCATCATGTTATTCCTAGAAGTCATGGATGATGCAATCATAACGAAGCTTACATCACTCTGCTGAACAAATTGCCCTATATCAGCTTTAGAAATCATACAGTGTCGTGCTTGCTTATTTGTCAGTGTTTGATTTTGCAAAGGGACACATTTCTGTTTAGCCAAAGTGAGCAGAGATGCCTTGTACTTGTGTGAAAAGTGCAGATAACTTCTGCTATGTTTGTGGTGAAGTGACTTTTGCATCACAAAAGCCCCCAAAAACCACATAACCACTATGGTTAAGAAAGCCTATCACCTTTATTTTGGCTGCAAAATTGGAGATCAGGACAAGAGGTGGGCCCCACACATATGCTGCAACACTTGTGCAACAAATCTTCGCCAGTGGTTGAACAGGAAAAGGAAATCTATGCCTTTTGCAGTGCCAATGATTTGGAGAGAGCCAACAGATCATACCAGCAATTGTTACTTCTGCATGGTGCCTCCAGTTGAGAAAGGTGTGTCAAAGAAGAAAAAGTGGACTGTGCATTATCCAAACATTCCATCAGCTATACGCCCAATACCCCACGGAGAAGGACTGCCGGTTCCTGATGCACCAGAATCATTCTCACTTGAGTCAGACGAGGAAGAGGAAGAGGATGAAACTTCTTGTCCTGAACCAGCAGTGTCACAGGACCCACATTTTTTCCCATCCTCCTCCTCTGAACCACACCTCATAACACAAGCTGAACTGAATGACCTTGTCAGGGATTTGGAACTACCCAAGAGCAAGGCAGAGCTGTTGGGCTCCAGACTACAGCAGTGGAATCTCCTGGCAGGTGATGTTAGGGTTTCCATGTTTCGTGACCCTCAAAAGGATCTTGTCCCATTCTTCTTCATGGAAGGTGATCTTGTAGCCTGCAACAACATCGATGGTGTGATGGCAGCCCTCAACATCGTTCACGATCCAGATGAGTGGAGACTCTTCATTGATTCATCGAAGATGAGTCTTAAAGCTGTTTTGCTGCATAATGGCAATGTTTTGCCATCGATTCCAGTTGGTCATGCAGTCCATATGAAGGAAACCTATGACAACATGAAACAACTTTTGAGGTGCATAAACTATGACCAACATCAGTGGCAGCTTTGTGGCGATTTGAAGGTTGTTGCTCTCTTGCTTGGTCTGCAGACTGGATACACAAAGTACTGCTGTTTTCTCTGCGAATGGGATAGTCGTGCAAGAGATTCCCACTACATCGAGAAAGATTGGCCACTCCGACAGTCATTGGAGCCTGGGAGGAAAAGTGTTCAGCATCCACCACTTGTCGAATCAAGGAAGATTTTGTTACCACCCTTACACATCAAGCTGCGTCTGATGAAGAACTTTGTCAAGGCCATTGGCAAAACACAAGCAGCTTTCAGGTACCTCCATGGAAAATTTCCAAGGTTAAGTGAAGCTAAGATAAAGGAAGGTGTCTTTGTTGGACCTCAGATTCATGAACTTCTTCGAGATGATGCATTTGACCATGCACTGCATGGCAAGGAAAAGACAGCATGGAAAGCCTTCCAGTCAGTGGCAATACATTTTCTCAGAAACAACAAGGCAGATAACTACAGGTTGTTTGTGGAAAACCTCCTCAAGGCATACAAAAGCCTTGGTTGCAACATGTCACTAAAGATCCATTTTTTGCACTCTCATCTAGATTTTTTTCCACCGAACTGCGGAGCAGTGAGCGACGAGCACGGCGAGCGATTTCACCAGGACATTGCAACAATGGAGAAACGGAATCAGGGCAAATGGAGCCCATCAATGCTTGCAGACTATTGCTGGACAGTGACAAGAGATGGTCCATTTAATGAATACAAGAGACAAGCCAAGAAGCGCCGAGTAGACACTGAATAGGACTAAACTATATACATAATAGTTTTTTGCCTTTTGTTTCATAATACATTTTATTTATATAACACTTTTGCTGATTTTTAAAGTGTTACATAAACAGGAGAGGTCAAATATTATCATGTAAAGCAACCATAAACACATGAAAAGACCTAGGTTTACAATTTATGATTAAAACTCTACTATCTACACAATATACATAGACATAAAATGTAAAAACTTAAATATCTTAGAAACAGTAGCCAATCAGTTGTTTTAATTGTCATATTTGAATTCAGCACATCAAAATACATAATAAATATCACATTTTATCTCTGAAGCAGACAACTTCTAAAAAACTGTAGACCAGTGTAATTAGTGGTGTTCCCCAAGGGTCAGTCCTAGGACCAATCCTATTCAACTTACTTATAAATGATTTGGAGAAAAGGGTAAACAATGAGGTGGCAAAGTTTGCAGATGATACTGAACTGCTCAAGATTGTTAAGACTCAAGCAGACTGTGAAGAACTTCAAAAAGATCTCACAAAACTAAGTGATTGGGCAACAAAATGGCAAATGAAATTTAATGTGGATAAGTGTAAAGTAATGCACACTGTAAAAAATAAACTCAACTATATATATATAATATGATGGGGGCTAATTTAGCTACAACTAATCAGGAAAAAGATCATGGAGTCATGAATAGTTCTCTAAAGACATCCACGCAGTGTGCAGTGGCAGTCAAAAAAGCAAACAGGATGTTAGGAATCGTTAAAAAGAGATACAGAATAAGATGGAGGTTATTTTATTGCCCTTATATAAATCCATGGTGCACCCACATCTTGAATACTGCATACAAATGTTGTCTCCTCATCTCAAAAAAGATATACTGGCATTAGAAAAGGTTCAGAGAAGGGCGACTAAAATGATTAGGGGGTTGGAACAGATCCCATATGAGGAGAGATTAAAAAGGCTAGGACTTTTCAGCTTGGAAAATAGACGACTAAGGCGGGATATGATAGAGGTATATAAATTCATAAGTGGTGTGGAGAAAGTGAATAAGAAAAAGTTATTTACTTGTTCTCATAATATAAGAACTAGGGGCCACCAAATAAAATTAATGGGCAGAAGGTTTAAAACAAATAAAAGGAAGTTGTTCTTCACATAGTCAGCCCATGGAACTCCTTATCTGAGGAGGTTGTGAAGGCTAGGACTATAACAGGGTTTAAAAGAGAACTGGATAAATTCATGGAGGGTAAGTCCATAAATGGCTATTAGCCAGGCTGGGTAAGGAATGGTATTCCTAGCCTCTGTTTGTCAGAGGGGGGTGATGTATGGCAGGAGAGAGATCACTTGATCATTACCTATTAGGTTCACTCACTTCGGGGCACCTGGCATTGGCCACTGTTGGTAGACAGGATACTGGGCTGGATGGACATTTGGTCTGACCCAGTATGGCCATTCTTATGTTCTAGCATAGGACACAGACATTACAACTTAGAAGCATTTTATAGAGTCTAAACACTGAACACTTCCTTAAAAGTTCAACACCTGTCTTGAACAATATTAACAGAGGTGAGCTGGTCTGGTTTCCAGCTATGAATTTGTAGTGCTCAGCAGCTTACACCTATAGCCTAGCGCTAGGGACCTCACATGGAAAAAATTCCTGTTAACTTCAGGGTGTCCTTTTGTAGCAGTAAGGACTATATAATAAGGTCTGAAGTCTGGCTAATCGTTAGTGCCTCTAAACATTAGAGGCATTTTGACTTGCTCTTCATGGCACTCTTCCAGTCTCACCAGTCCTCCTGTTTACATGTTCTAAGCTTTATTCCCTGCCTCTTCCTTTCAGATTACTCCGAGGTCGTTATTCAATGTTATTCTTCTCCATCTTGTAGTATTTAATTCTTTTATCACTCTTTGTTTTTGTTCCAAAGTCTAGCATATGTTCACTGTCCAAAAGCAAAGTTTATATATTTTGTGAAATGTATTGCTCTCCTGAAACTCTGACACATTATGTCTACTATTTCACCCAATTTGCCAATGCAATCAAATAATTTAAGCAAATCTGTAATGCATGATGTACTTTTTATGAATCCGTGTTGAGCATTCCCACCTAACTTATGCATTTACAGATGTTTCATAATTTCATCCCTTATAAATGTTTCTAATTTCTTCCCTCTGATTGAAAGTCAGAACTTGGAGGGGAAGCACTATGAAGAAATCCCAGGATATTGCAGGAAACAGTACTGGTGACACCCTTCTCTCTGGCTCAGTTAACTAATGCCTCAGTATTGTGAAAAGGGGGCAGTGAGTGGTCACAGGTGTATTCTTTCTGATTTAAAACTGAGGTCCTGACTACTTCTCACAATTATAAAGCTCCTATAATCTTACAGTGACCAGGTAATAATAAAAAAAAATTGTAATGTAAACTCTATAGTCCTTCAATAACTATTGAAAATTAAAAATAACACAAACCGTAGGCTGATGACATACTTTCTATGTAAAACAAGATTAACATTTATAAATGTAGCAAGTTTGTTTAGTACAAATCAGTGCTTTACCCAGCTTGTACTGCAGCTGGTTCACACCTATCTAATATGGATGTTATTAAGAAAACATTTTTTCCTTACCTGTTAGTTGCTTTTCTCTGAGATACAGTGTCTGCTGACCCTTCACGGGTAGATTAGGTTCTCATCACAGCAATGATTGGAAGCAGCAGAGCTGTCAGTCAGACAGGCATAAACTAAGGCAGTATTTCTCAACAACCAGTCTGTGAACCAGCACCAGTCTGAGATTTCCCTGAAACAGTTTACGAAGGCAACAAATCAGTCCCTGGTATAAAAGGGTTGAGAAACACTGAACTAAAAGACCCTACCTATCAATATCCTGCTGTATCCTGGATACTTCTAAGCCATGGTGCTCATAATGCAAGTTAAAACAGTAACAAAATGTTTGTTTATATAAACTTCTTTAACAGGGCAGGAAGTCTAAGCAGTTAACTCAGGATAAGATCCCTCACAACTCTGTCAGCACACACACTGATTACAAAAATGAAGTGACAAGTGTGTGCATGTGGAAGGGGGGAGAGATCTTCTCTCTCTCTAGTATCTGAATGGAAGACAAGGGAAGGACATAAGCCAGCAGTGAAATAATAGGGTGGAAAATGTTCTGCATCCAAGGAGTCTCTATATGCAATTTGTAGTCAAGGTCCCTAGATATTTCTTCAGCAAATGCTAGGGATGTCTTCTCATACAGGGTAAAAATCAAAGGGACAAGTGTTTACGTGCCTCTATTAACTTAATTTACGTTTACGTTTACGTGCCTCTATTAACTTAATTTTAGCATTTATAAGATTTATGCATGTATTTTTATCCACGGACAATATCTGTCTGCCTTGTGTCTTCTAGTTGTCTAAGTGATCCCATGAATGTAAGAGACTTGACTTCACTGACTGTAGCTGTAGCTCCAGGAGAATGATGCTTTTTCTCATTTGTTCAATAGATAATGGCCCCTACAACAAATCATTTCTTAGTAATACTACCCAGCCCCTTCAAATGGTATCCCATATGGCAGCTGAATTTTGTCGAGTCCTGTGACAGGATCTGATGGCCAAATTATAGATTTATTTGTGGAACTGCTTAAATAACTAACTTTTTGCAGCATTTCATAGAGAAATTGAGTGCTTGCTTAAAAGACAAAACCCCTTAAGTGACGTATGGGGAATGAGTTCTTTTCTTCTTTAAAATAAAATATTTTAACAAAATAGAAGCAGTTTTTACTTCCATAATGGAATAATCAGCCTTCATATAACATCAGATTCATATAATTAGAGCCCTGAGTGGATACGTGGATATAAATCAGCATCCACGGAACTGCAGGGCTCTCCCAGGAACTGCAGTGGCGAAAGGAGCAGAACACTGGGGCTGCTGCTCTCAGAAGCTCCTCCTGCAAGGCTGTATTACCTGCAGCCTCGCCCCCATCCCTTCCATGCAGCTGTCTGTGTCTCCTGTCTGGGGGCATGAGCACCATTTGAACACAAGAGTGCGATAAGGGTCAGCTGCTGGTGAACCTGATGCCTGCCGCAGAGGGCAGGGGCTGGGAGCAGTAGAGCCATGCCGGAGGAGCGGCCGGCGTGAAGCACTAGCTCCTGGGAGTGGTGGCCCCATGTTCTGCTCCTTTTGTCTCTGCAGTTTCTGGGAGAGCCCTGTAGTTCCGTGGATATTGATTTATATCAGCAGATATAAATTTGTATCCACGCAGGCTTCTAAATATAATATTAACCAATACTGTGGATGTAACAGTTTGGTCAGCTTAAAAGTGAGATAGCCTAGAACAGATTGCAGAGAACAATCATAATCAATTAAGGAACTTTGTCAAAGGCTTCAATTAAGAACAATGATAACTCAGACAATTCTGACTTCCCTTAGAAATCGGTTTGTGACTATGTATCTTTGTAAGTGACCCTACATGAGGGTGGGGGGGAAGTTGGGGGAAGTGAAAATAAATGACCCCTTCTTCCCTCAAGTGAATGAGGTAGTACAGGAATGATCTTATTACCATTGATGTGATATTTTGAAATTCCTTCTGATTAGTTTGTTCTTCATTTACCTTCATAGTGAATATATACATCATTTTAGAAGAATCAACAAAGAACATTGTCTCCTGCTTTTAACATTTCATGTTCCCTCTCCCATTTCACGAAAATGAATGTTAAGTTCCTAAAAGTTACTCCTTTAATGTATTTTACGTACAAAAAATAATTGCCTTTAGCAAAATCAATCTCATACTTCTGTGAGATTTGCTTTCCCCCTTTATTGGCACTACTCTCTCCCTCTGTCACTTTCTTCTTTTATTTTTGGTAGAAGACACTGTTTAACTTTAAAAAGTACTTTGCTGTTGAAGTCAATGTGAACTGCATGTCTGCATCCAAAGGAAGCATTTGGCCCTTATACTTTCTTCCAAGTTTCCATATGCATATTTTACACTTCCAAGTCTTTGCTGTTTATTGCTTAATCATCATCCATCCCTGATATTTTAAATAGCCACTGAAACTGGATTTTAAAAAATTCCAATCACATATAGTTTTGTTGACAGGAACATACTTTTTCTTTTGTGCCTCATTCTATTAGAATGTACGTAATTAATATAATTTTGCCTGTTACATCATTGTTGGCATTTACTAAAGAGCAAAATTTGAATAAATCAGATAAATACTGAATAAATTCCATGACCATAACCCTCTACATTTATTATGCAATAACTATCTAATACTAATATGTATTGCACAAATGTACTACATAAAAATAAAGTATTTGTATTAAATAGTAGCTTAAAATAGTGTATAACTTGCTGCTATCAATCCTAAAAAGCAGAGTAAATATAAAAGTTTCTACCTTAATAGAAATGTAATGTTGAAGTCCTCCTCCCACTCAAGTTGATGGAAAAACTCCCATGGATTTCAATGGGGCCAGGATTTTGTTCTACGTTTATTTTAAAAATAAAAAAGTGCCAGCTTAATAGTTTAGTGATGATGTTCTATATTTCCATGCAGTAATCTGAGTTCAACACAGTGTAGTGTTACCAGAAGAGAGGGTATCATCATAAATCTATGATGTACTTTGAAGAGTCGGTTATTTTTCCAAGACAAACAAAATTTCTCTATCCCTCTCTCTTAGGAGATTTAAAAGTGAATTTAATATTCATGAAGGTGAAGGACTAGCAGTACTGGTTTGAGATATCTGGCAATCTGTCCCAGCAATGTCAAATCCTGACTTGCAACACTATTCCTTTACATTTTGTAAGCCCTTTTACATCAGTAGCATCACATAGTGCAGAGGAGGAAAAGAAAACGAATAAGATCATTGTTATTATTAGTAATTAGCATAAGAACTTTACAAATACAGTGTAGAGCAATCCCCCTGACAATCTAGCAAAGCATCTTTGCTCACAAATGCATTGGCCTCTTCCTGAGCTCAACCATGAGCAAACATTCTGGACTTCACCAGACCATGACACTTAATGTCACTATGAATCCATCAAAGGAAATAACATAGCTTGAGAACTCTGAAAGGAATGGGAAAATATCTGAGGTAACCCTAAGAAAAAGGAATTCCAGTTAAAGTTGGCTTTTAAAAATATCCAATTGCTTTTTTAAATTTTCCCGAGGCACTTTAGCTACAGTGGTGGATGTGACGTAGATGGACTAGTATTACTAATGATTTATGATTAACCCAATTAGCCTCAAAAAGATCAACAATACCTACAGCATTCACAGTATTTATCAATACATACCTTTCTACGAATAAATTGTTTAATGAGGCCCAAATAGTGGAGTTCAGTTATCTAAAGTTACCATGTCTCATCAATAGACATTTTTCCATTTGGCCATATATACTTGAGCACAATTACTAGCTTTTTAGTATTTCATGTTAAAACAGCTAATTTGCACACTTTTAATCTACCCCTCTCATTCCATCTCAACCATTACAAAACAGAATAATGCTGTATGGCACTTGAGAGACTGGCACCTTTGCAACTTACCTTCAACAATCTTGATTCTACACATCCTGCCTCCCACCCCCTGTCTCTTTTTATTGCTTTTAATTTTGCTCACCTATTCAAAACATTCTTTGAGTACAATCCCTCTTTTATGTTAAAACAATCCAAATTTTCCTTTTCGAAGAATCTGATCATTCAAATGGATACTTTGAAGTGGCCAAGATCAGCTTCTTAATTTAAACCTCTCAAGAAAGAAATACTTCTCTAGGATCATATGAAATCTGTGTTTCTGAAATTTAATTTTTTTTCTCCTGTTAACTTTTATTTTCACCTAAACCAGGCTGTAGTCATGATTTCCTAGATCATCCCCTAACTTGGTATTTATTTAAACATTACCTACCTCATATTTAATAAAAGTATGTATTCCTTTTTTGTCATTTGTTGTACTTGCTGCATTGCTCTAAAAAGCAATTCTGTACCAAATCCACAAAATAACGTTAGTCTCATTTCCTCTATTTAATGTATTTCAGCCTATGCTTGGGTAGTAAAAATCTTCTATTACTTGCCTTTTAACATGCATAGTTTGATTCAGTAATTTCACAGTTCAATAGTTTTTTGGAGGGGGGTTTCATTACTATTGGTAGTTTACTCACTGAAACATCTCCAATCTTGGCTCCAATATCTCAAAACAGAGCAATATAATATGTATTTTGTTAAGTTGCATAAACTAAAAGATATATCCTTCTTAATATAACCTAACCTTCCTCTCACAAGGCCCAAGGTTACGCAAAGAATATTCATATTCTTCCCTGTGTAATAATCAGAAGGATATTCTGCTCCACAGAGACCTTTTCATCCAAACTGTTTGTTGTGAAATGTTAATATATCCGATATCCTGCTTCTATAGCTCTAGAACTGTCCCAGTTAAACTTAAAAATAACTCTTTAAGAGGTGTTAGAACATGAAATGAATCAAAAATACAAAATGTGCATTAAAAATCATTAAATTAGTTTCAGAAGGAAAAGGTCTACCTGGTGTGGCAGGGTCTACTAGGCATTTGCTGTCCCCTGCTAGAGACCCCATCACCTTGACAGACCCTGTCCTAAGGTGTCCTGTTGGAAGGGAAAAGCAGTGAATTCAGACCTATAGGGTTGCCTAGAAAGGTCTCCCAGAAACAGCTCCAGGCAGAACCAATGAGAGCTAGATCTTCTAGACTCTGGAGGACTGGCAGCTGGTGGAACAGCAATGTGAGCCAGATTTAACCAGATAAAAAGAGCTGTCTGCTTCTATAAGAGGCTAGTTGTGAATGCTTCCTGCCCTAACCCAAGTATCCTGGCCTGGTCACAGGTTTTACCAGCAGAAAAGATTTCCATTTCTTAACCACAACTGACTTTTTGACATAAGTCTACTGGCAGAGACAAAAGATTATCCATCTCCAAATAACTATCTTTATATCAAATTTGTTCACTTCAAATGAACCCAATATCAAAAATATTTTATTTTTTAAAAAGATAAATTAATTAATCCAAATCCCCAATATTTTGAAGTTACTTTATTTTTTGGAAAAACCTAAACATAACAGACAAAAAGAGTAATCTTTTCTACATAATGCAAGCACGTTTTCCGCTATCATAGTGACATTACCCAATCTTATTTGATAAGTGCACCAGTTACCAGATTAACACCTCTACTCTGTTAGCAAATGTTCACTATTTCCCATTAAACTGGGTTCACTAATCTACAGTGGAACATGAATTCTCAGTCTGACAGGTGCATGGTAATGTTGTGCTGAGGTTTGTATTAAAGTGGTGGGAGACAGTACAACACAGTACTAGTTCAAAAGTCTGATTTAACAGAACTCAGACCAATAATTAAGGTTTTCTGTTTAGTGACATGCTGCAATGTAAAGCATCTCCAAAAGAACAATAACATTGTGAGAGACTCCCATCAAAATAGCACTGAAGAGTTGCATTAAGATGATACTTCATTGTATAAAAAGGTATTGTAAGTCATATAATGTGTGAGAAACACAAGATAAAGTAGTTTGTTATTGCAGAGTAGAAATAGTCTCAGCTTCCATTGTGGAACCTCCCTCGCCACACACAGCCATGTTTTGGTTCTTGCCTGCTGTCCAGGCCAGGTTGACATGCAGATCCAGAGCCTAAACAATGTGGCCAACATTTGCAAATTTGGGTGACTGCCAGTAGGCACTTAGGATTTGATCCAGAACCTACTAAAGTCAATGGGAGTCTTTTTATTGGGTTCAATGGACTTTAGATCAGACCACTAATCATTACTGAATCGTCTCAAGAATCAGCCTACTTTCAGAGGTGATTTTACCAAAGTAACTGGGAGCTGCTCAGTATGTCTGTAAATCATCATTTGGTGCCTAATTATGGATCTGCGGAACTAACTGTAAGCACCCACATTTGAAATGATTGGCCTGTAAGTGTAATTCCTGTCACTTGTTGGTGTTGGCATTGACAGACTGTAAATTCCCTTCTCCCTTGTTCTATCACCATCCACCCCCAAAACAAAATGATTTTGTACAGCAAGGTAGAACAATGAATTCAAGTTCAGTGACATTAGTTTCCACCTCTGGTAGCCCTCCAATTTTGTGACATACTCATTTTAAGAGAGCCAGTCCCCATTTTGACCAGCAAGGTTTACAAAATGTTTTCAAACTCTAAAATCCTCTCATCTGCAAGTAGGCTGTATTTAGAACCGAAACACAAACTGGGGCATGGTAGTGGAAAACTTCATCATGGGGGTGGCCCAGTTTGTTTTGCATGTGCTAGTTTTTGTCACAAGCTTAATGTTCTTTTCCGCTAGCTTTTGTGTGTTAATATTAATATCCAGAAAGTGTTACTCTGCATGTAATGAAATTATAATGAAAAATTGCAGGAATATTTTCCTAAGTGTCTTGATACATACATTTTTAAACAATAACAGGGGACTTGCAACTTTTTTTGAACATTAAATTTGGGTCAATTAAAAAAAAATTCTTCTGTGTTCGAAAAATCTGCTTTATAACTCATTTTCTCATCTACCATTATGGCCCTCACTGGGGCATAGAAGCAAAAATGTAGATATAATTATGCAAACATGAGCAAATGCATAGTTCACTTTTCAAAAGTAGTTTGCCTTCTTCATAACAAGAGATTCAAAATCTGGTTCTGTAAGCATTCTACTCCTGGGGAAAACTCTATTTCCAAAATTACTCTCAGCAGTTTCATCTCACAGCTATTCAACACATTACAATGTTCAAATTTGGAGAATACCTATGAAAAGCCATCTGGAACTTTGCAAATGTTGCAGTTACTCCAATTATAAACCTAACCCTCTTAATGCTTAGGTCTCAAACACAGTGTGTAAAGTTCTATAAATCCTTAAAATCACAAATGAGCAATGTTTCTATGCTTGAAAGAACAGTACTAGTGAAAATTACTATTTTCATGTGCCATTGTGAGATTCCATATTTAATATGTCTCTATTCTGTATAAGTCGTGCTCAGTTTACAACTGAAAATGTATTTGTGGAGAGGTCACATGACCAGAGATGGCAGAAGGCTGTTGTTTAATGCCAGAAATTTACCGCCAGGATTCATTTAATCCCTACCATCCCCTGCAAAATAATAAAGGTGGAATATCTAATAAACGAGGGAAACAGTCCTAAAAGAAAAGAAAAGCTCTTCAGCTGGTGCAAATTCTCATTGGGGCTATACCCATTCACCAGTTGAGAATCTGATGTAAGATTGGCTCCTCAAGGTCTGTCCAGGCCCCAAGGAAACAGCAGAGAAGTCTGCAAGGGAAGTACTGAAGCTCTAACATAAAAAATCTTAAAGAAATATAGGAAGATTTGCATTTCCATATTGAGACTGTGCTATGGAATACTTCTGAGAGAGAACTGCAGAGATGGAGCACCAGCTGAGGGTATTGAAAAGAGAGACAGATCCTACAGTATGGTGTGGCCACTTTGTGCCACACTGTGGCAGATTCTGATTGAAGAATGCAAGGGATATTCTCCAGTGACATAGAGGATATGGCCAGAGGAAAGACAGTATGGTTGGGATACATATACTCCACTCTGTTTGGCCCTTTTGCACCATTAGCATCCAGACAGGTTAGCAAAGACTGCTATAACTTACCCCAGGGGATAGTGCTTCATAGTGATCTCTGACTGTGAAGATACAAAATAAAAGAGACAGGTATTCCCTGCTGTCCCGCTAATGATTGAGTTTGTCTACAAAATATACATTCTTTTCCACTTTTATGTCTCCTCCGCTAACCTTTGTTCCTTGTCAACCTTTGTTTTCTTCTTTCTTTCGCTCTCCACTAACACCTGACTTAATAATGGTTCTCTTTCTCTCTGGCATTGGAGATCATATCAGAGAATTAAAGGAAATAATATGACCAACATTTTGGTTTTAATAGCTCTCTTCCTAATTCTATCACATAATAGAAACTATTAGTACTTAAAAAATAAAACAGATATCCTGGATATATAAAACTGAATTATATGGTGTGTATAATTGATGCTACATTCTGAGAAGCTGCCAAAGCAGTATTTCAAGGGAGATTGCATAGCATGACTGGTAACTTTTAAAAGAAAAAGCAGATGAAAAGAATTATTTTTTAGAAAAATGTAAAGACTGGAAACTCATCATAAACATGCAGGAAATCAAAAGCAATACAGAGCACTTATAAACGTAAGGGAGAACATAATATATATTGAATGAAAAGGCTGAGTAGCAAATAAAATTTGGGGTAAAAATGCAGAACCCCAAACCTTTTATGTAATGGGAAACAAAACTGATAAACTATTATTTTATGTCTTTGGGAGAAGAGCTAATAAGAAAAGCATTTTGTCAAATAAAACTGAAATTAGCATGATAAGATATCGTAGAGCTATCGAATCTGTCTTCCAGAGTTTCTATAAATTTCACTGTGCAAGCTCTACAGACCAGATATAACAGTATTTTAAAACTATAGAACAGCCAGATAGATATCAAAAGATGATGCTATTAGATTAGAGGAGCCAATATCTCGAGCAGAGATTGAAAAAGCTGAGGAAAACCCAGGATCAGGTGGCCCTACAGCAAAATTCTGTACAACTTTTAGGCAAGAATGCATTCCTATATTGTCAAAATTAAATTAAAAAGATAATCTCCTAAAAATCATGCAGCAAAATATTATCACACTGATTCACAAGGAGAGCAAACACAGATGATGGTGGATCCTACTGACTGATTTTTCTTTTAAATATAAATATTAGCATTTATACTAAAATATCGACAATAAGAATGGATCAAACAATGATGCAGTCAATGGATCAAATAATAAGAATTAAAATGGGTTTAGTTCCCAGAAGGAAATTTTTGGACAATACACATTGAATTGTATCCACTAAGTCTGGTCAAAGAAACAGGGGCTTGCCTGATAATCTCTTAATGAAAAGAAGGTCTTTGACAGGTTTGAGTGGCTGCATCTAGTGGTGTCTTGAGCAACTTAGATTTTGTTTCAAACACAGAAAACAAGTTCTTTACACTTAACCCCCTAAGAGCTAGTATTCTGATATACGGTCCCCTCACTAAAAAAATAAAAAAATACTCCTTAAAAAAGGAATAACACAACAATTTCTGTTGTCACCACTGACTGCTCTAACATTAGAGCCACTAATTAGAAAAATATTGTGCTAATATGAATATCCTGCAGATTGAAGATTGAAAGCTTAGAGTCTTAAAATGACATATTACTGAATTTTATGCAAACTTTATTTGTTCACCTACATTTTTCCAAGATCTAGCTTAGCTTTTAGCATAATTTTGGATTATAAAGTAAATATCTGAAAATTAGTTATTGTCTATAGTGATAGAGTTAGAAACTATAGGAAATTTAAAACGTCATGCTGATTTTACCAGGCCTTTAAAATACCAGTGTACTTAGTGTACATATAAATTATACATTTGATTCATTTTATAAGGATAAATTTCCTCTTTTTCTGCAAAAATTCCCATAAGAAGCTAGAGCCTAAACTCTGCAATTTGGTTAGGTAAATGACATGATATATATATATATTACTCACTGAGATAAACTACATTACACAAACATTAATAAGACTGCAAAGTCAAGAACTTAGCATTAGGATGTGTCACATTAAGTTTGCTTGTGAAAGATTTTTGCCAGTGACTTTCACAGATATTTGCTAACAGCGAAATGGTGTGACTCAGGAATCTCAGATTCCACTTCAGGATGTGGAAGATAGTAGGCAGAGGCTTTCTACAACTTATCTCTAGAGTATAGTCTTTTCTCTTCCCTAGCCCTGGCTCATTATCCCCAGAGATGAAAGTGGACCAGTACAGCGTACTGGTAAGAAAATGGCCATTGGTACAGAGATGATGATAAAGCACTGCCATGGCAGTGTTTTAAGCACCATACCGGCAGGGTTGCTGATGGGGGGGTGGGCAAGGTCAAAATGGGCAGCTGCTTTAAAGAGCAACTGGGACTCCCGGAGCTCCGGTGGTGATTTAAAGGGCCCAGGACCCCTGGCCTCTGCTGCTGCAACCACAGTAGTAGCCAGTGTCCCAGGCCCATTAAATCGCCTCCGGAGACCCAATAGTGTGGGCCAGGCAGTGTCGAAGGGCTGCCTGGGGAAGTCTGGCTCAGCCCCGCCCCTCCAACCCAAGACCTCGCCCCTTCTAGGGGCTCAGAGCCGCCCCCCGCTCCCCACCTTTCCCAGAACCCCAGCTGCCCTTTGTACCAGTAAGTCCTTTAAGTTACTTTCACCCCGATTATCCCAGTGTCATTTTTCCTCAACCACTCAAGTCTTTGCTTTTTAGGCTCCTCATCTCAGTCACAGAGTGGTTGCCAAGAAAGCCCTAGTCTCCATTCTGGATTCCCTGTTTGTTCACATTCTAGTCTCCTTGCCTAGCTAGTCCCAGTTCCCATCCTGGCTCCTTGTCCCTAGTCTTCTTGCCCAATCAGTCTCAGTTCCCCACTCCCAATTCCTCATCTGATCTGTATCTCATCCCACCCACTGTCCTCCAGTGACTCCCTGTCCCACACATGTTACCAGTCCTTACTGGTTCCCAGTTCTACCAGCCCATCTATAATGAATGAACTGGCTGCCTCTTGTCTTTCACCCAATAAAAATTTTCAGAGTTTTCTTTGTGAGAGAAGATTGGTAACAATTATTTTTTATTACTTTTATAATGACAAAAATAATAGGATATTATAGTTATGTCTTTGAGAATGGAGAATTTACTAAATGAATAATGTTTAAAAAAAGGCCTGAGCATCACTTTGTATTTCTATTTCCACTTTTGTTGTCTTTCCACAAAAATATATAGTAAAATAAATCACCGATGGAATAAATTTAGGAGATTTAGACAATTTATACCAACTGAGGATCTGTCCCTTTATTTCTAGCACACTGCTCTCTAGTATGAGAGGCTGAAAGTCTGAGTTTCCCTCTCTCGAGTCAGTGAGGTATTTAAGCATGTTAATAATCTCATTTAAATTACTAGGACTATTCACATACTTAACGTTAAGCAAGAGAAGTTGAAAAAGAGAAACTGGGATAGACAGACAATTTAAACCAAAATTAGACTTATTTTAATTCAGTATTTTTGGAAGAGCAAAACATTTGTGAGTGGGTATCAATGGAGTACAGTGGGGAATTACACAACTATGTCTCTTTCATAGTGTACAGTTCTAATTTAGGGTATTACATGGGATATGATTTTTTATATAATTTATTAGTATCTAATTTTTTGATTCAGATTTATTTAATCTCTGTTTGAGAAGTACAGAATGCATGTTGTGAGAAAATAAAAATATGAAGTCTAAGATTAATGTACAAAATGAATGTATACTGACAGTGTTTGGTTTGATTTCTATAAGATGAATGGATATGAGGTAAATAAGACATCTATTCTTATTGTCATCTCTGAAAACTCTGCCTCCTGTATACGAATCGGGTTCTTTCTTTCACATTCATTATTAAGAATAACAAAAAAGGTTCTTTAGGCAAGATTAAGCACTCAGTGACAATCTGTGGAAATCCCACTGTTTTCAACAATGTTTTGTTGTTGAATCCCATTGTTTTCAAACAGGTATGGCTGGTTAATATTTATTAAATCAGTTGATGCATGAGAATGAATTGATTCCAGTTCCTTCTTTGTTGGCTGATTGGGCTTTGTAGGGCTAACAGGAGTAAAAAGCTTAAAAATGTATCTTTGTCACTAAAATTAGCAGATAGGGCAGATAACATACAGAGACCTCATCGTGAGTAAGAAAATGCCATTTTTGCGTAATCACTTTACACTCAGAAGGCCAAAGTATGGCATTTAACTACTGGACTTTATGGGGGAGGTGGAGGGAGGGGAGCAGCTCTTACCCATTGGCCTTTGGGAAAGGAGCTCAAGCAGCAGTTTTCCTCCTTAGCTACTCTGTACAGGGTTGCGAGTGGGAGAAAAAAAGGGAGTGTGCAGGCTGCATATCCCACCTGTCATAAATATGGAGTAGGTAGCCATGGGCCTGCCTCCTGCAAACCCCTCTTGACTTCTATGTCCCTTTAGAGGTGAGCTGTTCCTGTGGGAACAGAGAGAAAAAACAGCCCCTGCATTTCTCGAAGCATAGAGACTGCAACAGTGACCCCTGCATTTGCCTGAGGAACATGGGGCACCCATGAACTCTACCCTACTGCACACCTATACCAAGGCCAGAGACAATGTATTCCAGAAAACACAAAAAGGCAATGCCAAACTTAAATATATTGGGGAAAATATTTTCAAATATTCTGTAACTTTCCCAGGAGAAATGACTATTAGCACTATTACTACACTTTCAAACAAAAAATGATACAATAAGTATACAGGTTTGAAAACAATTAACTAAATTTTAATTTAATTTTCCCCAGACTGATATGCGCTGCCAAACTAGGCTCTGGAGATTAAAGGATTGCAGGAGGCTGTCTGTCTTGTTCAACTATAATGGATGCTCACCCTTGCTGCCTTTACTTTCACTGTCCTCAGACACACACGAGTTTCGTTCAATTTATAAACTTCAAGATTGAAAAGGTCAGTCTCATATGAGCGCGGCATAATATGAACTGGTATGACTAACAAGGCCCATTGCCTAGAGGGGAGCAAGCAACACTGTTTACAGCTGATGATGATCTGGATGAGAATCCTCCTCTGTCTGACCCTATCTGCTGACTGCCAGTCATTCTCACTGCAAAGAATGCTTTGCAATGTCAGACTGTCAGTACCATCAGTGTCCTCATTCCTACAAATATCCACTTTATACTGCAGGTGTTCACTTTGGCTAAGATTCTCAAAACCCCCTGTCACAGTATAATTGAACACCTGCTTCCACAATTCCATTTCTAGCCTGAAGAAGATGGGCAAAGCAACTTAATGAGTGTTGATGGCTACAGGTCCGCCTGTATTTTCACTTAACTATGAAGGCTGCTCTTTCTATTGTTTCACCTCAACTGTGGCTTTAGGCTCACAAAATGCAGCCTTCTAGCTATATGCTACATTTTTTTGCAAAAAGTGCAAAAAATCTTTCAGCACAGATCATGTCTTTCTATACTAAAAGAACAAATCCTGTTATTTTAAAGTTTCATTGGGCCTGATTTTCTGCTTATTAACACTGGTGAAAACCAGAATCCATCAAAGATGGGAGTTCCATTGGTGTAAATCTCTTACATTGCCAGAGGAGAATCAGGTACAATATTTCATGGAATTGTAGTAATATGCAAAACAAAGGAAGGGGAATTCAGAATGAAATACTTGTTCATTTTTTAAAAATTTTACTACAATGATGAATATTTCCCACAATATAGCTCCTAACACATTTCTCAGGAGTTTGCAAACAGTTTATTAAGATGCTAACTGAATGCAGAGTTTTCCTCTCTTGAACATCCACTCTTTGTTACTGGAAGAAAAGGCCAAAATTTTCAAGTCAGGTGCCTGAATCCATATTCTGGTACCTTTCTGTTTGGCAATTCATTGCCAAAGTTGCTAGAGCCCCCACTATTCCCATTGATCACTATTCTTGCACCATAACTAACAGGAATTAGCTACCAGGGAAAACTCTCAACGCCAAAAATAAGTTTGAAATAAAAAGAAAGAATAATACACAGAAAAATACACATGTATAATACGTTGTACAAAATTATATATATTAGGGGAACACTGGCTCTGGTAATTGTTATGTAACCAATATTCGTTGTGATGTGGATGTAGCAGGAGTAACTCTTGTCCTGCTGCAAATTAACAGCAGTCAGCCAGTCACAGGCCCCAGAGGAACTTGCTTGTAACTAGCTTCCTGACTGAGTGGCCTGTAAGTAAGCCAACCCTTTTTTAAGGCCCATTGTAGTGAAGCAACTCCAGTCATTAAGTCTTTCTTTATTGACCCTATTTTCCAGTCTATTGAGGATCTAGTTTTCTGAATAGACCCCCCCGTAAAATTTTGTCCTTAATATTGTGCTCAACACCCACTTCTGTATGCAAGTGGAAACGCTGCCAATAACAGCCAAAATGCAGCATGAAAATGGAAATTATCCCTTGACCTGCAGCTCCTCCCTCTTTATGCATTGCACAGAGCTTTGTGTTCAGAGATGAGTTCTCGTTTGTGAAAACCATTTTTCATTCTGAGCATAAACAAGGGACCCTGCATAAGCAATGGCAAAAAATGGGAAGGCATTCATTTTCCATTCACTTAGTGGATATTTGAGAAAGTGTCTCATCTAAAGGGCCATTTCAAATACACTAAGCAGAATAATTCACATACTAAATAAAGCATAACATGTACTTGTTTAGTAAATAGAATGTACCAGATATATCAAGAACCCTCTTTTCCTTCTTGCAACTGATGTCAATTGTAAGCCAAACAAACATAGGCATCAGGATGCACAGGTATTTCAGATGTTTGGATTTATTAGAAAGTGAATTAGCCCATTTAATCAGCAAAAAGTTTTGTATTGAATTCTGTGGCTCATCAGAGGATGGCCTGTTTGAATTTTATTTCACTCTAAAAGACTTTTTATGTTTTATTTTTTATTGAGTAATTTTACACACCTGATTAGTGCTCAGAATAGGGGCACCAAAGTCTTTTCTGCATAAGAACCACTGTACGCAACGGTTTTATAGACTTTAGATATTCTTGAGATGAATACAGGAGAACCTTTGAGCAGCACAGTACAAATACCACTCTCCAGCATGGTGTTTTTCATTGTATAATCAGGAACAAAATACACTGCTGCTTTGCTTCATTGCCATAAATGATTTAGGAGTAAAAATATTTGTTTGTGAACACAGTGTCTATAATGAATCAATTTGTTAGAATTCCATATGGATATTAGTCTATTTTTGTGTTACTTTGATTACATTCAAGATTCAGCTTAAAAGCTAGGCTCATCAGCACTGAGAGGCGGGTTAAAGTAGTAGATTCTTAATAGAGATTTCCTTAGAGATATGAACAGACTTCCCCAGAGAAGAAGATGGGATTAAAAACTAATATCATTCTCTCTTCCTAGAATGCTGAGTAAATGGACAATTAATCAGACAGAGTGTCAATCACTAATATATGTCTGTAGAAATAAAAAAAGGATGTTTATGGGATAAAATTTATCAGACTCTGTTGACTCAGTGAGGAACTGAATGATTCAGTTTGCACCAGTGCTAAACTGTAAGAGTCTATTTTAGGTTGAATGCTTTCGAGTCCATTGGAAAACATAAAGAAAGAGAAATGCATCCAGAAATTAATGTCTTAAAATTCATAGAAAACTGTCTTACTGCTTCAGAAATGGAGATCTAAACTCTGTAGAGTACAGATGCAACTACCCAGAACTACAGACAGGACCATAACCAGAGGAGGGCAAGCGGTGATGCTGCCCAGGGTGCAAAGCCATGGGGCAAGGCAGGCCACTGACACAGGTGGGTTGGGCTAGCGCTGCCTATGTGGGGCTGGCAGGGCCTGTGGAGTGAGTGCCACCTCTACTCGCCAACTCATTTCAGCAGGCCACCCAGCCTCTCTGGGTTGGAGGTGAGGACATAACCAAAAAATCTGGGCAAGCACATGACCCTGCATGCCCCCCCTCCCCACGCATCGCCTCTGGTAGGGGATGCAAATACTGTATGCTTTACTAGGTGCTAAAATGCCTTGTTAGGGACTGGCTGCAGATAAGAGAGACAGGCAATACCTGGACACTGAGGGCTGGTCTTAACTAGGTGGAGGGGTCGACTGAAGATACGCAACTTCAGCTTCGTGAATAAAGTAGCTGAAGTTGGCGTATCTTCAGCCGACTTACCTGCCATCCTCATGGTGGCGGCGGCCGGCGGCAGCGCGCTCCCCCCCATCGACTACAGCTTGCGCCTTGCAGCAAGCTGGAGTTCCGGAGTCGACAGGGACACCACTGGCGATTGATTTCTCGCATCTTAACGTAGTGTAGTGTAATTAAACTATTAATGTAGTGTAGTGTAATAACTTAGTGTAATTTGTGGTATGAAACAAAAAACCCCACAAAATCAGAATGTTTATTATTTAGTCATTGTTTTAAGAAATCTTATTATTGTTGTGATACTCTACTATAATTAAGAACAAAATTAGGATGCATAATAATGCAATAAATGTTCCGTATTTGTGTGGAGGGGTTCCCTATGTTATTTTCTGTCATTTTAACAGTCTATTGGAACATTAGTCATCATGGATACATAGAGTGATCTTATCCATCAATCTGTTCAAATCTATTATGTAAGATAGACCCAGCCCTACTGCATTCATAGCCAGATGGTTCAATCTTTCCTGTGACATTGCTGAGTGGAGATAGGTCTTGATTCTGTTCAATGTGTAGAGTGATCTCAGTGTTAGTGGAGTTCTCTGGGAAGGTCATGGCCATCTTCAGTAGGTCTACACTTCTGGGACTCCTCAGTCACTCAGTTCTTTAATCGCTCATGACAGTAGTAAAGATGATCCTGTAAGTAAGCATGACGTGTGTGCACGTTGGTGTTGTAGAAAATCAGTAGAAATCAGCATCAGCAGAAACCACTAGCATCATCTCACTGCAAGGATCCAGTGCAGATATAGCCAAGATGATGTCACAGTTGTTCATAAATTTCTTGTTGAGTTCACTGATTGCTTTATCAATCACCTCAAACATGAATCTGCAACAGTATAGCAGCACATCATCATTATGCACATCTTCTCCTCTTCCTAGTGATTCAGATATTACATAGCTAGAATTTAGTTGGTTTCAGATAGTGGAACCTATCTCTGTTATCCTGGTACTTCTACCCGTACATTAGCCTTACCTGCCATCAGTTTTACATCAGTAAAACCAAACTTTAGTAAACCCCTTCAGGTGATCACAATTCTACCAGTTTCACCAGGACACCTTCCGCATTCCACAGTGTTCTATCAAGAGTGATAGCCTCCTTCTGCAGGCTCTCACTGAGTGGTGGTAATTCTTGCAAAATGCTTAACTTGATCATCAGAAGTACAACAATATTAAAGGATGCTTCCTTCCTGTAGTTCTTTGCATTCTCTTACATTTCTCAGGCTGTGTACTAGTTCTTGAGGATGATCTATCACCTTTTTGCTTCCCAAAGAAATCAGGTATCTTCTTGGATGTGATTTTGCGTTATCGTGTAGTACTGATGTGTTGTGTTATCAAGCTTGTCTAAACTGTGCTGCTGTCTAAATTGCGCTGGTGCAGATGCAGAATACAGTGATGGCAGGGGGTTTCCCCCTTATAGTCTCTTGGAATAATTAATCTAAACAATGTATAGTTACTCACGTAACTTACACAAGGATCTTATGATGAGAACAAAGATTTCAAAACTTTTCTATTACATAACACAAGGCTAACCCTTAGTTACTCTCAATATAGTGTGGTTTGCAATGTTTTCTGAACCTACTTATAATATCTAAAAAATGTATAAATTATGTTAAGCACAGGGCCCAGTCCTGCACTCCTTTCTCATAAATTCTACTGAAGTCAATGGGAGCTCTGTGTCTAGAAGGTCTGCAGGATCAGACCATTCATCTGTTACATATTTCCAGTTACTGTATGCAATTTTTTTATACTGATGCTCCCTATCCTCCATTCCATAGTGCAGTGAAGTAGGGAGGAGAACTAGAAAGAAAACCAAACCCTAAGAAAGAGGAAAGTGGCTATGAAGGACTCATCCTACTTTCCCCACTGCCCAAAATATCAGCACTGACAATGAGCCACACAGAAAAAATGCATGGGACGTAGGGCAGGCAGAGGGGCCAGGAAAAAACATATCCAGCTAATAGTCCTGTCATAGCTGGGCAGGAACAGAAGCTGGAGGGATGTGAGAAAGAAGAGTGCCTCTACTTGCCTGGCAAGGATACATGCATTTGGGGATCAAAATATACATGAATTCCTGACCTCTCTTTCATCCTTTATCTCTTTCATCCCTATCTCCAGACCAGTCTATGCTGTACTTAATTTGTTCCCTGACATCTGCTTTCCTGAAGAGTTGACTTGAAAATCTGAAAGGGAACTTGAGGGCTGCTTTTAAATGAATAATGTAGATAATGTCAGTAATGTCAATAATGTACATAAAGATCATTTGGGGGATGACCAGCAAAAATCAAATACACCCATATACCAACTGCGTAAGAGAAAAACATAAAGCACAACAGTGTGATGGAGAGAGCCCCCCCCCCACTAAATAATGTAACAGTAGACCTTCCATTTGCCATACATATATGCAGGGCATCTGAGCCACAGAAACAGATTAAGAAGATTTCTAAGTAACAGTGCAGACATTGTTCCAGTGGAATCAGTGCATACCAAACAGGAGGTTTACTTCCAAATCCTCTTTTATACATGCATCTGTTCAGTCCTTCTGATTTTAGCGTTATACATATTAATAATATACTGAGTGATCAGCTTTGCAGATGTTTTTACTTGTTAGTTCCAGGTCAGATGGTCCTGAAATGGCTGAGAAAATTGAAAATAGACTTTGATGCTGGTTTTTGTTGCACATTTTTAAAGAAATGAGAGGGAAAATACAATTAAAAATTAAACAAGTGAAGTTTGCTAACCTGTACAACTCAAAGTACACAGCCATTTTTTTTCCAGTTAAAGTATTTCTTATGGATTTTTAGGCTTCGGTTTTTGGCATACAGAAAACTTTTTGGAGCATGATATTTTAGTTGCAGACAGATTATCTGCTGAGATATGCACTAGCAGCTGACCATAATTATAACTGATTCAAAGGATTTTAAATACTCAAGGTGGGGGTGAAAATGGTAGGTAGTTATTGCTTCTAAAGTTAGTCAGGGTTGGCATTCTCTGTTTTTGGACAGAAAAGACCATTATTAATACTTATCTGCATTATGCTGGCACCTAGAGGTCCCAATCATGACTAGGGCCACAGTGTGCTAGGCAGTATATAAACATGGAGTAAGAGATGGTTCAGAAATATTATCTCATAATCTTTTTTATATCCATTATAAAATACTGTAGTGACATGTTTTCAGATTTTATGGATATAATGTAGCTCTTTCTATTCGTAGATGGGACCTTCTCCCCCAACACACAAACCCTTCCCTCTCTGTCTCTGTCTCCTTCTCTCTCTCACACACACATATACACCCTTCCATTCTCCAGCAATAAATAATGTATTAAGTGGTTTGGTTTGGTTTTTAAATACTTCAGGAATCAAAACCTAAAGCTCCCCCAGATTTTGCTACAACTACCTAATGTGCATACAAGCAGCCTTTTTAAACTGTCTCCAGCTTCCCTTCCAAGACTACAAGTTCAAGGTAAGGTTACTAACAAGTATTTTCCAGTAAGATCCCTTGATCTCTCCCATCCTTTTTTGTTTTAATGCCCTTATTCTTGAAGCCCCATCTTTCTGATCCTCATCTGTATCAAGGACTCTTGACCACTATTATCTTGGCTGCTTTAACTCACCAAGTGAAGTTGCTTTGGAATGCCACTGAGCACTTCTCTGTCAAAGGGGTGAGTGCAACTGCCTCTGCGATGTTCTCCATTGAGGAGTCAGCAAACAGAAATAGGAATTGAACCCAAGTCTCCTGTTTGGCACCAACATTTTTATGCTTGTCTTCTGTCATTGAATCTACAATAGAACAGTGGTGGTGGGAGGGCAGTTATCTGACATTGAAATAGGTTTGGCTAAGATGCAAAATTAAAAGTGAAAAATAATAGAACTGGAAGACCACTGATTTTGGAGAGAAACAATGTGAAAATAAATCCTAGGAGAGGGATTTTTGTTAGATACATTTCTTTAATGCAAGTGGGCTCAGAACCAAAGTCGATTGCCGAAAACGATGAATATGTATTCAGTACAGGCGGTTCCTCTCTCTGTATCAAGAAAGTACTTCTGTTAGGTTAAGAATGTCTAGAGAATAACATAATAGGTCACAGTACAGGGACCTACAATCTGAGAAAAACCAGTTCCTTAGACAGCCCTGGATGAGGGTAGATGAATATCTATAAAAGATTATGCTGCATATCAATATTTGATAGCCCAATTTTCAACAACTGCCTCCATTTTGCAGATTTTTGTATTTGCAAAAAACTCCAACTTTGGTGCCTGTTGCAATAAGAGTCTGATACACAGGACTGCTGGTAAGAAGTTGGACTTTATTTCTTGGCCTCATACAGATGATATGGGCCAGGGTGGTCATATAACAAAGGTCGGTTGCTGACTCCAGTGGCATCAGTTACACCTGTAATGAATTGTTGACACTGATAGTAGCTAGACTTCTGAGTACCTGATATCCAGACAGGAGCAGTAAGCCAATGGCAGAACAGGTACTGTAGGAGACATGATGCCCAGTAAGTGGGCAGAAGAAGGCTCCTGCCTCTGAAAGATTAAGGGGCCTCACCTGCTGTGATCACCAGAGTGCCCCCAAACCTTGTTAAAGGGGAATCAAGAACCATGTGTGGTTTCCTTCTCCTTTGGCCCTTTCATGTGGGTCTCTTCAAGAGAGGGGCCATCCAGCTTATGTCATTAAAATAATCTTGTAATATGTCCATTTTCTTTGCAAAAATCCCCATTCTATTAATGAGATTTACAAGGAGTTTTCAGCAGACTAATATCACTCAAGTTATCCTTTCCATCATGGTCTACTGATGATTTGAGCTAACTCAGGGCTAGTCTACACTGCAACATGGCTGGACTTTAAAATGCCTTGTGTGGTCATGGCGCAGGGCTGTGAGAAAGCTTTCCCAGCCCTCTTAAAAAACCACCTCCATGAGGGGCGTGGCTCCCAGCGCTGGGACACTGTCTACACTCATGCTTTACAGTGCTGAAACTTGCTGTACTCAGGGGTGGGGATTTTTGCACCCCTGAGCGAGAACATTGCAGTGGTGTAAATTGCCAGTGTAGACAATCCCTCAGTGTTCTGTCCTGGCCATTATATTTTCAAACCACTATCTTAATAACAAGAGGATGAGGAGCTGCACTTGGCTGTGGAAGCTGTCAGACTTGTATCATGCATTAGGGGATAGGGACACCATCCTACTTGTTTACTGTATACTTTACTATTAAGGAAAAACTGCTTGCAAATTTCTTGAAAATTAGCTTATTATCTTATTGATTACATTGAGCAATGCCTCGCATGGAGCAGTGAGAGTAGGTGAGGCTGAGTTCATTGTAGATCAGTCTGACACTGAAAAAGTAGCTAGCAATGTTACTGCTGAGCAGGCCCTCTTGCTTCCTCTTTTGAGAGGTAGTGCTTGAGAGATAAGATATGAATTGTTGCAGTATTATGTAACTTTTTTCAAACCTAAAGTAATCATCAGGAACTCTGTATATAATTCTAGAGGTGTCCTAGATTCAGCAAACTGGCCATCAACTTGCTGGCATTTGAAGGCCAAAATATTACAGCAGTGGATGTAACTTCACATTTTATACCTGCTATGATAGAAGACTTTCTTGGTTTTATTTCTAACTGCATTGATAATTTCATTTGAGAAAATACTCTAGGTTGCATTATTTTTTCCTATTCTGGCTAAGCTAAACACTAAAATTGCCAGAGGTCTAAGACTGCCACCCCCAGAAAGAACATATCAGATGATATTTGTTTCACGGTAAGTGAGGGTGTAGCTCTGAGTGACTCTTTTGTTGCATTCTGTCAGAGGCTACTGTGATATATGAAAGAACAATTTTCATAGACATTCTCTTTGGCTTCTTGAAGATTTCTCATTTTTAGCAGTCCATTGCCAAAGGTTATTAGTTGGAGGGAAGTTTAGTTGTAATCTCAAGCCTAATTAAAAAAAAATGTTACAAGTGAAAATTAGATCTCTCATCTACCTCTAAGGGTTCTTCCTCTACACCAACTGCCAATTCTATAAATTCATGATGGATGGTATTTAAACACAGACATCAACACCATACATAGACATCAAAAACAAGCTCATTCATCAGGTGAGTTTTTCTCAAGCTCTCTCAGCTTTCTGCAATATAAACAAACACATTTTACTAAAGCATGCACATAAGCAACTTGATAAGTGTTTCTCCTGTAAGACACATGGTCTATCCAGGGTAACATACCAATTTGCTATGCATTCCTTTATTGGTAATTTCTCATCATATTTTTATTTTGATCAACCACTTGAACTAGAGCTTGAAAATAAAACAATTCTGGAAATGCAAAGACACCCAGTGATTTAGCCACAATCTCAGGATACCACTAATAGAACTGAATCTATAAAGTTTGCACTTGTAATAATATATCAAATTCCCAATTGACATTAGAGATGTTTCAAGTGGGAGAGAAAGCTGTGGTTTGTGAACAGATTCATCTACTGTGAAAATGAGATCTGTGAAGAATTATGATACGCCAGGAAATATTTGCTTGCCCTAAGCAAACAGTATCATGGTTTTATTGGCAATACAAACTACACATGCTGATTTAACCTATATCTAAAGGGTGGCTAGAAATAACTCATTAACTTGGTCGGGGATCATCTTTTTATTCTGTGTTTGCACAGAGCCTCGTAGAATGGGGTCTTGATTCATAAAGGGCTCCTAGGTGCTATGGCAGTACAAATCAAAAAATAATAATTTAGATTGTAAGTGCTTTGGGGCAGGAACTGTCCTTGGTATGTTTGTACAGTGCCTAGCACACTGAGGCCATGGCCACTAGGTGCTACCATAATACCAAAAAATGCACTGGAATAGCACTGAAATGACTCTGTGATAGATGCTGCATTTTGCAAACAGTCCACTATGAAGTACAAATCTTAACACAGACATGAAGTTCAAAAAATCAATTAAATGTACAAATATCTGTCTCCCATAGTTTTTCTACAGCACAGATCCACACAGTATCAGATGTCAATCATAGTAATAAACTGTTGTGATGCTTTCTATCCTGGATTTTCTATAATGGACTGATCTGAATAAAAGTATAAAGACTGGTAGAAAGTTCGTAATACCTTCCACTGACTACCAGTTGTTTACAAATTCCTCATTAAAAGCTATTTACAAAAGAATCATATTTTGCATTGCAGGTATGAGAACTCATATATCGTGATACAAAGTTGAGGTTTTGATATCTGGGAACATTTGACAACTTCTCCAATATTTATTAATGTGAAAACATTCATTATTTTTGTGGCAAGAATTGCCAACTGATGTCCCCTTCCCTACTGACAAATTGCATATTAGAGGTGGGCCTGATCAGGAAAAAAAAATTGGATCTGGATTTCAATATCCCAGACTGCAGAAGTGTTCAGATCAAGGAGTTTGATTTTCCCCATTAGAAATATAGGAGCTATCCGTGAAATACAGCTCAAGTTCCTTGTTTGTTTTTCCAAATCTTCACTAGCTGTCACCCTTGCAAAGTTCAGAAGTGTTTAAACCCAGACGTCTGCTTCAGGCCTATCTTTAATATACAGGGATAAGTTCTATATCTTAGAACAGGACTAAGGCAGTCAGAGAGCACACTAAGGATCTAATACAGGGACAGAAAGAGAGTATCACAATACATAGTTAAAACCTATTCCTCCTTATCTGTCATCCATCATATTGATATAAAAGGCAATTGCCCTAGGCAGCAATATATTATGGGCAGCAAAATGTCCATTATAATTCTCACCAGGATTCAATATAATTAAAAGGTTTTCCTACTGCTCCTGACTCTACATTTCCCTCTCACACTGAGCTGCCTTACCACTTCAGACAGAATACACAACGAGAAGCTCTGTCAGTCCTAACTAGATCTCATCCAGACCTCTCAAGGATTTTTAAAAAAATTGGTATTGCTGGTATGGCCACCACTGTAGGGAGCATACCTTCATGTAAAAAATCTAGTGAAAAAGTCCAGCAAAATTGATGTCCCACCCCACTATTGGCAGCAAACAGGCCAAGCTATATGCAGAGCAGGTGGCAGTAAGAAGTTTCTTTAATGAAACAGAAATGGAGGAACTGACTGTGCCCAAGAGGCAAGAATGAGATTAAGAGAAAGAAAGAAACAGCGCCAAATAACGCATACTCGGAAAGGAGTAGAGGGCAGGGTGGGTGGAACAAACAAAATGTGAGAAGAAAGGAATTAATAAGACAGATGAACAATTATAAAAAAAAACAGGAAAAAGCAAACAGAAGCTAGAAAAAATATTAATGTAAACAGTGGCTAGCTCAGAAGGAAAGAAAATACTTTGGAAAAATCCCACAGTGATGTACATTTTGGGTGTAAATTTTGGCTGTGACAAGAGTATATTTTCCATTGTGCCAAGGGAAGTAAAAACCCTCATTAATGTCGGTACTTTCCATATTCCTTGTTCAGGCTGAAGAGTTAAATTCAGGGAGGGGGAGAAAGGGGAGAGCATTCACAGCTCATATTTAAGTTATAAAGGAATTTCCAGATATTATATTGTTTTCTTTACAAAATAATATCCTTTATATTAAGCTTGAAAGCTTTGTGAAGTTATTTCAGTAGCAGACTGGAAAAAATGGTGGTACAACACATAATGAAAGCAACAGTTACAGTAGCTAGTCTTTTTGTAATAGTGATCTTTTTCCAGGCACAAAATCCAACATAAATACCAAAAGTAAAACAATGTAAATGTAAGTAGGAATAGCTAAAACCACACAAATATGAATGAGATGCATATAGGTTATCAAATAAAGGAAAACAGAAAAACTATCATAAAGAGGGGTTCTGCTTTTCAGTTAAAATGAAAAAGGCCACAAACTCAGCAGCTGTTTCCAAGGCTGGTTCTAGGCACCAGCAAAGCAAGCATGTGCTTGGGGCAGCACATTTCCAGGGGCGGCATTCCAGTGCCGGCCCTCATAGGTGCTGACTCCATGAGTGCTCCAGGGCTGGAGCATCCACAGGGAAAAATTGGTGGGTGCTTTGCAACTACTGGCAGTTCTCCGTGCCCCTCCCACCCTAGCTCACCTCCGCCTCCACCTGCTCCCTGAGAGCGCGCTGCCACCCTTCCGCTTCTCCCCCTCCCTCCCAGGCTTGCCACGAAACAGCTGTTTCACATGGTAAGCCTGGGAAGGAGGAGTAGGAGGGGAAATATGGTGTGCCCGGGGGAGGAGGCAGGGCCAGGGATTTGGGGAAGGGGTTGGAATGGGGCAGGGAAGGGGCGGAGTTGAGGTGGGGTCAGGAAAGGAGCACCAAAAAGGGGAGGGCAGCTAAAAATTTTTTTGCTTGGGGCACCAAAATCCTAGAGCTGGCCCTGGCTGTTTCAAGATGTAACGTATTCAAAAACCAGCACTGCTGACCCAAAACTGGTCATGAAGCATACCAGGTTTGAACAGTGTAGACAGAGAGAGCTCAGCGGAGCGACTTCCAGAGCAGCTATCTCCAAAAATAGAGGACCTCTTTGGGAAAAAGGAAGTCAGACAGGTTTCATGTTTCAGAGAAATACCTCTATGAAATCTAACAAACTGAAAATGAAAATATTTAAGAGTCCCTGACTATTTTATGTCAATGGAAATGGCTGAAACACATGCAAGTGTGAAATCAGAGCTGAGGTTTTGCACACAACTTTACATGAAGAATACCAAATGTCAGTCTTGTGTCTTCAAGAATGTAGAATTCTAGTGAAGATTCTATTATCCTCTGAACTGTATCAAGAAGCTGAATATTCTCCAGACTCAAAGAGAAATAATGAACACTCTATATCTGCAGATTTATAGGAACATATTTTTAAAATGTTGAAATTTCATAGCTGAGCAGCTTTTTTCCAGATACAGTATCCACTCAGGTCTGGAGTAAAATGAATCAGATGCCTCCTGTGACTCATTCTCTTAAACAGCTTTGCTGAGGCAAACCCAGATATTGGGTAACAAATCTGAGTTTAAAAAAAAAAAATCAGCTGCCTGGGATTTTCAGAATTTGAAACAGGTGAAAATATTCAAGATATGTCTAATATATCTATACAGTATATAAGATTTCTCTCCGATCATCTTATCTGTTTGCTTCCCCCCATAATCAGTGTATTAATTTTCTGCTCACCTAACCACACCCCTTTCCTTTGGATCATTTATGAATAACATGATCTTGTCAGTTCACTGACATGTGTCTACTACTTGTATACCATTGTGGGTCTGTTGCTGACAGTACTAACACCATCCATTTTATCTTCCTATTTTGCACAATGAGATGTGCCCTTTGAATACAATATGCAGCTCTACCCAGTTTGAGATCGATTATCAGTGTGGTACATTTCAAACAACTCCTATTATTAATAGATATTGTGCATGCAGCTCCATAGCAACTGTACTAAAAAAAATCCCTTTGTATATTTTTTCCCTTCTCAAGGAGAATGCTTACTTCTTTTTGGACTAGATGTCTGTTGTCTTGGCTATTGACAGCTCATATTATTCTGATTGATGGTCCTGTTCTACATTACTTGAGACATTTTTAGATCCTTAGGTTCTGATTCTGCAGTCCTTTCCCATGCAAAACTCACACTTCAATAATTTTAGTACTGGGTTATAATATAATTCTCCAAACTGACAAAAATCTTCCCAAGAAAAGCTAACCATTTATATAGGTAGTTTAATCAAGTCAGAAGCTATGAAATCAGTTTCATATGGAAACAGAGATTGCCTAACATGCTGAAAAGAGTGGTGATGCTGGACTTAATCAGCAGAGAGTCAGAAAAGGATGTTTTCTAGTCCCCATTCTCAGGGTGCATATGGTGGTACAGTCACTGACCTGTTGTAAGCAATTTCAAGCTGGCTACTGCTTTCTAAGTTATGGACCCAAACCTATTATGATGGATATAGGTGATGTCAAGGGAAAGCCTTTCATTGGTGGTTCCTGCTCCTTGTTCAAAATGCTGGGCTTTGATCAATCACTCATATGAACATTTACTTCAGAACCAGTGTACAGGGAAATCTGATTTGTGAGAGTACTGTTAGGACTCATTTTACATTAGGAAATATTTTAATTAAAATAGGAAAATAATTATTAATTAAACAATAACATTCTCTATCACAAGGGTTGGCAAACTATGGCCTACAAGTTCATCTTGTCTGGCCCCCTGAGCTCCCAGTGTGGGAGGCCGCTCCCATTCCCTCCCCTGCCTTATTCCCTCTCCTGGAGCTTCACCACCGCGTGGGCAGTGTTCTGCGGGCCAGGGCTGTGTGCTCCTCTGGGAGAGCGACGCTGTGTATCTGGCTCTAGCCAGGCCGCCAGCAGCATGTAAGGGGGCCGGGGCCAAGGGGTTGTATAAGGGGCAGGGAGTCCCGGGGGGAAGTCAGGGGACAGGGGGCTGTTGGATGGGGCAGAGGTTCAGTGGGGGCATGGGCGGTCAGGGGACAGGGAACGGGAGGGGAATTGGGAAGGGGGGAGTTCTGGGAGGGGCAGTTAGGGTGGGGAGTCCCAGGAGGGGGCGGTCAGGGGACAAGAAACAGAGGGGCTTAGATGGGGGTGGAGTCCTGGGGGATGGTTAGAGGCTGGGGGGGTCTCTGGAGTTGGCAGTCAGGGGACAAGGAGCAAGGGGGGTTGGATAGGTCTGGGACTCTGAGGGGGGCAGTCGAGTGTGGGAAGTGGGAGGGGGCCAGATAGGGGGCAGGGCCAGGCTGTTAGGGGAGGCACAGCCTTCCCTGACCCAGCCCTCCGTACAATTTTTCAACCCCGACGGGGCCCTCGGGCCAAAAAAGCTTGCCCACCTTTGCTCTATCAGAAGATGTCCCTGTCTGGGAAATACTGGGCCCACTTCTGCCCAGGGAGAAAGATGTGGTGGCAGACAGCAGGCAACTTCCCCTCAACTCTGTGTGAGGTGGGGAGCTGTACAGGGCCAGTACAGGTGTGGAAGGGATATGGCTGGGACAGCCATAGGGAAAGGCTGATTAACTGTATCATTTCAGCAGCTTCTGGTGTCAGAGCTTCCACAGATCCCCAGCTCATAATCTAAAACTGCTTCTACTCAGTGGGAACCCTAAGTGAGGGTGGCAGTGAAAACGACAAGGGTGAGTGGCTGATGCAGAGAAAGGGTATTTTACACCTCATGGTGCCAACTCAGTTGAATCTGGCCCATCCATTTATTAAGTCTCCCAATACAAAATGTTATGCCATTTTCCACACCTCCTCCTAACTTTGTGCCCAGCTCCTGTCATAAAATTAGATAAGGATATGTGACCATGCACTCTTCAGTGTCCAAGAAAAACTACAGGACAGGTTCAAGTAGCGTGCAAAAAGTCCACAGAGTCAGGGCTGGCTTTAACATTTTTGCTGCCCCAAGCAAAAAAAAAAGCAGCCAGAGCGCCATCGAAGCAACAAAAAAAAAAAGGGGGAGAGGGGTGGGGGGGCAGTTGCAATTTGCTGTCTTGAGATTGGCTGGAATGCCACTCCTTAAAATATGCCGCCCCAAGCACATGCTTTCTTGGCTGGTGCCTGGAGAGTTTACTGTAGCACAGAGTTTATTGTAGCAGTTTCCCTGTACCCCTCATGAGCAGCATTTTCCTGCCACAGTCTTGGGCTTGGTCTGCACTAGTGTGGGAGGTCAACCTAAGATATGCAACTTGCGTGAATAACTGCCTCACGGCAGCAGCGGGCTTCCCCGTCAACTTTGCTTGCGCCTCTTGGCGAGCTGGAGTTCCGGAGTGCCTCTGGGGATCAATTTATCGCATCTAAACGATCACGACCCGCCGATCCGGCAGGTAGTGAAGACATACCCTTGGTAGGGCTCCTCCCTGCCTGAGCCAACAGTCCTTTTATAAACAAGGAAAGAAAAGCAGTCCCAAAACAAACTTAATATCCCTGGGCATGCCCGCCTTCCTCTAGTGGGGCTTCCAAAGTCTACAGTTTCTGCAGAGGTCCTGGGCTGGTCCTTTCCTTCAAGAACCAAAGGATAGGAGGTCTGTGCTTCTTCCTGGACAGCCAGCAACTAAGCTGCATTACTTTCCATTTAAGTGCCCTTCCTTACCTGACAGAGAGTGCACATGGAGGAGGGCAGGGCTGAGTGGGTCCACAGTAGCTCATTAACCCTTGCTGACTCCCTGTGGGGTTAGAACACTCATGATAGGGCACATGATTAGATCATTATAATTTACATTTAGCTGCTTCTGTCCCTAAAGGTTGTTGCCACATCCAAGGATACCCAGATCGTAGCTTTGACTAGGCTTCCTCTTTCCCCAGCCATGCCCCAAGCACAACTCCTATGCTGGGGGCAGCAGGGGCAGGGAGTACTAACCCACGGAAAGGAATGTTTAGTCTACTAAATATAATGCATTTGAGAATGTTTTCTACAGAATTATATTGATTGTATTGTTTCATGCTTATTCTGTCGGATTTCTATGTAAGAGTACCTGTCTCTCAGGAGTGTTTTGAGACAGTGTTTGTATAGTGCTTGGAAATCCTTGTATAAGTGCAAAGCACTATTTTGTAATCAATTGTCAGACTCTGTGTTTATGTTTATAAAGCACACCTCCTAAATCTAAAACTAAAGATACAAATAAATATAAGGGATTGTTTTGGGGCTTGAAATGCATTACAGAAGATTAGAACAAAATGCCTTTAAAAATGAGACTCATTTACATTTAATTAAATATAATGGCAAATGTCTTAGTATTGTCCAAAGTAGAAAGAAAATGTTCCAGGAACTAACTAGGATTAGTATTGGCAGGGATGTTCTATAGGGAGGTTGCATCTGATCTGGTCTCTTCTTCATTAGTAAATTACAATCCAGTCTTCGAAACTTCTCTCTACTGAACAATACACATTTTTAAGGGACACTGGAGAAACTACTCTACCCTAAAATGACATCAGTGATGATACTTTAAAAATAGCATGTTCACTGAAGCAATATTAAATCTTCCTACAAATGTTACTATTTTAGAGCCCAGTGCTATTATCAGGAATCTTACTATTGACTTCAACAGGAGGGAGAAAATGCTATTGACAATGGGAATTGGTACACAGAGAGAGAACCTTGCTGCTGTAAGTCAGAAGTTTCAGTGTAGCTCTGGTCCATATAACCACAAGCCATTATATTTTGAGTGGTTTTATTTCCCTATTACAAAACAAAGAACCATAACTGACATACTTTTTGGCAGTTTTAGTCCTGAACCTGCAAATACTTAGGTCCATTGTAAGATATAAAGCCAATACCTTTCACTGTCACCAAATTCAAGTGAAAGAAAATTCTTCAAATCATTAACAGCACAATTTATTTCTAACACATTAAGACTAAAGCAAAGTTATTTTTAAAAGGTATGTAATGTGTCAAATTCCTGTGTACAAAATTGATCATTCTTTACTAGTTCTCTTGCTCCCATCATACCATACCTGTGGATGATATATACTTCAGTTATAAAAAGTCTATAAGTAAGCGAGGTGCACACAGTTACAAAACTGAGAAAAATGTCTTGCTCAGATTTAGGGCTAGATTCACCACAGAATCTATATGAGCATCCACCAGCACACACAACCTGACAGAGGGTCCAGGCAGTGGGAACAGCTCCCCTCAGCAGCTTCTGTCTGTGGAGCAACTAAAAAGCTCCAAGAGGAGTTCAATCTGCCCTCCTGATGGGAAAGGCAATGGCAGTATCACTGCCCTCTCTCTTTGGTTTGACTCCTCCCTGGGGTGCATGGTCTTTGTTGAAAAGGAAAGCATCTTTAACACT
The DNA here is from genome assembly GCA_007922305.1 of Dermatemys mawii. Lineage (NCBI taxonomy): Eukaryota > Metazoa > Chordata > Testudines > Dermatemydidae > Dermatemys > Dermatemys mawii. The sequence goes on from ML677340.1 coordinate 25,511,430, forward strand.
TTTCCTGAAGCAGCTTTACTGAAGCCAGCTCCCTAGCTGATAATTTACACACCTAATTAAGTAAATTGTGTAGATGACACTTGAAGATACTAATGGAGACCACCTAATTTTATAAAGTAGGCATGCACTTTCTCAGTATGAAGTCGTATGTGTTGTTTCTACTATAAACCAAAAGAAGCATGGCAATTGGCATATCTAGCACTGACACATCTGGTTGGCATGGATGACACTTATTAAAATAAGTGTTCTGCAGATTGACATGACAAAGACCTAAGCCAAAATATTTATCCTTAATGTCACTCAGCAACTATTTGCCACAAAAAATGACATTTCATTAGTGCTATCAGTTGTCACTATTCTATAGAAAGAAAAATTAGGGTTTAGAATGGACCTTTTTCAGAAGAGTTCTATATACTGTGACTTGGTATTAAGAATAGCTTTTTGAGTAGTTATATTGTATCACTAATATAATATAATCTTTAGCTTGATCAGACATTCATTTCGTACACAAACTCAGAGAAAAGTCAGTAGGAGGTTTTATGTGCATTAGGTCTTCAGTATCACTTTTTTGTGTGCTTTTGGTGATCTAAAGAAAGACACTATTTGAATCCTTATAATGCACAAAGGTAAGAAATATTGTGAGGTGAGAGAGAGCTATTTTCCTCCCAAGTTCCAGATCAGATGTTAAAAAAAATTCTAAGAAACTGTACCTTTTATATAGCAGTTGTCTCCAGAGTTGAATATTTCTTCCCCACAAAAAGTGGCTGAGTGGTGGCAGTCCCCTCAAAATTGTGAAAAGTGTGTACAGTGGAAGGAATTAAAGTGCAAAAGGATATGTAACCAGTATGCATATTCTGCTGTACAAAACATTGGTTTGGTCAGGAGAGAAAAGAATGTGAAGTAGTTCCTTATAGGTTTCTCTCTGTCCTGCAGAAAGAACATCAATACTGGCTTCCTGCTTGTCCCATCCAAACCACCCTTGTAAGAATTAAGTACTCAATTCTTTTACTTAATTTTCTCTTTCCTTTTGCATTGAGTCAAAGTAACTTACGTCGCTCAAGGGTAAGAAAAAACACTCCCCTGAGCAACATAAGTTATATCGATTTTAAGCAGTGTCTACATTATACTATGTCAGTGGCAGAGCATCTCCCACCAATATAGCTTCCACATCTCTTTGAGGTGGAATAATTATGTTGAAAGGAGAGCGCTCTCACATTAACATAGTGCATCTTCACCAGACATGAAACACAGGTGCAAATGCATTGATGCAAATGTGCCAATATAGTATGGTTGTGAAGGCAAACCCTTACTCAACATAGGATAACACAAATATTTTTCATTTGATCTTTGCCATCATCTCTCTATGCCTTTTCTTGTTAGACTCCAAGTTCTACTCTTCCCTTGATGTGTGTGCAAAACTCCCATTAACACTAATCAACGTTACATATGCTGAATGGAGATAAGACTCTCCCTCTCCCCATGATTATGTAAAAAAGATTAGTCAACGGTTAATCATATGTAGTTTCTCTCCTTTTTCTGAAGCCATCATTTACTGAAAAGAAGTGCCTGAGCGAGAGAGCTCTGTAATGAATAAGGAATGCCCTTTTGTCAGAGAACTTAAAATCCCCTTTGAAAATTAAAATGCATGTAAGTGTTAATATTCACTAGGCCGACAACTTACATTTCTAACCGAACTCATACAAAGATTTTTCTGACATTGATCTCTCTCAATAGTTTCAGAATTACAGTACCAAGATTTAGTAGTGTAATTCTGGGAGAAAAAGAATAAATACTACATATGCAGAGCAATATTGGCTGAAATATTACAAAATGGCACAGATTGTTTTACTGTGCACCTGTAGCCTGTGAGAAATTTAGGGGAAAGGGAAAACTACAAAATTTTTGCAACGCTATGAAAGAAACAAAACTGGTGAATATATAAAGAAAACAGTATTAACTATTTAAGAACTAAAGACCAGATCCTGTGTCCTTGAAGTCAGTAGAAATTTTGCCTTTTGACTTGAAAGGAAACAGGATTAAGATTTTAGGTCCTGATCCAAACCCAGCTGAAGTCCCAGGGAGTATTTCCTTTGGATTAGGCCCTTAATAGATAACCTTTTTGGGAAATCAGGACTCTGTAATTATATTCTCCTCACTATTGAACAGTTAGTCACTTTTGCAGATTTTTACCTTAGTTTACTTTTTATATATTTGTAAGGTCCTTGCTTTTGGTATTTACCTACTTTATCCAAAATATTCCTGAATTTTGAAAAAAACTCAGTATTGGTTTTACCTCTTTCACCTGAATTTTGGCTTTTCTGGGCCTCATAGATTTTTCACAAGGGAAGCAGATGGGGCCACACTGAATGGCAAAAGTCAGGAAGGGAGCAGAAGGCTACAACCAGATACTGGCCCCTATGCCAGACAGAGCCCCCTCCTGACCCTGGATCTTCATCATGGCCCTGTCCACTTCCACGTAGGCTGTGTCTGAGAGGGGAAGTAGATGGGGCTCTGTGCCCTGGCCCCCCACCAAAGGGAAGGGGTCAGCAGGGGAGTGTAAGGCCATTCCCTGTGGGTACTGGCCCCCTGACAGAGCCCCCTCCTGATACCACCTCTTCAGTGCTGAACAGTCTGATCAGTAGAGCGCTTTGTCTGGGAGAGACGTGGATGGAACTCTGTGCCCTGGGAAGTGAGATGGGCAGGGAGCAGGGTTCTGACATCTGAGAGCATCTTATGCTAGACAGAGACCCTCCTTACCCTGGCTCTTCAGCCCAGTCCCGTCCACTTCTTTTGTGCAGTAGGGGAGAGAGACCATCAAGCAACTGGGTCCTGGCAACCAAAACCATCCAGCCACTATACTGTGATTACTTCCCCCTCATTCCCCCCTGGCCACCAACCACTGTGGGTACTGCGGACCCCTTACAGTCTATCACCCTTCATTTCCTGTTCTAACTGATTTTCACCCACAGTTTTCATTTTCAAATAAATACTGGTAAATGCCAAAGAAATTTGAAAAAAATAAAAACTGAAAATGAAGGGCCTTGTCTATCTGTTAGTTTTCAATATGGTCACAATGTCTACGGTTCTATTTATTCCAGATGTTCATTGTATAAAACTTATTTATGTAACATAACAACTAATGATACACTGAAGAGTAACTCCAGAGAGTGACTGCTGACATTCTTCTCTGGAGGCAGCTGAAGTTATTACAATATTTCATCATCACAAAACAATATGTCTTCAAACACAGATAACAATGGCTTTTAATATTCTCTACCACAATTATACCAGATTTTCTTTGCACTTTCAATACTGGGAGTAATTATATTGCTTTTTCCGTAACATCAGTATAACTTTTAATGTAGTACATCTCATGAGTTTATTTAGCAAATGATTTTGTTACAATATATTTTATATGATTTAGTTATGCAGTTGGAAAATCTATCTTTTTACAAATATGTCACTGTGTCTCTTTGGAAAGCATCTTGGCTAATCATGTTTTTCTAGTTGGAAGTCCTCAGTTCAGACACTCAGGAGTTCACCACCAAGTTTATTATCCCACAAATATCACCTTTCATTCATTTTGTCATATTTCATACAAAAGAACAGATCAGACGTTATAAATCTTCATCTTTCTAGATAGCAAAGAGTGATCACATACCATAAATTCATAACAAGGTATGCTTAACTGTACTATATTATTATCTATCCACCATCTAGGAGAGGGAAGTAGACTAAATGCCCAATATAGTTAAGAATTATTACTTCATATGTATAATATACAGAGCATTAATGGTAATGCTGTCTCAAAAGTTTGTGCCTTTTGTTTATTTATTGGCAAACATTAGAAACGTCAAAGCCAAACACTGTAATTCTAAATCTGATTTTTTTTCCCACGAGAATTTGTTGTAATAGATAAGGTTAAGAAAAGCAAATGTTATTGAAATAATATCTTCCTCAATGAGCCACACATCGCACCATACACTCATGAAACATAGGGGTATGCACGGTGAGGGGGAGGAGTACAGGAGCAGGGGGACACCCTGACATTAGCTCCCCTCTTCTCCATCCCACTCCCACCCCAACACAGCAAGTAGAAGGCTCCAGGGAGTAGCTCCAAAGCAGAGGGCAGGAGCAGCACTTGGCAGTGTGGGGAGGGCCAGCTGAACTGATGGCAATTGATAGCCTGCTGGGTGGCTGCTACACAGGGAACTTAGGAGAGCGGAAAGCTGATTGAGGGGCTGCTGGTCCACCCTGGTTCCAAGCCCCCACCAGCTAGCTGCAAGGGGCAGATGGCTGCTAATGATGTTATAAGGAAGCATAGCATAACTTTAAACGAGCATGTTTCCTAATTGATCAGCAAAGTTACAAAGTTAAGCGGGATGACTTTAAGTGAGGAGTTACTGTACTGCTATGAGCATCAGCATAGATGTGACTCAGGCCAGCTGTCAACTGTCTCTAAGAGGCCATGAACCAGGTGAGGGCTCAACATACTTCAGCCATACGCATCTTCTGCCCCACCCACCTTCATGTTGAGGCTAGGGTTGTCAGGTGTCCAGTTTCCGACTGGAACACCAGGTCAGAAAGGATCCAGTCAGTGGCGCAGTAGAGGCCTGGGGCTAAGGCAGGCTCTCTGTCTGACCTAACGTCATACAGCTCCCAGAAGCAGCCATCGGGTCCCTGCAGCCCATAGGTGCACGGGCGGTTAGGGAGGCTCCACGCACTGCCTGTGCCCCGAGCGCCAGCTAAACAGCTCCCACTGGCCGGGAACCACAACCAATGGGAGCTGCGGGGGAGAGGGGTACCTGCAGACCCGAGGGCAGCGCACAGAGCCTCACTGGCTGCCCATGCGCCTGGGGCTGCAGGTACCTGGTGGCAGCTTCCTGGGAGCTGCAGTAGGCACCGCCGGGACCCTGCACCCACTCCCATCCCCTAACCCCCTGTTCCAGCCCAGAGTCTCCTCCCACACCACACAACCCTCCCTATTCCAACCCCCCTGCCCTAGTCCTGAGCCCCTTTCTGCACACCAAGCCCTTCATCCCCTGCCCCAGCCTAGAGCCAACACCCCCAGCCTGGAGCTTTCTCCTGCACCTGAACCTCTCATTTCTGGACCCACGTGGAGCCCTATTCACAATGAGTAGACAAGAAATATAAAACTTGCTTCAGCCTGAAATGTGTAGAACTTGTATTTTTAAATGCTTTCGATAGCACAGCTAAAATACAAATATATACTGAATCTAAAATACAACCCACAAAATTATTTGCAATGCAGTTGGAGCTGGTCTACTTGGGCTTGGGAAACTATGTAGATGTTATATTGGCATCAAACTGGGAAAGACTTTATCAAAGCATTAAACATGACTTAGCACAAAAGCCTTCAAAGAGGACTGAAAATAATTTTGATTCTTAAATTCATTGGCACAGTACAAAATTCACAAGAATCTCTCAAGTACGGCTTGACCTATTTGCTGATGTCAGAACTCTAGCTACAAGACACTCTAATAGTCAAATTATCTATGGTCAAACAAAAGTCTGAAGTAACTTGGCTGAGTAATCAAGCAGAAAATACAGACAGACTTTAGAAAAGATAGTAAAGCTTCCTGATCATAACAGGTTCTAGACATTCAAGTGACCATGTATAATAAGATAGCACACATTATATACACAATCGGATTTATCCAAAACCATCCCACCAAAAAGAAAGACATTTATGAAATGGCAAAATTCCTAAACCACTAGCATCCAATGCCATAACATTCCCATAGGCTTTCTTGAATTAAAGTAAAAAGAGGGGTATTTTATTTATTTCAGAGGAATAAGAAAGAATTGTTCTCTACTCTTATGTATAAAACTTACTTCTGGATAGGACTGCTTTGTTTAACAACCAGACAATTTAAATTAAGACTACCAAAAGCTACACAGCATAGGTTCAGGATTTTGAGAATTTTACATAAATGCTGTAATACAATGGTTTTCAACTTTTTTTTCATTTGTGGACCCCAAAAAATCAAATGGAGATGCAGACCACTTTGGAAATCTTAAACATAATCTGCGGACCTCCAGGGGTCAACAGACCAGAGGCTGAAAAATCACCACTGTAATATATATAAATCTATATTAATTGGATAGTGTGTATACACATCACTGCCTTCTACATAGACTCAAAAGTGCTCAGCTATGTTTCATAGGCCTTCTACTGCTAACACCTAAGAATCATTTCATTTTAGCTTACGTGATCAGGGCCTGAGCTTTTGAAGTATGAAAATCTGAGTTCTAAGTTCCAAATGGTGATAGTGAAGAGACAGAACCAACCATGAAGTCTTAGGACACCATGAATATATTACTACAGTATAGTACATTTCTTATAAAATTATGTACAGCTCAAATAGTATGGTTGCCCCTCGGCAGCAGCAGCTAGCCAATATTCATGGCATAACCAGTTTGTTTCCATTAGGGACATAAATTGATGATCGAGTCAGGAATTTCTTTGCTGCAATCCTGTTTGTTTATAAAGAATGTTTCCCTGAACACAGTAGGAATGAACCACAGGAAGCAGTTTCCTTGCTCCTAATTTCCAAGCCTCCTGTGCTCAAAAGATGCTTGCTCTCAGCTTCCTACTAGGGCCATGCTTACCATTTCTTCTCTGGCTTTCTTCACACACACACACACACACACACACACACACTTCCACCAACCTACCTTGTTTCTAGTTTGATAGCATAGATTTGGTAAGTTAATGGAGGGGATGGTATGATGAGACTCCCTACAATGGCATGTAGCTGATATGCAACTGTAAAAGCAAATATTTCCAATGGCTGGACACTAGATGGGAAGGGCTCTGAATTACTACAACAAAATTCTTTCCCAGGTGTCTGGCTGGTGGGTCTTGCCCACACGCTCAGAGTCTTTCCAGCGCCGTCCTTACCCACATGCAAAGTATGCAGCTGCATAGGGCACCATCCCCTGCTGCACCCCCAGCCCGGCCCCCCAATCCACCGCATCTCAAAGGCCCCTAACCCACTCCCACCCTGCCTCTTCTCACCCCTGCTCTGCCTCAGCCCCGCCCCCACTCCTCCGAGGACTGTTGTAGGGCCAGGCCTGCACTCCACGGTGGCTGGAAGTGCAGCACCCGGCCCCCGTCGTGCCGCCGATGAGTGTTGGGGGCCGTTCCCCGCTACCACCCAAGCCAGCCCACAGAGGCCTGGGGTAAGCCTCTCCACCCAGAGGCCTGGGGCCCCACACAACCCCTGCAGAGGGGTGCTGTGTAGGACCCCAGAATAGCTAGGGATGGCCCTGGGTCTATCTGATTGATATATTCGGAGTTGAGAAGGAATTTTCCCCTGTGTCAGATTGGCAGAGATGCTGGGGGTTTTCACTTTTCTCTGCAGCAAGGGGCATGGGTCACTTGCAGGTTTAAATGAGTGTAAATGGTAGATTCTCGGTAATTTGAAGTCTTCCAGGGGTCCATCAACTCTTCTAGACACCTGCCTAGTTTTACAACAAGCTACGTAAAAAGCACTAGCGAAGTCTGTACAAACTAAAATTTCTACAGACAGTGACTTGTTTATACTACTCTATATACTACACACTGAAATGTCAGTATAATATTTATTTTCCAATTGATTTTTATAATTATATCGTAAAAACAAGGAAGTAATTTTTTCAGTAATAATGTGTGGCATCACTTTGTATTTTTATGTCTGATTTTATAAACAAGTGGTTTTTAAGGGAGGTAAAAGTTGGGGATATGCAAGACAAATCAGACTTCTGAGAAGGGTACAGTTGTCTGGAAAGACTGAAAGCCATTGGACTTTCCTAGGGAAACTAATTCTATTCTCACTGAATCAGTTCTTGCTCAGGCCTTCCCATGCAGTCCTGTGCCTTTGGTAGTGACTTGTATTCTTTCAGTTACCTCTAAATAAAGGGGCTTATAAATAAACTCTCACTTATCCTGAATGAAAATTAGTTAACATGTCCATCAGCTTCAACTGACATGCTTATGGTCAGCCACCAACACTCTTCAGCATAACAGTATATTAGATAGAATTCACTTACAACATTTTAAGGGGAAACCAGGCAATGACACAGGGTTTTTTGCTTTTTTTTTCTGACTAGTTTTGTGAGATGGGTCATTTTGTCATGCTTTGCTTTCTGAAAGTTATAAATAAACATTGTATTAGAAAAGTAGAGTTATAAAATGCATGAGGGGGGCAGTTAGTGCCATGGCAGACCACATCTCTCAAATAAACGGTGTAAGAGCTTTTTTCCTTTGCTAGCAAATTCTCAAGACATCTGTTTTTGGTATAAACAATTTTGAGAATATAGTGCTGCCTAATTGTGTCAGATGATAAGCAGAGATTTTATGATGTGGAGAACAGTCCATTAGGGAGTTAAAGTCACCAAACTCATTTTACAGAAGATTTCAGGTCATGTTGACACCAAACTCCCAAAGAGGAAAAATGAATACAGGCTCCATAATGAACACCCTTATTTTTTACAATCTACTTGTATATTACATGAAGAGGAAAAAAATCACACACAGAGTCTGTTTGGAAGTTGACTTCAAAAGTGTCTTTTTAGACCAAATAATAAGTTATTAGTCTTGCCTTTAGTGTAAGGAAATATATTAATAAACACAACAGTGAAAAGTTTGTAAAGGTTGGGTCATTTATTTAATTTCTTTGTTGTCTGATGCTTTCATGCATTACATTTTTTCTCACTAACCCAAATATAACATGATTTTGTATTTTATCTGGAAGAGAAGTATTCTGAATAGGCTAGCCACATAAACTGGTTCTTTAACATGTCTTCTGTGTTGTGACTAGAATATAAGGTACTGAATTCTGCTCTCATTTACATCAAGTTTAATCAGAATTACTATAGATTTACACCAATGTAACAAGTCACAGTTGATCCCCAAACATTTTTAACTAGTTGTAAATCAGTGTGTAATGTTGCTTAATGTTAAATATGATAGTAGTGAACTATTGCTATTGAAATTTTATTACAGATATTTAGAGTTTATGTAATGTTCACTGGTTCCTGTATGTGACTGTCTGACTTCAAATAAAGGTCTGAAATCTTCAAATCAAAAACAATTTCCAATAAGTGTGTGAAGAAGAAAAAAGTTCTAATTATAGGTGTGAAAGAACACAACATATTTTGTGTACTTTAGCCCTGATTCAGCAAAGCACTTAACTTTAAACGTGTGGGTAGTCCCAGGTATTTCAAGGGGACTAACTGCATTGCTGAAGTTAAACCCTACATGAATATTTGCAGGATTGGAGCCTTGGACCAGTCTGCCAAGAACTCTGCATATAGAATCCTCACTGATTTTAATGACTGATGTTGATTTTGACCTTAACTACTCTATTCAAGTCACAATCTCCTTAGCAGGATCATTTGTCATGTACTTATGTTTGAATCTTGCAGCCAACCTTCCACCCTCTGTCACTCCGCTTCTTGGCTTATCATTAAGTCAGTGTAGTAGCCAATTCCAGGCAGCACATAACTGGCACATTAGAAACATTTTAAGTGTACATTTTAGATGAAAAGCACTATCTGGGGGTTAATAACAAATACCTATAGTACTCAAAGGCTACTGTCAAACATTTTCAGACTACAGCTGATGTTTTACCTTCAAAAAGTCTCTGAGATTTGAACGGTTTTCTTTCATTAGCTTTTTTTCTAGATGGATCTGATTTTCCAAAGCTTGATAAAATAAACCTGAACAGTTTATACAGTAGAAGAACATAAATATACTAATTATTAGAGCTGTAGGTTTGTCACAGTGGTACAAGTGTCACAGGTACGGTGATTCTTCTGTTTGTCTATGACTTTTCTTTGGTTCCATAATCTTGCTTTCAGCATTGTGAACTGACATAACAGGGGTTGTAATGCCACTCAGGTTTGGTCCAGCTGCCTCATTGTCTTGATAGGAGGAAGGCTCCACCGACTTTAAATGGCACTCTGATGAGCTTACACACCATTTCTCCCTAAGCCTGTGACTTTTACTACACTTACCATGATTGCTCCATGATTTTTTATTTTAAAAAAAATTCCATAACAAATCTGAAGTCTTGTTAATTATATTTGTATTGGGTGCCTAAAAGACCAAAAATCTGACTGACTTAATTGAGAAGAAAATTATTTTTTTGTAAAAATGTTTCATACTTTTTCCACATGGATTTGGACTATTTTCTAGGTGATTGCATCAATGTGGCACACTGCTTATATATCACCCACAGGAAAATACTCTCCTTCACTATAAGCATGTATAGCTCTCCTTGAGGAGAAACTACTAAAATTATGCTGATGTCTCAGAAACATAGACTACATATAGTGGGTTAATGAGTATGTACATTTCAACAAAAAGAATATTGTTATAATTAGACATTAGGAGCCAAGCGCTGCCCTCGAATGGCAGTCTGTGCAAGTCAGATAAGCAGCATAAGTGATATTCAGTGCGTGTGCCTTTAAAATGTATTCTGCATGGGTTCTGCTACAGTCCACTCATTCCCCTCATGAGATTCACCCGTCATCTATTACTCAAGTGGCATAGTCTTAAAGAGGACAAGACTCAAATGCTACAGAGGAGTATTTATGCCTATTCATGACATCTACACTTGCTACCATGCAGTAGTCCACAGTCCTGTATTCACTATCCCATATCTGAATGCAACCTTGAGTAGTTGGGCTAACACACACGACCATGATTTTGTATTAATTGTTGATAGGGACAAGTCACGTTTAACATCATGTCAGCTCATTGCAGGTAGACCCTGTTCCCTAATATTTTTGCAAAGACAAACTCCATGTTAACTTCAAGTATATCAGGAATAAAATATGAACCAAACCAAACAAGGTACAATTAATGTTTATTCTTTGTGTAGAGATTCTGGCAACATATGTTATCAAATGGATGGAAAGATCAGCAAAACTGACTTTAGGCCACCAGTCTCTAAAAGCAATCTCAGACTACAGACATGCATGCCCTAAGGAAACATATATGTTAATTCCAAAACAAAATTATCCTGTTAAATTGACTTACAGTTGAAAATACATGGAAGTCTGGAGCCTATGGCTGCAATTATCTAAAGCTGGATGCACAATAGTTTAAATACTGCATCATAGTGAGGTGTACATAGCAGAACCTGAAGATGACCTAATCTACAGGAATGAGGTCTCTAAAAGGTTGAAAAGGTAAATTCTCTATTTATTTATTCTTTAGATTAACAAAATAATAAGAGGCACCCATCTGAACACTTTAGGTGCATCTGACAAATACTCAAAATGATAAATCAAGAAAAGAAACAGTAATTTTCTAATATAAACTTTTTAATACCATAAGGTGGGGGCAAAACTGGTGGAAAACCATTCCTCAGTGTAGTTATCAGTGGATCACATTCATGCTGGAAGGGCATAACGACTAGGGCCCAACAGGGATCAGTTCTGTTCAATATTTTCATCAAATATTTACATAATGGCATGCAAAGTACACTTATAAAGTGTGCAGATGATACCAAGCTAGGAGGGGTTGCAAGTGCTTTGGAGGATAAGATTAAAATTCAAAATGGTCTGGTCAAACTGGAGAAATGGTCTGAAGTAAACAGAAGGAAATTCAATGAGGACAAATGCAAAGTACCCCAGTTAGGAAGGAACAATCAGTTGCATACAAAATGGAAAATGACTGCCTAGGAAGGAGTACTGTGGAAAGGGATCTGGGGGTCATAGTGGACCACATACTAGATATGAGTCAGCAGTAACACTGTTATAAAAAAGTGAACATCATTCTGGGATGTATTAGCAGAAATGTTGTAAGTAAGACATGAGAAGTAATTCTTCCACTCTACTCTGCTCTGATTAGTCCTCAGTTGGAGTATTGTGTCAGTTACGGGTGCCACATTTCAGGAAAGATGGGGACAAATTGGAGAGAATCCAGAGAAGAGCAACAAAAATGATTAAAGGTCTGGAAAACATGACCTATGAGGGAAGATTGAAATAACTGGGTTTGTTTAGTTTGGAAAAGAGAAAATTGAGAGGGGACATAACAGTTTTCAAGTATGTAAAAGGTTGTTACCAGGAGGAGGAAGAAAATTTGTTTTTCTTAACCTCTGAGTACAGGACAAGAAACAATGGGCTTAAATTGCAGCAATGGGGGTTTAGGTTGGACATTAGGAAAAACTTCCTAACTGTCAGGGTGGTTAAGCACTGGAATAAATTGCCTATAGAGGTTGTGGAATCTCCATCAGTGGAGATTTTTAGGTTAGACAAACACCTCTCCAGAATGGTCTAGATAGTACTTAGGCCTAGATGACTTCTTAAGGTCCCTTCCAGTCCCATAATCATATGGTCATATAATAATACTAAATTACAAAGCAGTACAACAATAAAACATATTCCCCATTTTTCCCTAATCATCATCCTCAACAACATCTGCTTCTTCAGCAACCCTCCTAAGAAGGATGCCCTGAAGAGCAACAGCTTTGTGCTATTTTTGACCAGGGCATTCACAGGAACAGACACCCTGCCAATGATCCTTTCTCTTTTATATTGAGGGAAGGTGTCCAATACGAGCACTTCTGCTGATCTCCCCTATGGTGGTATGTCATAGGGAGACTAGCAGTCTCTGGTATGTCATAGGGAGACTAGCAGTCTCTCTGGTGGGAAGGTTCTAAACCACAGGGCTTTGTACGTCAATACCTAAACTCCATCCAAAAATCCATGGGAAGCCAGTGCAGATCATGGAGCACTCACTCTATGAACATGTTTGCAGTGGACACTTCAGTGGCTATTTATGGCACGCACACCTCCATTGACATGTGGGAAGGACTTTGTCCATTTCTTTGGTGTAGGTATGAAATGTAATATGTGAATGGCAGATGATTAATTAGGTGGTGTTTGGGACTGAGATCGTTTGTTTATTGAGTAGTGTGTGGGCAGAGTTAAGGTTATTTACGTGATCGTAATTATGCATTTCCATACTTACACGTTTGATTAAGTGTAACTTTAACTGCAGTCACTAAGAGGGCAAACTCTGTACCCCACTGTACCCTTTCCCCCAATGCTTTGGTTTGGGAGAAACACTATGCGGGGCATCATGTAGAGTTTTCCTTTCCCTCCACCACTAAACACAGACTTTATTAGGGGAGGGGGTCAAGATTGCTCTAAATTATTAATCCATGCATTTCCTGAACTAACCATAATCACCAGTGTTCTGGATTGTACCTAGAAATATGACACACCCCATAATACTTTCTTTTTAAGATCTGATTAACTACAGATAATGTTAAAAATTTGCTCTCTTTAAATCTCCTGCTATATCAAGTAAATATCAAATATGAACATAAGTATTATTTATTCTACTTTTCTTCTAATATACAAGATCCAGCTCTAAGTAATAAATTAGTAAGAGTATTTTTTAACAAATGCAGGGCCTGATCCAGCAGGAAATATTTGCAGCCTTCTGGCTGGCACAACCCCCACAAAGCCACAAATGATGCTCCTCAGCAGAGCTAGCTATTCACTTGAGAATTTGGCCACCCGCTGAAGGCCTAAAGAAACAAAACAACAGCCCTTCACATGGAGGAGCTGCAGCACAGCTCAGAGGGAGGCAAGCTCCTGCATGTTATCTGCATCAGAATACCACTGGCTTTGATTGTGTCAGATCTCACAAGCTAAGCATTGTTAAATCTGATAGTTGGAATGGGAGACCACAAGAGAAAACCCTGTCTGTGGAAGAGATGGTGGTAATTTAATAGATAGTATTCTTCCCTCTCTTTTTCTGATTAAGCCAGTGCCCAAACATGGTATAAGAGCCATGAAGAAATATTTGCGGCTATTTAATGCCGGGCATTTGCTGCAAAGACAGAAGTGATAATCTAGATGTCCTGGCCAAATTCCATAGGAGTAATTAGACTCTTGCTACCTGAATTTATCATATTATTTAAATTGTATATGGCACTTTTCAAAAGGGTTGTGTGTATAAATGAATATTTGGTTTGGTCAACTCCAAATTTAGAAAAGGTCTAAGTTGTGTAGTGTTGCTGTGAACTATAAAACCCTAGATGTGGCTATATTTCAGTGTTGTGTGAAATTATGCCTGAATACAGAGTATAATAGTGCTTTTGAATGAAAACTGAAATGTAAGTGTTGAGCACAATAATAATTATTATTAGCAGTGACCAATGGAAGCAGAGTTGGAGGACTGTAAATGAGATTCATAACGCATCATCACAGCTCCTAAAGCCCTAAGACTGGATTAACATGCCTCATATGCAGATCCAAGTCTCAGAGAGGCCAGTCATTTCAGTCTCTATCTGTCCTTCACTTCCACCTGGCTGAGCAGCACAATATTGCTGTCAAAGAGACATCTTTGGGCTGCACTGCCCTTCCGAAATTTTTTCCTGGCTGACAGAATACTAGTTAGAGAGACAAGATGGGTGAGGTAATATCTTGGACCAACTTCAGCTGGTGAAAGAGACAAGCTCTGAACTTACACAGAGCTCTTCTTCAGATCTGGGGAACACATTCAGTGTCACAGCTAAATACAATATGGAACAGAATGTTTAAAATAAATAGTTAACACATTTTAAGGGACCATTCAAGGTGAAGTACTATTAAGACACCTCTAGTCATAGTAGGGAACAGAATGTGAGGAAGTTATTAACGTTGAAGAGGAAGTCCACTGTATCCTGGAGAAAGGTGACCCTTTGTGTGATGAGTGGTTTGAAAATGGATTGTGAGAATCCCAATATTCCTTCACTCAGAATGCCATGGCCAGTTATGAAGGGTCTGCCTGGGTTCCCTTGTTTGTGAATCTTGGGAAGCATATAGAGTTTCTCTTGGATTTGTTTGGGAAAGGATTTGATAATGTCCTTAAGTTCCTTGGTAAATTGTGGTGTGGGGTCCTCTTTGAGTTCTTTATAGTAGATGGTGTCAGAGAGCTTCTGTTGGCCTCATTAACATTGTTGTCATCGCTGAAGACTACAGTGGTGCTCCCTTTGTCTACTGGTTTGATCACTATCTAGTGGGACTTCAAACCACTCACCATATAAGAACCATCTTCTTCCAAGACACAACAGACTTCCTCCACAAACTCTACAACATTAACAACCTCCCTCAGAACACCATCCTTGCCAAAATGGATGTCACTTCCATATACACCAACATTCCCCACAATGATGGCACAGCTGCCTGCCTCAAACATTTACAGGACAATGGACAACCATCAGATATCCACCCCAAACACATCACTAAACTTATCCATTTCATCCTCACCCATAACAATGCTTCAGTCAAAAACAAACACTTTGTCCAAACAATGGAAAAGGCTGTGGGTACTAGGATGGCTTCCTAATATGCCAACATCTTCATGTGCCACTTTGAAGAAGAATTTCTGGACAAATTACCATAAAACCAATGATATAGCTGAAATACATAGATAATATTTTCATCCTCTGGACAGATGACTCCCCTGTGGATTTCCACCACAACTTCAACAACCATAAGCCATCTATTAAATTATCTCCAGAACACTCCCAGCTCAACTTCCTGGACACCACAATCAGCTTTAATAATGGAACCCTATAAACAACTATATACAAGAAACCATAGATCACCACACTTACCTTCAGAGATCCAGTAACCATCCCAAACATATCAAGAAATCTGTTATCTAAAGCCCAGACACTCAAATACCAATGAATATGCTCTTAGGAGAAAGGCTACAATATATACTTTCACACACTCAAAACTGTCTTCCCCAAACAAGGACATTCCACCAGAGAAGTGGATTACACCATGAAACGGGTCACTGAAATACCCCTTGAGAACCTTCTACAATACAGAAATAAAACCCCCTCTGACTACATACACCTTCTTGTCATCTCTGACCCTATATTGGAACCCCATATTAGGTATCATTAAACAACTGCAACCCACAGTCAATGCGGACTCCATCCTGAAAGAAATTTTCTCTGCACCCCTCCTCTGGCCTTCAGTCAACTCTCACACCTCTCCAAGCTCATCATCAGAAGCAAGCGCCCCACAGACCAGGGCACACCAATCCAAAGTGGCACCAGACTTACCAGAACAACATATGCAAAACCTGCAGGCGTATCTCCACTGCAACAATGATCAACATTCCTCACAATACACCTTTCAATCTCCATGAGTCCTATGCATGCTTATCAAAATACACAGTACATCTTATCCAGTGCATTAAATGCCACAGTAACAACCATGTGGGTAAAACCAGACAATCAATACATACTTGAATGAACTCACACAGGAAAATGATAGAAGACAAAAACCCCTTATCACCAGTGATTACTCAATTTCCAACCTATCACCCCTCATTCTCAAAGGAAATCACACAACATTTTCAAAAGATGAGCATGGGAATTTAAATTCATAACTTTGTTAGATACTAAAAATAATGGCCTGAATAAAGATACTCGATGTATGGTACAATAATTTATAACCCACTAACACCCCCGCACACACACGTTGCATTCTCCCCCCACTTCCTGCATTCCTTTCCCTCCCTTCATGACTGATGGGGTGTTAATGGGCCACTTCAACTTGAAATATGTGATAAAGATTTATGCTAAACAATCCTGTTCCACCTTGTATTTAGCTGTGACACTGAGCTCATTTCCCAGATCTGAAGAAGAGCTCTGTGCAAGCTCAAAAGCTTGTTACTCTCATCAACCGAAGTACGTCCAATAAAAGATATTAACACACCCACCTTGTCTGTCTAATCTCCTGCAACCCACACTGCACAGAGTATGTCAGTCAGTCAGCAAGAGAAGAACCTGCCTGCCTTCGCCCCTCTTCATCTGTTAGAAAACAAGTTTATCCTCAGCCTGTGGACCTGAATCTGCAGTCTCTGCTAAAGAGCAGTCCTCAGGGATGTGAATGGGAAATGCTTTATGAGGCCTGATCTGACTTCCATTGAAGTCAATGGGAGGTGGATCAGCTTCCATGCAGCATTTCCCTCTTTGGAGACAAGCAGTCTTAGGAATCCATATGTACAGCTTAAAGCAGTGTTATGCACCTATCAGTATCTTATGACACTTTGGCAATATTTGGAACAAGTTGACATATGAGTAAGTGGGGAAGATAAAAAAAGTCATCTAAGGGTGTATTTTATACTTCTCCATATCCAGGGAGGTCTGCAGAGCTTCCATGGACCAGAAGTTACCTACACTGCATTTGCTAGAGAGGATACAAATATTTTCACTGAAGTTCAAAAATGGAATTAGCTTTTCAAAAGATCAATGTACATTTTGCATGATTTAATACAACTGAAGGAGGAAGCTACATAAAGTATTTAAAATTCATTAGTTCTTTCTGTAATTTTCCTACAATTTTTTTGTTATTTTTAACTAAACATATATAGACATTTCTCATTTCTAAACAGAATGCAAGTTGTTTTTCCTAGCTGCATCAAAATAAATCATTTTGCTACTACACGTGGAAAATTACATCACCAATATTTTAGTACACTACTTTATATCTTTATTTTGGCAGTTAAATGGGGAGCAGGTTGCAACATGCTAGGATGATTATTTTTTCTTTCTATATTTCCTCTTTATATTATTAATAGTTCCCTGCAAAAATCACTGATGTATATACAGGCAAGGAAAATCTAAGATTTTGTGTTATTTTGATAGTCTCCAATTGATAAGACTTACAAATGTATTGGGAAAGGAGGGACTTATTTTGCTTATTTTATAAATAGGAAATCTAAATAAAGCAAATCTAGTGTGGTTTAAGAAACTGCACTGTCATTTTGATATAGCTCTAGAAGTATCTGAGTCATAAGTTCATAATTAAGGAAAAAAGCATTGTTGAAAAAGCATATAATTGATCAAATCATGATACTTTCCAGTGATTGATTGGGCCTTTTATTATAACAAAATCTACTTCCTAGTTCTTCTTGTTTATATATTACTGTGACATTAGATCTGGTGCATTTCCACAGAAATATAAATGAATTAAAATGTTTCAATTTTTGTAAAATGTTTCATAATAACTATAATGAAAATGACCCAGTTAAATGTAGGTGATAGAGTAAATTAGGACCTGATCCTGTAAATATTTACGCATGTGAATAATGTGAATAAAAAAAGTACTGTAAATGAGACTCCTCATATGATTAAGGGTCTGTAAAAGAGGATTCAGTCCATTAATAGACTATTCTTTCACAATCTGGATATCTAGATTAAAATCTAGTTTAGATCACAAGAAAAAATAGTTTGGTTGTTTCCACTTAATCCCTTGTCAAAAATAACATGTTTCCATATCTCAAAACCACTAGAACCTTTGGCACCATCTGTCCATAGGGGGCATGTACAGGTAGTTTGGGTTGGTATGAGGCAGACTGGAATAACTGAGTGGGACTGGGAGATCACGCATCATGATTATCTGCACTGTACCTGATTTCAGCGGCTGTGCTGCTACTACTATTTTCTCTTTACTGGACACTCAAATGAGCCTAAAATATTTTAAATAACTTGACTGTGTCAAGTTAACTGATATTTTTTTAGTCAACTCTTCATACCAGTTTTTGAGTTCGCGAGATCCACCGAAAATCTATATGCTAGATGGGCAACTGAATTTAAATTACATTTTATGTTCTGTTAATAAAGATATTTATCTACTAAATATGCAGTGGGAAGAATAATGTTGTATTAGTCATAAAAGATCTGAGGTGTAGAACTTGCACTTAATATTTACTGTCCAGCCACAACATTAGATTTCATCTCTACAGAGTGAACAGAAATATAAACACTTTGTGATAAATGGTTTACACTCATTGTCCATTCTGCCATCTATCATTTGATTTTGTAATTTTTAAAAAAATGTTTGTCATGCATGGTGTCATATTTCAGTAATTTAGTTAATTTATCAGATTACTTTTCAAAGTTTAGTGCACCAAATCCATACAGTATTGTTGTGGGTTTTTGACAGCTAGAAAAGAATCATAAACTTGGAATTAAGTATTCTTGATATGTCATATACATTTTACTATATAAAACAACTTCTTAACATGTCGAGCAGCACTTTAAACACTCAGCATTATGGCTGAGGGATCCGCAGATAAAACTATAAATAATAAATAATTCAAATTATATTTCCTTTTGAAATGTCGCATATGATCAGCTAAATTAGCCTTTTCAGATCAGTTATTTCAGACATTAGAGTTGGGTCCAATCCTGCTTGATAACTCTCAATGACATCAATGGGTGTAGGATAAAGCCCATGATAAGACAATATAGACATATACCAACAATTAAAATTTTATGCAATCAAGATTTAATAAAATAATAAAATTAATCAAAGAATGTTTAAAAGTAAGTTAAAGAATATTTTAACAAATTAAGAATATTCAACACTGGTTTGAACACTGCTGTTTTAAAGATATGAAATGTTTGGTTTTAAGTCAGAGTAATTCATGTTAAAGAGCAATTAAAAATAGAAAATTATGTGTGGGGAAAAAACAGGATTTAGTCTTTGAAATTCTTTAGAAATCTTAACAGCCACTGGCAATATTCTCTCACCACCCCACTGTTTGCTATATTATAAGTTTTCTTTTAACTTACCATTTTTAGTCTTTTACAAAAGCATAAATCAGCCATAATTTTTTTCCTATTAATTTTTCTGTGCATATGAATTTTCCATTCAAATGGTCTGAGTTAATGTTTACATAACCTCTAATTTAAAAAGTGTTTTAATGACTGTCTTCAGGTCAAGGTCAGATTACATGTAATAAGGATTTCCACTACCAAGGTCTCTAGCAATTTACTATTCTCGAAAGAGGTCCTTGGTGCATGCTTGGTTAAACACACCCTTCATGCGCTACCTATTTTTCCATCCAGAGTATGACAATATGGAACAGCTTTTATACTTTCCATTTCTAGTACTTATGTTTTAATTACCCTTAAAAGAATGAGTCAACGCTAACTAAATTAGTAAAACAATTTTTTAAAAGTTAAAAACACTATTCAATGTCTTCTCTGGTCAATTTTGCTGAGGGAAACTGATTCAAACTCAAACCACCAAAAATACCCATCTGCAGTGTATAATAAAAAGCAAGCTCATTTCAGATCTTTCTACAGAAAATAAAATCCAGTACCCTGTTGGGATGGTTACAGAAACAGAAGGTTTAAACTATTCCGTTAATTGGCAATCTGGCTTTTGTAGCAGTTACCCTACATCATTCTTTGAAAGCGGTGATAGTTCCTCTCATAGAAAACATTTGGGAAATCAACAGTGGAGGCTGGCAAATGGCTATACATCCTGTTGAAGGGGCTGACAGTTCAGAGGAAAGCCTTTGGCTTCCTAAACTCCTTCTGCCTCGCACACAAAAGAAGAGCCCGTTCTTTCCGCGTTGCAGCACAGTTCAGTGTAGTTACCGAAAACTGGGAAACGTGTCCACGAACCCGAACCCCGAGATTCACGCTGCGTCTGGAACGCTCCAGGAGGAGCTTTGAATGAGTTTGGATGGTGGCGGTTCATTACCTCCAAACCCAAAGCCATGTGAAGCTCAACAGCAGCAAGGAAAGTACAGGGGGAAACAGCTGGGCTTGTAGGGCTTTAGGTCTACCCTATCAAATACAATAAACAGCCCCACCCCCCGCTTCCCGGGCATATTTTCACTAACAGCCCCCTCGGTTTTCTCACTTTACTGGCAACTATTGCCTCCTCTCCAGCAATAGGATGCCATGACTGCCTCGCTGGAGCCTGCCTTCCCTTGGAAGGACCATGCGCCCACTTCCCATTGTAATGGTGGCAATAAAGTTCACTTTGCTCGCCGTTGCTTTTCTCTTTATAGACACACGGCGGGCTTCTGCCCTCGTCCGAGCCTCTCGGCAAGACACGCTCGTTTCCAGCAATCCCTGTGGCTCCTGAAGGGCATCCGGGCAAGGAGAGCCAGAGAGGTAGGTGCCTCGCTCGCGAAGTGTGGCTCCTAACGCGCACACATGCAAGCTCCTGCCTGTCAAAGGCGATGGCGGGCGGCAGCGGCAGCAGCCTATTCCCTGGGTCCCAGACATCTTGCCCACACACAGCGCTTCCCCTTGCGCTGCGCTGCCTCGCCTCGCCTCCAGCCCCTCCAACAAAAGGCGCCGTGGATACACAGCCGCGCATGGACGCACAGAGCGAGGCAGAGGCATCCACCTCCCCCGTGGCCGGACCTTACCAGCGGGCTCTGCTGTCTTCGCCTGGCTGGCAGCTCGGAGGGTGCAGCTGGGCTCCCACGGCTGGTCCTGGTCCTGCCGCTGCTGCCGCCCGGGTCCCGGTTGCCAGCATCACTTCTCCATCAGCAGCAGCCGGCCAGCTCCCCCGCAGCCGCCGCGGCAGCAGCAGCCGAGCCCCGCTCGCGGAGCGAGGCGATCCCGCAATGGAACTTGGCCTTGCCGACTGACAGACCGGGGCAGCCAATCGCCGCCTCCCCCGGCTCGGGGAGAGCGAGCGGCGAGGACCAATCAGAGAGGAAGGTCCCGACGTTCGCCGCCTCCCTTCCTCGGCAGGCTCGTTTCCGCGAGAGCGGCGAGCTCCGGCGAGCGGGGGAGGTTGTATCTCGAGCGCGCCGCCGGGGGATGCGCGGGGTCCGGGACTGGAGAGGGTTCCGCAGGCACCGCCTGGCTGCGCTTGTCCCTCGCCCTTCGCGGGGCGGCCAAGTGCCTTGGCCCAGGGACGCCCCCCGCTCTTCCTCGGTTGCACCAGCGGAATGCCGCAATCGCTCCCTTGGAGTCAGTGGATTAGCCTCGTGCCTTGCTTGCGCTCTGGTCCCACGCCAGGCCCTCGCTAGGATGGGCCCGATTGCGCCAGGTGCTGAACAGGCTCCACCCGAGAGAAAGCCCCTGTCTAGAGGAGCCGGGTGCTGAGAGCCACTGACCCCTGTAGTAAATGATGGAAACAATCTAATCTTATCAACAGACAACATGTACCCACCATGGTAAATCTTCATTCCCTTGCGAGGGGCTCACTGGCTGGGGAAAGGGGAGAAATGCTCAGGTCTTCATAGGCCAGTGGGGCGGGAACATCTACATTTTAGCGCTTGCTCTTGGTCCCTCCACTTACTACTACTGTTTAATCCCCTCCAATTAGCTGGGGGAGGGAGCTTGGTGGAAATATAATTAGTGTCAATCCAGAATAAATGAGGATAGAATTTGGCTCACTATGACAAAGGGTTTAAAAAACCAAAAGCCATGCAACAAACCGCAGGAACTGTTCAATATAAACACTGTGTGGTTATGAGGGATGATGTTGTCCCTGTGTGGAAGTGTCCCTTATCACCTTCTTTGGTTAATGCCTTTGACATTGGCTGCCCATCACTGACTGGCAGTCTTTCCCTTTCCTCAGTCTTGTGCTGCATTGATTCTGGAGCATGGTGTTTTGAAAACACCTGATATGGATACCTTACAGCTGGATTATTTTAATTATCCACAGGTACTTCACTTGTTATTTTAATATTTGGCATACAGGAATGTTTGCCCTAGTGCTAAAGCCTCTTTTCTTAGTCAACCCACAAACAGAAAACTGAGCCGTTTTGAAACTACAGAAACTGCCATGAGAACATCTGGAAGGCTTGGGAAGGATCCTGTTTATATATCTTTCCAAATTGTCTTGCTCTTGCAGTAGAATATGTGTTTCATTTGGTGGAATCATAAGCGCTAAGTTGCTGAGGGGTGCTCGTGATGTGCACAGTTGCAAACACTCATGATATAGGAATTCTTTTATATTTACAAATATAGTTTATTAATACATTTAGCACAGCCACAAACACCCCAACTCGGTAAGGTAGATAGAGATACTACAGAATGTACATCTGCACATCCATGTACTCACACCATCCCTTGTAGAACAACCTGAAACGTTAGCCATCATCTTACTCATCACCTTCACTTTCCCCATCATCACCAGTAGCCATCATTCTAGCATCTGCCAAGGACTATCTCTCTCTCTACCCTACTGCCCGTAGGCTGGGATACCATTTTATACTATATTACGCTGACACCGTTATGTTCAATGTATATATTCAGTAGGGGATTTTTCCCTTCTTTTATTTGTATTTCTTCACATCACTAATGTTGGAGTGTCTTTTTCCTATAAGTTAGTATATCAATGATCTCAACTTATTATATACGTCAGTTTGTTACCCTAGCCCTTTTGTGCTTAAATATCACATTTGTTATTTCGATTCTAACTGGTTATTTCAATTCTTTCCAAGTTCTAAGTTATGGTGTCCCTGTTAAGTTTAAAAGGATATGAATTTAGGGAAGCCCTTATGCCAACCTGCTTTAATGCATATTCTATGCCAAAGGTCACAGGCATACATGAACCTTATGCTTTAGCTCCATTTATTTAAGTGAAAGGTCCCAGGCATACATATGCTAACTTTGCCTTAGCTCACCATACTGAATGTGACTTGCAGGTCTCTTGTGTTACAGCCAAAATATACCCTAATATAAACCTATTATAATAAAATAAATAGTCAAACCTATAAGGAAATAAGAAAATAATTTTAAAAAATGTATCTACAGGCAGGCAAGAAGCAGACTAGCCTTAAATTTATGTCATATACCTGTTATGTACGTCAGTTCATTGCCAGGACACTTCTGTGGTTGAATTATATACCTGTGGTCAGAACTTTCCCTCAAACTCCATTTTCACCTCCCCAGATACTTGTTTTTTTTCAGTTGGGCCGTTTATCTGTTCAAAGGTCATAGGTCTCAAACCTTATGCTAACTTGTTGAAGGTAGTGTCTTACAGGATACAGGCCTGTAGGTTTCTTATATTACTGCTGAATATAATCAAAAGCAGAGTACAGTATAATGCAAAGCAGTAAATGTAATGAAGGCAAGCTAGTCCACTGGACTACAGTAGCAGTGAATATAATAAAGTAAAATTAGCCCACTGGGCTACAAAACCAGGGATATAAGAAAAATATATCTTTTATGTTCTGCTCTCTCTCAGTAACTAGCAAATACAGTTTTAGATATAAAAAATATAATGAAAGTTTATCTTAAAATGTAAATGAAAACTCTCAGCAATTCTTTCTGGACAATATTTTCATTTCATAAAAATACCTTCCATGTTTCAACATTCCACAGCAGCTCCTCGGGAGCATATAAATAGCTCCAATAGGTATGGTAGCTAAATCACCACTTGTCAGAAAAGCCTGCACTTAAACTACAAATATCAGTAATACATCTAACCCAATTTATCAAAAGTGTGGAAGATCACTAAATAGCACTTGGTCCAAATACTAAAGCAATATATCACATCATAACAGCTAAATATGTTGTAGATCAGACCAAACTTGCCCAGTCAAAGACTTGGTGATGAAGGTATGGAAATATAAAACCATTAAAAACAGCAAAGATGTAAAAATGAGAAAATAGCACACCTAAAATCTGAGCCCAGTTCAGCAAAACACATAAGCACATGCTTAAATCCTTATTGTTCATCAAAGCTCTAAAGTTTATGCTTAAATGCTGTTGCTGAATTGGGGTCGATATGCCAACATATTACATATGTGGGCTAGGTTCCTTAAGATATGATTTTCAGTCTCCTCAGAGGGGACGGTTTGCTGATTCTTTCTAAAAATTAATTTAATGCAAGAGGGACACACTAGGAGATGAATTTCTCTTTTTATTCACACCACAAGATGTGCAAGTAATATCCCTGTGCAGCTCTGAAGGTGCAACTCCATTCTGTTCTGGATCAACAACTTTCAGAGGAGATAGAATAATTCAAGAATTATGCCCATTAAATCTTCATCTTTACTTTTGAGACTGAGAAGGTGGTATTTGTGTTGGTATTTGCTGTACTGCGAACCTTACTGAGAGCCAACTATACTGAGCAACTGGCATATGTCCTATGGGCCTGATCCTATGTGGTGGCCCAAAGGGAAAATAATCTGTATCCCACTTCTAACTCTCATGGTCTGAAGAACTACTACATCTAAATATCAAGAAATTCTCCTGTGTGGCAATAGGGAATGTACTAGAAAGGCTGGCCACTTAAAAATAATGGTAAATTAATGATCTCCTGCCAAAAAGATTTTTCCCCCTGGACTCCCAGTAGGCACTTGATTCTTTCAGCTCTTCATTTTTATCTTGTTTTTACCTGACAAAGATAAGAAGGAATTTTCCATGCAGATCAAAGCATTTGTTGGTTGAGAGTTTTCAAAGGACAATCTTAAAGACAGCTAATAAATCAATACAATGGAAGACACTTGCAAAATTTGCTAATGCAGACATCATGTGACTGGGGTCTCCGGTGTTTTCTCTGAAATTAACCTCTGATCCAGTCAGGGACTTATTATACTAAACAAGAGTTAGAACCACCAAATCTTATCCTCATGCTCTCCCTTCTACTCCCTCTTCCACAGACAAAGTCTTGTCTCATATCCCTTGATGGATTGTTGCCTTTCTTTCACTCTTGAGTCCTTGATCTTTCTTACTCAACCTGCTCAAGAAGACCACTACCAATAGTGCATGCTGCATAGTTACCTGCTTCTCACCGGGCAGCAGGTAACCTTGAATACTAGGCCAAGGCTCCAAGGACTATAAGTAAATCTGCCACACATCCAGTTTCAAAAGAAAATACCTGGCATCTTGATTTGAGGACCAGAGAGAATTCAATCAAACATTAAAACCTTTTTTCAGATGTACAGGCAGTTGGATTAGATTACACATGAGGGCGCCAAGTACTAAAACATCATGGACAACTCTTCATTGCCATCTGTAAGTCACCTAGCCATGTGCAATGATCTCCATGGAAGAGTCCTTCTTGTCTTTGTAACCAGTGACAGATCAACATTTTCCATAGCACTGGGGTGAGACTAATAATATTGTTCCTTGGCCTGCACTTAAAAACTGAAATTAAAAAAGTATTCCCTAGTCCTTCTGGAGTGCCACTCTGAAATTCTCTGAATGCTGGGATTAAATATGGCAAACAGGCCAATCTCCAGGTGGGGGCATAATGAAACTCATGACCATCTCCAAGCAAACTGTAAATTCAACATTTTTATTCATAATTGTATATGGATCTATTTTCTTTCATTTCTGGTAGATGGATGTTTGATCCATACACAAATACAGCATTTCTGTAACAATCAGCTTGAAGAATATTTGATTAACCCTGCTTCAACAAAATAAAGCTATGTACAGGAACTCCTCACTTAAAGTCATCCTGATTAATGTTGTTTTGTTGTTACGTTGCTGATCAATTAGGGAACATGCTCATTTAAAGTTGTCCAATGCTCTCTTCTAACGTCGTTTGGCAGCCGCCTGCTTTGTTCACTGCTTGCAGGAAGAGCAGCCCGTTGCAGCTAGCTGGTGGGGGTTTGGAACCAGGGTGGACCGGCAGCTCCCCTATCAGCTCCCCAGTCCTCTAAGTTCCCTGTGCAGCAGCTGCCCAGCAAACTATCAGTTATCAGCAGTCTCGCCCCAACTGCCAAGTGCTGCTCCTGTCCCCTGCCTTGGAGCTGCTCCCCGAGCTTCCTGCTTGCTCAGTGGGGTGGGGCATAGGGGAGAGGGGGCTAATGTCAGGGTGTCCCCCTCCCCCCATTCCTGCAACCCACTTGCCTCACCTTCCATAGAGCAGGGGGGACACGGGACAATCCCGGAGGGAGCTTTATGGTCTCAGGTTGCTGATCTAATTAACAAGGAGTGTCCTTAAGACAGGGATCAGCATACTGTGGCAAATTGCCGGCACTATTATGGTGGGTCCCGTGCTTTCTCTTCTTGTGAGGGACTCAGGGCACCATTTCTTGCCCCTGAACAGGGTATTAACTGCCCCACTAGTATCCTAGAGGGCGGGGAGTGGAGATGGATGGACCCAGGCCCACCCTCTACTCCAGGTCCCAGCCCAGGGGCCTTGAGGATAGCAGTAAACCACCTGAATTAGCTATTCCTTCCCCTGGGTTACTTCCCACTTCTACCCTTCAGCTTGTGGGGCTTCCTGCCCTCTCTCTCCACAGGCCAGGTGTCTCTTTACCTAAGGTCTGAGTCTTCTTTGTTCCAAACTCTCCTCCAAACTGCTCTCTGCTCAAACTCCTTTCCTCCTCCCCTGTCTGCCTGAAGCAGGGGGTTTTATTAGGTTCTTAACAGGGCCTTAATTTATTGCAGGTGTTCCAATCAACCTGCTGCCAGCTTCCCTAGTCCACAGGGAGTCACACCTCAATTAGCTCTGAGCTTACATAGCTCCCCTCAAGCACTCTACCGCAGCTCCCTGACCCTCCTCTATTACAATACTTAAAGAGGAAATGCATCTACATTAACAACAATGTGTTAACCCTTGAGGGCTCAGGCAAAAGCTTGTTCATCATTTAGTTGTAAGGCATTCCCTGGGAAATATCCCACCCTCCGACTTCACCACCTCAACCAAGCTTCACAATAATCATCACTGTGTACCGTATTAAATTGTTTGTTTAAAACTTATATTGTGTGTGTATATATAATATAATATAATATAATTAATTAATTAAGTCTCTTGTCTGGTGAAAAAAAATTCCCTGGAACCTAACCCCCACTATTTACATTAATTCTTATGCAGCAATTGGATTCGCTTAACATCATTTCGCTTAAAGTCACATTTTTCAGGAACATAACTATAGCATTAAGTGAGGAGTTTCTGTATTTTTATAATTAGCCATAAAATTACTCAGCACCTTTTGAAATCCTTCTATGCCATTTATTATAATTATACGTACTTAATATATATTTAATTAGAGAGCATCAGCAGCATGCTAGGCACTATGCAGTCAAAGAACACAAGGTCCTTGCCCCCAAAGCATTTGAATCTACTACTACTTGTGCAAGTGAATTCCACAGGTTGATTTCATGCTGTGTGAAGAAATATTTCTTTCTATTATTTTAAGATTTAGCTACCATATATTATGTCTAATAATATGTCTAAATAACTACCTCTACATAAATACAGCAAGGAAATTCCATTAGCATGCTCAGTCAATCCTTTGAGACAGTTGTTTATCTGAAATGTTAAGTAGCAAAACTGGCCTATACTGTATTTATATACAGTAGCGTCATTCACAGCAATGTCACTGGTCCTTGCACACAGAAAATAACAGCAGTATTTAAGAACAGTTAAAAGACCCAGGAAATATACAGGTTTAAGATTAGCAGCCATGTTAGTCTGTACCCGTAAATAAAATGAGGAATACTTGTGGCACCTTAGAGACTAACCAGTTTATTTCAGCATGAATTGCCTTAAACGATGAGGCAAGCTAGGCATTTTGGATTGGAAAAGGGATGGATGGGAGAATCTGATTTCTGACCCAAGGAATGCTACTCAGATAGGGCCAACCTTATGGGTGGGCAACGTGGGCGACCACCTAAGGCACCGTGGTCAGGGAGGGAAGCAGGTGCAAGGTCAAGAGGCACGGAGTAGGGTGAGCCTGGGTGTGAGGTTGTGGGAGGGAGCTCGAAACAGTGGCGGGGATAGTGGGGCCCTGGGATAGGGTGACCGGACAGCAAGTGTGAAACATCAGGACGGGATGGGGGGTAATAAGAGAAAGCCCCGAATATTGGGATTATCCCTATAAAATCGGGACATCTGGTCACCCTACCCTGGGGTGATGGGTGGGGGAGCCAAGGGAGGCAGCGGGGTCAGGGGCACCAAAATACAGGTTCGCCCAGTGTGCTATTTTCCTTAAGGCCGGCCCTGTCAGCCGTAGAACAACCCTGAAAACAAATTATTACATTGGTCTAGTCAGGCTAAGGATCAAGGTGAGTCTTTGTAAGTTAGTGCCTGTGGTATCCCTTTCCTTTCCATTTTCAGGAAGACCATCTGTTTCAGCAAACATTTATGGTATTGCAGAAGAAATTAATTTAAAAAAATTAATCCAGCTCTGAACTGGATTAACCAAGAGACAGTTCCTTCTGATCGCAGTTGGGTGGCTGAATCCAGCTGGCAAAAATCAATGTGATTCCGTTTAATCATGATTAATGCTTCATTTTATTTATACTCTTGCATGCAATTTTCTTTTTAAGGCTCTCCCAGAATAATCCAGAAATTGCTGTTAATAAGGCTGAGATAGCCTGGCTCCCCATCAACTGATACAGATGCCATTTGACTCACTGAACAGCAGTTAGACAGTAGAGGTGTGTGACTCGATCATAAACAGCTTCTTTGGGAAGATGGGAAATGCTACCAAAAGTCAAAGGTTATTAGTGCCCTTATTTACTGAGGACCTGATTCTGTCATCCTGACTTATGGACCTTGAGTAGTATCTTACTGTGCAATCAAAATCAGTGGAATTACTTACCAAATAAGGAACCAGTTCTTCAGTGGCATTTATGCGGGCACAGGTGTTCACCCATAGTCATTGTAGGTCCAGGGTCTAAGGTATTGATTGGTTTAAGGGTAGCAGAAGTGGATCCTGAGCACCCAACAGTGTGCTACTTCCTATCCGGAAGAATAAGATACATGTGGCCCCTGCACCAAAGACCTTAATGTAAGTACAGCTACCACAAGATAGAAAAAGAGAAGATAGAGGGAGTAGACAGTGGGAAATGAACACTAAAGTTTACAAATGCAAGATCACGAATCAATTTAGTGGCACTGCACTAATCTTGATAGTTCTCTCTTTATATACATCTGCGTTACAAGAATTTGTTGATTATTGTGCTTATATCTTAGTTCTATTTGTGTGTATGAACGTGTCTATTTGTACACAAATTACATACATTTAAAGAATGTTAGGTTGCAAAGTTAAACACTCTAAAGTTAGGAAATGGCAGAATTAAAGTTATCTGTGCAACATTAGTTCATCCCAGCTGTGTGCAGGCATCATGATACAGTCTTTGATTACATGGATCCCAGACATTCTTCCACAGGACTCCTCCCTCATTCAGTGTACAGAAAATTTAATGAACATCTGATCAATATTTTGTTTTCAGTGTGTGGCCTCATTCTTATTTACTGCACGCTATTTAAACACGACTGTGAAGACAGAATTATTACTTTCTGCCTGGGCAAGTGTTGAGTGGGGACGACTGAGGCATAGGGAGATCAAGGTCAGATATCCACTAATTTTGGTGCCCAATTTGATATGCTTCATATCAATATCAATATTTTTATGAATAGTTCGCCAAAAGTCCATATCATGATGCCTCCAAGAACATTTCAGAAGTATTGTATGTGATTGCAATAATACATGCTGTGATGGGGTGCTCACACCCACACCAACCTGGAAAGGGCTAACGAAGCTCATGAGGGGCCAATTAACTTGATAGGCCAGACCTAAGAGACACTTTGGCTTGATAAGCAGGGAGGGTAGAAGAAGGCTACAGGTACTCTCTGGGCACAGGGAGCTGGGTAGGAATAAATCCTGCGGGAATCAAAAGCCCCGGGATCCTATCCTTGCTGGGAAGGGCCACCCCAGAGGAGTGGTGGGGAAAGAAAGCCTGAGACGATAAGATAGGAAGAAGCCTGGGGAAACTGTAACAGAAAGGGAGTTTGCTTGTTATAGGGACCCTGGGCTGGAACCTGGCAAAGTGGGTGAGTCTGAGTTCCCCTGCCAGTCAAGAGGAAGTGGCACAGGATTGTTGGAGACACCAACTGGACTGCAGGTCCAGAGGGACTTGATTACTCATTGAAGGGGAGGGAAAAATATAGTGAGCTGGCCTGAGGGCCAAGCCATGAAGAGGGAACACCACAACTCCTGGGGCATGAGAGGGGCCGCAGCATGAGCAAGAGACATAAAGAAGTACCTGACCAGGAGCAGTTATTCCCCCCCAGATGTAGCCTTAAGGGGTCCTCAGCAGTGAGTGTACCCCATTGCACATGCTTTTGAAAAAGAACTTCTCAGGTTTTTTTTTATTTTCTCCACAGACTCATAAAAGCCACTACCCACCAGGGACAACATATTCCCCTAGCCCATGTCACCAAGACTCAGATTGTATCCTTCAAAACAAAAGACCCATTCCAACAAATATTGGAACAGCAGTTCACAGAGGAAAGTGGATAGGAAAATAAAGAAAAAAGAACCCCAAATATGCAATTCATTAGTGTGTAACGTGATATTTCCTTTCTAATCTTGCTTCACTGATGATTGTAACAAAGCCTCCTATGATTGAAACTGCAAATATCTAGTATGTGTCCAACTGCACTTATTGAATGTATAGCCTGCCGTTTCTTTCCCTATATCTAATAGCAGAGGAAAAATGAGTTGAAAACACATTTAAATAT
Source organism: Dermatemys mawii (assembly GCA_007922305.1). Classification (NCBI taxonomy): domain Eukaryota; kingdom Metazoa; phylum Chordata; order Testudines; family Dermatemydidae; genus Dermatemys; species Dermatemys mawii. The sequence goes on from ML677340.1 coordinate 25,542,663, forward strand.
GTAAGGAACCATTATTTATAGACTAGCTGTTAATTCATTATGCTGGGAGCAGAAGTGATTACTATAGTTAAAGTAGACTGAGTTAGATTATGCAATCTGCCTATCTAACTAGGAACTTGCAGATAGCACCCTCGCTGTCGCATCTGTGGTGTTTTCATTGTACTCCTCTTTCAATCACCCATATCTTTCTAAACATTTCCCCTTTGGGGCTGAAATTTTCCCTTTCAGTCTCTGCCCAGAAGTGATTTTTTTTGGAAAGTCGAAAGAGGGGAAAATTCAGTCATTTTTGAGTATAAGGGAGACTGGGAAAATTACACGATTCTGATGGTTGCATTGTTAGATCCTTGGGGCAGGAGTCATCTTATTGACAGGTGTGTATAGTGCTTACACAATAAGACATGTTCCCTGACTGCATCTTTGGGCACAGCTGCAGTACAAATAATAATCCTCATTCTAAACACAAAATAAAAATCCAGACTTTTTTTAAAAACAGGTCTAATATTGAAACAGTCAAAAGCAGAAAGTTGAAGTTTGGTGCAGAAATAGCCCTTGTTGAAGAGATGTGCCTTTGAGTGTTCCAAAGAAAATTTGTTTTGACCTGCCCAAATTATGAGCCTTTGACAACCACATTTTAAATGTAGAGTAGATTTTGTGTATTTGTGATTAAATTTGTAAAGTGCATAGCTATTGACAGGCACATTAATTGTATGTCATCATATGATTAAAGATTTCATCATAAATGGATGCAGATAATAAGACAAAGATAAGGTTGCACATGTAACCTTTAATTTTGGCATTTCTTGAATTTTGAGTACTCAAATGTGCAAATTTAGGGCTTAGTTGTGGTTTTTGGCACTGCTCCTAGGGAAACCCAGAACATTTTTTACACCTGAGGAAAAGTTCCCTTTTGTACAGACAGAATAGGCCCACTGCTACATACTTGTAAGCAGAGGCAGCTTATTGCCTCACTGCATCCTGTTCTTCCCTTCCCTCTCCCTTTGGGGCATTTCCAGAGGGAACTGTCTCTGAGCTCTGCCAACCACCGGTCCTTAATGGACAGAGAAGTTTCCTTTCATCCCCCCCGCCTTCCCATCCCATGCATGCATACGTGAAGACCAGGCACAATCTGCTGCTGTTTCACTTTTAAGTCATTTGTTGTATGTATTGTAAGGCATATACTGAAAAACCACTCACTCTTACTATCTTTATTCTTGTCTGTCTGTCTGATTTTTTTGGAATGTCCAAAGTCAATGTCCTTTTGGCTGTCTTCCTAATTTCTTTTTTACCCAATCCCGTCCTAAAATATGCAAAGATCTATAGAAAACAATTTCCATTTTTCTCAGTCAAAATCAGGAAAGGAGACTCTTTGTCTTTACGGGTTATGTGCACTTACAGGATAAAATCCTATCTTTACTAAAGTCAGTGAGGGAGAGGGAAGTCAAAGAATTTCACCCACACTATTTAATTTGGGTGCCCCATAATCAGTGCATTAGTAAAGAAAAAGTCCATAAATATGAAACATAGTTTCTTTCATTTGTCTCTTTTGACTTGATGCTTTGTTATTTGTTGGATATGCCCACAGGGTTGTTAATGTATTTGTAATTATACTCACCAGTTGGAGGTGTACTTGACTCAAGTGACCCAAATCTTAGATAAGTAATTCTGACAATTATCCCACACTTTGAAAATGAGGCCTTAACTATAAATATTTATAGCAGGCGTACTGCAAAAAGAGTTTGTATGGTGTTAGATAAGGCAGATCAACAGCATGATATGTTTTTAATGTCCATGCTAAGTGCTAGGTCTTTTAAGATGCTAATATAGATGTGACTGTTAATATGTCCGAGGAAGATAAATCTTGAACAGAAAACACACACCATACCTATACTTTGGTAGTAATCAAGCATTTGTATTTGTCTGGCTCTTCACCTAAGTGTAGAAGTCCATCTCAGCAATATAGTAGCAATGTTCTTTAAGTCCCTTTATAGCTTTGAGGGGACTCCCATGGGAACTCCAAGGGGAACAGCAGATAGCCCTTATAAAGGAGGACACCAAGGGGAACAGCAGATAGTCAGCACCTATGAAAACAATTTAAGTAGCTGCAGATAAGTCTTGGTGTCAATTATGTTAAGCTGCAAAGGGACTGACTGCACATTTAGAAGTCCCATAAAGTCCAGGACTGCTTTAGCTATGCAAAAGTCCCTTAACAGCACATTAAATCAGACTCTTTAATCTATCGAATTAGTACCTTTTCATCTTCGAAGAAAACGTAACCCCTGCTGTGGACCCTGGGATTCAAAAGCAGCAGATCAACTATTTGAGCTAAATGAATACCTTCCAATAGCTGGCCTGGTAGTAATACTAGCAAAGATACACCTGTAGACTTGCAGACTTCTGTTAGTAACATAAGTCTAAGGGTATAGCTATGCTACCCGCCGGATTGGCGGGTAGCGCTCGATGTATCAGGGAGCGATTTATTGCATCTCATCTAGACACGATAAATCGATCCCTGAATGACAGCTGTACTCCACCTCGGCAGGAGGAGTAAGCAGAGTTGGCATGGGAGCAGCCGTGGTCAACCTGCTGCCAGGGGGACGGCCAGGTAAGTCAAACTAAGATACTTTGAATTCAGGTACGTGAATAGCGTAGCTGAAGTTGCATATCTTAGTTCGAAGCCTCACCCTAGTGTAGCCCAGCCTTAAGTCCCTAAGTCTATGTCTACACCACGTACTTTACAGAAGCACAGCTGTGTCACTGTAAGGTCTCCTGTTTATCTGCTCTCCTGCTGGCAAAATAAAACCACCCTCAGTGAGCGGTGGTAGCTTTGTTGGTGGGAGAGCATCTCCTGCCGACAAAGTGCTGTCCATACTGGTGCTTTTTGTTGGTAAAATTTTTGTTATGGGTGGGTGTTTTCACACCCTTGACCAACAAAATTTTTACTGACAAAAAGTGCCGTGTAGACATCACCTAAGCAACATAATTTAAGTCCACTACAATTTTCTTTTCAATGCCGCTTTGCTATTAAGCACAACCCAGCAGCAGCTCTTCACCAAGCCCAGAGCTGATGGTGTGCTGATAGCAATGGAGCAAGTCTTTGTCAGCATCTTCGTGGCCCAAAATATTTAAATCAGGCCCACGGAAGTCCTAGGGACTGGCTGATTTTGCTGAACCTTTGAAGTTGCCATTACAAGAAAGGAAGGAGGCTGTTTGTGTTTCCTTAGCAGTTTTTTTTTTCTTAAATAACAGGACACTTCATGGTAGCAAAGATTTGTTCTGAGAAAAATATGGATCTAACAATGTCTTAAATGAAAAATGGAATGGAATTACAGAAGAGTTTAGATTTTTCTCTACTCACTTGACTTTTGTATCTTAAAAGAGAGAATTGTCATATGTATCCATCCATACATAGAAAAGTAGAATGTGTGTGTTTGTGTGAGTAACTTTGATCCGCTCTTCCATCATTCTCTTGCTGCAGAATTGGAGCCCAGCTTCTTATTCCTTTTAGTCTTAGCAATTGGGCTTGGCTTATATTGGTTTACAAAATACCAGAATACCTTTCATAAGCTTAAAAGCTTACTTTACATAAGCCATGCCTAACTTATCAGTGTTTACTGGTCTCTTACTATTAACTTGTCTCTCATTATTTTAGAACAAACCTTCATTGTGCTCTGATTCTGCAAAATTCTGAAGCACAATCCTAATTTTAAGCACCTGCTATGTCCAATTTATTGCTGTAGAATTACTCACATGCTTAAATGCACATGTGTATGTACTTTGCTGAACAAGAATGGGATTTCATATATGCTCAAAGTTAAGCACTTGGATAAGTGCTTTGCTGAATCAGGGCATCAACTGTTCCTGTTCCCTAAAAAATCAAACAAATTAGGCCCTTCCAAATAGCTTAGAGAAATCTTAACTATCATCTTCTATAGAGAGTGCCATAAAATGCAGAGACTCACAAAAAAAACCAAATTACATTTTAAAATTACTATAATTACAATACAGTAGAATTTCACCTAAATAGACTGTACCAACCTCTTGCCCTTTTCTTCAGTCATAGCCAAAAATACTCTGATTAGACAGCAATTCAGTCAATCCAGCTGCAGAGGAAAAACAATTTTTCTTCCATCTCATCTGAACTTTCATTTGTTGCTGCGCTCACACCAGCTCCAACCACAAGAAATGCCTCTCTGCCTACCATCCCATGAAATTGGAAACAAACTCTAAAACACAAAGTAACCCACCTGCTTCCCAAATCAATTTAAACTAGCATGTTTACAAATTAAAGTATTTTAAAGGGTGTGTCCGTATTCGGCTCAGTTCACTTAAACTAGTATAATACTCCTGATATTTCACCTCTGAAGTGCTGGTATTCCAGAGAATGCTGCCACCTAGCACAGAAAGGTCTAACAAGAATCAGTCATAGAAGTGCTATGGTCTTTTCTCTTTAGCCTGATATTCAAAACATTCATAGTCCACGCTGTATGAATGATAATGCTTTGCACCTCTTACACCCTCATTTTTCTGGATGTCAAGAACTGTTACTCTCTTGCTAGTTTCACTTTGTTCTGGATAAGTTTTTCTTTATTTTGTTCACTTTTACTCATTGAAATTGGTGAGGTTTAAGAAAAGTGACCCATGTTTCTGGATTCTTGTATGAATGAAGTTGCTCTATTGTCTCATTCTGCAATAGTTTAGAATATTGGAATTGCTATGGGAAAATACAAATAAATCCTATGAGATTTGCAGTGAATGCTTTAGAATTGGCCTGGTTTATACTTCTGTGGTCAGAATATTCATCAGTCACTTTGATGACTGTTCATAACACTCCCTTTATTTAAATGAGGGGGAGAATGAATGTGTATAACAAAGGTCATTCAGTGCTACTGTGAAAGGCTATGTATGCACAGACACAGAAATTAGTACAGATGAATCAGAATAAGAACAAAGCTTGAGTGATCTGTGATCTGAAGCTCTGATTTTTTAATAGCCTTACTCAGTTTTCTTGTGTTTTGTACATTTTGAACAGTAATGCACATCTTTAAGAAAACACGCTTTTAAACACCATATTAAAAATGCCCTCTGTTGCTCAACATACTTATCTGTTATAAGATTATTTTTGGTGACAAAACATAGGAAATAAGAGAAACATTTTCAACTGGGAAAAAATGTAGTCTGATTTCTAACCAGCCAAGACTAGACTTTCTCCAACTGTTAGACATGAAATACCCTCCTCCAGATGTCCCAGTGGGATAGACACTTCTAAACATTTGCTATTCTTTAAGGACCTGATCCACAGGCTGTTGAAGTCAAGGAGAGACTTTCCATTGACTTCTGTGAGCTTTGAACCAGGCCCTAGAAGAACTGTGAGGATCTGCAAATCTTTTAAAATTATACACAGATTAGTATCAACGGTATCTTTTCCAGAATTATATAAATTCTTATAGATTCTGTTTCTACGATCAGTTCAAAATGGTGTAGCTAGATGGAAGGTACAGTAACTCCTCACTTAATGTTGTATTGATGTTCCTGAAAAATGCAAATCCAATTTCCCCATAAGAATTAATGTAAATGGAGAGGGGGCAGTTACGTTCCAGGGAATCTTTTTTTGCCATACAAAAGATGTTATATATTATATATCTTCTCCCTCCTATTCCCCCTTTATTTCGCACGCTGAGTACTCACTCCTTCCCCCTCCCTCCTCCCATCCCCAACTGGGGCAATCAGCTGGCTTGCAGTGTTTAGGAGGCAGGAGGAAGGGGGGAGGAGTTAGAACTTGGCAAGCAGGCTCCCCCTCTCTCCCTGCCCCCACCTCCTACCCAGGGCAATCAGCTGGTTTGCGGTGTTCAGGAAGCAGGGGAGGGAGAGAGAGCCTGCACGCTGAGTCCTCGCTCCTCCCCGCTCCCTCCTAAATGCTGCAAGCCAGCTGATTGCAATGGGCAGGAGGAGGAGGGTGAAGGTGCTGATCCACGGGGTCTGCTGGCAGGTGGGAAGCCCTGGAGGGGAGGGGATATAGGGAGGCTACCAGCTGTGGAGAAAGCAGGCAGCCAAACAATGTAATAGTGGAGCACTGCACAACTTTAAACAAGCATGTTCCCTAATTGATCAGCAGCGAAACAACAAAACAACATTAACCAGGATGACTTTAAGTGAGGAGTTACTGTACTGATTTTTTTTCCTATGGGGAAGGGTTCTCTCCCTTAAATTGATCATAACCCCCATAATCATTTATCTTTCAGGGTGATTCTTCTTTAGATCTCAGAAACCATCTTCAAGTTCTCTGATCAAGTATTTAAAAATGTGTCATGAGACAGGAAAAAGCCAAGAGTAACTTTATTGAAACTGCAGATACATGTCACCAAGAGAAGTGCTGATTGCTAACTCTTTTTCAAACTAAGCCTTCCTATTGATGAAATAATGAATAGGATAAAAATGAAAGCTCTTGAGGGAGTACCTGCAAATCCAAAATCTATCCTGACCACTTCAGTAACCAGTACATCTAAGGGCAGCTCAACGATCCATACAATTAGAATGACAGGAATGGAGGAAACCTGTGTCCTTCTCTTTCCTTTCCATCAGCCTGATCTCCCTTTCTGCTCTTTTCCACATTCCTTTCTCAAATCACAATGCTCCGTTCTTCCCTCAGGCTAAAATAAACTCTGGATCAATCTTCCACTACTCCCGGGAGATATAATACTCATGCTCCATGCCAGATAGTTTTTCACATGGAACCAGTTTTGCTTTAATGCTAGGAAAATCGCATCCCAGGTACTGCTGTTGATCAGAGAATCCTTCTCCTTTTTACTTCCTTTCCTGAAGTAGGAAATGAAACCTGGTAACTGTTGGAGGCAGAGTGGGAGGTCTGGCCAGGGGAGTGGGTGTTTCCACACAGAAAGTGTTTTGGAACCAAACTCAACTTCTCAGCAGCCACAGAATCTCTCCTCCACCAAGCAGAGTGCTACCTACTGGCTCCTCACTCACTCAGGAAATTAGCCAGTCCTGAAACTGTAAAACGTCTCAGGAGTGCCCAGTCTCTTAAGAGTTCATGGCAATTTGGGAGAAGACATCTACGCTCATACAGTTTTCCCTGCTTCCCCCAAGGTCAAACGTGTGAGTTTTATGGGTGATCATTATTTCAGAACACTCAAAGCCAGCTCCTCAGTTGGTATAAATCAATGTTGCTTCACTAAAGCTAATGGAGTTATGATGCTTTTTACCAGCTGAGGACCTGGTCTTCAGTAAGCATTTAATTTAAAGAAAATGTGTAATGCACATGACCACATCTTGTAGCTCCATCTCACTTTTCTGTAGCTCCTATGTGCAGAACAGGAGAGCTCTCCCATGCAAATTCATTCACATGATTTTGGCATGTATCCCAACAAACAGATACGTCTTCACTGAGTTTCAGCCTCATTTGTCTCTGATTACTCATGCTTCAAGCTCTTGGACAAAGTCTTGGAGAACTCTTAGTTGCAGCTTCATTTCCTCACATTACTTACTTCTCTCCTTTCTGAAGCATGTTTGCTAGGGCCACCCATATGATTTGTACAGGGACAGCACAATACTATAAGTAAGTAGAAATCTGGTCTGGCTTTGGCCTTGGTAGTATATGATTTACGATAGATCTTTTCTTTCTCCCTTTATTCCTCTTACAACAGGAATGGAATATCCCTATGGTCCATATCTTCTCTCCAACTTTGTTATGCTCTTTGAGTTCTCTCTTCCTGTAAGTTATTTTCCTAGTCCGAGGAAAGATTTATTTTTCTTTTGAACTTTTGTTGTTGTTACTTCATAAGATAATTTTCTGATAGAAATATTAACTTTTGGTGAAAGTAAACTGGTTTCACAGGTATACATTGATAGTAGTTACATCTGCCACTCTTGTAATCTGAAGTTTATCATAGTTCAAACTATACCTCCATTATAGGGGAGGGAGAGCAGAGCAGCAAATGCAGCAGAATGGCTGCTACTTACTCTGAGGGTGTCACATACTGCAAGGCAAGAAGGGAAGAGCACAAGAGAATAAACTCTCCCTTGTCCACCAGAGACCAGGCAATAGCAGAAGGAAGAGCTAGAATCTTTCTTCTCTTCCTCTGCTCCACTTCTCACCTAGGCACAATCTCGATGTGCATTCTGGATAGGGGAAGAATAGGGCCCAAAACAAATGAATTTGACCTCTAATTCCACCTCTCCTCTCTGGACTCTAGGGGTTGTCTTTCCCCTGTTGGTTTGATCAAACATTTCCCACCTCACTGAAACAGGGGACCTTTCAGGAAAGTGTATTTGTTTGCACAAAATCATGAGTTTTGCAGAAGACAAATGTACAGATATTCTATTTTTTATAGTTTATCATAATCACAAAGAATTTAAAAATATTCTACTAAAGGCATTTGAAAATTTGACATGGCTAAATCCTGAGTTCCTTCTTCAGTTTTTTCTCAGGCAAACTTTAATGAAATAGACTCTACAGGAGTTTGCCTGAGTAGAAACTGAGTAAGAAACTCAGGAGATGGCCCACAAGCAGTAAAAGTGTATTAAGAAGATTTTGTGACTAGGAGGATTAAACAAACTGCATGGCTTATATATTCCCTCCCATGGAAAAACATCTGGAAGGTGAAAATTTATTTGGAAAGAGCTGTGAAAAGACGTAGGTAGGACCACATCATCCTCTGAGTTACGTGGATCAAGATGCCTGTTGAAGAGGCAGTAGATATGACCTAAAATCCTTGTAGGCTGAGATTCTGTAATGTTTGAAGACATCTTCTAAATCACAGGGTGTCCAAGGCAGCTCCATGCTTCCCACCTCCAGAGGATATCTGGGCTCCATTAAAGTCAATGGAAGTTTTGCCATTGACTCTAACTGAACCAGGATTTCACCTCAGATGTATGACTTGCTCCCTTACACTGCGTTGCCTATAGCTCCCTATCAAGTGGTTTGGTCCTTCAACATGGCCCACAGGCTACTTCCATCCATCAAAGTTATTATAAAGCCACCTATCACCATAGTATCTGCCTTTTGTGCAGCAATCTAATTACACTTGAAAAGGATTTCTTACATTTCATGAGCATAGTTTGGGGGTAGTGAAAGACATATATGATTTACAACTTTGGATGAGACTCCTCCAACCTACACACAATCACAGACCCATGTCTGGGCAATGTGCTGTACTCCTGGAGATATCCTCTGCTGCTACTGCTGCACGATAGTTTTGTGGTGGGAGTATGCTCCTTGAATATTTGTAATTATTGCAAGAAACTAGCCACCTGTTCTACTTGTAATTACTCCAAGTGATCCCCACTGTTGCATAGCCGATGAGAATACATGGATCAGTGCTTGCAGAAATGGATAGTTTTGAACATCGTATTTTGGTTTCCTTACACAGAGATTTTTCCACATTCACTGTGACAAATATCCTTCTAAACTAAAATGATTTGTCTGAATATTTCACAATTTTTTTAGAAAAAGTAGATGTAAAAATATTCAAAAGATAGATTTTATAAAGTGCTTTTTTATTATGCATTGTCAACAATTAAATGATGTGTTCTTTTTTCATGCAAGCTAGAATAATGTTAAGATAGCAAAAACATAGTATGCCGTAAAAGTGTTAAGGATAAAAAGTGCTAAATCTGAATAAGATTGTACAGTTTTAAATCTAAAACCGAGAAGCTGGTTTATCTAAAATTATTTTTGAAAAAAAAAATAGTAAAATAACCTCTGTTTTACTCCTGTTTTCCTGCATCTTGAATATTGCCCCAATTCGACATGTGATGATCTTCTTCATGCCATTTCCTCTACATTTTTATACACCTTATTTTTTGCTGTCATGCAACATAATGACCAGTAAACATCTCAGTGCTCCACAGGGACATGATCATTTCAGGGAGACAGCAAAATTACATAATATCCATTATTTTTTTCCCACTGGTTGTAGCCCCTGTTTTATTATTATTCCATTTCAAACCACAACATCCATGAAGTTGCTAGAAAAATACTTTTCTAATAAAAGCTGACAAGAAAAATTTACATAATTTATCATGGAGAAACAGCTTACTTATAGAAATAACAATACATGAAAAAAAATGTAGAAATATTTTTCCTTATTCTTCTGCACACCAGGTGCATTGCTTCTTAGTTCATTATAAATGATAAAGAACAGTGCTGAATTAATGCATGTATTAGCAGGATAGTAATATTTTAAAATGTTGCCTGCAGCATAAAGAATTGTAGAAATACAAATCATTTGCATCCTGAACTGAAAAATAACGATCATATTTTTGCCTCTCCATTGACTGAAAGATAATTTAAGCAAAAATAAAATATGAATTGGTGATATATAATAAAAATAAACATTCATATATGATCTCTGTATATTAAGTTCCTTAAGAAGTGCTATAGAATAACTGGATTACAGAAATGCCCAACCCAGTAATTGTAGACATAAAGAATATTTTGCACATACTTCATGAGTGACAATTTTAGCTGATCATTTGTGTTATTCATAATCATCATAGCATCTATTTCTTTTGATTTGCTCTTCTACAGTCAGATAATCAGACTTGACTTTATCTCCTTGAGATGATGGAACAGCTATATATCTTGAACTCAGTAAATCTAAACTTATGCTTGTGCCATTTGCTGACACTTCCATTATTTCACCTTCTTGATAGATATTGATATCATGTAGTTCCATATCAGAATTCCCATGTTCTTTTGAATATGAACTGGAAGCATTTTTAGGTGTGTCTACAGAATCTAACAGACCAAAGTCTAAAAATGTGTCATCTTTTTCAGGAAAGGAGGGTGTTTTCACATTATCACATAAAGTAGTATTTAAGCTATTGTCATTTTTTGATTCTTCCCCAATGCTTAGCAACTTGGTATCAAAAGGGAATGTTGTATTAGTGGTTTCCTTTAAAACAAATATGTTGCTGGTACAAGATTTTTGACAAATGGCATCTGTATTAACCTGAACAAGACTATATGAGGTAACTTTATCTTTGGAGTTTTGTTTCTCTAGTGCAATGTTTACATCATCTCTGGAAGAGCTCTCTTGAAATTCAGGTATACCAAGTAGCTCTGCATTTCTCGGTTGATTTTCTAGCTTTTCAAAAGTGTATTCAAACATGGTGCGATTAGCATGTCTTAATTTTGTTACTGGATTAGGTATAACTGAGAGAGAGGTTTCCTGTCTACAGATGTTCAAGTGTGAAAAACTTGTATAATTATTATTATTATTACTCATATTAAACTCTTTATGATTATCTAGTATTGTCTCCTTATCAATGTTAGTAACCTGTAAAACTTCTGCACCATCAGATTCATCAATTTTTTCATCTTGCTCTTCTTCAGCACTCTGCACAACCGCATTATGTTCATTAACATATTTTCCACTATCCTCTCTATTCTCTGATCCTTCTGTTTCATTCATCTTATCTTCCACATTCTCATTTTTTCCCTCTATTTCCTTACTGCCTACTTCAGTTATCTTTGCTTCATCGAAATTTATAACTTCTTCCTTCTCAGACATAGAACTAAAAGATGACTGTTGATTTTGTTGTGAGTCAACAATGTCATCTTTCTTTTGTTCTTCTTTTTCTCTGAGATCACTATGGGTATTTTCTAGCTGAGGTTCATTTTTATTGCCCAGAGGTGTATTTGTGTATGTTCTGGAGGCTTCTTGTGCAAAACCTTCTGGGGGCCACTTTGGCTTATTCATTTTAACCTCTTCTTCAACAGAAAATGTTTTTTGAGGTATCACATGATCTGTAGAAGGAGGCCATGTAATTTTTAATTTGCCTCTTTCTGTAGATCTTTTCAAATTGTCATCCAGAGTTTCAGAATGCACATACTGAATATCTGAATACAAGTCTGGTTCAATTTCTGTATTAAGCTTAGATTTGATAGTTGTCTCATCATTTGGATTTACCTCTTCAGCAGGAATATTGCCAACTGAGTTTGTTTGGTCTCTGGAACTCCATAATTCTTTGTGTTGCTTGTGTCCAAAACCTTCATCATAATTTCCTTTAGACTTGAAAAGTTGCTTAAAATGGGGTTTACAGTATGCTTGTCCATGGAGAGATGCATAATTTCCCAAGCTGTCAAATGGAAGAAAAGTTGTTTGATAGCATCTACAGATCTACCAAGAATATTCAGTTTTAGTTGACCTGATAAGTACTCAAAAATTACAGTATCTATAGATATCTTTATGTATATTTTAGCAAAAAAAAACCCATTTATTTTTTATTTTAATGTATGTGTCTCACCAAAAAAAGGATCTTTAGTATTTGAAAATTTATGGTATAAATTCCTATAAAAGCTAAAAATTTTGGTAGCAAGAACCTCACTTTTATATCATACAAATAATATTCAAATATATAAATGGATGATTATTTCCTACAGCTATAGAAACACTTTACAGTAAATGGACTAAACTTAATGAAAGTATAGACTGCCAGGAGGAATGATCCCTAGCACTTTATGTTTATGCTTTTTTAAAGTTCATGACAGTTGCTAGTGTATATGACAACCATTGAAGTCCTCTTTGTTTTCCTACAGAACAGGTGGAAAACATGCAGTACCACCCACGATTCTCTACACTTCTCTATTAGCACACCTCAGTCCTTTTCTTGGATGATAGGATTTATTCATGTGTATATTTACTTAGGTCTGGATTCTGCTCCCAATGAGGCAAAGAGAAAAAATCCTATTGACTTTAGAAGTTACAAGATCAGCTCTATAATCCTTGCCTAGAAGAGCTTCCAGGTCTCTTGACTTCTGATCCAAGCTCTGTCTCAGGGGTGGGCAACCTTTTTGGCCCAAGGGCCACATCGGGGTTCAAAATTGTATGGAGGGCCAGGTAGGGAAGGCGGTGCCTCCCCGAACAGCCTGGCCCCGCTCCCTATCTGACCCCCTCCCACTTCCTGCCTCCTGACTAACCCCCTCAGAACTCCCGACCATCCACCATCCACCATCACCTCCGCTCCATCCACCCCCCTGCTCCTTGTCCCCTGACTACTGCCTCCAGAGACCTCCATCCCAACCACCCCCCCACAAAGACCCCACACCCTATCTACCCCCCCTGCTCCTTGTTCCCTGACCACCACTCCCTCCATAGCCCCCCTACCCCAATCACCCCTCAGGATCCCACCCCCCATCAAACCCCCCTACTTTCTGTCCCCTCACTGCCTTGACCCCTAACCATGCCTCTACCCCCTGACAGTCCCCCTGGGACTTCCACGCCCTATCCAACCCCACCATTCCCCATCCCCTGACCGCCCTCTGAGACCCTCTGGCCCTTATCTGACTACCCGCACCCTTACCTCGTCGCTCAGAACAGCGTGTCTGGCCTGCAGCCAGACATGCTGCCACGCTGATCCACCCCTCCCCCCCCCCGGAGAGCTGCTCATTCAGCGTCCTGAGGCTGCGGAGGGAAGGGAAATAGTGGGGAGAGAAGGGAGGAGCTAGCCTCCCCAGCCAGGAGCTCAGTGGGGGTGGGGGCAGACAGAATTAGTCCATAGGCCATAGTTTGCCCACCCCTGCTCTATTTGGTGTTTAGAATTGATAAGGAACAGAGTTGCCAGTTACAGCAGTACTTGCATCTCAAAAGCAGATTTTCTGCTTTTGGTAGTTCCTCCTTACCTTAACTTACTGCCACAGTGGTTACATCGGAAACATGATTTATGAAAGATTTGCTTGTCGACAACTAGACATTCCATTGGATATACTTTCTTTTGACAAAGTATGCATGTTTCCTTTTCCTGAAGTTGCAGTTTCTAGAAATAATAATTTATAAAGGTCATATATCGGTCCTCAGCCATGTGTTAGAATTTATTTCCAAAAGATGTCACTTTATCAGTCGGTGCACAAAATGAATGGTTTATATGAAAAGCTGCAATGTTGATTTTTGTCAGTTCATCCATGAATTGATAAGTAATCTACAACTTTTAGGGATAAACTCTAATTCAACTAATTGTAATACTTTGAAAGCAAAAACTTGTTCACTTTTTCTGGTGAGCATTTTCATGAATTTGAATAGGACCTCACTTCAGGAAGCCAAGCAGAATTTGACCCTTTGTACGTAATAAACATTTGTTTCTTAAAGTGAGGTGGTATCATAAAAAGGAATGTTAAGTTGAATTGTGTATGTTTATATACCTCTTTGAATCGGCAATGTCATATAGAGATATATATGCAGAGGGTGAATGTTTGAAACTGTGATTAGAAAGCTTTGCTTAATTATGCCAGAATCACATGAGGGAACTCCATTACTGCATTAACCAGAAAACTACACGCACATATATTGCAAATATGATAGGGATATAATTATCTGAGCTTTTTACAGTTTCATTTTCATGGCTGGTATTTTGTTCAGTTAATTTGCAAGAGCGAATTAGCTACAATACAGATATTAGCTAATTATATCAAATCCCTTCTTTTATGAAGCATAATTGACTGTAAAGGAAACTAGCTATACTCTAAAGTACGAAGTACCAGTAGAAAGTTTATTTCAGGAAGGTGAAGGGCAGGAAGAGAGGGAGATAACAGACAATCTGCTGGGCTTGAGAAAGCTACACTGCTATTCTGTCTTGATTTATTAATTGCTATAAAATCCTTGTTAACAGGCAAATACAAATAATACAGCATTATAGTGGGCTAAATACTCTGCTGATGTAAATGGTGCTGCTCCATTATCAACAGAGTTCTGCACCCATTTACACCAGCAGAGAATTTGTCCTGCTCTAATGTTATATTATTCGTATTTGCCTGCTAGTATTGATTTTATAGCAATTTGTAAATCAAGACAGAATAGCAGTGTAGAATATACAGCTGTGCCTATATCTCCTAGAGCTGTGCAAAACATCCAAGGAGAAATTAAAAATCTTCAAAATTTGCTTAGAAATTACCTGAATGCAAAATTTTCCCCATAAGTGAACAGACTAATCAAAGCTGATCGTGAAGTAATCTTTGTACTCATGACCCTGAAAATTTCAAGACACTCTTTGTAGTACTGTCTGGATTTAGTTTCCTGTTGTTAGCTTGAGGGGAAGGCAGATGGTTGAACTCGCACAGTATTTTGACAGGTTCCCTGGCTGTATGAGGAAGGTCCACATGTGGAGCTGGTGTGTGTGATTCCCAGCTCAGAAGACATTCCCATGCTGGCTCTGAGCTAGCAGGCTGAAAATAGAGCTTAGCTGTGGCAGCATGAGTGGTGGGAGGGGCTAGCCGCCCCAAGTATGTAGCAGTCCAAGATTTTAGGAATGTACCCAGAGTAGCTTGTCCTTTCCACCACTCATGCTGCTGCAGCTATAATCTTGTTTTCAGCACACTAGTTCAATAAGAGCTAGTCCTGGTATGCCTCCTCAAATCATACCAAATAGATATACCCTATGCCTTAGAATTATACACCTAAGCTAGAGACAGTGAGTGCACAGAGGCTATGTCTTTATTGTGCAGTTAACCCAGGTATCCAGTCTGAGCCCCATGGTTAGCCTAGCATCGGTGTGAGCAACTACACTGCAATATAATATAATTAACTTAAAGCAGCTCCAAATTTGGGTCAGCGGTTCTTCTCTGTGGATGGTAGAGAAGGTTGGGCTAAAATACAAGTAAGATCCCAAATTAACTGTGAAGTGAAGACGTTTTTCATTCATTTTCCCAAGCCTGGATGGAGCACTGAAGCCATGGGAATCCAGGCCTCGATGGGAGAAGGAAGTGTCTCACAAAGTGGCAGGGCCCTTAGAGAGGAGAGAGGAGGGGATATTTCCCTCAGAACAATGGACAGTAGTGTGAAAGTGACTTTTGCATTTTTGTGTATTTCCATGCATGATAAAATTTCAGGATATAAATTTGCCCAACATGAAATGACAAGTTTTCACATTAAATTTTGTAAACAACTTCTTTACTTTTGCACACATTTAATGGAAACCTACCCTAAACAAAATTCATTTTGTTCACATTCAAGTTTTGTGATTTAGCAAACTTAGAACAGATGCATGTAAAACATGCAGTGTATTATACCATTATTGCTATGTTGGATTGCATGCAAACACAGAAGTCACTTAACTATTTATCTCAGTTAAAAGCACAATGCCAGCTATTTGCTGCTGTGAGAAATGAAATGCATTCTATACATATTTTTGTTCCAATACTAATTCAAATGCAATATTTACCTTGGCAAGAATGTCCTTAAAACTCAACATATCAGTATTTGTTAGTCACACACTCAGCACATCACTTAAAGCATTTGGAAAGGGGAAATGATTAAAGATTGCTGAGAGAAAGAGAGAGAGCAAAAGTGAGGAAAAGTTTGTTAGTTTTATGTTACTTTGTTCTTTGATTATAAACACACTTTTCATTAATTGCACAATATACTGAGGTTGAATCACTTTTTTAAAAAAAAGTTGTTAAAGTTTCTTCACACTTTGCATGCTTATTTACCACTGATAAATGCTGATTCCTGGTGGAAGCTACTTCTCACTTCAGCTTCAGAAGTATCTGAAACCGTGTAGCCAAGACTATTAAACTCTCTTTCACTTTCCTGCCACGTATTCTGAAAATTCCTTAGTAGTTCTTCTGGTGAATCAGCAGCAGCAATATCCAAAATGTGTCCTGAGACTACATCTTCATATGTTGGAGGTGCATGCTTGAAGCCAAATCCTGACTGCATACCATCTGCACTTTGTGATGTGGAGGTGGCAATCCTTGATTCAGTGACGGTGTTGGCAAATCTACCCAGATCGAAAGCATTGTCAGTATGACACTTTGCTTCCAAGCAAACCAGGGGTTCAAATGAGTGCTCTTTGTCTTCACAATGCTTTTGTTTATAACGTATACTTTCATTTGTGTCTCTTGGCTGCGTATAAGGAGAGTTTCTGAAGGTATCTTTTCGCTTTTGATCCTCCAGAGATGTCAATCCAAATTCATCCTTGCTAAGTGTATGTGTGTCTTGTTTTATTTTGCTATTCATTCCACCCCTTTCAAAAACTCTTTTCTTTGATTTCACATCAAATCCTGGATTGTCCTCTGATTTCCCTGATAGCATATCCATTTCATCTACACTTTCATAGTCTACTCTTTCAGCTACTGTGACTGGTTCCTTTTTTGTATGTCTGATTTTCTCAGATGCTTCAAATCTATGAGTAAACCCTGACTGGCCAATCTTAGGGACCTTAAAACATACTGTATGTGGCTTTAAGCATTCTGGAATGTTTACTGGATCTTGGTGCATGGTGGTGTTTTTCTCTGCTTTTCTATTTTCTTTGCATGTTTCTTTTATGTTTTTTACTGTACCAGCAGTTACTTGAGATTCGTTTATAGTTGCTGAGGATAAAGGATCCATCATAGCATGTGTTTCAATCTTAATTTGTCTACGAAGAGTTGCAGGAGATTTAACAATCTCTGATCTTTTTTCTATAACTGGAACTGACGTTACTGACCAGCGTTGTGTTAGTCCTTGAGATAGCTTTGCGGTGGTGCCTTTCAGTTTGGCCAGTTGTTCAGAACGGCTCCTTGGAGGAGATGGGGAAGAGGCTGGATTTCGAACTGTAGATGTTGGTGTTGCAGATCTGTGTGGTGGGGGAGGAACAGGAGTACTTTCTCTCTGGATGGAAGCTGAAGAGAGTGCTTCCTTCAGTGGAGATTCTGTCTGTTTAGATTCAATTGTTATATAAGTAGGTGATGGTGATCGCATTTTTAATGCTGGAGAAGAAGTTCTGAATTCTGTCTGTTTGATTCCACTGGACTGCTGTATAATTTCATGGTGCACCGATTCTTCTTTTATAACCTCTTTTGTTTGATGAGAATCTCTTCTGTTGGAGTCAATGCTGATTTTTGATATTTTCTGTGATAAGCCTCCAGAACTAACAGAGTCATTTCTGGATTTCACTGTTTTTGTGGACATCATAACTGTCCGGATTGTGTCTTCACATGAGGCTAGTATTTTGATTGCTTGATCTTTAATATCTGATAACTCTTCTTTCATCCTTTCTAAATTATTTTCCATTGCAAAATGAACAATATTTTTCTTTCTTTCTTGATCTATAAGCCATACTGGGACATTATTTAAAAATGTCTGAAATGCTTTCATACCATTTTTATTTGGCTCAGATTCAAACTGTTTCAATCTAGACAAAACTAGATGCAGTTCCTCCCGTTTTCGTAAGAATTTTAATATATCTACTGCAATTTTTTCATCATTCAGCTGTGATCCTTTAGATGGAGGAGAAAATAAAGGTTTGTTCTGTGTAATCTCTTGTTTTGGATCTGTCTTCTTCGGAACAACTTGTTTTAGTTGTATGCCCTTGTCTTTGACACATTCACTTTCTTGAAGACTATTATATTGCTGGGATAACTTTTTATTTTGATCTTTATTGTCAGAAATGCACACATTCTTTTGAGTCTGAGAGTCATGACGTGTATCAATTACCTTTTGTTTAACCACTTTCTCTGTTGATTTATTCTTAAACTGATCTTGTTTTTCTGAAATTGTTACTTTTTCTTTTTTTGGACAAACCAATTCCTGACCCTGATTTACTACTTTAGCAACTGAGACTCTCTCATGCTGGAATTCTCCTTTTTCTGTTTCTTTCTCATTAACTAATTTTTGTTTCAGTTGACTGGCATCTTTTTGGCTTACTTCTTGCATATCCTCTATGTGTTCTAAAGGAGGTTTTTCTCTCAGCACCTTTCCATCATGCTTCTGGTGATATTCTTTTGCAACACTTTGTTTTTTCCTAGCGTTAGTACTTACGTCTTCTCTCTGTTTTGCCTGATTTTGTTGTTTGACAACATTTTGAACATTAGTTGCCTGTTGTTTTTTGTGTGTCTCAGAATCTTTGTGTGTTTCATGTAAGCTTTGATCTACAGTTGGAAGCTTGATAGTTTTAACTTTGAAATGAGGGGAGATAATTTTATTTTTGGACATGTGCAACTGCTCCACAGTCTTCAGCTGTTCTGCCTTATGCAAAGTACATTCTTGATGGATTTGTTCAATTTGACAAGATAAATTATGTTTTGTAAGATCCTTTGAACCTTGCAGTACTTTTTTTCTAATGTGATCTTCTGCTGAGGTTTCTAAGATGTTTTGAAGCTGCTCAGTAGCTGATGATATTACTAATGATGAAGACGGTTGTTTACCTGGAGAGCCTGTTGCTTGTAAACTGACTTGAAAGTCAGAATCAGAGGGTGTCATTTTTTGTGGAGTTACAGAGAGAATTGAACCTTGTAAAGGAGTTTGATCCTGCTTGCTTGATTTTTGAAATGGTACACAATTTACTGACTCTGTTTGAACTGGACTTCCCCGAGTCTCACTGTTTGTTCTGACAGTCTCATGACAAAAACTTCTGCCTTGCACTTTCTCCATCTCCTCCTTTTGCTGTCTATATTTTTCTTCAGCAACCATTAAAGGGGTTTTAAATTTTCTGATATAAGGCTTAGGTTTTATTTGTGTTGGCTCTGCTGGAAGGGAAGGAGATCTTTTAAGAGGAAAAACCACTCTTTTCTTGGCCATCGGTGTCTCTTGCAGAGCTTTGGGTGGAGGATTAATCACTTCTGAAACAGATGATGGCTTTTTTACCCCTTCTGTTTTTGTATGAGTTGTCTCCTGTTTCTGTTCATAGCTAACCACATTCACTAGTGCTGTGGAATATTTGCTTTCTCTCGCTGCTGTGGTAATATCCATTTCTCTGGGTGTCTGAAGAACAGTTGGTTCGATTTTTGAAGGCATTTTAGACTTGTTAATGTCTAGCCCCTTAGAAGGTTCCATTTTAAGTAATTTCTTTGAAGATGGAACCCCAGCTGGTTTACCTGATGATGTTTTAGCCCTGGCATTAAATTGAAGTGGATCTGGCAGTGATTGTTCTGGATATTTTGGAAAATGTTCTTTCTTTTGCTTTGATTGAGGGGTAGGAAAAATCACCATTGGTGGGGGAGGGAGTGGTAGAGAGAGAGCAGACAGAAATTCACTTTCAGATTTGTCGTCTATCGGTGGTGGGGGAGGAGGAAAATGATCAAACTCAGCTTTGGTCTTGTCGATAGGTGATGGAGGTGAAGGAAACATCTGTCTATCAGATGGCATCATTAATGGAGGTGGAGGAGGTGGCAGAGGAAATTCAATTTCAGATGATGCTACTGGTGGTGGTGGTGGTGGAGGAGGAGGGGGTGATGGTGCTGAAGTAGATGAGGAATCTATTTCTGGCTTACCTTTCCCCACAGCATTCTTTGCTGGATTTAGGGGATTTTTCACTGCAAATTGGAAGTCTGACTTAGCAGGTTCCACTTTAGTCTTTCCTATAAATTGTCCTACCGATTTCTTATTTTGTTGATGAACACCTCTCTTTTGCTTCCTTTCAGTTTCTTTAAATTTACTGAGTGCTTCCTGTGTGACTTTTACTTCTTGTTTGTTGTTTATATTCTGTTCTGCTGTCATGGAAACTACAGCTTGCCCGAGCTGAACGTTTACTTCATTCTCTGCAAAAACCTCTCTAGAATGCTGAGCTTGTTTTGTTTCTTGTTTTATCACTTGCTTTTGAAAATGGCCAGTCGCCTTAGAAATCCCACTAGCTGGCATTTTAATTGGTTGTCGTGTAGTTCTGGATTTGGAGCTATCAACATCAGTTGACATTTTTGCCTTTTGTCTTGTCTCCTTCTGGCAGCTTAGGTTGGAATATTCATTGTCTTTATGCTTATGAAGTAGACTCTGCTTCTTTTCAACTATTTTTTCTATGGACTGCACACCACTGGTGGTGCTATCCTTTTTCAAAGCTCTACACATCTCTGATTTCTCTGTTCTCACATCTCTCTTAACTTTACCATGGAAAGAAGACTCGCTAGTGACATGTTTTGCTTCTTTTTTTACACTGCCCTGGACTCTGCTTTTATCCATTGATTCATCCATTTTTTTGATGACCATGTGTTGGGAATTAGATAAGCTCTTTACATTTTTTTTATCTACATCAGTTGACTCAGTGCTCTGTTCTTGTTCTAAATGGATTTTTCTGTTACCTTGTCCACCCTCTTTGAGGAAAGTCTCATTTTCTGCATGTGTTTGCTCATGAGGTTTATGGACAGATTTCACATTCTTTTGCAGTTTATGTGACCTGTTACTTTGGTGCTTAGCTATATGCTGTGTCTGGATAATGCTTTTTATATCTTCATGACCACTTACTTGATGCTGTACCATTTTATTTTCTGCAGAGGCTTCTAGGATGTTTTGTCCAGCAGTCTGAATGTCTCCTCTGATTACATCTTTGGTGTCTACTTGCTTGAAAGACTGCTGAGCTTCTTTTAAAGATCTTAATGTTGACTCAAGGTCACCTTGAACAACCTTTCTTGTCAGACCTTCAGTTTTTCTGGTTATTTCTTTTTCAAGTGACTCAATGGCCTGCTTAATATCACCAGGGATGACATCAGGCTTCTCTGTTTCTTTCAGTTGATAGGCTGATTCTTTAAGAGACTTCAGTATTGTGAGAATGTCGGCTTTTATAATTTCTTCCTTTTCTGTAATTGTTGTCTGATTTATGGCCTGACTGAGGGAATTTAAAGTTGCTTTCAAATCACCTTTTATAATATCTTCTTTATTTACATGACAAGATGTATTTTGTGGCTCTGTCATAAAAATTTTAACTGCATTAGCCACATCTCTAGGGATGATGTCAGTTTCATTAACTGTACGTTGAATCTGAAACTTCTGTTTCTTTAGTAACAGCTTTGTGCCTTCTACATCACCACCAATTATTTCCTCCTCCTCCTCCTCCTTCTTTTCCTCCTCCTCCTCCTCCTCATGTTTCCTGGTTGTAATTGTTTCAGTTGACCCTGTCTGGAGTAGTTTCAGATAATCCAAAGCTCCAGATTCTATGCATGTTGTGAAAAACTGAACGTTGCCTCTCTCCCAATCATCTATTTTAGCTCTTTGGGATATTTCATCATTCATTGTGGAAGACAGAAGATTGTGAATAGTATGTTTCACATCACCACCTATCACTTCATCACGCTGGATTTTATTGTCAGCCCTTTTGTGAAGGAGAGAATAGAGTGTCATGTTAATATCACCTCTCTCATTTTCCTGAATTAAAATCCCTCGTTTTATGGAACTATCCTGACTAAACAGGTTTTTTATAGCTTGCTGTATATCACCTTTCACTATCTCTTCTTTTTCAACAAGAACATCTGTCGATCTATTCAATAACTGGGCTTTAGTCAAATCAACATTGCCCTTTTCGTCTTCATTTACTTTAATTTCTCTTTTGGTAGTGCTTCTTTTGGACAACAGGTTCATCATTATGTTTCCTAGATCCCCTCTAATAATCTCTTCCTTTTGTATTTCAGGAGTCTCTTGATTCATTAGTTTATATTTTGCCATTCTGACATCTCCAATTTCATCTGCCTCAAGGATAATTCCATGATACTCAATGACTTTGTGAGAATAAAGTTCTTTTAAAGTTTCTTTGATACTTTTCCCTATAATGTCTTGCTTTTCAACCTTATTTTCATTAAATTCATGGAAAGGTGTTGTTTCAAAAAGCCATGTTGTTGTCTTCACATCTGACTGAGGAATTTCTTCCCTGGTTATTTTTATTTCATTTTCATCAGTTTCCTTAATGGAATCTAGAGGCTGGTTTTCAAAAAGCCACAGAGCATGCTGAACATCACCTTCTTGCACATCTTCCTTTGTGACTGTCTTGACATCTTTATACTCTGATCCCTCTCCTCTAATCTCATCTAGAGAGTGTGTTTCAAATAACCAAATGGAAGTTTTAACATTGCCCCATTGGATTTCACTGACACTTACTGTTCTTACATACACGTCTTTATGGAGTCCTTCAGACTCAAATAATTGTTTGTTGGCCTTCACATCACCACCATGGACACTGTCAATAGTGGGCACAAATAATTTTTCATCATCTGAAAATTTGTCCAGTGGTCGTGTTTCAAATTTGTATCTGACAGAGCTCACATCTCCTTTCTGAATATCTTCCTGGGTGACAGCTTTAACAACATACACATTATCTGATTCATTGATAGATTCTAAAGGTTTTGTTTCAAACAACCACCTAGTCCCACGTACATCTCCATGAATCACTTCTTCCTTCTTAACTGTTGTCACTTCATGAAAATACCCTTCTTTGTCTTGAATTGCATAAAGTGGCTGGGTTTCAAATAGCATTCTGTAGTTTTTCACATCTCCCTTTGTTATTTCTTCACTAATAGTTTTCTTGGTGGTGGTATCTGCAGATCCAGCTTTAATCTGGTCTAAAGAAAATGTCTCAAATATAAAGCAGCCCTTTCTTACATTCCCACCAAGTACATCTGTAACAGTTCTGACTAAGGTACCATCCTCTTGGTTTTCTTTTATTGCATCAATAGAATGGTTTTCAAAAAGCCATCGACAATGTAGAACATTTCCTTTTTGTATATCTTCACGTTGTACAGTTTTGATTTTTTCCAAAACTTCCTCTGAACTAAAATGTATGGAATCTAGTGACTGGGTTTCAAATTTATATTTCATGGTGGAAACATCGCCAGGCTGGACATCAATTTCCACTACTCGTTTGAATTCCTTTTCTTCTTCTCCTTGTATATTTTCTAGATTTTCTGTCTCAAAAAGGAAACATGCTGTGCGGACATCACTTCCTTGAATATTCTCCTGATTCACAGTGTGTAATTTTACTCCTGTTTCTGATTCATCTTTTATTGCATCAAGCGGCTGGGTTTCAAAGAGCCAAGTACAGGTTTTGACATCTCCTTTATGTACTTCTTCACTGTCAGTCACTATCTCAACCTTGTCATACAGTGATTCCATTGGCTGAGTTTCAAATAGCCATCTACACATTTTTACATCTCCTTTAATAATGTCTGTAGTCTGTTCTGTTTTACTTTCTTCACTTTCCGTATTGCTAAAATATTTAATAGAATCAAGAGACTGAGTTTCAAACAACCATTTAGCTGCTTTCACGTCACCTGATTCTACTTCTTGTGAAGATATTCCTTTGATAATCTGGATTTTTTTAATGCTCTCATCAAATTGGTCAACAGGCCTTGTTTCAAACAGCCACCTGCAGCTTCTTACATCACCTCTTAAAACTTCTTCTTGTCGAATTGTTTTAACTTCATGATATTTCCCAAGACTATCTTGAATTGCATATAACGGAGTTGTTTCAAAAAGAGCTTTATTCAATTCTACAGTTCCACTCCTTATTCCTTCCACATGGATTCTATGTGATTCATCATATTTACTTAAATTGCTGGATTCAAATATATGTTTGCAGCTATTCACATCTCCTCTGTCAACTTCTTCAAGTTTCACTGTTGTTATAAATTCCTTTCTTTCTTCTGTAATCTGTTCAAGAGGTTTAGTCTCAAAAATCCATTTTTGATGTCTCACATCACCTTTTTCTTCCTCAGTGGCAACCACCTTTTGAACCTTACCAACATCTGGGCTATCCTTTAAAGCATCCATTGGTAGTGTTTCAAATAAGTGTTTAGTAGTGCTTACATCACCTCCTATTATTTCTTCAGGTAGCAGATGAGTTGTGTCATCATTATCTTTTAGGGTATCAAGAGGCTGAGTTTCAAAAATCCAGCATTTTCTACAGACATCCGCCCCTAGAATAGCTTCCTTCTCAGTGACAGATACTTCTGAGTCCTCCTTGATAGTATCCAAAGGTTGTGTTTCAAACACCCATTTTGCCTTGTGCACACCACCTTTGATGCTCTCTTCCATAGAGATTCCACGAACGACTTTAATTTTCACAGAATCTTTGTTAATCATATCTAGGGGCTGTGTTTCAAACATCCAACGTGCTGTTCTAACGTCTCCTTTTTCAATGTCTTCTCGGTGAACAGTTTTAATCTCCAATATTTGACCTAAGCTGTCTTTAATAACATACATTGGTTGCGTTTCAAAATGCTTTATACTTCTCTTCACGTCGCCTTTAATCTCTTTAAGCTCAGATTTGAGCTGCAGCAAGTTAACTTCATCCACTGAGTACAGCTGCCCAAGTTTATCCAAATTCTGGGTTTCAAACATGTACCTCACGGTTTTGACATCACCTCCACTAATTTCTTTAATGAAAGTTTCATCTCGTTCATTGTCATTATGAATTTTATTTATTGAATCTAATGGCTGGGTTTCAAACATCCATGTGGCTGTGCGGACATCTCCTCTAGCTAAATCTGGAATTTTGTCTGTATTTTCTGCAGAATTTGAAGAATGTGTACCCAGTGCATCGATAGGTTGTGTTTCAAACATCCAGGTAGTATATTTCACATCTCCACCTGCAATTATTTCTTGATCTGCAATGCTTTTAATGTTGCCCAGTTCAGGAGATTGATCTTTGATTGAATCCAAAGGCTGGTTCTCAAAGACCCATCTCATAGACTGAACCTCTCCTTTTAGGATTTCATCCCATTCTAGGTATTCTCGCTCAGGGCTCATACACTTCTGAAGGCTGTTACCAGTGTTTTCAAAGACAGATCTAGTTTGCTGTACATCTCCTGACACAGAGCTGCCTATTTCAACCTTACTAGATACAATATCAGAGACTGCATTAAAATATTCTTTTTCTAAATTCTTTCTTAATTCTGGGTGAATATGTTTGTATAAACGTTTTAATTCATATAAATTTCTTTGCTTTGAATATACATCTTTGGGGATTGTGGGCTTTGTTGGAGAGGTGGATGGTTCAGGGGACTGGGAAAACTCTTTCATTTCTGATGGTGCTTGTAGTATGTTTGTTGGGGGAGGAGGGGAAAACTCTTCTGTGCTTCCATATTTAGAGGAGTTGGTGTAAGCTGTAACAGCAGCAGCAGTTCCATATTCTGTTTGTCGTGTTACAGAAGTTTCATGTACTCTACTTGCTGAAGCAGTGGCAGAAGAAGAGATGCTCACTGCAGAAGGCCATACAATTTCTTGGAATTCATTTTCAATCTTTAGGGGACAAAATTAGTATTTTTAAGAAATCATTTCTAAGATCACAGCTTTTATTCATTCTATTGAAAGGGCTTAGTCCTGCAAGATGCTGAACAATAGGATTGCTATGAGAGTTGAAGGGGCTCAGCACCTACAGGAGTTGCTCAGAGCCTTGTAGAATTGAGTCTATAGGAAACATGCTGTTTTAACACAGCCTATATAAGAAAGGTAATGTACTTCTTTTTAAGACATGCACACTGATTTTGCAGCTTTGCTTTCTCTGCTGCAACCAGTGCACATTGTATCACGTATCAGCAGTTTATATTTGTTCCATTCATTGATGAAATATATTCTCTGCATTTACCTCTGATGAACCAACATGTCTACCAAAAATTTTGAAGAAGAAAAATAATAAGATTTTTTTTACATGAGTCAAAGGAGAGAGAGAGAAGATTGCATGCAGCAGAGGAAGACAATGGATTTTTTTAAAAGCTTTACTTTTAATGGTGTTTTTCATATAATATAAATATATTTGTGAGATTTACTTAATATATCTTTTTTACTTCTTACTTAATGTGTAAACAGTTTCCAAATCCACCCATGCTCCCACCATTTCCACAATGTTATATTTATTTTAAAAAGCAACTAAATGATCAAAATATGAATATGTTGAGATTTGAGCAATTGCACAAAGGGCAATGTTTCAACATTCCGGCTAACCTAAACACTTCTAGTCTGCATATACAAAAATTCCCCTTATTAAAAGCACAGACCTTAGTATGCTTTGCAGGTGTTGCAGTCTCCCTGTCTGAAAGAAGAGCCTTTTCCTGGGCTGTCTTTTCAAAGTGCTGTTTTAAAAGCTGTGTTGAAATCTTTGGGATTTCTTCATTTATAGTTGCATTGACTACTACAATAAGAACATAATAAAAGGGTTTTTCTAAGCTTAGTATTTTATTATAATTGTCTAACAGTGAGTTGTTTTTTAAAAAAGAGCTATTAAACTAAACCAATTGCACTCAACCTTGCAGAACCAGAGAACCACTCAGTTGAAGACACAGAAAGCCATAGAATAATTGAAGAGTAACATATCACATATTGTTTTGCAATGTGTAACTTGTGTTAATGTCAGGACTAGAGCTGCTTGTATACTGAAAAATCAGCTTTTGTAAACATTATTCATATTCTGCAAAGCTGTTATTTCAACCATAAGTTTACCCGTTATTATTCACTATTTACATTGTTTTAACAAATGTCAGAATGACTTTTCTTCATGGCCCCAAGTCAGTAGATCATTTAACATGTGCTTAAAGTCCACCTTGTTTACAAAATGCTTCAGCAGGTACTTACATTGGCATGTGCTCTTTAAGTCCCATCAAAGTCAATGGGTGTGTTTTGCTGAATAGAAATGGATTACTGCGCCCATATTCACCTATGAACAACGGTATTTTTGTGCGAACAAGTGTATATGCTGTTTGTCATTTCTTAGTCTTTATTCTTCTGTTTAAAATCTTCTTGATTTTCTTACCTGTTTCATCAATAGGTTGAGTGAAATTAGAAGCCTTGTTTGTCTGATGGGTAGATTGTTCAACATGAGAAACCTGTAGACAAAATTTTAATACAGGATTTAGTGTAATATGTCTAAGTTTTCTATTTGCAGGGAGACACTTAGAACCAATGCTTTATGAAAATAAAGTCTGAATGAAAATCCAACTAATTAACACATTGAAGCAACACTTATAAAACACCTATTTTAAAATGATTGCCTACCACAAAATCAGGGAAGTTTCTACTAGCACATCAAGATCTTGTTATACTAAGTGAAAACAGAGTTAAAAAGCAAAGCAAATATGTAGTCTCAATATCAGCATCTCTGTACAGTGGCCTGTGACATAATTATTAACTAATACACTTAACCTCTTCTGTTTGAAAGGCTTCCAACTGAGTTCCCTTGCAGCTCACTTCATTCTGTTCAGCTTCTCTCATGCTGCTTGATACTGTGAGCTGACTACTACTTGTCACCTCCTAAAGACAAATAAAAGTAATTACACATTAACAGTTTAATGATAAATTGAAAAACTTAATGTTTGCCTATGAATGGCATTTCACTAATATTATCACTTAAATAGTATTGTTTGAAAAATAGATTTTTCAGCAGGTTACCATTATTAATGTAGTTCATATGGAAAGAACTATAAACAACCAAAGACAGGTCTTTTATATAATAGCACATATGTTGTCATTTCATTACTGCAGTCAGAGTTTGAGCTGCAGGTACTAAAGTTCCATGGCTAAGCATAAGGTGGAAAGTGATGATCAGGAGAACATGGGAAGCCCTAAATGCTTTAATGAATGTGCTGCTTTAATGAAGGTGACTGTGCACAGCTGCTCAGTTACTCCTTATTAGTAGGAATCAGGCCAAAGACACTTTACAGTAAATTCTATAATTTTTTTGGATAAAAGATAGTGTACAAAGATGTGTGCATGTGTAAACGTGTATGCACATTTGTATGTGCACAAATGGAGGCTGCATAGGCACTTTCTGACTCATATTGTCTTCAGTCTTAACAGAAGATCCAATGTAATAAATGCACTGTTTTATATTTGAAAAGATAATTGTGGTCTAATAGACTGAGTACAGGGCTGAAAGTTTTGAGATATAATTTTATGTCTGTGTGAACTAAATTAATGTCTATGATGCCTATCTTGGTGACAGTTACATTCAGTTTCATCCCAGATTCTGCTCTGACTTGCTTTCTGACCTAGAACAAGTCACTTAACTTCTCTGTGCTTCGTTTACCTATCTGGTAAACATTATTCTTTCCATTTTACAATTTTCTTGAAGTTCATTGAGATTTCCTGATGAAAGGCGTTCCATAAATACAAACTGTTACTCTTTATATCAATTTCCAGAAGCTTTAGAATATTTGTATTTGAATATGCTTGACAAATCAACTCACCCATGTGTCTATATTAAATAGGAAACTCCTTTATAAAAGTTTCTGCTGAATATAAACTTCCAGTTTAAAGAAAAAAAAAGGTGTTTAGTCCTTCTTCAGAAGAAACTCCCAAATACTCAGTGAGAATACAAATCAAGGCTGTGTTGCGTAACTGGGGCTGCAGATATGCAATTTGAAGACTAGAGAGCTATTGACTTCCTAAATCTCCAACCTTAGCACCTGCTTTCAGCCAAATAAGCTATCAATGTAAGAGATAGTGTACAAAGATGTGTGCACATGTAAACGCGTATGCATATTTGTATGTGCACAAATGGAGGCTGCATAGGCACTTTCTGACTTATACTGTCTTCAGTCTTAACAGAAGATCCAATGTGCACCACCCCATGCACTCAGTCACTTTATGGCAAGAGAGCCATTCCACGGTTATTTCTCCTGCCTCGGGATCTAGGTTCCCTCCATAGAGCTTGCACCTATATGAGGGAATGTCAGGGGAATCTATGTAGTGGAAGATCCCCTGATTGGTCCCCAAATCCCTGCTGCACCTTGGGCTGCCAGGAACCGCAGGCTCCATAGCAGAAAGGCTGCATGCATTCCCATCATAGGCTTTATGAATCCTGACCCCATCCACCAGGCAGTAATATTCTCTGATTAGGCTACAAGAGGAATTAAAATATTGGTACAGGTAGAATAAATCTTCTGGCTAGTGACCCAATGGATGATTTAGTGGGTCACTAACCTCATTTATCTCAGTCACTGCCATGCTTGCATTGTAAAATTTGGGGTGGGCAAGATGGGGACAGGACTGACAATACTGACATACAGCAGTTTTGAGAGTTAGCTCCCCAGAAAGACAAAAGGCTTCAGCATTAGCTCTCCACAAAGCTACATGGAGGCAACTCGCAAAGATTTAGGGATCAAGCCTGCCCTCCACTCAAACAGTTATATTTTACATATACGTATGTCTTCGCATTTAGACATAGGTGTTTTAGATCTGTAAGTCAAGACCTCATTACTGAAAAAAACTCACATATGTTGATGTTTGTCATTATATGTTGTTTGAATTGTATAAAGCTATTAAAAAGGACTATAATTAACCTTAAAGTACTCAGAAACCAAACCTAATCACAGCATCATTGCTGCAACTTTTATATCTGCTTATGAAGTAGTTACTATGTTGCTAAAAGTCATAAAATGTCATAAAATAATAGCCATAGCTATGCAAAGCTATAATTAACAGTACCTTAGGCAGCCCAAACATTAAGGACCAAATTTTGACCCTGTACCTAAATGGCTATGGATGTGGAAGAGGAGGAGAGGCCTCCATACCTTTATATTGTTTGCTTAAAAGCTGGTTGAAATTCCACTTGGGGAAGCACATGGGCTGCTACAGAGATGCTGCTCTTCAGAACAATCATTCAAAAGGAGCAGGGAATAGATAGACCCATGGTTCCACCCACCCTCTGTATTGGCCACCAATACGTTGTCAGAGAGAGTATAATTCTCCCCTTAAGGGGCTGTGCTCCACACACAAACACACCGGGAAGCATTCTACAGAATGCCATTCAGTGTTCCCAACTGTCCCCAATGTACAGCTGCAGCTAAATCTAGTCCTAATATGAACCCCGTCCCATTAGTCTGATTAGAGTTATGCTTGCAAAGAGGAGATGACTTCTCTGTCTGTCTTTCTGGGATGTACATTATTAAAATTATATTTTATTCACAGTGGCTAAATACTTCCTAATTTCAAGGATGCAATAATTTGAATTGCATATCAGAGGATCAAGTGTATGTAAACAGTGGAATCTTCACAACTCATTATGACAATGGAAACTCACACCTGTGTGAATGGTGTGACAATCTCAGTTTGTGATTCTTTATGCATGAATGTGCTATGTGCACTTAACTTCCAAAATCCAAGTTTCAGCCAGGCCTATACTGCTCATTGGAGTAGAACTTGTGACATTAGTAAAATCAGAGTAGATGAGAAAATGATTATTTTTTTCTTTGCTTCATAGGGTCCAATAATATTGTCTAAAATACATAACTGACATGACATCTAAGAACACGTAAAGAAGCTGAAAAGTGCTAGAGATCAATAATATGCATTGAAAGTAGCTGGTAGAGAAAGGCACAGAAGTTGATGACATGATGATACCAAATTCATCCAATATTGAGACAAAGGATTACCACAAGTAACTTTGACAAAGAGTCTTGTAGCACCTTATAGACTAACAGATCTTAGAGATCATAAGCTTTTGTGGGCTAAGACCCACATCATCAGATGAATGTTGTGGAAATCTCCAGAGGCAGGTATAAATATGCAGACGAAAGCAAGGTAAATTCAATCAGGGAGGGTGAGGCCCACTTCCAGCAGCTCCTCTCCAACACATCATCTCTACAACCCATTCTGGACAACAATTCCTCACTTTCACAGGCCTTGGGAGGCAGACCAGTCCTCGCCCACCTGGCCAGTCCTGCCAACCTGAAGCGGATTCTCACCAACAACCATACACTGCATCATAGTAACTCTAACTCAGGAACCAATCCATGCAACAAACCTCAATGCCAACTCTGCCCACATATCTACACCAGCGACACCATCATAGGACCTAACCAGATCAGCCACACCAATACTGATTCATTTACCTGCACATCTACCAATATAATATATGCCATCATGTGCCAGCAATGCCCCTCTGCTATGTACATCAGCCAAACTGGACAATCCCTATGTAAAAGGATAAATGGACACAAATCAGATATTAGGAATGGCAATATACAAAAGCCTGTAGGAGAACACTTCAATCTCCCTGTGACCTACAATAGCAGACCTAAAGACAGCCATACTGCAGCAAAAAAACCCTCCAATTACAAAAGCAGTTTCCCCTCTCTATGTGTTCACACCTCCAGATCAGCTGCCGGAAGTGGGCCTCACCCTCCCTGATTGAATTTATCTTGCTCTCTTGCCTGCATATTTACACCTACCTCTGGAGATTTCCACAACATTCATCTGATGAAGTGGGTCTTAGCCCACGAAAGCTTATGATCCCTAAGATCTGTTAGTCTATAAGGTGCTACAAGACACTTTGTCACTTTTGCAGATCCAGACTAACACGGCTACCCCTCTGATACTAGACACAAGTAACTTTATGATTCACCAATTCACATCTCCACAAGAATATTATAAATATTTAAGGTTTTGTGAAATGGGGCACTACAGTAAGAGGATGAATGCTGTGGCCAAGATGCTGGAAGTTTTACAAAGATGGCAGGTGTCAGTCAGAGCATGTATAATTCTATCAGGAGACAACAGTTGCAGGTATCCATCTGTTCAGGGATACAGAAGACAACAGTAGAGAAAAATGTCAGTGTTTTTACAGCTAAGGGTGAAAATACCTACTACTATGATGATGGCTTTCCCTCTGATCTGGGCCCCCCGTTAACACACTGCCAATGAGACAATGGCTAGTCATGTGGCAAGTTGGGACAGATGTTTATTATGCACAATGTTCACTTCACTGTTACTTCATCCTCTCATTCTCTTACACCTTTCTCTTCTGTTGGTTCCTTCCACCTGTTAAATCTTATCATAACCGTAGACTGTAGGCTGTCTGGCGGCAGGTACCATGTTGTTTAAGTTTATGTACAACATCTACCACAATGCAACCTAGATCAGGATCTCAAGAGACTCCTGTTGTATAAATATTAAAAACTATTAAAAAATTAAAATAATCTTTAGAAAGGAGGAAGCAAACATGGGCATAAGTCTGTATATATTTGCACTAGGGAACTGAATTTTTATTCAGGGGTTCAGATGCTATTATTGAATAGAACTGTAATTGCTACACTAGTTTTATATGTTAGTGGCCAATGCATCAATTTTAGGGCCCCTGGGCTGCAATAACTTACACAGAATCCTGTTGTAAAATGTTCTAAGATTTGTTTTTCAGTAATTGTCTGTGTTGTACACTTTGGACCTAGGTTTCCCTTTTCCTTTTATCTGACATTTTTTGGAGTTGTGTTGTGTTGTGGCAGAAAAGGAAAGAGGATTCCTTTATAGAGTAAAATTATTTGTATGGAGAGATAGAAAATCTGTCAAAAAAAACCAGGACTGGATCACTTGATGATCCATACTAGGAAATACAGCCTTTCACCAATTCATATTTGAATCATGTTGGTATTTATCTTAATATGTATGTTGTGATGACCACTCAGTCTCTGCTCAGCTACCTAAATTAACATTTTATACATATCTTATTAAAATAAAAACTTATTCCAGAATACAGCTCTGTACAAATATATTGCGCCACACAGGTAAAAACATAACTAAATTCATGACACTTTTAAGATTTAGTTACCTAAATTTGTAACCGTATAATGGCTGCTCAGTAGCCTATTTGGAATGGGTCTCAATCTGATATGATCTTTCTGTTCATCTTTCTTTGTAGCACATCCAGTGCACCTATTGCAGAACTTATCTAAGTGTCAAATACAGAAGACTTACACAGAGATGTCCTATTGGACTCCACCGTATATTCTTCTCTTCTTGACTCCCAGGTTTGGTAGTTTTGCTTATATTGTTAATCTGTCTGTGTGTGCATGTGTGCGTGCATGCGTGTGTTTTCATTGCCTTCAGTCATTGTGTGGAAGGCTTTTAGAAAAAGGTGAGTCTTGCATCATTCTTTGAAATATATCAAGCTAGGGCTCGTGCTTATCTTCTATGATAGCTCATTCCTCAACTGGCAGTCAGTTATCCAAGAATTTAATCCTGATCGGGGCATCTGTTTCTTCTCTTGCTACTTGTTTGTTCAGGGTTGATGATGAGTCCTGTAAGATCCTGAAAATTCATTAAACTTTGTTGAATGGAGTGCAGATGTCTCCAATGGAAGATGAGATAATGCTTTGCCTACTCTTTTGAAGTGATTTCTTCTTTCCACCGACATTATGTCAATTTGAGCAAGATTCTCCTTATCCTGGGTCTGCTCTCATTCGGGCACTGGAATATTTTTGCAACTATAGCTCATGTCCGCTGAGTAGGAGATACAATACGTAGGATTGTCAGTATATTGTTGGCAATGGAGCCCATGTTGTATCATATCATCTTCAGGAGCTCTCATATAGATATTTAAGAGAAGGGGTCAGAGAGTGCTGATTGCTGTTGAACTCTGTATTTGAAGGCTTTTGGAAATGAGCAGCAGCTATCTGGACCACAACTCTCTGGATTCAGTTTTGAGGAATGTTTGAAGCCACTATGGTATATTTACATTACACATTAAGCCCAGTCTTGTAGACTTGGTGTTTCCAAGACCTGCTTGAGCATCCATGCTGCATTGTAAACCTGGGTTTGCAATTCCTGGACCCGGGTATCACAGCCATGCTAATATCTCCATACTCCATATCTCCTTTTGATTCAGGTCTGTGGCTTCACTTGTGG
Organism: Dermatemys mawii; assembly: GCA_007922305.1. NCBI lineage: Eukaryota > Metazoa > Chordata > Testudines > Dermatemydidae > Dermatemys > Dermatemys mawii. Next base: position 25,576,961 of record ML677340.1, read on the forward strand.
CCACACTGAAAAATGAGAGGGTTTGGACTAGCATCTCAGTAGGACTTGGGCTCTGACCTGTGACCTAGGAGGATGATAGGACCCAGGTCCTGAGTGCTTGCTGATCTGCTGAGTCCAGCTGATTTGTGTGTGACCGAAAGGGGACTTTGGATTCAAACCTGAGTCAGAAGCCAGATTAACATGCAGTGTAGACATAACATGCTGTGCTGCACTGTCCACCTTGGCTAGACCTTTTCTCTGGATCAACAGCACTTTGTGACTGACAGCTGAAGGCTGCACAGAGATTGAGCAGTACAAGATACTGGGTTTGGTTTACTTGCATGGTAGCCATTCCTACTAGTGCTGTCCCTGTGCCATGTCCTGGTATTAAGCCTGATCAAGAGAGATCTAGAATGTCAAGAGACACTGTCATTGGAGTTTTCTTTTGTCTATCTTTTTCAATTCTTTATCTAGGCAGGGTAATCAGAAAGAGAGAGAATTAGTGTTGGTTTCTTGATGACTAGGTGGACTATTAGATTCTTCAGGGAGGTTAATCAGTTTCTCTCTCTGAAAGAAGCAGTGATCATACCCGCCAGTACTAGTCCAGCTGGTTGTTACTGGCTTTCACTAGCTAAGAGGGACAAGAATCCATTTTACAAGTGTCCCGAGCTACCTCTACTTCCACGGTGGGCCAAATTAAGAAAAGGGTGATGCTTTCTGGTCTGGTTTGGTGTCCTCAGTTCCAGGGAGTTTGGCTTACATTCAGTTTATTGTTTCCGTGAGGTAGGCTCTGAGCTCTTTGCTGCAGTAAGTATTTGTGTCTGACATCCAGTTTATGCAGGCTTGATTGATTAGCCAATTTATCCTAGAGAACAATTCTGCTAGGTGTGACTTTGCAGCTTCTGAGGCACAATCGAAGAGATTCTCTTCATTTCCAGCATGGCAGTAGTGTATTTCTGAAGAAGTCTTTGTGCCTTTGTTGAATGGATTCTGAATGGATTTTTTGTCACCAGTGAGTTAGTGTTCTGCTTTCATTTTTCGTATAATGTGGTTTGTCAATGAATGAAAGTGATCTATGGGATTGATGTAGGGGATTTAGAGACCAAAACATCAATGGCTGTGACTACCATACAGTTATATTGTTCTACTTTCTCATCGGCACTTTGGTCATTCAGTTGGAAAGCTAGAGTTTCTAGAGCATTTTTACAGTACACTGTGTACAAGAACCTTCAAGAGAATATCACTGTGGCTGGTTCAACTAATCAAATGGGAGTAGTGGGGAAACCATGATCTCTTATTGGATTAGATGGTGGATGAACCAGGAAAGAAGTGTGTTTATTATGCTGCCAATGTCCACTCCCAGGCTAAACATAAGGTTCCATGTGTGACTGACAGTGTGTGTAGCCACATCACGACCATCACCAAAACTGGTACCTTCTCAGCCATTTCAGCAGAAAAGGGTAAGAATGACTAGCCACAGAGAGTGAAAAGAAGTGTTACCCCATGAAGGTCTCCACAGAACAAGAATGAAGATACACAGGCAGTGTGGGGCACTGGCATTGCTGCTTCCCACTTTGTAGGTAAACCACAGATTTTAGAGTTCAGCATCATTAATACGGCAACTTTCACAAACACTAAATTCATTGTGACAGAATGCAAGGTATGAAAGCCTGAGTCAGCATTCTGTTCACAGCAACTCTAATCAGGCAAAGCAGATTGAAGCTGACTAAGCAGAGCTGTGCCTAATTTGTGGGTGGGACAGGGCAGTTAATCCATTAGCCAGAGCCCACAAATAGGCACAGGAAGAAAGTGAAAAAGGGTGAAGCAGGCAGTAAGAGGGGGGTCTTTGTGTAGTTTGTCAACTGAGAAATAAGCAGAACCAAGGAGGCCCTTTTACATTCACTTTAAAAAAGAGAACCAGGAGGATGCTTGTGGCACAAGAAAAAAAAGAAGAGAAATAGCTGAATATTATTTGGATATTTCGGTTATATATTTTGAATAAAAAGCCAGTTTATCATAACAATATTTTTATATGTATATGTAATAGTACCTTCAGTACAACTGTTTAAGTGAAATGGGTTGTTTTCCATCTTGGATCAAAGTTTTGGATTCATCTATACTTTGGGATCTGTATCCAAATTGAAAGATTTTGTCCCAGTTTTGATTCAATGATTTGAGTAAGCTTTCTGCTACTAACGTATATAATCATGTTTTCCATGAAAGCACAGTTCCGTTAAGAATAAAAAGGATTTTATGGACTTGCACTAGTTATTTAAAGATAAAACGGAGCCATCTGAGTGGCTTGGAAGAAAACTAGATTTAAAAACTATTTACTCTTAGGCCAGGCAAAACCAGACTTACCACAGAAATATCATTGTTTAACTCTGGGGGAGAGAACCGATCACATTATTTCTTGGTATAGCCTACCTCATTGCCCCTTGCAGATAAATGGCAGCAAAAGATAGCACATGTCAGCCTAAAAATGGGGGCAAGAGGTGACCTTATTTGACATGAGTTAAAACAGCTGCAAAGGGAAAAGGGTGAGTGAAACACCGAATTCACAAAAAATGAAGCCTTACTTTTCACATATATGTTTCTAATTTGGATCCAAATCCTCCCCTGGCTCCTTATGCACTGAAATCAATGAATGTGTTGGGCAGGTTTTGGCCTTGTTCAATGGTAATATAGAGCTCCTGTATTGTACAGTGCAGGGGTTGGCAGCCTCTCAGAGGTGATGTGCCGAGTCTTCATTTATTCGTCAAAATTAAAGGCTTCGCATGCCAGTCCAGAAGGGGTGGGGCTTCCGGCAGAAGGGGCTGAGGGGGTCATTCCCCACACTTTGGGGTTTCCCCCGCAGGCTCCTGCTAGCCGGGGTCTCAGCCCACTGCCGCCCTGGGTGAAGAGGCTGAGTGGGGCAGGCAGGGACCCCAGCTGGGAAGGGGCCAGCAGGGGAACCCCAGTGCAGGGGCAGTTTGAGCGGCTCAGCCCACCGCTGCTTTGGGGTTTCCCCCGCAGGCTCCTGCCAGCTGGGGTCCAGCTGCCTGCCCACTCAGCTCCCGCTGCTAGCACGGATATAGGGAACCCAGGCTGGCAGTGGGCTGGCAGGAGCCTGCAGGGGAAACCCAAAGTGGTGGCGGGCTGAGCATTTAGCCTGTCATCGCTCTGGGATTTCCCGCGCTGACCCCCTGTGAGCTGGGGTCTCAGCCCGCTGCCCGCCTGGGTTCCCTACATACAGGCTAGCAACGGGAACTAACTGGGGCAGGTGGTGGGACCCTGGCTGGAAAGAGGTCAGTTGGAGAAACCCCAAAGCGGCAGCAGGCTGAGCTCTCTGCTGCATGCCCCCGGGGGAAATCGGCACGTGTGCCATAGGTTGCCGACCCCTGGTCTAGTACTTATGATCTGTAGATCTGACAGCACTTCACAAAAGAAGGAAAGTATCATTAGCCTCATATTAAAGATAAGGAAATTGGCACAGCGAGGTTGACTGATTTATGCAAGGAGACACAGCAAGTCAGTGGTAGAGCTGGGAATAAAACCCAAGTCTCTTGACTCCCAATCCAATGCTCAATCTTACTGGACCATATTCCCTCTCTCTTTTTGGATTAATGGATGCTTGGCATCTTTAAAACCCATATTACTTTCATTTATGTGCCTAACTCTAGACACTCAAGTTTGAAAATGTTGCCCTAAAGTTTTGTCTTAGCTCTAAACCATTTCTCCATTCAGGCCATAAAACTTGACCTAGATTATCTGGTTTCTCCCTTTTCCCCAAAAGGATCTCATTGTTCTGAGGATCATCTAGGTTCCATAGGGTCCCTAGCTCATCTCCCTTAAGCCCTCAGTGCCCTGCTGGTACCAAGCTCCCTGACTATTCATCACAGATCTCATTGTCTTGTGGAGCTGCTAAGTTTTCTGACTCATCTTTCTCCTCTCCCACCCTTGCTCTGATTGCTCTGTGAAGGACTTTTGGGTACATTGACTCATCCTTTATAATGCTGTGCAGAGCGCCTAGCCTCTGGCTTTGCTAGATTCTTGCCTTCTTAGGTATTACCAGCACTTTAATCTACTTATAGTGAAAAAAATATGAGTTTATTAACAAAGATTAAAATTTAAGAGCTAGTGAGCAAATATAATAAGAACATCTGGTTACAAGTAAAACGAAAGGAATAATATGCTTCTTATAGACTAAACTTAACTTTAACAAGTTAAGTCCTTGTCTAAAGATGACAATCTTACCCAGATGTCCTTTGCAGTGCTTTTCGACCAAACCTTGGTTGAGATCCCATTTTAATGACTGTAATCACACTGCTCAATTATTCCCTTGGTGCAGGATCAAACACGTGTCCTTTTATTTTCCTTTTATACCCCAAAGTTCATAATCTTTCCACCCCTCCCAAGGCAGGACAACACTGTGGGTTTTAATTTCCAGTGTCTTCCCATGTTGACTTCACATCACCACATTGACTTGGAATGCAAATGTGTTTGCCTTACAATGCTTATCTTACATCAGAGACTGGGATAGGTGAATAGACATGCTTTGTCTGATAGAAAACCCTGTTTGTCACCACTGACTGGTTACATAATTTAAAACATATTTTTAGCATATACATATCACGAAAGCATCACAAAACAGGAATGAGGAAAAATATTTAGATGAGAACAATGGGGAAAATATTGGCAGGCTAGTCAACATGCAACTCTGACACCACCTTCGTTCCAAATAAAGATGCAAATGCACCTTGTCCATGCAGGATTTATTGTATGGTGAATCAAATGTGAAGGCATGGAATTTATCTGACAGGCTGAAGTGAGTGTACACCATCTAAGATGCAATCTTCAGTGTAATAAGAAACTTGAGCTTGCAAAATCTAAAGGCTGAAAAGAGGCTTTTATCCAGTCAGTAATATCCAAAGAATTATATCTCTTAATTGGATTTTCAAATATATAATATCCCTAAAAAAGACTAAGCAGAAATCAGCTTACCTTCTACAGGTTTGGGACAAGCTGAAAATACAGTTAAGAAGACATTTAGACATCTATTCTTTCATCTTTGTGTGTGTGGAGCTTACACAATAAATCCTATTAACACGAATGTAAGTTACAAGCATAAATCCTTTGTACATCAGTGGAGAGAACAGATCCCTTGCTGTTAAAAAAGATCAGATTGTGATCAACAGAGAAGACATTCAAGCAATTTTTATGTGAGGTAGGTGAAAGTATCTGTTTAGTGCTGGATTTATGGTACAGTAGTCAGATGGCCTACCTAACTAAAACTTTTAATAGCCTATCTGTAAACTTTGGAAGCCAGCATAATTATCAGTGAAAAATGGTTGTGGGAAGGCATTGATAGATTCACTACACCATCCCTTCCCAATTGTTCCTCCACACATGCCTCTTTCCTTCCTTGTTTTTCTGTACATTGTGTCTTCTCTTTCTATCTGCCTCATTGGTTTATATGTCTTATTGCTTTGTCTTCCTTTATGGAAGCATCTCCAAAATTCTGAAAGCTGAGCCCCACCAGTTCCATGAAAAATGAATCTGACAATGTCACGTTAAAGGCATATCTATATTTTAGGATTTCAATTTAATATGATTAAATAGTATTTTAAAATGCTTCCTTTTAGGCCTTCATAATGTGATACCTCCACTTCTTTCTTATAAGCTTTGAAGAACAATGAAATAGTTAATAATTACACCCGATAGGATTATTTGATGAAAAAATATTTTGGGAAAAAAATTCTTATTTATCGGAACGAAAAGTCTTTTTTTGAAATTGGGCTGATTTTGACAAATCTCCTGACTCAAAAAAGAAACAAACAAAAATAATAATACTTTTGAAAAGAACAGTTTGGTTTTTTGAGTTGAAATGACTTTGTTTTAAAATTTTAGTAAGTTTAGATAAAGGTTTTAAAAAGTCAGAATCAAAACAAAAGTATAGACGTTACTGAAACAAAATATTTTGATGGATCCAAACCAATTTATATTTTATTATTATTTTTATTTAGTGAAAAATTAAGATTCTGATTTTTTGTCTCAATTTGAGATAGGGAAAAATTTTTGATATCTCAATTTTTTATGGGACAGGAAAAACCATTTCCCGCACAGCTCTATTAATGATGTTGACATTTAGCATATTACATTGACATCTGAGTTAGCATCCTTTTGAAATAAAGGGAGTGGTTCACATTTAAGATTAATAGCTTGAGGTTCACTGAAACGCAGGTAGACCCCACTGAATAAATTACACTTGATTCATAATAGGTATTCTTCACAATCATATTATTTTTCATAGTGAAAACTAGTATCCACGGTATAGCTATCACCATGTAGCATATCAGCCCCTAGGGTGGTGTTATAAACCAGTACAAGTTAAAGGAACCTAGATATTGTTTTAAATTGTGTTAGGGACTGAACTGGCCTTGGCCATACCCAGGATCAGGGAGAAGCAAAAACGAGATGTAAATTACTAGTGTGGTAAATAGCACTTGGGGACTCAGCCCAGTATCAATAAAAATGTTTAAAGCTCCATAAAACTGTGGTATAAAGATTTTATTGGTTGGAATGACTTCCATAATTCACTCTCAGCTTTGCCACTCATGAGTAATGTGGCCATCCTAAACGCAAACTGATAAAACCTTTGTATCACACCATTTTGTATTTTCTACACAGTATATCATGTTATTTGTGGTGATTTCTTTTGTGATATTTTGTGATTCCAGCGGAAAATGCAGATAGCTTCCCTTTACATACATCCTGCAAGTATTTCCTTAAAAAATTACTTACTTAGATTTTTATGTGCTGAAGACTCCAAACAGCAAGGGTGAAAAGATAATTCACCTAATAATTTACTTATTATTTTATGTATTAGCCCTTAGATTCTAACGATAGCTAGGAAAGATCTAGGATAGATGGATCATTCCTAATATTGGTGTATTTGGAACTGTACTTGACAGAATAGTAAGAAGACAAGGATTTCCCAGAGGATTTTCCAGTCTAAGAATTACTCCTTCTAGGCCAACCACTTAGTAAGCGCTGTACCCTTCCATGCCTTGCCATACAATGTCATAGTTCAGCTTTTTGTCCCAGTGCAATCAGCTAGCTCTGCTGGCTTCTGTGTTGGCACATCCCTCTCTGCCCCTTTTAGGGCACTGTGCTACTGGGGAAGTAGGGACAGAATAACTCCAGCATCCCCCACATAGCAGGAGCTGCAAACCTCCTTAACACTTTTGCAGTCAGTGCTAAAGTAGGGAAAGTCTTCTTATTACTTACCCTGTGACACACCCATGCACCCAGAGTCTAGCCCTTTATATGATGAACAACAGTATGAGAAATGACAACATTCTATGAGTGCAAAAGGATGAGAGGTATATGATAATGAAAGGAAAACTGCCCTTTCAAGTCCATCACACGGCCTGCTGGCACTACAACCACCCCATTCCAGGGTACACAGTACACCCCATGCTGTACTGAGGAATCCAAGTGAAGGTGGAACATAGGGAGGTATAGATGTTGCAATTATTTTAGTATAATACGATTTATTTCAACATTTTCTATTAATAACAATTTTGTTGAATAAACAAACTATGAAAACCGTGTATGGTATTCCACTGATCTGATTCTATATGGTTCAGCTCCATGCTCGGGGAGGATGTAGGGGAGGTTGATAGCTTTGATGTCAATAGCATGGTGCATGCAGAGATGTCTCAGTGGAATGAGAGCCCCCAATCTGCAATTTCAGGGAACTAAAATGAAAAAAACGTAATTATTCCTCTTATTCTTGTTATTTGGCGCATTGAGCTCATAAAATACATATTTTAGTTCCTTTTCCAAAAAAGTCTTTGAAAAGAATGAACACATTGGAGCCAGATTATATCTGTCAGAAGCTATCAAAATAATGTTTTTATTGTACCAAATCCACATAATCTTCCTGAGCGCTAACATTTGCACTGGGATCTTTACAGAAGCAAATATATATATTAAAAACAAGTACTGCCAGAGTTCCCTATTGGCTCCACATCTGAGATGGCTGCAAAAAGTTATTCTAACAAAGGTCAGGAACAACTAATGCTTCTGACTCAAAAATCAGTTAAGCAATTTATCATGTGATACAGATTGAAAAGGTGGGAAGTTCTACAGACAATTTCCCCTTTTCCAAACCTCTCTCTCTTGTAGCTCAATCTACCATTTTATATATTTTATATATTTCCCACTCGATTTTCTTCTTTAAAAATAAATAACTAAAAAGTAATTCTGTTCTAAATATAAGAAAGCATGTGAAGGCCTTGTTAGGATGGAAAGTAACTCTCAGGGGGAAAAACTAATTTTTGCAAAAGTGTGAACTCCTGAACGTCAAACAGCTGTGATGATGAGATTGTAAGAGATGTGATGAGTTGTTGTGTCCCAATACTATAGGGATCCCAAAGGTGTACTCTCTTCCCTCCGACTTGTAATCTTTAAGAGCAAGATTATTCCTCTTCCCAAGTGCACACAGAATAGTAAAGGAATTTCAGTCCCCTCTCTACTCCTGGTGCAAACTCCTTGCATTGTGGGTCACAGCACAGCAGGGAAAGCAGTCTCCACAGGGCCATTACTCTCCAGGCCATGCAGGTGGGTGAAGAGTGGGGCAGACGGGGATGGGAAATAATCAGAACTAAGCAACTTGCTGACATGACCCTGAATGGGGAAGAAACTTGCAACTGGCATGGATGTTGAGCAAATTACTTCCCCTCTGGAGCAGGAGGGAAGGAGAGCATGAAATAAACTGAGATTCTCAGTGTGTCTCCCCTGCTACAAAATACAGCTACCCCTCAGTACAGCTATGTGCTCCCTTTATTTAGGGAAGGGTTTTATGTTACAGTCTTGCCCTAAGAGAGGGGAACTGATGATTGTTCACTCAGTAAGGGCCAGATTCTGATACCCTACTGCTTTTGGAGTAAGGAACTATTCCTGAACAAGGGTATTAAAACATGGCCTTATGTCTGGACCGATTAGATTGGTAGAATATGAATAGGCTGGACCCTCCCCCTGAATTTAACCCAGCACTTAATTTTATTTTACTTTTAAAGGTTCAGTTCACTTTCAACCTGTGCATATGATTTTCTCTTGCCTTGGCACTTCTCATTTCATACTGAAACTAGAAGTGGAAATAGTGAGATACTGTGAGAGACGTTTTGTAGTATTTCTGGGCTGTTCATTCTCTTGAGATTTTCAGTCCTGTTTTTCAGGCTGAAGAGGTTGGATAGTTCAGGTAATCCAGACTTTGGGGATAGTGTGTGAACTGAACTGTACTGCTAAGCCTGTTGAAGTTGATAGAGAAAACAGTAAAAGTGGCAGAGTGATACGTTCATTAGAAGAAATTAACAATATAAGAGGAATTACATTAAATTACATGTTACATGTTAAAAGAATGGTTCTAAGCTACAAAGCCAAGCACTCAAAAGTTAGAAAATCAGCATGTAGACCATGGGTCCTCAGCTCCCGCCAGGGAGTGGGGTCAAGGGTTTGCCCCGCTCCAGAGCTCCAGCCGGGGAGCAGGGTTGGGGGCTTGCCCCACTCTGCGCAGTTCCCAGGAAGCAGCCGGCATGACCCCACTCTGGCTCTTTCTGTAGTATGTGGAGGTGTAGCCAGTCTGCTATGCGATTGCCCCATCACAGGCGTCGCTCCTGCAGTTCTCAGTGGCCAGGAACCACAGCCAATGGAAGCTGCAGAGGTGGTGCCTGTGGACGGGGCAGCACGCCGAGTCACCTGGCTACGCCTTGGAGCCGGAGTGGGGGACATGTTTCTGGGAGCAGCTTATGGTAAGCACTGCCCGGACCCTGCACCCCTGAGCTCCCCCGCCCGCGTCCCAACCCCCTGCTACAGCCCTGATCCCTCTCCAACCCTCTGAACCCCTCGATTCCAGCCCAGAGCCCTCTCTTGTACCCCAAGCCCCTCATCCCCAGCCCCACCCCAGAGCCCATACCCCGAGCCGGAGCCCTCACACCCCTCCCCTGTACCCAACTCCCTACCCCAGCCCTGATCCTCCTCCCACCCTCCAAATCCCCCCTCCGGCAGCCCAGAACCCTCACACCCCCACCAGCACTCCAACACTGAGACCCCTTCCACACCCTGAACTCCTCATTTCTGGCCCCACACCAGAGCCCACACTCCCAGCTAGAGCTCTCAGCTGGTCCTGCATGCCTACCCCCAATTTTGTGAGCGCTCAAGGCCCACAATACAATTTCCATATCCCAATGTGGCCCTCGGGCCAAAAAGTTTGCCCACCCTTATGTAGACTGCCCAGGTATAATTAATTCTTCCCCCTTTGTATGAGCATTACGTAAGTATAAATCTCACTGAAAGTCAGTGGGATTTAGGTTTTGAAGCCAGGTAATTTGGCAGTTTTAATCACAATTTAATTATATGATCACACATTATATTTGCCATAGGACCCTGCCTCATTCAGTGAAGAGGATGGATTGTGCTTGGGGAATGAGGCAGATGTTCAATATTTTTATCTTCTTCATTCAGCTAGTGACCCCTGCCTTATTTACTGAGTACTGTGCAATGAATGCAGAATTATTTGTTTCCTCATAGTGTTTTCCAGTGTGATCCTCACTGTAATATCTGCTTGCCTCAAAATTAATGAGTTTACCTTTTACTGGAGGATGAGAGATTTATTATTCTAATTTTAAAAATGGGGAAACTGAAACAAAAAGTGACAAAGCTGGGATTAGAATTTAGGAGTACCTGACTTCTAACCCTGTGTTCATTCCTCCTGACCGTTGCTAGAAATGCAGAGCATCTACCGTTCCCATGAGACAGGAATTTTGTGGGGAACACATAGTATCTGGTTGTATAAATAAAGGCTGTATTATAATGTTTACACACAAGGGAGCTGAATTAAGATCTCACAGGTAATTGTAGAGCTGGCATTTCCTAACTTTTGAGTGCTTGACTTCCAATCTTAACATTATTTTAACACTTATTTCAATGTAATGTCCTAGATTTTTTTTTATTTTAATAGAAAAAGGTACAAACAAATTCTATCTTGGGTAACTGTAACTCCCCTCTCATCAGGTTTGGCTGCATTATAAACTTTTGCGATTACTTCCATATGTATATTTCTATGATCATGCATCATCAACACGGTTTGAGCCCTGACCCTTCAGCAGAGCTTGAGTTAACTACATTAGTGTCCCATAAGATATTTTAATTATTTTTAAAGAATCAGAATTTCAATTTAAAGACATCTGAGATCATAAATTCTTTATTTTACCACATTCTCCCATAAAAAATGTAAATACCTTTTCATATTTCTGCATTTGAAAATCCATGATTTCCACTGAAATGTACCTCCAGCCTTAGACATAACCCACCATTTTACTCTTACTTATATTTCATTTATTTAATCTTCAGATTCTGCCTTTGAATACAAACGTTTCCCATTGACTTCAATGGGAACTGCACAAACATGTCCCCAAGGTAGAATTTGGCTTACTGCATGTAAATGCTGTGGGTTCTAATGTTCATGAGTAATAAAATGATAAACAGTGGCCTGGTGTAAAGTTGCCCTAATTTAACACACCAAGTATGACTACATTCAAACTGTTTCTTTATCTTGTGGTACAAAGTTTTACACTTACGTTATCTGAAACAAACTTAGTTAATGTTGCCGTTCACTATCCATTGCTATTTTTCAGAGTGCACAGTATAGATGTGTAATAAAATTCATTGCACTAAGTCTTCATATATTCCAAATCATTATCTTCTGCAACCATTTCTCATGATATATGATAATGAAGTAATAAAATGAAAAAACTCTTTATCTAAAACATTTGGAATGTGGTTTTATGTAGCATCTGGGTTCTTCCATGCAATTTTTGATCTGTTTAGAGAAGCTGATTAAATTTAAACACGAAGGAAACAGCAAACGCCTTCTTAAGGAAAATGGCTTAACAACGCATCAAGTAAAATATATGCAAAGTACTAACAGACACATTTATAATGAATTACAACCCCAAAGACAAGGTTCTTACAATACTTATCTGTTTTCCTGTAGACCAGCTATAAATCTAGATCTCTTTTCCACATTGAAGATTTATCTACCTAAAGAGTTTATGATTACAGCGGCAAATATCAAAGAGAAAATTACACTCTGATGTACATTACAAAAACATTGTCTGTCAGTGATCATGAAATTAACCAGCACATTCAGCATGGAAAGTAACAGTATTTCCCCTCAAAGTTATCTAGTAGGTCATATCTCTTATACTATTATTATTACCTGTACAGATTTGTGCTCATACTGGTGTTGATCAATGGTCTTTTGGGAAGAGGCAGTTTCCCATTTTTCAAATTGTTTCTTCACACTTGCTAAGCCACCAGGTACTGTACAGGTCTCTGATTCCTCTACAGCCTAATGTAATAGATAAATTAAGTGTTATTTACCTGGTACAGTAAGAATAAATGTTCATAGGAAAAAAATTAATTAGGGAATAGAAATAATGTGTGTATTTATCACTTAAATGACCATTGATTTCCAAAATTTATGTAGCCACTTAATGATAACTTGCATCACCATATTCTACAAGCTCTGCTACCTCATTGTATGGTAGATTCTATATTTAACTAGTTAGAACAAAATTCTGAATTTTTTTCTTGCTTCTCTGTAAGATATATTTTGATGTCTGACATCTCACTATTGTTAGACCATATTGCAACAGTAGCTAGAACACAGAACATATGAATATTAGTATGTCATGATAGTATATGTCATAATAAAACAAACCCAAAATAAGGATGTCAAAAATACTAAACGTATAAACTTTTAAGACTAGTTGTTGAAACCTCACTGGGTCCCTGTGGGATTACTATCTCTCTGATTTATAAAGAATAAAAACACACAAGTAATAGACAGTCTATTGAATTCCCTTATTCAGAGCTTTTTCAAGACCATTAACTGGTGGTGTAGAAGAGGTGCTGAGAGACAAGCAATAGATTCTGTTATATCTATAAATCCCCTCTTCCCAAACTGAGATTCAAGGTCCCAAAAGCCTCCTTCATAATGCTAAGGATTCGTCATGTGTATCCAGCAATGTATAAAATACTGTTTGTATTTGCAAGGACTACTCAGGCACCAACACAGACAGCCTCAAGCCTGCAGGAGACACTAGGAAGTCTGGGATGTGTGTGGTTGGACTTGGGGCCCATAATGCAGTGTAAATGCCTCCCCAGGTGAGGACCCAGGGTTCAACAATTCCTAAATGGGGGTTAACAAATCCACGATCGCTAACTCGAGGTCCACTAACCCTGGGCTTACACTGCAGCATAAGCATACTCTTGTCCTCCTCTCCATCGAATACTGCTTATACAGACTCCAGCATCAGTGAACCCAGCCAGACGAAGCAAAGCATGCAGTAAGTGGGGATGTAATTTCCCTATATTGGCCAAGTTATTTGGGCTAGCTACTAATATGTATATCTGACAATAGCAACCAGGCACATCCTAATAAACAGCATTATTTTCAAAAGATGCAAAAGTCTTGAAGTTATGTTTGAAAGATGTGTATATATGGTTAAGCAAATGTGAACAAGCAGTTGTTTTAGCAAGTGGCCATTTCATGCATGCCTGGCACAAGTGAAGGAATCTTCAGAGATTTATATGGGCAGTGTTAATTATGAATCCTTCAGTTCTAAGTCATGTCACTTACACAAAAGCCATCAGAAAATATCTAAATTTCCTTCTTGTAGAACCTGATCTTGAATTAATTAGGCAAAATTACCACTGATTTCAACAGTTTTAATTAACTGGGAAGTTCTGGATTGGGACCAAAGTATTTTTTGTTTTTGTATTTTGATTTTTTTTACATATGCTATGTTTATTGAGATCCTTTCAGTTACAGGGGTTACACTTATTACAGTTCATCCATTTTTAAAGAGTCACTACTCTTCATATTGGGGATATCGCTTTCAAAATGGTAGAGTATATGTAAACAAAAAATCTTTATGCAGCATATCTTTACATGTCGATGTTGCATATAACCCAAAATATGCAACATCGACATGTAGATAACATATTAAGAAACATATCTGTTTCTTTCTGCTTTTCAGCATTTAACTACATTTTAGGAATAAATATAAATTGAAGTTTTTGTATGCTCCTGTTCACTGGTCCAGGATCTAGGCTTTTTAGGACTATTCCTTTTCTCCTACCCTGCATTCTGAAGAGAACTCTGGGGAGTATTCTACAGTCCTTAATTGAGTAAAATACAGTGGCTCGTCTTTGTTGAAATAAATGTTCCTTCAGTTATCTCAATGGTCTGCCCTTCCCTTCATGCCAACAGAAAATTCCCACTGATATCGGAAAGAGTAACATACTGGAATCAACAGGAGACCAGACTCATTAATGGACTCCTATACTTACCTCTCACGTTTCTGTTTTTACAATAATTTCTGACTTCATCTCTTTCTTTAAAAAGAAATTGTAAGTACCTATTTTCTGGTCCATTAAAAAATGCTGTGTTTTACTACCCTTACATTTTTTCTAACATAATGTAGAAGAAAACCACATGATCAAAATACTGTTTCTAAGTATGTTTTCTGTTGTCAGCATGTGCTTAAAATAAATCTTGAGTTCCATGTTCAGTTCAAACCCAGATGCTGCACTCCTTTAGTTTTGAAGTTGTTAGAGTACCTTAATTATTTACTGCATATATTCCACCGTCACCCAATAAGGGGTGTTCCCTAAATGTGGTAACCAAGTTCAAGCCTACTGTCACTTCATTCATGGTTTTAGGAGATGTTGGAACAATTATTACTTAGTTATTTCAGTTCTATAAATGTTTTTCAGAAAGTACTAATAATGTACAGTGTTTTGGCATGCTGTACACAGAGCTGCAGTTTATTTTTTAGCAACAAATCAATGATATTTAAAAATATAAACCACATTTTAAAGTAGGTAAGACTGTTAGGCAGGTACTGTATTAATAATTCCTTGCATCTATATTAAATATTTCTGTAAAATAAATGCCTATTGAATAGCGAGGCACACAACAGTAAAACAAAATTAGTCATCAGATTTTTTTATTTTTACTTAATAGATTACTAGTTATTTTGATAATATTATTTTAAAACAGTGCTTTTTCATTTTTCATTATATGGGAGGCTTTTAAGAACTGGTTAGACAAACATCTGTCAAGGACAGGCTAGGTATACTTGGTCCTCCCTCAGTGACAGGGGCTGGACTAGATGACGTCTCAAGGCCCCCACCCCCAGTCCTATTTTTTATGATTCTGTACCATTGTCCAGTTTAACACTGCAGCAATTTCAAATTCTGTAGCTTGAGCAGCCAGACTTAGGCACTGTTTTGAATACAATTTTATTACTCGCTGACTATAAAAATTAATAGTACAGAAACCTGTATTCTTCTATAATCATAACTAGTTTAGCAGAGTGCTATGTTGCTAATCTCTCATTTCTATGTTGATTTAAATATTCCTAATAGATTTAGTGCATACAAAAGCAAAAAGAAAAACTGTACAGCCAGTGAATTAAAATGAGCCTTCCCAAAGATCAGTGGTATGCAAACTCTTATTCGTAAGAGACTGAAATGAATTGGTAACTTTGCTGCGTAGGTGTTAGTAATTCAGGTTTTTAATTTTGTTTTACATAAAGATAGTGTGGGCAAAATGGTGCAATCGCTTTTGCGAATAAGAGAACAGAATATGGCTCTGTGTAAACAGAAATAGCAAATTATGAAGACAATTGTGATGTTAAATAGAAGGCAATATCTTACATTAGCAGAGGAGCTGCTGCGCTCTACTTTGGAAACAGCTGCTTGATACATAGCCATTCTTTCCTTCAGTGAGACAGAATCGTGGAAATCCAATGGCACACTATCACTCGGGTTCGTGCTTTCGTCTGAAAATCCACTTACAGGCTTGTGACAGCTAGCAATAGCTAAAAGCAAACATAATATTTTATATTAGGTTTATTTTTATTATTATGTACAGGAACTCCTCACTTAAAGTCATCCCGATTAACACTGTTTCGTTGTTATGTTGCTGATCAATTAGGGAACATGCTTGTTTAAAGTTGTACAATGCTCCCTTCTAACGTCGTTTGGCAGCTGCTTGCTTTGTCCACTGCTTGCAGGAAGAGCAGCCCATTGCAGCTAGCTGGTGGGGGTTCAGAACCAGGGTGGAATGGCAACTCCCAACAGCTCTCCCTTATTAGCTCCCCTTCCTCCTAAGTTCCCTGTGCAGCAGCTGCCCAGCAGGCTATCAAATGCCAGCAGTGCAGATATCCCTCCCCCCACTGCCATACACGGCTCCTGCCCTCTGCCTTGGGGCTGCTTCCCGAGCCATTTACATTAATTTTTATGAGGAAACTAGAGTCGCTTAACATCATTTTGCTTAAAGTCACATTTTTCAGGAACCTAACTACAATGTTAAGTGAGGAGTTCCTGTACCTGCTTTTTAAGGCTAAAAGAAAAGAAAAAATGTCTTCAAAAACAGATTGCGAGAGTTAACAATGTTATCTAATATCTCTGGCAATATTAGATCAATTCTAACATCATATTCTATGAATTTCAGATAGTAAATTACAGTTCTGAATCAGGCCCAAAGTGCCCAAGCCTTCTCTCAATAAAGTCAATAGGCATTTCAATAGAGACAATGATCTTTCTTACTGAAATAAATATCACTTTTTAAAAAACTCTACTAAAATAAAGACTTTTCAACAAAACACAGTGTATATTTTTCTTGATAACCTAGACAAAATATATGGTCACTAGACCTTGAATGTATATACCTTTATACTTTAAGCAAAACTACTTATACTTATTGAGTTATACTTATGTATAACTCAATACATAAGTTATAATGGGGCAAACTCTATTCTAATCAATTAGGTTGCAAGGGAGTAACTCACAGCAGAATTTGTCTCCAGTTTATTAATTATTTTGTCTACATTAGAGTATCAAACCACCACTGATAATTAACTACTCTGACCTCACTCATAATGAAAGCAAAACCAAGTGAGTGTACAGGAGTTGAGCACTGTAGAGGTTTTCACTTAGACTATTAATTTTACTCTGGAAAAACTGCATATAAAATGCAACACCTTTAAATTGCTGTTACTTCCTCAGTTTACACTGCACCCACAAAGTTGACTCATTTCCATTAAAAATGTGAATTGTCTCACGGTAGCCTGTTTATTAGCTCTTTCAAGATCTTCACTTGATATATCGTCCTTATTTCTAAATCTCTACATTAGGTGAAGAAGATATATTCCCTTCAATAGAAGACAGCTTACTTTGAAATTTTCACCTTAATAATTTTGTAGCTGACCAAAAAAGTCACCTTGGTATGTTCATATATTAGACCACCCCACACTAACTGGTTCTCCAAGATGATGTCATCAGTGGCCTCATCTTCTCCGGTTAAAAAAGGTGTGTTCTTTGCCTTGGGGCAACTAACATGCCTAAGTTATCCCGAGGTAAAAACGCAGTAAAGACAAGGCACCTTCATTTTACTGTGAGGTAAAATAAGCAAAGTCAGCACTATCTCTACACTTCCAACTCACCCAGTTTCCCTTGCAGTAAAACTGAAGTGCCTCGTCCTCACTGCATTTTTACCTTGGGGTAGCTCATGCTTGTTAGCTGCTCTAAGATAAAGAATGCTCCTTTTTGAGTAGTGAAGACAAGGCCAGTGTGGATCACACTGTAGACAAATGAGCAGTGAGTCATTTGTGCAATAGAATGGCATTGATCAAAACTAAAAGCTACAAATAAGA
This sequence comes from Dermatemys mawii, assembly GCA_007922305.1. Classification (NCBI taxonomy): domain Eukaryota; kingdom Metazoa; phylum Chordata; order Testudines; family Dermatemydidae; genus Dermatemys; species Dermatemys mawii. Next base: position 25,594,714 of record ML677340.1, read on the forward strand.
TGGACTTGTGGCTGTTGTAAGTTTCTCCTTTCTGTATATTCAGTATTATACTATACAATATTATACATTTTAAACACTCTAGTATTTAAAATGGTTGGATATAGACAAAGATTTTACAGGTTCTCTTCAACTTTATTAGGAATTTGTGTCTGCAGTACCTTACTGACTCTCAATTCTTCCTGTAGTATATCACCAGGGAAGATCTCATATTCAAAGCAAAATTCCAGGATGTAGAGAACACTGCTTGATAGCACATAGTGCTGCTTTGCTATTGCTTCTGTGAACATACTGCAACCTGACTGCATAAAATGAGCAGAATGGTTCATGTTTATTTTCCCTGGCACTTGTAAAGTAGTCATTTTTTTTCTCAGTGTAAAATCACTGCAATCTTAACCTAGAAATGGTCATGTAATATTGGCAGGTGAAATGTAGAGAACAATTAATTTAATTCAAGAGCAAGTACCAGTGCATCTATCTGTTTTATTATTTCTAATTCTGCATTTTCCATTATACAAAAACTGCTTTTAGAGATTCTGTACAAATTAATAGTAAGAGATTCGTTTTAATAATAAATAGGCTTCTTAACATGAAAAGCACATCAAAATCCAACATTTTAACTAGATTAAAAACTATAGGTAAATTAGCCCATGCGGATTTCTGCTCATGTTCTGAAATTTCAAAAGCCCATGAGGGTCAAATTTTGCTATCAAATACATTACTATAGATTTGTGGGAACTGCATGTGTGAATATTAGAGCAGAATTTGCCCTTGAGTTTTGTAAGGTAATTGTTAAGAAAAATATTGAAGAAGAATAGCCACTAGGCTTGTGAAATATCCAACCTAAATTTAGGTGAAATAAATGTTTAAAAGTCAGTCAAGTTAGTGAGTCAAGTTAATTTTTTCCAAAAAAAATGTATCTACTTAATTTTTCTTTTCATTTTTAAATACAAAACCACCATGTGAAAACTAGACATAGTATCTAGATTTGGTTATGACACAATACCTTAATGAATGTAGAATATTCCTGTAAATGGCAAATAAAACTAAAAGTTGCTATGCAACAAAGTTTTGCTTTTACAATGCAGCTCAGGTACTGAATGTCAAGTAAGAGACAGAAAATATGATTAAGTGAAGTGAGATTTGCACTCATAATGAAATTTAGGAAATCTAGCCACAGCAGCAGCAAAACAGCTGCAGAAATGGGCTTACACAAGAGAGAGAAAGAGAGAGCGAGAGCGCACACGCATATGGCATTGTTTACTTTGTTCAAGAAAAATCTGGGAAGGTGAAGACTTCATATATGAACATGGAGCTTGTACAATACTTTTTAGAGCAAGACAAAAGGCTAAAGGACTTCTAGAAAACTTTGCTTTGCCACTTAATACTCTCATTTCACTTCCTGCAATTATTTTCATTTCATAAAATCCCTTGAGGTGCAGTTTATGGGATTTTTTTTACTATCTGAATGTAATAATGGTTTTGTTTTTTTTCTAAGCAATCTTGGAACGGTAAAACCCAAATGCCAATTACAGAGATAATCCACAAATTAGTGCTGTACAGTGATCTTCATTTCCCTATTTGTCATCCTATTTACCTAGCAGTAGGACAAAACCCTAAAAAAACAAATCTTGTGACACGTACAGTTGCTTTGGAGATGCTCAGGATAAAGGAAAATATTTTACATTTTCATATTCTGCAAAAGACGAAAATAGCATTAGGGCATATGACTCTAAAGAAAGAACCTAGTCCTTCAAATGCAGTTAATCTAGAGTTCTGAGCAGGACAAGAAGTCTCCTCTGTAACAAAGAATTGGTCTCTAGCTTTTCAAAAGGTGTATGACTGCAATCTATTCCCTTAATTATTGAAGGAGAAGTGATTTTACATTATATATAGAAGAAATGTGTATATGTGAATAGCTTACTTTGTATGGCACATAATAGGAAACATGTCCTCCTCCTGAGTGAGCTCTTGGGAAACACACCAGCATAGGAGACTTTTCTATACCTATCAGAGCAAGATTCTAGGTAAATGGCCCATAAGGACATTTCATATTCAATTACATGTTCTGAGATTTCCTTTTATTACTTGAAAGTTACTGACACACTTCTTCAGTTATTAAGGAGAGAGAGGGATTCCTTTCTACTAGTCTTTTTAGTAATTATAACAATATAGTAGAAGAAACATACCTGACATATATATTTACACAAAGGGCCTTCCTTCTAAAATTAAAGCATTGTTTCAGTCCATAAAAGCAATAAAATGTGCTGGACATGGTTATTTTTATTATGATTATTTAAACCCTATGTTTTCTCACTGGCAGCTAGGCATGGTCACAATTATTTTTTAAAAAATGCCTACAAATATAGAAAGCCATCCTCAAAGGTAATCTAAAAGCTGCTGCTACTACTGTGGCAAGGAATGCACCTGTACCTGGAATGTGTAATCTAGGGCCATGAAAGTTAAACCAAAAACTTAAAATAAATATACCTTATATTATGCTCTGAAGACCAGAAACTCCACCCTCTTTAGGGGTGGAGTCTTAAAAAAGACGACTTTTAACTTAGGAAGTTCTGCCACTATTCCTACAACATTCACACCTAGGAACTGACAAGACAGATAATGTTAAAGACCATGGACTGAATCCTGAAGTCCTTACTCTGTTCTCACTCAGGCAGAATTTCCATTGAAGACTGGAAGTTTTACCTCAATAATAACGTAAGATTTGGGCCATATGTTCTTAAGCAAAATCAATTATTCTGTATAGAGCTAATGTTTGGACATGTACTCCTGCAAATAAAGGAGACATGAATACACAACAAACAAGGAAAAATAATACTTACCACATAAATAGCACTTTATAATTTCAAAGCGCTGTACAAACATTAATCTAATATATAAGCAAAGTAGTATATTGTCATCTGTTAGCCATAACAATATGGTTGTAGTATGAGTTTATTTCTCACATAATGCTGACTGTCTCAGTTTCTGCATGGATTGTCTGCTATCACTCAACTGAAAGCATCTGTCTTTTTCAAAATGCAGGACCTAGTAATCTTCCTCATTTGTTCTACTTCTGCATGTTTTACATCTTCCTTCCAGATTTTCCATTTAACCATCACTGAATAGCTGAGTTCCATGAACACCAATTTTATGTGAGAAATAAAAAAATGGGAAGTTGAGCAATTTGTGTAATTTTCATGAAATCTGGCCTTGCATTGGTTATCACAATGTATGGATACTACTCTTAATGTGTGCAATCAGTAGCTCTTGTTAACTAACTCCCACCTATGCTCAGGGATTCATAAGTCATCCATAGGGATGTGCTGGGGGTGGGACTTAGCCCCAAACATACTTCACTTGAGTTGGCATATGAAGCGAATGCATGTTTCTTGTTCCATTGCCCGCATATATGTAACTCAGTACAGAGAATGTGGAAGCAGGAGTTTGAAGCACCTCAGAAAAAGCAGCATTAGCGTATTAGCACCAAAAATACATTTGTTGACATTTTTCCTGTCCGAAATCAGTTCATTAAAGGAATTGCATATATCTGACAAGATGTCTTAAAAATGCATCTTCATGACAATTTTCCTTCTTGTAGATAAAGATGAAGAAAATATGATGTGAGCACCTATACTTAACTGTTCAAATCTAATACAATCTCAGTGCCTGGCCATTTCACTTGTTCTGCTAGGGTTTTTCTGCACTGCACTAGAAAATTTGATTGAATAATGTTGAGTCCCTGTAAATAGGACACTCCATTCCTTCAGGAAAGGGGGAATTGTAAGAGTCCTAGAATATATATCTCTTTTTTTAGTAAAAGTCACTGGAATCTTCCTACTTGTATTGCACATTAAAAGCAGAAAATCCCTGAGTCCCTCCACATCTCTTTTTCTCTGGATAATGTAAGAGTGGGTATATGTACATCAAACCTGCCTTACTTTAAGAAATACATTGTCTGAGGTTACAGAATCAGGTTTTAGATGAGATAAGTTTGGGTCCAAAGTGTTGCTCAGTGGCCCGGGACAACGAGTTGTGTTTTCCCTTGTGTTTCTTTTGAACTTCTCAAAAATGAAGTGCTTGATTTTACCAAAAGTCTTTCCCAGTCTTTACTGAATTTACTTAGAAAAGTTCAGTAGAGTATAAGAAAAGTTTGTCCCTTAGAAAAATATAAACATACACATAAGTGGCATAAAAGAAAAATTTACAGTGGCATAAAAGACTTTAGAACAAATTCCCATAACAATATGCTGTCTGAAATGGAATAAAGCTTCCTTTTCATTAATTTGAAGTGTAATGGATTTGTTTAGGGTTTCAGTTACCACATCTCAAGGATGTGAAAAGGTGGTACTGTAAATGTTTTGAGTCTTCATCATTAATGTATAGTCAATATGTTTATAATCTTCACTGAAATAAACTGAGTTTGTTGAGTGTGATGCTGGTAAGACAAGCAGGTGCTAAAAATGATTTTAGTACTTCTCATCCTTATCACCACTAGTTTGACCACAATACCTCTTAATCTGAAACATACTGTACTCTTACATAGCTAAAACAAGTGATGACAATAAAAAACACTTGAAATTAGGAGCACGATACACACATCATTTTCTCCTGTAATAATCAGCTAATTTTACCTAGGGTTGAATAGTTTTCTTAAAGTTGGTGTTATAATTTCCTCCTTTTCTTTCACTCTCTTAAGTTAACTCTGCAAGAGTAACATAATCAGACAGAGGAACTACAGGGCCAGGATTTATACTGGTTGAAGCACTCACATTACAAATAGAGAGGGGACAGATTGAAGTATTCAACCCAGGATTAATCCAGCCTAAAAGATATCAGAACCTAATACCATAAAATGCAATACAAGGTGGGAGAGAGAGAAAAGAAGGGGCTGTGTGTGTTCTGTTAGCTATTAAAGCTTACTAGTCCAGTCATACACTCTTACACTGCTCACATCCTGTCTTACTCATTGTGAGCATGCTTTGCCACTCAACTTTGTGGTATCAGAACATTTTCTCAGCTATTTCACCTTCTAAGGGTTTAAGGGAGAAGACAGCCTTGCATATATCTCTCATCATATAAATAACAATACATAAGAACTTTTCATGTACTTTGGGATGGATGAAATTAGGGGATATATCATTCCATCAATTTTTAAGCAAAGCTGCCTATTCATTTCTATTTTTCTCAGAACTGTCGGAATGACAGAGTCCATGAAATGACTATAATTTAGGATACTTATATGACTATAATTTAGGATACTTATACGGCTCCCTTTACCATATTATATGAGCACCTGACGATTTCTTAATGTATTTATCCTCATTTATCCTGTCAGGTAGGGAAGTACTATTATCCCCATTTCTACAGCTGAAGAATTGAGGCACAGAGACTGAGGTGTATCTACCGGGGGTGTGATTACAGTTCATGAAGACATATCCAAGCTGGCTTTAATCTAACTACCGGAGCAATGAAGCTGTGGTATCACAAGCTGTACAAGTCAGCCCCAAACCATGGGTAATTACACAGGTTGCTAGTCCATGCTGAAGCTCATGCTACCATGGCTTCACTGCTCTAGTATCTGAGCTAGCTACAGTAAAGCTAGCTTGGGTATTTCTATGCGAGCTGTAATCACACCCAGTAAATGCATACAGACATAACTTGAGTCATTTGCGTACAGCCTGTGGCAGATCAGTAAACTCAAGCCATGTCTCCCAAGTCCCAGACAAATGCCCTAACCACTGGATCATCCTTCCTTTCAGGTCTACCATCATCTCCTTACACATATGTACACTAATCATCACATTTTCTATCTCCTCCTGTGATGTGCAAATAGACTTAAAAAGGAGAGACTTTTACATTCAGCTTTTCAAATCTTATCATGCAACCTTGGTAAAACGAGTTCCAGGTAGCGGGGCAGAGTTAAAAAGAGGTATCTAGACCCTCACCTCAGAAGGGTGCCCTGACTGCCTCCTGAGAGAACAGCAAAAGTGCATGTACTCTAGACAGAGCAGTATTATCAAACACTGAAAGACCAAGAAACCTGCAGCCAGGTCATCCTTACAGTCCAGCCCAACATGTTTACAATATACAAACACAGCACATATGTAGGAGTGCAAATGTGATGATCTTTGAATATTTATTCTGACTACTTCTGGAATTACAGAGCATATTACTGTGTCCATTTACATATAATGCATACATGGCACTTGCTTCTGTGTTTGTATTTAGCATAATTAAAAATAGGGGAAACCAAGTTTCAAAGATGTGACTTAAGTAATTATAACAGCAGTAGTCAGAAAGATTGGGAATAAAACTCTCATGACAGAATAAAAAAGCAGACAAGCTTGGAACCTGTGAGCCTCCCACAATGCAATCAAGTGCATTGCCAAAAGCCTCAGAAAGACACCACATGAGCAGGTGAAAATTAAAACTGCAAAACTGTTTGCATGAAAAGCAAAACAAGCACATTTTGGGCTTTTGGCCAGTTGTGCTTTTAGCCAGAAATGGTTCCATTACTGCAGAGCACTGAAAAGCAGTATTTGTGGATGAAAATCAAATTTTCCCAACTGTAAATAGTGTTGTCTGCCTGGAGACAAACCATACAACACTTGAGCCTTGTAGGCCTCAAAATAAAGTAAAATCCTTGCCAATGGAGTTTTGTGGAACACCTCCTCAGATTCTACTTTGCTGGTTCAAAGCTTCCTAATGGGATTGTCAATTATCTGCAGGACTCCAAAAGTGGAATTGTATCATATTGTGGTACTACATCTTCAGTCACTAGCATAACAGCCTCAGCCCCTTTATTTAATAAGTTAAATTCTTACAACTCTTCTGAGGTAAGAGAGTGCTGTTCTCTGTTATACAGATGGTGAAGAGATGGCAGATGGTGAAGAGGTGATGAGTGATTGCTCAAAGCCACATAGCCTTCTCTGAGCACTGAAGCTGACTCTAAGTTGAGATCACTGGACATATATTTAATCTTAGGTCCCTGATTCCTTTGTGAGCTGGTGGCTTGTCTAGCAATGTGTTCTCAGCAAGTGAGCTTAACAGTATGGAGCTGTAGTGATTACTACAGTCATCAGCCATTAGTGCTATGGACTCAGTAAACTTGTAATTCTGATGATAGTTATAATGCACTACCATTGTGTCTCAGGCAACCTAGTGGCTGGCAAGCAATATTGCCAACTTTCATGATATTTTTTCCTGATAGCTCCTGTTCCTCTTCTTCTTCTCCTCATGTTCCTTTCATCAGAATCATAGGTTTTTCCAGTGTTGGGCCCATGATATGGCCCTGTCTGTAGCCCTGGCAAGATCTTCCATGGTTCATGGCTCCTCTATGAGCTAGGAGACCAACAGATTTTTTGCATGGTTTGTGTTTCACCAAAGTCGCATGTATCTGGGTTGTTGCAATATCCCCACTTCTGCATATTGACTTTTGATCTGTTAACTTTTGTTCAGAAGAGTTTAATCATCTCCACCTGGACCAATCCTATTTGCGCCCTTGGGAAGGCATTTGGCAAAGACAGTGTGCATTTTGATGTCCCTGTCAAGTATTCTGAGCCATGTGCATCACATTTACAGTCATGTAGCCATTGGTGACACAGTTGCCAACTTTCGTGTGTTAAATAAGCATCCCGGCTTTCACCATAAGACAAATAATCCCATTTCAAAACAAGTCAATCTCTAGAAACCCAAACATTCTATGTGACTAGATTCCCCCTGGTGTGCAGTCGGGACTGTGGTTGGCTGCTGGTGGGGGGGCATCTGTGGGGTGCTGCTGTGGGGGGAGGAGAGGACACCTGGGGCCTGCGATACTAGCTGCCCACGGTTGTGGAGCAGGAGCTCCAGTCAGTCAGGGACCGCTGTATGGGACCCAGCCGGCCGGGCACACTACAGGGTGCTGCCAGAGCAACAGCTGGATGGGCTTTCCCCTGGGCCACTCCAGTAATGGCTGGTATGGCTGTCCCGGGGGCCACCTGAGCAGCTGCTTTGGTGGCTCTGGGGTCAGCCATACTGGCCTCCATCGTTGAATTGCTGCTGACAGCTTTGGCGGTGTTGAGTTACCGCTGAATTGCCACTGAGGCCGGCAATTTGCCACCTCCCAAAGGCTGCCGCCTAGGTAGCCACCTAGGTCAGCTATTGGCTAGCGCTGGCCCTGCTGGAGAGTGGCAGCTGCTAGCCGGGAGCCCAGCTCTGAAGGCAGAGTTGCTGCCAGTAGCACCGCAGAAGTAAGGATAGCATGGTATGGTATTGGCATCCTTACTTCTGTGCTGCTGCTGGCGATGGCTCTGCCTTCAGAGCAGGGCATCTGTCCAACATCCACTGCTCTCTGACCACCGAGCTCTGAAGGCAGTGCAGAAGTAAAGGGGGCAATATTTTGGTCCATCTAAAATACCATTGTGACCCCCCTGCAACTTCCTTTTGGTTCAGGACCCCCAGTCTGAGAAACGCTGGTCTCCGTGAAATCTGTATAGACTAGGGAAAATCGCAAAAAAAGACCAGATTTCATGGTGGGGGGGGGGAGAAGGAGCAGATTTCATGGTGAGTGACGCATTTTTCATGGCCATGAATTTGGTAGGGCCTAAGCATGAGCTCTGCCCCCAAAAGTTTGTGGACCCAGCCTATGAAGTTTACTACCAGAGGCACTGTAGACATTGCCCTAAAGGCTTACTGATGAGAAGGCATCTGCAGTCAATAGGAATTGCTGGTGCTTTACAACTCCCAGATTCATTTTCCCACTTTAAGTCCCACCTTGTTTTGTCTTGTTGGATTTGTGTGCATTAGGTTTAAAAAGCAGTCTTAATGATACAGTGACATGTAAAACAGGATGATCCCCTACATTTGGAGTCAATTGAACTTTCCTGAATCAGTTCGGTCTATCTCCAATTACATCTGTATTTAATGCTAAGACTCCCATGCTGTTTATCTTTCTTAAACATGTCACCACCAATTTTATATTAGTCCTCACAGACAGCTTGAGCATGTGCATAATCCTATCACGGTGATGCCACCACGTCTGGGACTAGCTCAGCAATCTCCAAAAATAGTCCCTTTAAGGAGTATTTTTATTGCAGGTCACATTTTCATCTTGAGCAATTTGTATTTTGTTTAATGTTTGAGCAATCTGATATATCTGAGCTTGTGATTCAGCAGGCAATTTCAATACTTCATGGATGAAATTAGCAAAAAAATTGACACCAAGAGTCCTTTAAGCTACTTCTAAAAACATTTCAGTGAAAATTATATCTATCCAGTGACAAGACAATGTAAGAGAAGAGCTCGTGTAACATGGAAGATGAACAGATAGTGCATACCAAAGTTAAAAAATAAGTTCCCCCTTTTATTTCAAGATTTATTTTCTTTTCTCTGAACACGTGTTTTTAAAATCCGTGAAAAACAAAATGAAAAATTTTGGGGTGGGGTGGGGTAGGAGAGCAGTTATTTCTATAGGGATAAACATGAAAAGTATGAAAGCCCTGCAATAACATTTGGATGTTCTAGTCCAGTGGTTTTCAACTTGTGGTCTGTGGTCCTCTAGGGGTCCACACCTCCATTTGAAAAATTTTAGGGGTCTGTAAATGAAAAAAAGTTTGACTGCCATTGTTCTATTCTAAATATAAGGATAAGAACAAAATTAAGTGTTTTTCCAATACTGTATTTAGTGGAGTGCAGTTACTGACATTACCAGACGTAGAGCTTGTAACCTCTGATGGTGAGAGTACTTCACTGCTTCAGGCTACACATTCTTATTCACACTAGTAATCCATACTCTAACGCCAGTCCATAGTTTTCCTACTAGGTACTGAAATAAAGTACTGTAGTAATTTTCTTTGTTGTCTTATTTTTGTTTCCTCCAAATTTCTGGAAGTTATTCAATCTAATTTACTGGCCAGTCTTAGTTTTTTCAGAGACGTATTCGTATAGAGTCCCGGTTTACGTTTAATTTAATTGGCTGTGAAGAGGTTATTAGGAAAGCAAATTGCATAATTTATTAATCATTTCAGTGTCAGATGTTATCTGCAGATGGGTTAAATGGCACCACTGATTTTGCAAGAAATGTGAAAACACAGGGGCTAAAACATTCTGGCCTACATGCCTAAAGTTAGGTTCCCCAGCCCATGTTTAAATAGCTGAATAAGTGACCTGATTTTTATAGGTGCTGAGCATCCCAGCTCCCACTGATGTAAGCAACCAAGTTTGTAAAATTTTGGTCCCAGGGTAGAGGCATTCAGTACATCTTGAGGGCACTGAAGGAGTTAAGTGAGTATTAAAAATAAATTCCTGGATTAGGTTTGTAAGGACAAAATGCAATTATTTACTATGGAACTCTGGTGAGAAATTATTTGCTTCAGCTCTAGAAGAAGACAAATTACAATTTAATTAAACTTCAAAGTACAACTTGAATGCTCTCATGAGGAAAAGAAAAAACAAAAAAGAAAAGCAACACAGTCACAATTAAGTTCTGTTCCCCTGCTGATTGTTCAGTCTTAAATCACAGCACAATACTATTAATAAATACCCTCCTAGTCTATATAAATTATATCTGAACATACATCTTAACTATCAGCATGTCTATTTTTACAAAGACAGCCATGGTAATGCTCTTTAAATACTTGATGTAGTAAACCACCCGCATGTGTGCATGTCACTTTTGAATGCCCCTGTGGAATCTATTACTCAATGCAGCACGATTAGGGGCAATGATCTAACTGAAATAGGGAGTCCTGACTAATATGAACAGCTCTTCACCTTAGAATGATGTAAATAAACTGTTAGAAGAAAACAGCTACTTAATATGAAAGACTAAGGAAAAATATAAACCCAGACATGTCACAGTGAAAAAAGGGATTAGTTTCAATATTTGATATCAAGGATGTTGAAACAGTGTTTCAAAAAGTTATTATAATTATGGCTCACAATATATTACAGGTGCTATTTAAACACCGATATTTTTATCCTAACTAAATCACATTGACCCTCTGAAAAGTATTAAGCAATACTTGAAAAGTTATTGATTTGATATTCAAATTTGCATGCCAAAATCCATTAAAATGTTCTGATTGTCTCATGCTTCGGGATAGTTTCAAAAAAACCCATATATTGTATGTACACTTTGTCACTTGGCAAATGCAATACAATCAAAGAAAATATTTTTCCATTAAACCTTGGAAAATAAATTGTGTGTTCCTATTGTGTAATTTTAAAGTAATGAATCATGACTCATTTTTTGTGTTTGCACTGTTGGTCCCAGGAATATTAGAGACACGGTGGCTTAAAGAAGATCTCTATGTAGCATGAAAGCTTGTTTCTTTCCCCAACAGAAGTTTGTCCAATATAAAATATTACTTCACTCACCTTGTTTCTCCCACTTTATATTTGTGGCTTAAGCAATCCAGTTATAAATTTTAATCATTCTAACCTCCAATATCTAAATACCCAGGTTATAGCTGTCCTTAACTGAATCATATGCCAACATCTCAGGAGATTGGTTTTACAAATATATGTATAAAATAGTAAATGATGTCTATAAATGTAAATCTATTCTTTTAGATAAAATAATGTCCCCATTGTTAAGGTTATTACAGTTGCTATTGTTTAGATCTAACACAGCAACTGAAAACAATTATCTCAGTGTGCTAAACATGTATTTTTAAGCAACTTGGAGATCCCACCACATTTTAGCTATTTATTCCAGATATAGCTATTCTTTATGTGCTTCTAGCCACGAAATCAAATTGTATGTGTTATATAATACAATATATTTACATGCAAAATACATGAAATCCAGGTCCTGAACACATTTTTGTTGTCCCCATAGGGATGTACCATATACTCTAACACAAGTGTTAGGATCTGAATTGCTTTCATTGTGCTGTGCATTTCTCATTCAAAATAAACTTATAAATAAAGTTATATACTTATTATATTTTAGATACGTGTTAGAGAGCAACAATGAATCAGATCACATTTTACATGCAATTCATTTATGCATTTTTGTCCTTTGCTAATGAAATTTACCCAGTTTGCCATCATTATCCTGAGAAATCAGCTGATTCATTTCACTGGTTTCATGGAGTCGAAGTTCTATCACACTATTCAAATAATACTATCTACATACTAGACTGCACTTACCTTTGCTACCATTCAGAGCGCATCAATACGATTTACAGAACTGCAGTTCTTTTTCTAAAGGAAGTCTTTATGTCCTCCCCAAGCTAATTTTTTTTCTTTATTTTTGTAAGACAAAGTTCCCAGTCCCCTGAAATATACAGTCTAGTGGAGACCAGCTCCACTGAAGCACACACCTCTCCCTTCTGTCAAGAAGTAAGTGGGGACAGCTGATTTTATTTTAGCCCCACATGTAAAAGATGGAACTTGGTGCCTATTTTTAGGTGCTGAGGCCTGTATAGCCTGTGCCTGAGTCAACTACTTGTTGTAGAAACCTGTTTGTAAAGGCACTATTACAGTGTGCTTTTGTCATATGTATGGATAGCGTAAAACACTTGTTCAATCAATCAAACTTTCTCCTACCTAAGTTACCATCACAGGCTAACTTCTGATTCTTGAGTTGTTTTCGATAAGACACTGGATGCCCTTGGCAGCTTTAGACTGCAAGTGCTCTTTATAAGCTCTTTGTATAGCATAACTTGAAACTCTTGGTGTTATTTTAAGACATTAAATGCTGTAACTTTGTTTGCCCCTTTCTTTCAATCACAAACTGTATTTGTAGAGGAAAGAAACTCTGCTCACCGGATAGTAGCTGCTGATTCTTTCAGGGTTAAATGTATATTTATTCGGCAACATTTTGTCAGAAAAGCATAGATATGTATCCACGTGAAGTGTGCTACTTCTGCCAGGAAGAAGCTGTGAAATCTCTGCTCTTTCCAGTGTGATTTACATGGGGCCCACATAATGAAATACTGCATATGTCTTATACATCTTATTTTTATGTAGGCCTTAGTAGCCCTCTCAAAGACTTTGTTATTTTCTTGTTAATCAGAACTATATACTATAAATTGTACAGAACAGACAAACTGAGGTTGGGAAAGTATATCACACATAAAAGGGGATTGGAGAATTCTGGCTTTCTCCCATTTTTTCAAAGAACTAACTAAATTAGTTACTGCTGATTAAGATCCACATGTGTTCATTATAGGCCACATTAGCATCAGTTCAGCTGCTGCTCACTGACGACGACAGCTGAAGATGCTCGGCTACTGAGTGGTTGTAAATGTTTCATCAACACTTTTTTCACTTAGAGGGAATTTTTTTTCAAATAAGATATATAAATTAGAAGTTATGAAGTGCAGAAAATTTAGAATGGAATCTGAAGACATCAAGGGAGAAAAAATCCATGGCTGCCAGGAGTAAAAAAAAAAAAGTAATTGTTCTCCCCCCACCCGCCAGTGTATTAGGAACAAAAGAAATCCTAGCAACAGAATAGACTCATTATTAGATGGATATTGTAAAATTGTTCATAATGATGCAGATGCAGTGTTCAATCAATATTTTTGTTCTGTATTTGGAAAGAATCAGGATGAAGTACTAATTTCATGAGGACAATGAAGTACTCACAGTCTATTATTAATTAAGGAGTATGTTAGACAACTTCTATGAGGGATAAACATTTTAAAATAAGCTGTACCCAAGAGTCCTAGCAGAGTTGGCTAAGGAGATCTTGCTCTCAACCATGTTATAGTGCACACTCACCACCCAATAACTCATCATCTTTCCTCAGCTCATGACAGACCTTGCAGAGGTCTCCAGCATCCCCCGTAAACTTTCTGCCTCTGTTCACAACAGGGATTGGTACCATGTCTGTTCCTAATCAACATTTTCATTAGAGATCTGGAAGTAAATGTAAATTCACTGCTAATAAACTATGTAGAGGACACAAAGATTGGCAGAGTGATAAATAATTATGAGGACAGGGCATTAGTACAGAGCTTAGTAAGCTGGGCCCATTCAAACAAAATACATGTTGTCATCTTGCTAAGCTGGTCCAATTAAACAAAACATTTTAATTCAGCCAAATGCAAAGTTATACAGCTAAAAATAAGGAATGAAGGCCATACTCACAGAATGGGGAACTGTACCCTGGAAAGCAGTGACTCTGAAAAGGATTTAGGGGTCACGGTGAGAGAGTAACTGAACATGAGCTCCCAGTGTAATGCTGTGGCAAAAAGAGCTAAAGAGATGCTTGCAAATATAAACGGGAGTAATGAGTAGAAGTAAGGAGATGATTTACTACATCCAATTCTGATGTCCACATTTTAAAAAGGATGTTGAAAAATTGGCGAAGGCTTGAAAAAATTCCAAGTCTAGAGAAAATGATTTACATGAGAAACTTTAACAGCTCAATTTGTCTAGCTTATTGAAAAAAAGATAGGAACTCTGGGACTTGCAGTCAAACTAAAAAACTTCCCATGATTCCTCTCCTTTATCCCATCATTCTTTTGGCTTTTGCAATCTAGTGCCATTTTGAAAGCACTCAGGCAACATGGAGGAAATTGGGAAAGACTTTGATCCTCATGGTGATGAATATAAACAGACTGTTCCAAGCATATCTGAAGTTGTGCAGTGACTTCAGAACCAAGGTAATAAAAACACCTGAGAAAGAGGAGGCTGAAACTTCTAGATCTTTTCCTGAAATAGCTTTACCAAGTACACTGCCATTTTGGGGCTCAGTCAACTAGTAGTGATAGGTGGGACAGGATAGTGCTGCAGAACTGAATTTCAGCACAGGGCCATGCTGAAGCACAAGTCTTGTCTGTTTAATAATGAGGAGTATCACACAGGTATGTCATGAGCTGGAATCGTGAAGGACAACATCTGCCTGCACACCAGCATTTAAACGAGGAAGTATCATCCAGACAGGATAATCCTGGAGCAATAAAGGGAACACAAGTAAACAGACAAGCTGACTCTGGTACAAGCAAAGTAGTAGGAGGATTTGGCAGGCACACAACAGTATTTTGAGATGGGGATGCATCCATACCTATTTTCATGCAGGTAAACTTATCCCATATCTCAGTAAACCCACTTCCAAAGTGTGTTTAATAAACATTAAAGCATCACGTTATTCACAACAAACGGTTTGGTTTGTACACAGAAAGTACCTTATTGTAAAATAACTCACGTTAACTCACAACAAATTTCAGGAGTCTCTAGATATGTGGGGTTTATCTGTACTGAACATACAAATCTTTGGAGGCTCACTCATCACTGGAAATGAGACTGCCACATTTCCAAAGGAACTTTTGAACGCTTCCTGCAAAAATTGCAAGTATAACTGATTTCACACATGGGGTGCTAATTTTCATGTACAAATGTGGGTGCTTGAATGCAAAAATTAGCTCTTGTAAGTTTTGTGTGTGCAATATACGCTAGTAAATTTCACATGAACAATTCAGGAAGATCTCAAAAAACAAGAAAAGGTCACATCTACAGGAGTGTGAGACGAAGAGATAAAGATATTGAGTAAAGTCAGCAAATTACAGACGATCTTAGATATCTGATAGGAGACAGACCACAGGCCTCAGCCTTACGTCAGACCAAGCAGTAGACTGCAGCACAGTATGAAGAAACAGAACAAAGTCAGACAAACAGAAGAAGCTTTAGTGATAAATTTGTCAAATGCAGAACTTAAACTTGGCAAGATAAAAGTACTACAGGATACCCCTATCTCTTGTAAAAAATAAATATCAGGCAGGATTATTTTAAATATAATTCTAAGTTTACTTGCGAACGTGACAACAACCATACTGACATCAACTCCCCAAATGCTTGTCAGATTAGAGTTCAGAATGTATCCCTCTGCAACTGAAATTACCAACTCAAATATCCCAAACACAGATATTAAGTCTGATTCTTCTCTCACTTACACTTGTATAAATCAGGAATAACTCCACAGAAATTAAATGGCTTGAAACCAGCATAAGTGAGATGAGAATCAGGCCAACTGACAATAAAACTATATTCATCAATTATTTTAACCCAAAAGATTACACCACCATAAATAAATCTGTCAGACAAAGGATCATATTCTTTATTAAAGAGCAAAACTTAGCCCAATCTCTTCCTTTCTTGCAGACCATCAGGCTGTTTTGCTTACCATTTTAAGTCATTTTAAAGGTTCCGAATTAGTTTGCTATTTATCCTGTTGCAAAACAAGTCCTCCTCACATAGGATACAGCCCACTGCTTAACAGTTAACCAAGTTTGTTTCAATAAATTAACAATTCTCATTAATATTTAAGTTGTCTGAATCACTGTGTATTATGAGCTATTTGAAATGCAAATCACTAATGCAAACCCCTGCAAACCTGGAGACTGTCCAGACTACCTGCAAGGAAAGTGAGCATTTTTCTTTCCAAGCTTTTCAGAGCCAGATTTTCAAACAGACCAGTTTTAATACATGTGCAACTGTGTACACCTCCTTTAAATAACCAAAAACCATTATTGCATACACAAATCAAAAAGAAAATTTACATAACTATGAACTTCATAAGCATGCTTCAGGAACAAACTGCAACATAATTACAGGTTGCATTCTTATGCCATCTCCTTGTATTCAATGCTCATCTAACATTTGGGAGTAGCAGAAATGTAAACTCTGAATCTTGTTTAGCTTTATTTTGTCATACCAACTGGTTTAGTATACATGCTTTAAACTCTAGAGTGACACCCAAAAAAACAGTGTTCTTACCAAGCACTGTAGTGGTGGCATGACAACTTACTTTAGTTAATTTAATGCATGCTACTTCTAATTAATTAAGGAAAATACTTCATGTTATTTTACTTGTTTCTTTTATTAATTTTCCTTAATGCAAAAACCCACTTCAATTCACATTGTGCTAAATGTTCTCCATTTTCTGTGAGGTAAAAAATGAATGGAATACGTAGGGGGGGTTTTCAGTGACATAGTAAAAAACCACCCTTTTGCAGTTGGTTCTGCAAAGTATTGCTGTGTTATCTGATAAGCAACCTGATCCTGAAGTCTTTACACAGTCAAAATTAATCCCTAGAGTTAGTTCAATGGGAGTTTGGGCTACACTTAGACTGCACAATCAAACTCTAAGTATAGAATAGTACATGATGCTACATTTATTCTATTCATAACAAGTCAAATCTTCAAGTCCTTACTCATTCCTTAATCTTTTGATACTCCAACTAACTTTAATGATAGATGGGAAGAAGATCTTGATTTTTTTAAAATCTATCAGCTGCCTTTTTTACAGTTGACCAAAGAGATTTGGTAGACACTGTTGCAGACCCAAGCGGGAGATGGTATTCATTTTGAGTGCCTCTGCTTCTGTCCTTATGATAGATCCCAGAAGGTAGTTTGGAGCACTTCTGTTGGGCATTTTCTCATCTTGCCACCCTTCCTATTAATATGTATTGTGACGGAGTCAGACCAGAAGGATATAGGAGAGTGCTGGAAGGCAGGTATATTAGTCTCAAGATGTGCAGGTCCCTGTTCCCTGGATAGCCAAACAAAGGCTACTCCAGACCAATCAAGACACCTGGGGCCAATTAAGAACCTTCTAGAAAGTAGTAGAAACAGCTATCCTGATTGGGACACCTGAAGCCAATCAGGGACTGGCTGAATCCAGATAAAAACTTCCCAGTTAGTCAGGTGGGCTGTGGGTGTCAGGAGCTGAGAGAGGAAGTTGTGCTGTTGGTGAGACTGAGTGGTGGACAACATATCATCCAGAAGGAAGGAGGCCCTGAGGTAAGGGTGAAGTGGAGTTTGAAGAAGCAGGGACTGCTGTGGGGAAGTAGCCCAGGGAATTGAATTGTGTTTTGTGGATAAAAGGTCAGCCATCTTAGCTGATACTATTAGGGTCCCTGGGCTGGAGCCCAGAGTAGAGGGCGGGCCCGGGCTCCCCCACTTTTTCCACCTTCCATACTGGCCTATGATGAAGGTAACTCACTAGGTGGTGACTCTTGCCAATCATACTGAGAAAGGGAGGTCACTCTGAGGCCTAGATGAGTTTCTGAGGCCCCAAAATCTGCCAGGAAGTGCAGGACCCACAAGTACAAACTTGGAGCTTTGTCACAGTATATAAAGTCACTAGGGGGTTAAAGAGAGAAATATTGGCAATATCAGCACTTTTGTAATACAGGTTTGCACTTTAAGAGGTATGTGAAATCCTACAGTGCTTCTAAGGTTACAACTGTAGCTAAGAACACTTTTTTCCATCTGTGCCTGGTGAAACATGTGACCTCTTCCCTTAGATGCAGATCTTGATACCATTAGCAAGCCTTTGTTACCACAAGACTAAGGGTATAGCTACACTTGCAGCTGTAGAAGGCTTTGGGTTAAATCAGCCTTCAGAGAGCACTCTAGGGAAAGCGCCACAGTCTATCCACACTGACAGCTGCAAGCGCATGGGTGTGGCCACATCTGCAGCACTTGCAGCCGCAATGGAAGCGGTGCCTTATGGGCAGCTATCCCAGCATTCTAATGACTGTAATATGCTTTTGAAATGCGGGGGGTGGGGTGGAGTGTATTGTGTGTATGTGGGGGGAGAGAGAGTGGTTTTTTGGGGCACTTAGAGTGTGTCAGCATTCTGTTTTGTAAGTTTAGACCTCCACCCGTTCCCTCTGCCTCTCTCTCTCACTTGCTCACTTGTCGCAGATAAGCAGCTGTCTGTCTGAAGCGGCGCTTTGAAAGGGCACTTCCCTATTCCTGCAGCCGATTTTACAATAAAGAGAAAAGAGGCCACTTCACTTATGGGCTTATGGGACATTTCCGGAGGTCAATCAGAGCGCAGTAACGCAACTCCTCATTCACACTGACACTAAAGCATCTCACCCAATACGCAACAGATGTTAATCCTCCCACTGAGGTGGAGTACCGGGAGCACTCTAGTCACGGAGTCAAAGCGCTCTACGTGTCTTGCCAGTGCAGATGGGGAGTAAGGTAGAGTGCTCTGGGCAGCTTTATTGCGGTATAACATGCAAGTGTAGCCAAGCCCTTATATATACTGTTGTAGTGGGCTTTACATAAGGCTACATCTTTAAGGCTATCTGGAAACTAATGTAGCTAATGTAGGATGTGGCTGCCCACATACTAAGCAGAGTTTTACGGCAAAAGCATGTAAGATCAGTGCTTCATGGTCTGCACTGTCTGCTCTAATTCCCAGTTGGAGTTTAAGAGTGCAGTTTTATTCTGAAAAGTGAC
The DNA here is from genome assembly GCA_007922305.1 of Dermatemys mawii. Lineage (NCBI taxonomy): Eukaryota > Metazoa > Chordata > Testudines > Dermatemydidae > Dermatemys > Dermatemys mawii. The sequence goes on from ML677340.1 coordinate 25,613,902, forward strand.
AATATAAAAATGGCACTTTTTCAACAGACATGCTCCCTGGGGGATTCAGAATCCTATCTACTGACTTTAGTGACAAAGATAACTTTTTACTGCTTTTTACTCTCGGGCCCACAGCGTCAACCCATCTATGAGTTGTATTCTATTTCTTTGTGTGCATTAACATAACTGTTTACTGAGTTTGTTCATTACATCGGTGAAAGAAATGAGATTACACAATGGGTGGAATCTGACCTTCCAAATCCTTATTATAAGTAGGGCTGTTGATTAATTGCAGTTAACTCACGCAATTAAATTAAAAAAACATTAATCGTAATTAAAATAATGTATCGCACTGTTAAACAACAGAATACCAATTTAAATTTATTACATATTTTTGGATGTTTTTCTACATTTTCAACTTTATCGATTTCAATTACAATAGAATACAAAGTGTACAGTGCTTACTTTATATTATTTTTGATTACAAATATTTCCACTGTAAAAATGTTAAACAAAAGAAATAGTAATTTTCAGTTCGCCTCATAGAAGTACTGTAGTGCAATCTCTATCATGAAAGAGCAATTACAAATGTAGTTTATTTTGTTACATAACTGCACTCAAAAACAAACAATGTAAAACTTTAGCACCTACAAGTCTGCTCAGTCCTACTTTTTGTTCAGCCAATCACTAAGAGGAACAAGTTTGTTTACATTTATGGGATTTAATGCTGCCCACTTCTTAATTACAATGTCACCTGAAACAGAGAACAGGCATTTGCATGGCATTGTAATAGCTGGTATTGCAAGATATTTACCTGCTAGAGGCCAGTGCCAAATAGGCAGATGCGCTAAAGATTCAAATACCTCTTCATGCTTCAGTCATAAGCCCTGAGGACATGCATTCATGCTGATGACCCTCGTTAAAAAAATAATGCGTTAATTAAATTTATGACTGAAATCCTTGGGGGAGAATTGTATGTCTCCTGTTCTGTTTTACCCGCATTCTGCCATATGTTTCATGTTATCACAGTCTTGGATGATGACCCAGCATATGTTGTTCATTTTTACGAACACTTTCACTGCAAGTTTGACAAAGTGCAAAGAAGATACCAATGTGAAATTTGTAAAGATAGCTACAGCACTCAACCCAAGATTAAGAATCTGAAGTGCCTTCCAAAATCTGAGAGGGACAAGGTGTGGCACATGCTTTCAGAAGTCTTAAAAGAACAACTCTCTGATGCAGAAACTATAGAACCTGAACCACCAAAAAAGAAAATCAATCTTCTACTGGTGGCATCTGACTCAGGGATGATGAATAAACATGCATCAGTACACGTGAAAATGAACATGGAGCTGCAGATCCAGCACAGAGGCTGGCTGTAGGGGGAAGAGGTGTAAGGAGGTTGGCCAGCAGAGCCAAGGTCTTAATCCGAATGACTGACACGGTGAATCACTGGTATGTATGGGGTGCATGCACATGCTTTGGATTGTTATTGAGCAGAACCTATCATCAGCATGGATGCATGTCCTCTGGAACGGTGGTGGAAGGTGTAAACAAGAAGCAGGCAGCATTATTTTCTGCAAATGTAAACAAACTTGTTATCTGAGTGATTGGCTGAACAAGAAGTAGGACTGATTGGATTTGCAGGCTCTAAAATCTTACATTGTTTTATTTTTGAATGCAGGTTTCTTTGTATGTAAATCTATATTTTTAAATTCAACTATTGTGATAAAGAGATTCCTTACAATACTTGTCTTAGGTGACCCGAAAAATAATATTTGTTTTCTACAGTGCAAATATTTGTAGTAAAAAATAAATATAAAGCGAGCACTGTATACTTTGTATTCAGTGTTGTAATTGAAATCAATATATATGATGTAGAAAATGTCCAAAAAATGTACCTAAATGGTACTCCATTATTGTTTACCCATGCAATTAATCAGACAATTAATCATGATTATTTTTCTAATCACTTGACAGCCCTAATTATAAGTAATGATGGCTAACAAAGAAAAAAATCTTGACACTCAACCCAGGCTAAATTTGCAAGACTTACCACTTAAAGAAAATAGTTTCCAATTGTTAAACTACAAATGGATCAAGCTTGTTTTAGAATCATGGAGAGATAGTGAATATGGAATTTCACTATACTATGTTTACAGTGCTATTTCCCAGAATTGACCTAATAAAGTTTACCTTATAAAGCTGTAAATGGATTGAGTCCTGATTATCTGAGGGTATGTCTTCACTAGCAATGTTAAAGCGCTGCCGTGGCAGCGCTTTAACATGGCTGTGTAGTCATGGCACCAGCTCTCCCAGAACTACAAAAATCTCAGTCCCTATGAGGGGAATAGCTACCCACCCCCACAAGCGGCATAGCTCCCAGTGCTGGTGCACTGTCTATACTGCCACCTTACAGTGCTAAAACACACATCGCTCAGGGATGTGTTTTTTCACACCCCTGAGAAAGAAAGTTTCAGCGCTGTAAAGTGCCAGTCTAGACCAGGCCTGAGAGACTGTGGCTGTGTCTATACTGCCACTTTCAGCACTAAAACTTTAGTCATTTAGGGGTGTGAAAAAACATCCCCCTGAGTGACAAAAGTTTAGCGCTAAAAAGTACCTGTATAGACAGCACTGCTTCTGGTGATAAAGCTACCACCGCTCTTTCGGGGTGGTTATTTTTCACCACTGCGAGAGCCACGGCAGTACTATAACATGTGCACTGTAGGCATACTCTGCCTCTCTCAAAGATACCACTGCAGATGCAGTCAGCAGAGGCATTTGTGCACACACCTCGGAAGTTTAAAGAGTAAGCAGTTGATGGCAGGGTGTTTCCAGAAAGAAGTCCCCACCTCTGGAAATCACTCTGAGGATTTTGGGAAGGGTTTAGAGAGTTGTGATAAATATTATGGTTTTAATTGTAATGGTTGGCAAGCATTTTTATGATGTTCAATAGGTAGCCTACCTTATTATATATGCAAGGTGAAATTCTGAATACACTAAATAGGAACTTTGCCACGGACTTCAGTGGACGCAGAATTTCATCTCTTGTGTCTTGTCTGAATTCTGTTTTCACGTCCTACAATCTAAATTTGTAAAAGCACCATGAAGACTGACCAATTGAATCAAAAGAAAGAAGTAGGTCTACAGTGAGGATTTAATGCCTCAAAGGTGTCATTAAAAAAATCAATCCTTTCTTCTTAACTATAACATGGAGAACAAAACTATATGAAACCAAATAAATGGATTCTTTTGAGTCACTAAAATGAAAAAAGTCAATTATTTTTTAACAGAAAAAAAGTTTTAGCTTTATGATATAATGGCTGGGTAATAAATTCCTGAAATATAGGCATACAATGTCATAACACTCTTAGCAAAATGATTTAAATGTTCAATTCCGTCTAAGACCAAGTGGAAAAATTGATTTTAGCAAGTAGATTCTCATCTTTTATATTATCCTATGATATCATTTTACTTAATAATCTATATTACAACTTAACTGGGCTCAAACTGGGTTAACAAACTAACCATTATAAATGTTAGGGTACCTCTTACATCATTCCAGGATGCAGATTTATGAGCTGCCTTGGGGAAAACATAATGAGTAGTCCTTTAATAGAATGTTTCTCAGAATAGCAATCTTCCGTCAGCTACAGATTCCAGCCACCTTCAAATGCAGCTTTGGAATCTGCTCTGACTCAGTGACTATAATGGTTAGTTGATGTGCACAAAGCCTCAAGTTCACAAAAGTATCAGATTTTGTTCCTTTTGTTCTTTATTCAAGATGCTTTCCTTAAATATAGCTTAAATATTTGCTTAAATATTTCTCTTAAGGAATATTGATAAAATTTGATCTCACCACTGGATATTTAATTGAGGGGGATACATAGAATCAGCCACATGAACTCCAGTTCATTTGTTCTTTTGTATTGTCAGTACTACTGACAATGATTTTGGTAGGCTAGTTCCAATTGTTTGTTTAAACATCACATTCAACTGCAGTATTAGAGTTCTACAATAATAATACATCAAACAGTATTATTCACCCATAGTGTCACAGGTCAGAGCAACTGCAACTGTATTTCCTGTTTATGGCCCAGCAAGGGCATCCATTCTTATGTTTCCAGCTCTAGAGCCATCGTCTCTTTTAGACAGAGACAAATGACTCTATCCTTCCTTATCTGAGTTTTTCCAGGCTGCACAGCTCCCTGTCTATTCTGTGAATTTCCCAGCAAAGTCATGCACCTTGAGCATGCCTATTTTTTCTCCTCAGTGATGGCAGACAGTGTGACTGGTACAGTGAAGTTATTACACAGATCTTTCTCAGCAAGCACCTTTATATGTAAGGTGAAAGCATTACAGAGAAAACATATTAAAACAAAAAAAGAACCTACACACATGCTAATAAGCTTACTAGACATCACCCCAACTCAACTGAAGGCTGTGGCTGGTTAACAGCCCTTCAAACCCCCAGCAAGGGATTTTTCTGTGGTTACCAGTTCAGAACTGCTTCAACTCAGAACAAGCATCCTCATGAATCTGAGAGTCATTCCTTTATCCAGCTTGGATCTTGGAAGGGTGTTGAAAGGGTAATCAGCCAAACAATGGGTCTCTCCCTGAGGATGGATCCAGAGGTGAGGAATTTGCATTCTCCTCATCCCAAGTATTTTCTAGGAATCCCACCACTTTTCTTTGTCTCAAAGAAATTATATGCCATTCCACAACAATACATACATATTTGCATTCTTTGTACAATCAACTCCTCAAATACATAAACTTAATTCAGCATGGTTTATTGCAGGAAATCACCATATCTGTCACACAAAGATCACAGTATTTCACAAGAGTGAGTATGGATTCCTATTCCCACTTTACTGAGGTGGAAACTGAGGAAGAGAGGTTAAGGGACTTGCCCAAGATCACATAGCAAGTCAGTGGCAAGTCTCCTAATTCATTGAACCACACTGCGGTCTGTATTTAGGAAAATGAAATCGACAACGACAATGTTAGGGCATTAGTTAATTGACAAAACAGAGGAAAACAATGTGGCCACACTACAGTGTGCAAGTACCTCTAGCGTTAATTAACAAGAACAGGTTGAGAGATAAAAAGGTGTTGTCACAACCTTCACCTATTTAACAATTCTTAACATTCCCTTCTTCATTACAGAGACTGACGCTAATTTTATTTATGCTGACATTTAAGGTGCTTTGTTCTTCATCAACCCATATGCATTATAACACAGATAGTTGCTCAAGGTGGCTTAAATGCTTCAGTATTTCTGTAAGTGGAGATGGCCCCCAGTTGGCTGATTATCAACAGGATGTATACTGTTCAAAAAGATTCAAACCAAGTTTACACCAGCCTTTGTCTGTGTATGCTCTAACACAGGCCTCTAGTGGCAAAAAAGCTACCAGGAGTAGGTTTTCCTAACCAAGATCCTGAATTTGACCCTCCTCAGGAACAAATTTTGAAACATTTCAGATCCAAATCCAGATCCAAACTTCCCAGTTCTGATGTATCTATATCATGAACCCGAATCAAAATCTGAGTATGAACTGCCCTGAATTTGGGAAATGTTTGAATACAAATCTTGATCTCAATCGAAATTTAACACCTCGGGCCCATTTCATGATAGTAAGGGATTAATAGCAGCAGTGTAATATAAATATGACCTGCAAGTAACAACAACTTTGGTGTTCTAGTACTGGACCTCTCTCTTTAGCAAACATTAAGCCAAATTGTGTAGTACTGTCATGATATCAGGTGAAAATCTGGGGATCGGGTTGAGACAATCAAAGTAATTTTCAGATGTGTTCTGAACCAGCATTTGCCCTGAACGCTCTAGAACTGATCCATTAACATACATTATCATCTAATTCCTGATCCAAAGGTTTTAATCCCATTTGACAGTCACTCTGATTGTCTCATTATTACTGTATGTGTGGAACAGAGAGCTGAATTTGGTTCCTGAGTGTCATATGGAATTGGTCTCTTCTGTATTGAATACGTATTACACTAAACTGTGGTTAAAGATATATCATTGCGGGGAGCGAGGAGATGGGATATATTGTTTTTTATTCATTTCTAATTTTTTTTTTAATTTCTTTATTGTTAGGGTCAACTTGAGTAGCAAGTTGAAGGTGTGGGCAATTTACACACAGACAGAAGTGCAATGGGGCTTTATTAATTATTATTAACTATTATTTTAACAAACATATTGCTAACTCCAAATTACTAAAATATACATATCCAGTTATTGCCTCTTCAGAAATGATTAATGGTGTCTGTATTTTTAGCAAAGTACTGTATTTTGTGGCACCATCATTGAAAATTATGGGTAACAGTGCAATCTCAGGCATATGAGCTATTAACATTTTAACGACATTTACAAAGCATTAATAAATCAAAATTATATAACATATTCCTACAAACTTTGACACAATTCTGTCCTAAAATCATTAAACACATTTAGAATAATCATCTGAAAAATAAAAGATGGAAAGCTTTTTTTTTTTCAATTGACAAACATCTACTTCTTTTCTTATGTGCAGCTTTGATTATACAACTATGATTCTCCTTTGTCATTCTGATGATCAAATGCATTATTTTAAAAAGGTCTGTACTTTTTGTACGAAGAAATTAATCCACTGGGGTTTTTTTGTTGTAACTGCACTATCTTTGGGAGAAAACAGAGAAAGGAGGGTGTGTTGAGGTCTTTTCTGCAATAGTGCCAATAACCTCCTATTGCACAGCTACTTTACAAATAAAATACCAACTTGAAAAATTAAAGGGATGTCAACTAAATTTACATTTGAGTGCACCCTATGCCATTTTCTTAAAAACAGAACCATATACTGTATCATTAGATTTGTTTTACTTTTAAAACACACACACACACTCTCTCTCTCTCTCTCTCTCACTCTTTACCTTACTTGTTCTGTACAAAGTATAAAAGCAAGAAATCAGATCAAAGTGTTATGCTAACCTTCAGAGCTGTTGTTCTGACCATTTTCAGATGACATCTTGTCAAAAAATGTTTTCCCACCTTTCGCGTCTGAATCTTTCACAGAAATGATGGAATGGCTCCCAGGCTGATTTTTAAATGTTGGTGAATGCAAACTTCTCTCCATTTCTACTTCCTGTTAAACGACATTAAGGGGATGTGTGTTAAAAGCTATCAGTAGGAAACAGATGTGGTTTTCTGGGGGAGGAGGGTGTGAGAAGGCAAGGGAGGGGGGAAGGGGATTCCATTACGAGTGATGTTTTCCAATATACTACGGGGTAAATCTCTTGTAACTTTGCAGTTATAAATGCATGGCTGCTGCTTAGTTTACATTTCAACAAATGGTAATGCCTGGCGATCGCTTGTCGTTCTCATTTGGCATTTCTTTCACAGTTCCTCCCCATCCCCCCATCCCCAAGAAAGAGAAACTGCAGTTATACGTGTCACAATAAAAGATACGAATTGCTCACATAAGATGTATATTTGTTTAAAGAAAAGTGGACAAATGGAATTTCAACGTATATAAACATTAAAAGATGGGTCAGAGCAGATGGATGCAGTGTCTGTATTAGTCAACAATTTGACTGTTAACCCTGTTATGATATTTCAACTGGATTTTAATAATCACAATGGACCACGGTTCCATCTTTGTAGTTAATGCAGTTATCACCACAAAAAAACGTCTACAGTACTTTGAAACAAAATGAGTAAATTGTTGTTTTGGTTTAGAAACTGTCACTAAATTGGATGCTTTGGTAAGCTGTTTGTTCCCCCACGTGACACATTGGACAATCTTGGACACATTGGATCTAAAACTTTGGACAAAGACTTTAAATTAAGTAAGTGAGCTGAGTCAACTCCAGCAGTAAAAATTTACTTTATATTTCAAGGAATAGGCTGAAGAAACCCTGTAAACTGAGAGTATAAAAAGGATACCTTTTCCAAACAACTATAAAGCAGAGGCATGACAAACAAGTCACTAGTGACATTTACTGCTTTTTAAATATACTGTATCTAAAGCTATGTGAAAATGGAATATAACAGCTCATAGCTTTTCAAACACACTTATTACAGTATATAACTTTTCCATATTATGTTTTCTCATATCTGTCATCTTAAAAGACAAAGCTTTTTTGATAAATGGCTATTAAGCAAATTTTGTGACGAGGATGTAAATTAGAGCAAGAATTACGCAACACTTTTTCAGTGTTGTGAAATAACTGAATACACTTCATCACAACATTTAAAGAAATAAAATTTGTTTCTGGCACCTTCCGCTCTTTATATTATTACTTTATTATCTAAGAGCGTTTACAGAACACTAAATGTCAAATTACAGGGTGAAACATACACACATATAAAACCTTATACATTGCAAAGCACTGTTCAAAAGATACGGGCCTGAGCTTCAAACAGAGCCTCCAATTTTGTATCCATAATGAAATCTAGATACAAAATTACAGACACAGTTATCAACAGAAACAAAATTGCTCCTCTGAAAATGCAGGCCTGGCTCAGACCTATCTTAGAACCAACCCATAAAGACCTAATAAAGTGGAAAAGTTGGGAGAGAGGAGGAAGAGAGTGGCCAGATGTCCCAGTTTTATAAGGACATCCCAATATTTGGGGCTTTGTCTTATATAGGTGCCTATATAGGTGTCTTATATAGGTGCCTTTGTCTTATATAGGTGCCTACCCCCCATCCCAATTTTTCACACTTGCTATCTGGTCACCCTGGGGGAACAGAAGCACTTCACAACAATCATATGCATTTTTGCATCTGTAAGTGTCATGCTAACTAATCTGATAGGAGGGTGGGTAGCAATGAAGCAGGAACTCTACTAACCATGTTCACATAAAAGTTTGAGCTTAACCACACAATTATTCTCTAAACAAAAAGCCAAGTTCATGAAGGATCCATCCGCTAGTGATATTTAGGTCCTTAAAAAACTCCCGCTGGTGGCTTTGGAAGTCCCGGTGCAGGGGTAGGCAAACTATGGCTTGCGGGTCACATCTGGCCTGTGGGACCGTCCTGTCTGGTCCACCTGAGCTCCTGGTCGGGGGAAGCAAGTCCCTCCCCACTGGAATCCCATCATCCGCAGCCACCTCGCTAGCACTCTGGCCCGCTGCTCCTGCCAGGGAGCATTGCAGTGGCAGGACTGGCTCTGGCAAGTGGGATTGGGGGGTGGTGGGATTGGATAAGGGGCAAGGGATCGTGGGGGCAGTCAGGGAACAGGGGGCAGTTGGATGGGGTGGAGACTCGAAGGAGGGAAGTCGGGGCAAAAGGAGCGAGGGGGTAGGGTTCAGTTCTGGGGGACGGTTGAGGCGGGGGTGTGGATACGGGTCGGGGTGGTCAGGGGAAATGGGGAGGTTCGATAGGGCGTGGGAGTCCCTGGGGGCTAGTCAGGGGGCGAGAATGTGGATAGGAGTCGGGCAGTCAGGGCAAACGGATTTGGAGGTGTGGCTAGGGGTGGGTCCTGGGGGCGGTCAGTATACAAGGTGCAGGGAGGTTTAGATGGAGAATGGGGCTCCGGGAGGTGGTATGGGGTGGGGGAATCTCTGGAGCGGGTTGTCGGGGACCAGGACCTGGGGCGGGAGGGACTGGATGGGTTGGAGATTCTAAGGGGGGCAGTCAGGGGGCAGGAAGTGGGAGAGGGTGGATAGGGGCAGAGACCATGCTATTTGGGAAGGCACAGCCTTCCCTACTTGGCCCTCCATTCTGTTTTAGAACCCCATGTGGCCCTTGGGCCAAAACATTTGCCCACCCGTGTCCTAGTGGTTTTATCAAGTCAGGTTGGTCTATCGATATGCCTTGCTGTCCCTTGTTCTTTTAGGGCCTGATTCTCAAGTATGCCAAGACTGCTTCAAAACCCTTCAGCAATGCAAAGGAACCTTAAAATGGTCATAAATTACATTTACACACGACTTAAGGAGGCTTTACATTGCCAAAGTGCGGTACTGTGGCTTTAGTGTTAATGAGAATCAGGGCCTTAGACTCTATTTTCATTTGATTCACCTTTGAACCTAAAAGAATACTGGACTTGATTGATCTGAAAACCTGCAATGTAATCCCTAATGAGATGAAGGTACTTACTGCTACTGTATGTCGTACATTTGCACAGTTGAATTTCCTTATTTGGAAAGAAAATACTGTGCATCTTTCAAGCACAGATTAAGATCCTGTCATTCGCTAAAGACTTTTTAATTTACTTCAACAGGGTCCTGAACTATTTCATTGTTATATTTTAGTAGCAGACTAAATTCACTCTTAAAAGAATTGTAATGAAAAGAAGACTTATATTAAAATATTTCAGCTAGCTTGAATTGACAGTATAAGAAGCAATGAAGAATCCCTAATGGCCAAATGTTTAAAAACTAATCTGTACTAGCATATTTTAAACTGATGTGTTAATGAGCTTAAGGTGTTGCCTTGCAAAGGATTTTTTTTGTACTCCAGACAATTTTTGTCATTATTTTTATGCAAATAAGGCAACTGTGAGCTCTCAGAATCATATGAGCTTATCTAAAATGGCTAAATCGGACATGTTTTAGAACCAAAACCAGCTGACAAGGCCACAAAGAAAAAGACAAATTAATATTTAAAAATAGGCGTGTGTGTATGTGTGGAGAAAAAAAATATATAAACACACACACATTTTATATATATATTTGATTTCATATATATTTCAGCACCAAATGAGTGATGGGCTTTTAAAAATCTTTAATCTTAATCAGATGGGAGTACATAATAGTGATAGTCTAGTTCAATAACAACTTTAAGTACCAGGAAGATTTAAAACCCTTGGATAACTCACAGTGCTAAAATATAAAAAATAAAATTAAAAACATTATGATTTTTAAAGTGACCCATGGCCTGGAGGCACAGTTCAGGCAATGACCAACCCCATACTGGCATCATTATCCCAAAACAAAATATCTGGTATGGAGGTAAATTATACAGTGTAAAAACTAGCTGAGTAGGGGAACAAGATAGCATCATACAAATAGGCAGGGAATCAAGGGTGTCTGCTTTTTTTAAAAAAACCCATAAATTACAATTTCTTTAAGTATCTCAAAATGAGTGGTGACTGGGCAAGATTTCGGAGCACTCAAATGAGAAGCATATATAGATCTAGGTCAGGCGTGGGCAAACATTTTGACCCAATGGCACATCAGAGTTGCAAAATTGTACAGAGGGCCGGGTAGGGAAGGTTGTGCCTCCCCAAAAAGCTTACCCCTGCCCTCTATCTGACCCCCACCCACTTCCTGCCCCCTCACTGCCCCCCTCAGAACCTCCAACGCCCCTTGCTCCTTGTCCCTTGACCACCTCCTCCAGAAACCCCCCCACCCCTAACCACCCCCCCAGGACCTCATCCCCTATCTAACCCCCCCGATCCTTATCCCGACTGCCCCAACTCCAATCCATCCCCCCATCCCCGACAGACCCCTGGCACTCCCATGCCCTATACAAACCCCCTGTTCCCTGTCCCCTGACTGTTCCCCCAGAACCTCCACCCCATCCAACCGCCCCCCGCTCCCTGTTCCTGCTGACTGCCCACTGGGACCCTCTGCCCCTTATCCAACTCCCTACCCCCATTATATCTCCCATTAATCTGGGAGATAAATTGTATTTGTTCCTAAGTGGGAGCTGGGTTGAGTGCACCAAGGAATGGAGTTAACTAATAATGGAAAGTGTGGGTAAACTGATAGTGTGGGAGAGTGTGTGTGAGTTGTGGAGATATGGTAGAGGCAAATGATAGGATAAGAGCTAGATTAGAGGGGTAGAAGTTGGAACTAGGAGAAAATAACAGATGGATCACTGAGGAATACATGGTGATTTCTCCTACCTGATCATTTGATGTCAAGTATTCCACTTTCCCATTATGAAATGGGTAGGAGGAGAAGGGGAGAAGGACTTCTTTCTTCCCACTTTCTTACCAATTTCATTTATTTCCTACCAAAACACTTCTTTGTCTCAGTCCACTTCTCTGAACCACAGTGTCCCAATTATTCATTTTGTAAATATGACCACTCTCCCATGGGAAGCACGATAATTTGCAGATTGCTACCAACTAATCCGTTTATTTTGGGCTAGTCACCACTTCTTTGGAGAGATCAAATACACCCTTGCTTGTAACACATTCTGTCTCTGGTACACATATTTTAAAGAAGAAATTGCATATATCAGGGCAGCGCATTGATTGGTGCATTCCTGATAAAAGCAGTGGAAAAGGTTTTAAAATCTTGGAGTCCTACATGCCATCTAATTCTTAGCATCTGCAATGGTACCTTAACATAGAATCCAAGATGATGAGACAGTTAAGGAGCACAGGGACTTCAAATGTGCTGGATTCACTGTATCCCTCACAAAGTATAAAGTATTTGACTAGGAATTAAAATTTCAGTACAATCTGAAGATAAAAGCAGAATCCCCAAGGAACCAATCTTCCTGGCAAAACACAGAAACATGATAGCTTGCTGTGTGGATCAAGGGAGTATTGAAGCCCTAGACTAGTACTTCAACTGACAAAAGCCAAGGAAAAATTAACATATTTTGCAATGAAACACAACACAATTTACCTTCAGTTTTAAAAGTCATTTTCAGAGTAATAACATAAAATAAATTCAAATAATATACAACCTGAATTTTGACAAATTAACTATTTATGGGAAAACATTGAATGTATATTCTTAAACTTTGTAAACCATTAGAAAGCAAAAATAATTGTGCCCTTGTTCATCTTTAATAAAATACTTCTTCCCTCCCAATACGCCAGCAAACACTATCCTAAACACAAATCTTGTTCTGTATTTCTTGACACATCTTGCTTTTTTGCATTCTATATTTGAGTATTCTTCCCTGTAGATAACAATCAATGCTTTCTGGAAATTCATTATTGTATAACAATTTGTCCAACTTTCTAAATTATGGTATTATTTGCTTGAAGAGTATCAGAAGGATTTCTAACATGGTGTGTCAGCATTAAAATAAAATGACTGATTACATTGTAGAGGCTATTGATGTCGTGTTACTATGAGTATCTGATAAATCTCTTTAGAAAAAAAAACCTAATCATCAGATGCATTTGACTAGAAAAAGAGTGCCGCCTTTATTATCCAACAGAAGTGATTTTGATAGGAAATACTGGATACAGTTCATGTTAATTCTAGCAGAGGACCAGACTGTGAAGAAACACACAGGTGTGACCCTATGGGTGCTCCGGGGCTAGAGCACCCTGGGGAAAAACTGGTGGGTGCAGAGCACCCACTGGCAGCTCCCTGCCCTACCTCCCTGCCCTAGCTCACCTCCGCTCTGCCTCCTCCCCTGAGTGCGCTGCCGCATTTGGTTTGCTGAGTTTGGACAGGGACTTTGGGGCAAGGGCGGGATCGTTGGGCAGGGTGTGAGCACCCACCGGCGCCAGCAAAAGTTGGCACCTGTCAAGAAACATACAATTAGGAAAATATACATTTTTATTTTTCTTTATTATCCTTTTATTTTTTCTTTGAACAGTCAAAACATACAGAAGCAGGTTCTCATCTGGTGTAAATTCCACCAAATTCAATGGAAGCTACACCGGTTTAAGCAAGTTGAGGATTTGGCCATTATATCTGAAGTGTGATAGTTGAATGCAGACATGGGGAAGGAGGAGGAGGATAACAAACGAAGAAATACACCAGGCAGTGCTCCGTGCAAGACCAGGGGAGAAATGAGGGCAGAAGGCCTGGGACAAGAATCCCTGGCATAAATTAGAGCAGCCTCAGGATCAGACTGCCAGAGAATTATCCTTTCAGCAATCATTAGCCTAACAGAGGTCCATTTGAATGATGCTTTAGGAATTTCTTTAATTCATTTCATGTTAGTACAAACCAAAAGTTCAAAACATAATGAGTTATTATTATTGCTGACACCTATGAGACCAAAATGAATTAATCCTTTTGAATTCCCAGTACATTTGTTTGTAGTTACCTATAATATCTAAGGAATTACAACATTTATTGTTATTTCTTACTCTTGCAAGCTGGGATCCACTATAAACTATGGAAGATTTTGATTTGCCTTAACACTCATTAAATTATAAAGTAGCTCTTTTCCAAGATTTGTTCTAATTTTCACTTGTGTGCTAGAAATTATTTTTGCCATATAAACTTTGTGTAAATAGCTATTTTGAAAGTTTGGTGTAATAGGACGTTAGACATCACACTTCAGAGATGTATTGTCTTTTTGCCTGTTTTGTTGTTGTTGGGGTTTTTTTGTTTTTTGTTTTTATATTGATTCCAGGGAAGTCTTTTCTATTTCAGTGAGATTTGTCCCCAACATTTATTATAGATAGTCCTTTAAGAGCAGAAAATGTCAGTCTATATCATATAATTTTCTTTCGTTGTTCCTAGCTATTCAGAAAAGCACGTTTGTCAAATAAGGCTGAAAATCTGAGGTTGCTACCTAGAATCCATTTATCCTATTGTAACATTTCCTTGTGTATCTTCATTATTGAGTTTCCCATGTGTAAGCTTCTTTGAATCTCAGACTTTGCTTTGCAGTCAGCTTCACTCCTTATTTTCCAAGATTTCAATATTCTTGGATTCAGTGTTTTTTTCTTTTAAAGACTTCAATAACCAGTCCCCTGTATTAATAGTTTTAGTACTACTCTTTTCCTATTTTATACCATGACAGGAATTTGTTATCCTAGCTCCAGAGTATTTAGTTATGGCAGATTGAATGCAATTTAGTACAATTTAAAAGTAAGTAGTTTGAGACCCGTGTTTACTGTTGCAAATTGTTTTGTTAATTTCAGTCTTTTGATTTATGTGTATGTAGGAAGCAGGGAATGTTGCCAAATAAATGCAGATATGTTTTCTCTTGTTGCACAAACATTTTTGGGGATTATTAATGGAACTGTTTGTAAAATATAATTAAACTGTGGTGCAGAACTATTTCACCATCAGATGTTCAAACTGACTTCCACCGATCTTCACAGTAATTTTATATTTTTGTCATTACATTGCACAATTAATTATCTGCAGCCATATTTTCTGTAAGACCTCATCAGGCAAGTCAAGTTCTCACCTCTTCCTCAATGGAGGGACACTGCAGTAAAACTAGTATGATTCCAGTGTGCAGCGAGGACCTGATCTGAGGCAGAGGGAAGTGCATACTCAGCACAGCATGGAGCCCTGCTTTACAGAAGCCTCTTATGTAGCAGTACGCCAGTTATAGGACAATGCCCGGCTCCTCTTATTTCCTCTACCTTCCACAGAAAGCCCACATAAGGGCACTCTCTAGGCTACTTAAGTCCAATGTCTCAAGTTGCCTCTGTGGAACAGCTGCAGTGCTGCTTCTGAGCTGGGGATGATTCCTCTCCCTGCCCCATTGCACATTTCTCCAGAAGGTAGCTGAGGAGCTGGAACCTGGATTTGACACTCAGAGAGTACATTAGTTACTGTTGGGTGGAAAGTTACTGAAATATATTACAGCTGCCATAAACTCCTTTTAATCGGGACAACCTTAACCAGGAGGGCTGCTTTATTGGGATGTCTCCCCAGATAACTCATCAGCCTAATAACAGTGACTAGTAAAGACAGCTGCTTAATTAGGATAGAACTAGCATAAATTCCCCTTAATGAGAGAGCACTGGGCTAGTGCCAAGTGGTGCTTAATTAAGTGCTAAATAGGTATGTAATTCTTACAAAAGTTCCCAAGTACACATTAAAAGTGGGAGAAATAAAGATAAGATGCAGGGAGTATCATTTTTTATTCTTTGTTATTTAGTATGCTGCTTTATTTCATGTTAAGCTCATTGATTCTGTGTATGTATCTGTGTAAAATATTATTTTTTAGTGGGGACAGCGGCTTAAGCAGAACAATGACTGTCCAAACAAGGTGACTCCGTTCCACTTTTTGGATCACAATTTGTTGAGAGCTAGCTCACTAGCTATGGCAGAACACCTAGGTGCTGATGTATGGAGAAGCCATGATATCATATACACAATTAGGACAGTTACTTTCTGATAACTAGACTTGGCATAATTTGATTTTTATTTTTTAAATAATTTGATGGAAAATATCAGTGTTTGTTTTTAAGCATTTTTTTCAATTTTTACTGATTTAGATTTTCACAGTTGTGGGAAATTATGTCTGACCCTCTCCAATAATTATCTAAGGACAACAGATGTTGAGAGGAAAACGTTAAAGGTACCTAAATGGAGCTCCTGCTCCAGCTCCACTAATACCAGCATTACAAACCCTTTCATATACATTACAGTGGGACTCTCATCAGTTCTCAAGCAGAATTTTTCTTACTTTGCCCATCTGTAAATTTTGTATTATTACTGATGGAAATCGTTTTGTCGGTTATTGTGTGTATAATGAAATAAATGTTTACCAGCATTTACCAATTAATAATCTAATCCTTCCAAGGCTTCTGCTAACATACTATTCAGTATCCAGAATATGTAAGAGCATATAGTAAATATGAAAGAAAAAAAGACTAATCAAAAGGGGGAATAATAAAAGGATAAATGAGGAGGGAATGAGATGGAAAAACAAAAAGGAGACAGCATTGTTGAATGTTTGAAAATCTGATTGGTTGCTTAAACAAACAAATATACAAGGCTTAGATCCAGCAAACTCTTAACTGTGTGTAATTTTAAGTCCATTTTAAGAAATCTAGATGAGAAATCCCTTTTCTACCTACACTGGTTAAGTATCAGAGAGGTAACTGTGCTAGTCTGGATCTGCAGAAGCGACAAGTCGTCCTGTGGCACCTTAAAGACTAACAAAAATATTGAAGCCTAAGCTTTCATGGGCTAATACCCAGTTCGTCGGATGCATACAGTGAAAGTAACATCCAGTGCATGCGTCTGACGAAGTGGGTATTAGCCCAAGAATGCTTAGGCTTCAATACTTTTGTTAGGCTTTGAAGTGCCACAGGACTAATTCAATGTATACATTTAACTATATAACAGACTTTCAAATATCCCTGGGGGTAGAAATAGGACCATAACACAGAGTGAAAGTGTTCCTGGTCGTAACATTTCACTGCCTCATTCTTTATTTACAGGATATTTTCAGTACATTCTTAACCTTGCTTCCATTATGATACTCCCTCTTGTCCTTCTGGATGTTTAGATAAGGATTGATGGCTCTCTATATATTTGGGGCACATCAGATTAAGAGTTGGGTTTATGTCATACCCTTAGGTTTTGCTAATAGAAAGCATCCTGTAGTCGTTTCATTTTTGAGTAAGAAGGGCTTTCTACAACCACCACTGATTAGGCTGGCTCTGGCACGTCACATTTTAATTCAGAGCAACAGAATGCTGAATTGAAGAATGTGTCAGAGTGATTTGAAGTTAACTCTGGATCTGGACAACCTGAAAATATCACCAACCTCAGTGAAATGTGTAAAAACAAAACAAAACAAAAAAAAAACCCAACAGAAAGCCATTAACACTGACCTGTTTGAAAAAACCTTGCCTGGAAATGTCAACATGATAAAATCCGGCTTCTGATGTGTTCCATGTTTGTTAATTAAAATATGATGGAAACGCATCCCAGCACAATTTATAAAGCAGTGAATGAATAGAATCATGTCAACCATCTGCTGGAATGCTGAGGGCATTATTAAGACTGACTGCAAGCCCTCTAAATGGGCTATTACAGAGAAGTGCTAATAACACCTTCTGCATAAACTCTGTGAAGCTAGTAAGGAAAACCACAGAGTCAAACCTCAGCATTCTCAGTTGATTCTCTGCAATGCACCATTCCACTGAGTCAAAATTGTTCAGGGGACTTTTTTAAAACATAGTGGCTTCTTGGAGTTTGTCCCCAGATCCAGTTCCCAGAGACATCTACCCTTTTCAACAATTAATGATTGCCTATATGGTAATTTAAGAGGATGTGAGAAGTTGATGGATGCAGACAGCAGAAGTCTGGGGCCTCTGAAAAATACCATCTGAATTAGTCTAGAGTCACTTTGAGAAAAATGAGAGCAACTGCTGAGAATAGGCCTGTTCGTTGTAAAGACACATTGGGGCCAAATTCTGCCTTCAAATGCACATTACACCTATTGATTTCAATGCAACTCTGGGCAGTACCTGCCCTTAATTCGCAAAAGTCCCATTTATTAACCATACCCCATTGCCAAATGGAACTTCATTATAACATAAAGGATGGGCCCCAGGTCCTGCTGCTTCAAAAGCAAAGACCCCAACAACCTGAGCTAAAGGAGAATCTTCTTTGTTAGCAGTATGGGGCCTATGACATAGTTGGGCAATTTTGATTCCATTCAGTATACTCCATAACCTCTGTAGCTTGCTGACTACAACATGCTAATCTCCAACAGCACAGCAGTTAGATGCTGTTGGATAATGAGTTTTGTGCTCCTGCTGGATCAACAACTTTGGACACTGTATTCCTCTTTTTATACACAAAACGTAGCATACGCAGCATGAGTGCAAACTCCTTCACACTACATGGAAATGAGCCTAAACCATGACCTGGAGGGATCATCTCTAGGGATAAGTTTAAATGGGCAAAAGGAATGTGTTGTTCAATCATACTGAAGAGAACACGGGCTACAATACAACTAAAGCCTTGTCCACAGAGTTTTGTTGACAAAAGTTATGTTGACACTCAAAAAGCGCTATAATAAAAATCAGTGGCTACAAAAGTTTTGGATGTGGAAAGCCACCTTCTTGGAACTGTGTGCAGAGCTCATCCCTGCACTGTGGCACAAGGACACCAGAATGAGAGCTGCCCTATTGGTAGAGAAGTATGTAGCAATCGCTGTGTGGAAGCTGGCGACTCCAGACTGGTACCAATCTGTTGGGAATCAATTTGGAGTCAGGAAGTCGACCATTGGGGCTGCATTAATGCAAATGTGCAGGGCAATTAATCACATCTTGCTACAAAGGACTGCGACTCTGGGAAATGTGCGTGAAGTAGTGGACAGCTTTGCAGAAATGCATTTCCCTAACTGTGAAGGGGCAATAGATGAGACACATATTCTAATTTTGGCACCAGGTAACCTTGTGATGGAGTACATCAATAGGAAGGGGTACTTCTCCATAGTGTTGCAGGTGCTTGTGGATCATTGTGGATGTTTCACTGACATCAACGCAGAGTGGTCTGGGAAGGTGCATGACGCATGCATCTTCAGGTACACCAGCCTGATTAGAACAGGGACTTTCTTTCCAGACCAGAAGATTACAGTGGGGGATGTTAAAATGCCGATAGTGATCCCTTCCAGTCGTGGCTCTTAAAACCTTACATAGGAAACCTGGACAGCAGTAAGGAGCAGTTCAACAACAGCCTGAGTAGGTGCCAGATGACAGTGGAATGGGCTGGTGATGCCTTTATCTCAGGTTCGACCTCAATGAGGATAATATTCCCATGGTCATAGATGTGTGTTGTACATTGCATAATCTTTGTGAAGCTAAGGGTGAAAGGTTTGCTCAGGGCTGGAGTGTTGGCTGCTGATTTTGAGCAGCAAGATACCAGGGCTATCAAAGGAGCTCAGGTGGGGGGAAGGGGTAATTTGAAACAGGGAGGCTTTAAGGCAACACTTTGAAAATGAGAACCAGTGATGTATATTTCTGTGATTGTTGCTGAATTGTTACATTACATGTAATTTTCCTAGGAAGCAATGGTGACATTTGGAGCCTTACATTCCAGTAAGCAAATAATTAATCTGTCTTTATATGTATTGGTAGTTCCTGCTATCTCAATTTGTAGGAAACAAATACAGATGAGTTACTGTTCAAAAACACAAAGAGTCTGGTGGCACCTTAAAGACTAACAGATTTATTTGGGCATGAGCTTTCGTGCGTAAAAAATCCAACTGCCACCGGACTCCTTGTTGTTTTTGTGGATAGAGACTAACACAGCTGCCCCCAATACTATTCAAAAACTTTGTTTTTATTGCACAACACCACACACATGGATGCTTGGTGGGAAAGGAGGTACCAGAGAAGGGCAGACATTCAGCGTGCGCATAGATCCAGCTGTCAAAGTTGTCTGAGCGGGTGGAGTGAAGGGGAAACTGAGACATGAGGCATGGAAAAGAGTTCTGAATGTGCTGCAGGGGGGGCAGGCATTGATCTG